>CM076677.1:79155377-79767877 GCA_038501925.1 Xenopus petersii
TCGAATAGGATACTACGACTTCGACTTCGATTTGAAGTAAAATCATTTGAAAATTCGACCATTCGATAATTGAAGTACTGTCTCTTTAAAAAAACTTTGACGTCAATACTTCGCCAAATTAAACCTGCCGAAGTGCTATGTTAGCCTATGGGGACCTTCTAGAGTATTTTTCTAAGTTTTAGGAAATCAAAGTAAAATCGTTCATTTGATCGCTGAAATCCTTCGAATCGTTCGATTTTACTTTGACCGGAGGATACCCAAATTCGATGAAAAAAAATAGATTTTCGAATTTCAAAGTATTTTTAACTCCGAAATTCGACCCTTGATACATCTGCCCCCAATTGTTACAAACTTTATTGTGCTTTTGGCAAGAACTTAACAAATCCTAGACAAACAACTACAGTATGGAATAAAAGGACTACGAGACATGTGTTGCTCATAAGTGAAGATTTTGAACCTTTACAGAGTTTATGATGGATGGAATCCATTTCTGTTGAGAAAACAGACCTTCATCATTTGTGCAAGAATCTCTTGTTCTTAACAGTTTGTTGAACTGTTTTTTTTTACAAATTCATTGGGACTGGTCCCTTACCCTAATGTTTTTCAGTGGTTTAAAGCAGCCTGAAAATGAGCAGCTTCCTGTTCTGCAGGAAGTGGGGATACAGAGGAAATGCATTCCCCTGAGAAACAAAGCATGCAATAAAAGATGACTTAATTGCACTGTACCAATAAAATATAAAGTAGTGACTTGTGTTAAGCTCTTTAAAATGGGAATACTTTCATAATCTGTAATGGGACAAAAAAATGATCATTAGTGGATGTGTTTCTCTCACCAAATCTACTACTAATAGCCAAGGTTAGTATTAATATTTTTTTTATTTGAAGGTTTCTGGACAGACCCAATGTAGTAAGATATCATAGCCAAACAGAACAAAGCAGAGAGGTTTATGGACATTTTTTTTAAATGTCTGATCATACCATATACATTTCAGTCTTCATTTACTTAAAAAGATTCCAATTTTCAACAGTGCATAATGTGTTACAACCAGATATTTGCTTACATTGTAACATGAACTGCTGCTTTGAGACAGTAGAAAAACCTATAGTGGGAAATTGCATCTACATTAGTGATTAATCTTCGGTTATTCATATTTCAAATCAAAGATGCAAAGAGGTTTCATCTAATATATAGGTATAAGATCTATTATCCAGAATGCTTTGGTCCTGGGTTTTTCTGGATTAGGCATGTTTTCGTATTCTCGTATCGTATTCTCCATACTTTAAATCTGTTAAAAGTCACCCAATAGGATTGTTTTGCCACAAATTTGGATTCATGCAGTTTATTTAGAATCAGGTGCACGATAGCAGTAACAGGCCAGGCTGGCTGGGAACCCTAGGCAAGCTGGTCGGCCTCATCGCCCACACCCCCCTGGCATGCAAGCTCCTGGACTAATGGTAGGCACAGAGCAGGTACCTGCCTGGTGCCCTCCCAGCTTTGCATCCTATGAACATGCCTCTTCTGCCTACCCCTAGTTCCGGCCCTGTGAAAATGACAAATTTTTTGAAAATTAGAATTATTTGTTTAAAATGGACTCTATGAGAGATGACCTTCCTGTAATTATGAACTTTATGAATAATGGACTTCCAGATAAGGGATCCCATACCTGTAATACATTCTGTTCTGAACAGTATCTTACTACTTATTCCTTTTGTGAATATGATGTTTTCTCTCTTTCTAACATATACAGATAAATTGTAGGGCCATTACACCAGTCATTTACTGTAATTAATGACTACATTTAAAATCCTGTAATATTACTAATACTAATTAGTATCAGTAATATAAACTAATACTAGTATCTTTTTAACTTAATAAGTAAAGAAGAAAATAGTATAGCAATTCACATATTTTTGCTAGAGTAATAGTTTACCTCTTCTTGATGTGCTCTGTTTTTCTTTTTTATGTACTGTTGTATGTTAATAATTATTTTAATAGACAGATTGGTAGTTTGCAATATTGATGCTTGCCAGTAGAATAATGCATTGAACTGGAGGAATAAGTGGCTTGGTCCAGGATGTTTTGGGTCTCTTATTTAACACAAACATACTGTAAATATCTTAACATTTCCATAATTTGTGTCTTAATGTGGTTGGGCCCCAATATGTCTGGACCTATGATAGTTTTCTGTATAAATAACTGGTTCCAAGTGTTGCCTTTTACGTGCCTTCTGCCCTGCCTTTGTCCATACTTCACTTAAACTATGAGAGTTTTCCTTTCTCTCCTAATTTTAAACATTAATCTTTTTTTGTGTAATTTAAATGAGCACACCCCTATATGAATGAAATAAAATATCATGTATGTTTATTCATGTCTTTAATTGGTGTTTAAGACTGTCCAGAAGCGGCAGGGGCACATCTCCTGCCAGCTTCCCATAAGATCCGATTGCTCAGTTTGTGGGCTTAGTAACTGGACAAGTACAGTCAGACCTTCCCATAATTTTGTACTTTCTGGATAACAGGCCTATCTCTGAATAGGAATGTAGAGGAGAAATAGATACAAGAAAATATTATAGTATGGAGAGATTGAGAAAAGAGATTAAAAGAATAAAGGGAGGAGAGGAGAAAATTCGTTTGGAGAGTGGGCCAAAGGTCTATGGTTTTCTGTTGGGCCCCTGGCATCTTAGCCAGACACTGAGTACAGTTTCTGTGCAACCAGCCCTTCTAGGGATAGATTTAGAGGAAGTATTTAATGTAATATTGTCAGGCATATCTTGAAAGTGTGGTGTGTCTAAATACAGAATATTTAGCTATCTTACCGACTAAAGAGGATGCAGATAACAATCCTTTCCAGTGAATCAAATAAAAAATAATTTTAGCGAGTCAACTTTTATACTCCGAAACATTTCTTTCATTATATTTTCTGAAAAAATGCCTTTGACAGTATTATATCACAGCTGCCTTTGATGCTGTGGCTGAAGCTGCAAAGATGTTTTCCAACTCAGTTTTCTGTTCTTTGCTTTGTTTTGGTTTTATTTTGCTTTTTTTGTTGTTACTATCATCTCATAATCAATAAACTGCATTTGAAGTCTGCAACAGGCATCAGGGGAAAAACAGCTCACGATATCAAACACTTGATGAATGAAGCAGTAGATGCATAAACATAAACACAATTAAATAATAATATACAAGCCTATTACTTACCTGGAAGCCAGGGAAGTGTTACTTTAGACAGTAAAGGAAATTATTGGCAAAATATACTGATAATGCCCTAATTCAGGTTTGCGGGCATCTTTACAAGAATTATTATGTAGCTGCATCTTTGTTCAGATTACATTATTAAAGGTGAAATTCATTCTGCCACTCTAGATTGCTGTTCAATGATAGCAATGATCAAAAACATTCCAATAACTTGTCAGTCATATGGATGTTGTTTTTCTTTACTTCTACCTTGTATGCTGTGGCTATATAGGCATCTAAATCACCCTTGGCATCCTAGATAATTCTAGTTTGGACATCCCTTTATTTTCTGCTGGGTATAAGTTGGTATTACCGTGCAACATCATTGATGCGATGACACAAGGATTGGCTGTTCTTCCAAATATCATGTTATCTGGTGTGTTTCATATTCAGTGAGAAACAACAAAGAGTGTTTAGGAAAACCCACTGGCCTAATGTGAAAGCATCACATTAGCAATGTTAGCAATTTGGCTACTGGGGTTCTAATATCAGTAACCATTCTCTAGGACATTTTAATGGCATCCTGGTTGTCTTACCAACAACTTATGAATGGTGGTGTCCAAACTTTCATTATATTCTAATTGCAAGAGTGCATGGCAAAGCTGGCAAAAGAAGATTCCTAGCATCAAAACAGTTTATTAGTATTTGTATGACTTTACAAAGTCCATTAGTCAGAAAACTGCTGTATAACCCATGACACACTGGTACTCTAAACTGGTTTCAAAAATTTACCATGAAGTAATGACATGAAACTCTGAAACTCTGTGATAATGGATATCCAATAGTGCCCCAGCCCCAAGGATTTATTGTTGGGGTATCATCCATATATATCCATATTATGATGTTAAAGTAGGTAGATACATCTGCCCAACTACCTAACAAGCAGATTATTGGCAAACTATCTTAAAGGTAACTGGCTAGTACAGAGAGACAGTTTCAGAATTCAGGCCACAAGCTAAGGCCAACAAAAGAATCGGATATATGAGGAAACTCAAGAGACTTTCAATTGGCAGTAGAGAAAGCCTTCTGAATAGCTATGAAACCTGCACTTAACTCAAGGTTAATGTTCAACAGCTTTGATAAGGTGTGAAAAGAGCAGTTTAGTAGGGATGTAGCGAACTGTTCGCCGGCGAACTAGTTCGCGCGAACTTCGACTGTTCGCGTCCGCCGCAAGTTCGCGAACATCGCGCGACGTTCGCCAATAGGCGTTCGCGTCATGTTCGAAGTTCGCAAACTGTTCGCGAACTGTTCGCATTTTTTGCCGGTGTTCGCGAACGGCGTTCGCGAACACATACTCGGCAGTTCGCTACATCCCTACAGTTTAGAGTCTGCAAAAAGAAATATAAAGGAACAGGGCAATATAATAGATTGGAGCTGGTAGCTAGCATCCATAGAAGTGGTTAAGGAAGCAACCAGTAAGTAACAACTGAGCTACTATGCCCTTTCATTACTCTTACAGCTCCCTGGCCCTTTTATTACTCATACTGTACTAGGGGTTTTGTGTTTCTTAGCAACACCTGTTAGACCCCAAAGTATACCCAGGTCTAGCAACCCACTGCAACCAAGCAGATGTTCCTTACTAAGCAAGGGTTGATGTGGTCCTTCAAAGAATTCTTATGGCTAACCAAGGTCATCACAGATTTATTTGTATAACATCATCATGAAAATGTGGGTTTGATTTTTAGGGTTATATAATTGATACAGCTTGCAATGGCCCTGTATCCTACAGCAACCAATCAGCAATTAGCATTTATTTATTTCATGCCATAAGAACAATGCAAAATAACTGATTGCTGTAGGTTGTTGATATCAACTAAATATTTGCCCCTGTCTCGTTATAGCACCCTAAATTGTTGTTCTGGGTGCCCGTAGAGACCTTCTCATGCATCAGCATTAACCATTATTGTATAACCTGTTGTTTTTCAGTATGTCTGGAGTAGCTCAGAAAGATTTCATCTGGGTGTTATGCAAAATGTTGATGCGTACTTAGAGAAAGCAGGGAAAAGGCAGCCAAAGATTAATCTCTGATAATGGCATGGCGAAAGAGCAAGCAGCTGGTGTGGATTAATATTCCTTAATATCTGCTTTCATGTGATTAATAGCTTGATGGTTAAAACCTATACCTACATAGAGCAAGCCGAGTGTTGTGGCTCTAGTGACACTCAGAATGTCTTTAGTTCTCTCTGAGCTTATGTAGCAGGTAATGTGAGTTCACATAATCACTGCTTATGTGTCAGCTTCCTGGAAATTGCATTTGAACACATATCACAATAAATTATTCTCCTCTGCAAAAAGTCTGTTTCGTTATAGTCCCATTTATTGGTTGGCATTTTCTGATTTGGATTTTAACATACATAACATAACATATTTGTATATATATTTTGTATTTCCTATATTATCAGTGACCTATTTTCTTGGTGCTGGTCAGGCTTAAATGTACTGGGTTTTGATTTTAGCTTTTTGTAGTCTGATTCTAATACTAATGGTTATTTTACCAGGTTTAGATTTTAACATTCAGAGGTATCAGCAGATGTGATTTGTTTATGGACAGACAGACTGCAGTCCCCTGCCAATGCAAAGTGATTGTGGGACCCATATATGTAGTAATAGATGTGCAGTGAGGTCAAAATTGTCCATATTTCCTAAGAATATCTTTTATTGACAGCTTTTACACACCTGTCTCAGATCAGAATTCTTATTGGTAAGCGGCTTATGGGGGAAACTGGATACCTAAAAAACTTTTTACGAACTTTTGCAGCCTATCAACCTGAAAAAGGGAAAAGACGCCAGCGTTTTTTGGGACTTAGAACATTTTTCAACAAAAAATTGAGGAAGCCGTATACACTTAATTGCACTTCGCCTGGTCTGAGCTGGCGAAGGCAAGTCTGGCGGAACAGGTAACGTTCAGTAAAATGCGCATCTTAGGGAGTTAGCGGACTTACGTCCATTCGCCAGATCGAAAATTTGCCTGGCGATAGAGTGCGAATGAGCGCAAGTGTATGTCTCTTTCGCTAGCGAATTTTTGCCTACACCCTTTAGCAAATCTGTGAAGTTTTGAAATAACGTCACGCTGGCGAATTTTTGCCAGCGATAGTCACTTTGCTCTTTAGTAAATTTGCCCCCTATTCTCTTAGACCAGAAGAGCAGTCAATACTAGAGTTCAATTGAAATTTTTGTGCAATGGACACATTTTCCTACTACCTTGTGTGATTTTCATCTATATCTAAGTCTCTGTAATCTCTTCTGCATCCTTCTTTGAGGGTACATGCACTGCCAGCTCTGAATATTCAGCTAAAGGTTGGAAAATACAGAAATCCAAAGGCTATATTAATAGCCAATTATATGTTTTCTACATAGTAGTCATCAGCAATGCCTTCTGATCCAATATCAGAATATAATGGCAATGGGGAAGCTTTACAATGATCCAGTTGCATGTATTGTTGGGCCACTGCCCAATCTGTTTTTTTTTTGGTTTGGCTAATCATCTCATGGGAGATCACACTAGAGTAAAGTGAATAAATCAACAAATAATGTTATTTGATGTGTATACATACTACGTACACCTATACATGGGCCAATATTCCTGCTTTGACAGCCATTCCCAAGTCAGCAGCTTATTGGCCTTTATATGGGGACTCTGACTGGGCTCGGCCATGTATTGGCTAGGCTGGCTGGAAAACCCTGTTGGGTAAGGACTGCATCAGACCACACACATACTGTCCTCTCCCAAAAGGTTTGCACAGGCTGATCAACCTGTTTACCAAATAGATAAAAAGGTCACCAAAGAAAGCTTCTAGTTTATGGCAAGCTTTAGTAAATTTGACAGAAAATTTTCCTGAGACTGAGAGATGCATTACTAAATGGGATTACACAAAGGGAAAGCTTGTGGCAAAGCTGGTCTGATTTATACACTGATGGTTAAGTATTTCTTTGACAGGACATGGATTAGAATGTTCCTGTTTGAATACTTAAGTATGGGATTTCACTGCAAGTCATTATGCATTGGAGCTTCCTCTGAAAGCTGTTCAGCATACATCAGTGCAAGTTCATTATTATTATCCTTTATTTATAGAGCTGCAAAATTCCCAAGCACAGTCTGATGGGCCATATCTGCTTGAGGTGATCGGCCTGATCCAATCATGGGCCCTAGGGCCCAATGACAGGATCACAAATCCTGATAGTTTAAGAAGGACTGCGTCAACAAACTAATGTGGTCCTCAATCTGACAGGATTTGTAAATCTGCCTGATCGACATATGGGTGATTTTTGGTCAGATATATCGATTGGAAAGGGCCCCATACACTGGCCAATAAGCTGCCAACTTGGTCTGTCTGCAACTATTATTGGCCTGGCGATCTGTGGGTTCTGCCAGAAGGGCTGCTTTAAGGAGCCATAGAAAGTCACTATTTAAGCTGGCCATAGACTCAAAGATCGCCAAACGAGCGGATCTTTCCCCCGATATGCCACTAACGGCATGGCTATATCGGGGGTAATTCGAACCATATGGCCGAACGATCGAATAACGATGCGCCAAGGGGCTCCGATGGGTCGGTTGGGTAAAAATCCAACCTTCCCAATCGATATCGTGGCCAGATATCGATCGTGAAGACCCTTCGGAAGCCCCCATACACGGGCAGATAAGCTGTCAAATTGGTCCAAACGACCGATATCGGCAGCTTTATCTGCCCGTGTATGGCCACCATTAGTGGGTTGGTTGGGCTGTTTAGGCCTCTCTGTACCTGAAATGTCAGGGCCTATTTTGATTCTCAGTCCAGACCTGGTTGTCTTTATGGTGAGCACTGGGGTGAATGGCCATTTGCTCTGCTGAATATACCTGAAATCACACGTTCAAGCTCGGCTGGGGTAGCTATATATTTGCTGTATTAGATTCCTATTGAAAAATGTGACTAAGTGACTGATACACCAATATTTCTCTTTATATCTGTGCTCTTTACCTGAGATATGGGGGACACTGGGATAGTGGTGCCAAAAGGATCCTTTGAATATTGTTGTTTTTTAATTGATTTAAAATTATTATTATCAAAATCATGTAAAATGATGTTTGTTTCTTCAAATTTATGTATTTTTTGTTAAATGCCATATCTCTTGTTCTCATCCGTCTCATATAACAGACAGTATGAGGAACAGACTGAACCACTGCTCAGCATAATCATTGCTCTTTTTAATAAGCCTTTAAATGGTGTACAGATGGCTATGGCTTTGTAAGGTATTAATCTCTGTGAGAGGAGAATTAACCCTTGTAATAATGAATGTAAAAAAATGATTTTAAAATAACATTCAATTATAAAACTGCTGTCTTATGGAGGCACTGAATACGGGTCAGATGAGTTCATGAAAATACATGACCTATGATACTTGCGAGTGGAACATGTAAATAGTGCGGGGGAAACCATTCTCTTGATTATGTTAAAAATCAGATAAAGCTTCTAATATGCACAACAATCAAAATTAAAACTACAAGAAATTGCTGTTATTCTAGTTCTTTACATAGTATAATCAAAACTTAAAAACTATTGTTGGTACAATATAGAATCTATTATCCGGGACCTGGGGTTTTCCACATAAGGGATTTTTCTGGACCTCCATACCTCAAGTCTCCTCATTTAAACATAACATAAACCCAATAGGATTGTTTTGCCACCAATATGGATTCATGTAGTTTAGTTATCATCAATTACAAGGTACATTTTAATATAATAAATTAGCTTAAAAATAAATGTTTCAGGTTAAATGATCCCCTACTTGTATAAGTGAATGTTTAAAGAGTGATATGTTTTTGTCACACGACTCACTAAAACGTGTGTATTATAATATATATAGTACCCCTTGTTGGAAAATATGAGGATATTAGAAGTAACCTCGGCATTCCATGGCCTGTATAAAAGCACTCAGCCTTCGGCCTTGTGCTTTTATATGGTCATTGAACTCCTCGGTGACTTATAATATCCTTATATTTTACAATAAGGAGTACTTTATTCACTATATATTTTGATCTATATCCAGCAACCACACAACATTATGCATTTTCAAATTTTATAGAATGTTGCAGAAATCATGTTTTATGCACAGTATCATTTTAGTATTGACATAAAAAGAAACACAGTTTTGCCAACATTCTGCAACTTTATAAAACCCTAATAGTGAATGAATGAAGCAGGGTGCAGTGACCTGACAATTATGGGACAGAGGGTATTTTTTTTTTTTGCAGGGAGCAACAGTACTGGTACAAAGAAGGTTCCATGGTAGTTATGAAAGTATGGCATTTAAATACACTACTCCATTCTATTCAGAATACCATTCTGTGACCTCACAATGGGCAAAGTGATTAACGCTGGCGAAGATACCGTTTTCAGGGACTTCGCTGATTTACTAACGGGCGCAGGCGTCACTTCGCTAGCGAAGGAGATAGACGATATCGGTGAATTTTTGCTGTGGCGGATGGACGTTACTCCTCAAATTCACTAAGATGCAGATTTTACAGAACGTTACCTCTTTCGCCAGACTTGCCTTCACCAGCTCAGACCAGGCGAAGTGCATTGGAGTGCATTCATCTTCCTCAATCTTCTGTTACTTACATCATATTTTTTAGTGGAAAGAGTTTCTAAGTCCAAAAAATGCTGCGTCTTTTCCTTTTTTCAGAGTGAAAGCCAGCAAAAGTCTTTAAAAAATTTTTTTGGGTTACCGGCTTCCCCCATATATTTTCTAACATATGGAACATAAACTATACAGTGGGCTCCATGTGTAGGGCAATTTAACAACTGTATTTTCTTTATTTAGGTTTCCTGGACTTGTGTAGTGTCATGTATTTGCTGCAAAATATACGTCCAGTCAACTTTAAATTTCCCGCCATATGCAAATTAGCCTGAGCAAAGACCTCTAATGAAGTTGCACTAAGCAGAATTGAATGCCAGTGTATCTTCGCCACGGGGGCAGATTTTTGTTGCTTAGTAAATTTACCCCAAAGTTGGGTTTAAGTGCACATTGTGCAGGAGGATTCTTGTTAATGAGGCCACCTGTACAGGGAATTAATTGTCAAGGTGCTGGACTTGAATAGATCCTCACATCTCAGACTTTACAGAGTAAAGCCTTTAGCCTTGTTTCAGACTCGTTTTGGACTCTCTAAAATGACAAAAAAAAAGTCACTGGAACAATTTCTGCATTCAGGTATACAATCTGTTTTCTGGAATGCTCAAGACCTGGGATTTTTCAGAAAAGGGATCTTTCCACAGTTTGGATCACTGTACCTTAAGTCTGCTTGAAAAAAAATGTAAACATGAAATAAAACCCAATAGGATGTTTTGCCACCAACATGGATTCATACAGCTTAGTTACCATCAAGTACAAGGTACTGTTTTATTGTCACAGAAAAAAAGGAAATCATTATGTAAAATTATTTGATTAAAATGGACTCTGTGAGATGGCCTTCCTGTAATTCAGAGATTTGTAGATTTTTTTTTATGGAAAATGAATACCCATACTTTGCATTTTGGGGGAGCCATTTCTTCCCCTTTATCAATTCTTAATTACACCTTAAGGCGCCCGAACGCAGGAAAAATGCAGCATGTTGCATCTCAACCTGCGTTCGGTGCCTACATGCGCCTGTGTGAGTACAGCCCCATTGAAAAAAACTGAACGTGTCTACTCCTGCGCTCCCCTGCGGCTGAACGCATAAAAACGGAACACAGGGGAGCACAGCTACAACCGCTCGTCTGTAAGAGCCTTTAGCCTAGTACAGCCCTGTGTGAGGTACCAGTGATATTGCTAGATTTGCTGGCATTATATAAACATTCAGAGGGTGGCCCTTTATTTTCCTGCAGTTTTCCTTGTATACTGCCAGCTGAATTTTTACACTGAATATGAAGGAAAAAAAAACATTGTATAGGGAATGACTCAATCCTTTTTGTTATAACCAAGCACAAGCCTTTCATTCCTCTCTATTTGAAGGATTATGGCCCATAGATTTAATCATCTTTGAGGGAAATTATCAAGAGGTCCCTTGCACAGGGAAAAGTAGCTGCTAGGTGGTGCTGTGATTCTAGAAAATCTTGTTGAATATTTGTACACTGTATAAAATGGCAGAACCCTTTATCCAGTAGTGTTTGTGTCTATAACTGGAAAAAGTGCAACCAATTAGATGTTTGCTTGTTATTTTTAAAGGACTACAAATTAAAATATTGTATTTTACAATTAAAGCATACATTTGTTGGTACAGTACTTACAAATAAACTGTTCCCGGCAATAAACATCTTATTTTACATGAGAAAGGTATTCATTCTGTAGTGCTTTAGAGAGCATTTAAAAGAATTGTTCAGAATAAAAATAAAAACTGGGTAAATAAATAGGCTGTGCAAAATAAAAAATGTTTCTAATATAGTTAGTTAGCCAAAAATGTAATGTGTAAAGCAGGGGTGTCCAAACTGTGGCCCGAGGGCCACATGCGGCCCAGGATGCATATGAATGTGGCCCAGCTTGAAACGCTTGGTTCCCGAGGAAATAGGAGGAGGGGGGACTCTGCCCATTGCCCAGTTAGTAATAATAATATAATAATACGTCTATTTAATATCCAGGTGTCCCATATTCCAGTGTATAGCTCCATCTGGTTATCCAACTGGCATTGTAGTTCTTTTCTGTGTATTTCCTTTACTTTTACAAATCAAACATGTTTTGGCGTATGTCATGTGTGGCCCCAGACAATTTTATCTTTTTCCAATGTGGCCCGGCGAGCCAAAAGTTTGGACACCCCTGGTGTAAAGGCTGGAGTGACTGGATGTCTAACATAATAGCCAGAACACTACTTCCTGCTTTGCAGCTCTCTTGGTTACACTGGTTGGTTGGTTACCAGGCAGTAACTAATCAGTGACTTTATTGGGGGCCATATAGGTTATAACTGTTTGCTTGTGACCTGAATGCTAAGGAATATCAGTTATGTACAGTATATTAAACTATAGTAATATAAGAAATATAAGCAAACACACCGTTTTTAAGTGGTGCAGGCTAACAGTATACATTGTTAAATGCATATAAAACACTTTTTTTATTGTAAGTGTATAAATCATATTTGATCAAAATGATTGGCACATTTAATTGATTAATATTCATGACTGGTCTTGTTACAGTAATGTTACCCAACTTTTTTATGTTGGTGTGGTCGACAGCTTATTGGTCCATGTATAAGGCCCTCTGACTCATTCTAGCCGTGTATGAGGATAGACCGATCTAGCCAAAAATTGGTCTAATATTGATCAGACAGATTTAAAAATCCCATTTTGATGAGGACCCGATTGACTCATTGGTGTCCTGCATTTACCATGACTATGGTCCTATTTTTTGGCCTGAGGGACATTGATATTTCCCACTTCAAGATGATCATATTGGGAAAAGATTCACTAGTATGGCGACTTCTCCTAACAAGCAGATCTTTAACTGTATGGCCAGCTTATGTCCAAAAACACAAGTTAGACTTCAACACACAATGATTGAAGTCAAGCGTACTGTGCTGGCACAGATACAGTAATGTAATGAAGCACACTGCATTTGGTCGTACAATTGACCTAAAAAATGACTGCTTCCTAGTAATAGTTGCTGTAGGTTACTAGAATGTACTTTGTAGCTTTTCTTATATCGGGATCTATTATCCAGAATGCTTGGAATGATTGTTTTGCTACGTATTCATGCAGCTTATTTCCCATCAAGTACAAGCTACTCTTTTATCATTACAGAGAAACGGGAAATCATCTTTTAAAAAAATAGAAATATTTGCTTAAAATGCACACTATGGGAGATGGTATTCTCATAGTTCTGATCTTTCTGGATAACGGGTCTCCAGATAAGGGAGTGTCTTAAGTCTAGGAATGGGCTATTAACATTTCTTTTGTCCTTCTCACCTTTTAAACTTGACTGGTTAGTCTTAGTCATATCTTCTGGCAGTATATATAATGATCATATGTTCTAATTTCCTATCCCCAATGATGTACATAAGACTGTGTAAAAGTCTGTGGGTAATTACATTACGTTACTTTTGCTTTGAATAGGATTACTGTTGGCATAATATGCTTTTTGTATGCTATTATCCAAAGTTAAGCTGGAAAAAATGTGTACATCTATTAGGACTGTTTCTTTTATCACATGTTTATAAAACCACATGTCCAAGATTTGCCTGTCACAAGACTAGAGAGCGTTATTATGCACTGAAATCACAGCATGTCCAGCACTAATGCCATTTACAGGTCAACCTTAAAGGAACAGTAACACCAAAAAATAAGAGTGGTTGCTTCAGAAACAATGCTTTACTTCATATAAACAAGCTGCTGTGTAGCAATGGTGGAAATTGAAAAAATGCTATATGGCACAGGTTATATAGTGGATAACAGATAACACCATCATGTTCTACAGAGCTTATATGCTATCTGCTGTGTAACTTAAGCCTCTTCTAGCTGCTCCCATGGCTACACAGCAGCTTATTTATATAAACAATACTAGTGTTTCTAAAGCAAAAACAGCAGTTTTACTAGTTACGGGCAACACTGTATTTTATATTTATTACTTTAAAGGGGACCCGTCACCCAAACAAAATTATCCAAATCCTATTTTATAATGTTAGTCAAGCAAAATGAACTTTAATTACACTGTATAAATTATTTGGGAACTCATAATTATAGCCACCAGGAAGGAGCCATTTTGTGGACACTGTTATTAAGGCAATCCTTGTATCATCTCAGAATCTTGTTTGTGCACCAGGGGACAGGGACCCAATGTCCATCCCCATGCACTGGTTACACAATTAAATGGTTAAGAGACCTGGGGGAATGTAGGGAGACCGGTGACATCTAGGAAGTGCTGAATGGAAAGTGTAAGTAATTGCTTGCCCCGCCTCTATGACCAGGCATAGAGCAGGGGTAGGCAATACTTGATTGACAGCTGATATTTTTAAATGAGTTTACAACAGCTATGAATGCTTTAATAAAAAAAGAAATTGGATTTCATATTTAATTTAAGAAGGACTTTTATTATACAGATTTTTATGTCTGGATGACGGGTCCACTTTAAAACAATTTCATTTTTTGATGTTACTGGTCCTTTAAATATAAATGTAGTTAGAGCAGCGGTACTGGGCTGTAGCAGGGCCTTAACCTTTTATGGATGATATTACTGTGAGTGGTCGTCCCATTTTTGCCATGTATTCAAAAAATGACTCACTTTTCTCATTTTGGGGAGGAATAATACGTTTTTCTGAACTAACTCATTTTGCAATAAATCTGTGTTGTACTGGTATGGGATTCGTTATCTGGAAACCCGTTATGCAGAAAGCTCCATATTACAAAAAGGCCATTTCCCATAGACTAAATTTTATCCAAACAATTCACATTTTTAAAAATAATTAAACAGTAGCTCATCCAAACAAAGATATAACTAATCCTTAATGGAAGCAAACCCAGCCTATTGCTTTTATTTAATGTTTACATGTTTTTCTAGTAGATTTAATGTATAAAGATCCAAATTACAGAAATATCCATTATCCGGAAAACCCCAGGTCAAGGGCATTCTGGATAACAGGTCCCATAATAGAAAGAGACGTGCTAGTGTTGGGTGCTGGTTAAATGGGTTTCAGACATCCTCACTGTATTGTGATAACTTGATAAAAGAGATTAATGAAGTTCTTAGTGAAGGTCTCAATAGACATTAACAGATTGGTCCGAAGATGTTATCCTACAATAATATTACAATATTTTTATTATCTGCCTATGAAAGGGAAAATATACCCTGTACATAAATAGGATTTATTTTCCATTTACTGAAAGATAAACCTGGTTTATACAAGCTAAAAATTGCATGCTCTTAATCTCACTATGTAGGTCTCCTAAACTCCCTTGAGCAACTAAACTGTTTGATCACTCATATGCCATTAATTGCAGGGATGGTTTTAGGGTTCTGCAGAACCCTAAAACCCTGGAATTTGACCCTCAAAGTAAAATCCTTCAAGGATTTCCCGCAAATCCTACGAATGAACGATGAAATCCTTCGAATCAAACGAATCGAAGGACTTTAATCCATTGATAGAATGATTTTCCTTCGATCAAAAAAACCTTAGAAAAGTAATGGGGAAGGTCCCCATAGGCTAACATTGTACCTCGGTAGGTTTAAACTACCGTAGTATGTAGTCAAAGTTTTTTTTAAAGAGACAGTACTTCAACTATCGAATGGTTGAATAGTCAAACCATTTTTAGTTCGAAACGTTCGAATCAAAGTCGTAGTTGAAGGTCGTAGTAGCCTATTCGATGGTCGAAATACCCAAAAAAAGACTTTGAAATTCAAAGTTTTTTTACTTCGAATCCTTCACTCGAGCTTAGTAAATGTGCCCCCAAGTGTGAATATACAGTACATTTATCAACTGTCAGGGTGTACTATTCAGGAAAAAAGTATTTTAAGGCAACCCAACCCTTGGGGGAAGGGAGAGATAGCAAAATGTGTTAGAAGCAATGAGAAAATGATTTGGTGATAAAAAAATGCTTTTGGAAAATTCTAACTAGAACCAATTTGATATTGAAACATATTTGGGATAATCACAAGTCTATGCTGAATATAAACCAAGGACCAAAAATAAACGAACTGGTCAGAGAAGAATGGGCCGTGCATTCGTCATCTTCAGCCAAAAAACATCTTTATCCACTACATCAAAGTATTTGCTATTTCTGAGCATATAAATTGCATGATACTCTCATGCTTTGGGTCTCTGCTCTGGACCCCCAGAGTACAATAATAGTTTGAGAGGATGAGACTGAAAGAAGATATTTATTAGAATGCATGACAAATGCACAAGACTGCTTAACGAACTAGTAATTTCACTCATACACTACTGACTGACTGCATGTAGCCCAAAGGCCATGTTCACTGGGGGAAACAATAGTCTCAATGTTTTGGCAGCAAGTCTATACATCATAATCCTGATCTCATGCTTTTCACATGGCATGAGACTCATTCTGAAGCACTTCTTGTGTTAGGCAGCGGTTGAAGTGAAACTTCTGTTCAATGTGTTATATTCATCTGTTATGCATACCTTAACCTAATCTAACATAAAGCCAACTATGGCAGTTGAGTAGTGTGAGTAAGTACCTAGCAGTATCTTAGATTGCTTGCCATGCTGTTTGGATTGGATCATCATTATCACCTTCAATACATTTACATTTATTCCTACAACTGACAATAAAAAATGTGACATTCTATACAATAGATTTCAAACTAAAACTTGGATTGAAAGGCAAAAGAGACTTCCAGAATATAATCTGGGTTGTAGACTGAAACTGTTAACATAGCAGTTTTTCCCTTTCAGTTTATTTTAAGATCCCCACTTATGTGAAGTCCTGCAGATGTTTCTTTTGCCATATGCCTTTGAAAATCTTCAGTCAGGGAAAGTTTTGGAAAAAAACAAGTTGTTCAGGGTTACACATAATTCAACCACGAGTAGTGTTTTGATCCAATCATATAGGTCAAATTTTTTCTTGCCATTATCTGGATTGACAGCAAAAAAAGACCCCCAGTTCTAACTATATTGGGTTACAGATTCCATTTCTGGATTCTTTTTGTATAAGCAGAAGATACTATCGAAGAAGAAGAAGAAACTATACAGGATCTGTTATCAGGAATGCTTGGGCCTGAGGATCTTTCCATTTTTTGCATCTGCCTGCCTTAAAATTGCAAAAAAAAAATGTGAAAATGTAACCCTGTTTCTGTCTCCAAGGGCACGATCGCCCAGTGGGTGAATACACAGCAGTAACCAGGACCAGATTTTCTTCCTTCTGCTCGGCAGTGGGTCCAGAAACAGCATGATGTGGCCAAGGATAAAGGCTGCCAAGCCCCCTGTGCTACTTTGCAGTTATATAACCAGTTCAACTGAGCCTTCTGCCCTTCTGCCCCCTCCCAAGCAGCCACTGGTTCTGATGACTTTCTTAAACCCATGAGTGCAGGCAGAGCTGTGTGTGATTTAGTATGCAGAAATACTAACATTTTTTAAAGAGATACTGACATCATAAAATAACCTTTAATAAATAATTCTTTACTCAGAATCGTAGGATACTGTTTGACATATACTAGGAATGCCTTTCTATGGGAATGTCAACTTTATATTCATGGATCTGCACACACAAGTTTTTCTGCAGTGGGGATAGCACCCCTTTTTTATTTGTTTACACCACCAATATCAATGTTTCGGGGGGGGGTACAGCCTCCCTCCCGGGGGGGGTACAGCCTCCCTCAACTCCTAACCTGTTGAAGGGAGGTTGTACCCCCCGAAACGTTGATATTGGTGGTGTAAACAAATAAAAAGAAGGGGTGCTATCCCCACTGCAGAAAAACTTGTGTGTGCGGATCCATGAATATAAAGTAGTTGTTGCTGAGGGGCCTTGCCGGGCCGATAGATGACCAGCACCACTACTGCAGAGTGAGTGAGTAATTCCCGGGTGTGCGGTGTATCTATTACTTTTCTATGGGAATGTTACATGGGGGGATGCTAATATGGTTGGCATTGCTCTGTTAGGCTACAACTTATTTGTTATTGTTACTTTGCATTATTGATCTTTCTATTCAAGCCATCTCCTACTTTTATTCCAGTTCCTCTTTCAAACCACTTTCAGGTTGCTAGAATAAAATTCCAAAGAGAGCTGCTAAAAAATGAAATGATTCAAAAACCCCAGAAAGCAAAAAAAAATGTAGACCTTGCAGATTGTTTCAGACTACCTCTGCCTACATCATAAGTTAAAATAAAGATGAACTTCTTTTAAGGAAATAATGATATACCTTAGGTTTCATTGTTTTCTATGCGGCACTTTGTCTCATTTGAAGCAATTAACTTCCAACAGATGACCATTGATGTGTGACATCATGGATCACCATATATTCACTTATAATACAGGCTTAAAATCAGTCCCATGCTCAAATCAGTGCTCTTCTGTGTCGGTACCCAGAACCACTGTGGGGTGCCTGCACTTGAGTCGATGCAGTAGTTCAGGGTGCAGGCACGGTTGATTCAAGAACAGGGGCTGATTCTTAATTTGCATTTATCTGCAGGCTAAAAATCAGACCAGTTGGCTGTAGTCTAACCTGAAACCTCCCCCCCCCTTGCGGCCCTGCCTATACAAGTAATCGAACAATAAGTTGTACAACCTACTGTGACCTATTGCTACATAGGTTGTGTTTAGTATCTGGTATTGATTAAAAATTCTTACAATGCAGGTAAAGCAGGAATTTTTACATTACCTGCATTGTAATAATATATAATTACATTGAAAAAAACTATCTGTTAGTAGCTTGTTTATTCAAAAACAACATCATTTAGAAAGGTTTTCTAAAGTCAGCATTTATCTTAAAAAAGGAATGTATTTTCTAACAAAGAACTGAGCGATCTATTGTACTTCATTAGGAACAAAGATTACGAAAGGCTGAGATTTGCATAATACAATATATCCAGAATAATTAAAGAACTTGGTAGATTATGCATAGCTGCCAGGAACAATGAAACCTCTTTCAGCTTTGTTTGTTCATTTCCTCTCAGTTGGTCTAAATGTAACTAACAAAATGATTCAGGTCTCTTTTGGGCATGAAAACTTTAGATCAGCATGTGGTCTTGGTTTTTTTCTTTTTTTGCATGTTTTGGAATTTTTTAAAATTTTGTTAAAGAAAACAACATGAATACAGAAAAGTTTAAACCTTTGCAGGGCCTTAAACCTTAGACCGAAGCATGGTCTGTTTTTTTCTTTTTGCATGTTTTTGACATTTTTTCAAAGAGCTCCACCGTGTATTATCTTCAGTATTCTAAAAGTTCTGTGGGTGTATCATATAGTTCTGTGAGTGTATCAGCACTATTAGGATGATGGCCGACTGGCAGATTTGTTGCCCATGCTAAATATGCACAGTGGGTTACAAATAACTCGAAAATGCTTCTACACCAGATATAATTGCAGTTCTGATGGTAAAACCTAGGGGGCAAATTCACTAACCGGCGAAGTGGCTAACGCTAGCGAAAATTAGCCAGCGTTACGTCATTTTGCCACTTCATCAATTTACTAAAAGTGTCACTGACGAAAATTCGCTAGCGAAGTAGATAGACTAGCGCAACTCCACAGCCTAACGCCAGGCGAAGTTGCACTCTGGCGAAGGGGCAAAACGACGCAAGTTTTTTTTTCTGAACGTTACCTCTTTCGCCAGAGTTTACTTCGCCAGGTCAGACCAGGCAATAGAATAGATAGGAGTTTGTAAAAAAAAAGTTGAACATTTTTCAAAGCCCCAAAAAACGCTGGCGTTTTTTACTTTTTATAGGGTGATAGGCTGAAAAAGATTGAAATCTTTCCTTCCCCCCTACATTTGATAACATATGGCACCTAAACTATACTGTGGGCACATATGTAGGGCATTAGAACACCTCTATATAATTTTATTAAGTTTCCCTGGACTTGTGTAGTGTTATTTTTTTGCTGCAGCATACACGTCCATTCAAACTTCTATTTCGCGCTGTATGCAAATTTCCGATCGCTAGCGTAACTTTGAACCGCTGATCGTAACATCACTAGCGCAACTTCGCAAACAATCAGTAACTTGTGCGCAACTTCGGATCTTCGTGAATTTGCACAGCCCTGGCGAATCTACGCCTGGTGAAGTGTGGCAAAGTCAACGCTGGCGCAACTTCGAAGGTAAGTAAATTTGCCCCTAGGTGTTACCATCAGCAATTTCGATTATAGCCAACAGAGAAGCATTTTTTTGGAGAATTGTCACCTACAGTTGCGTGTTTTTATGACTGGTGACTTATTTCCCCTTTAGCCATGGTTAGTGGTTACAGGAAGCACCAGATCAGCTGCGCTGGTTACCGTGCACATGCATTTATGGGTTTAAAACTTTCCCAAGTGCAGGGAACTTTAGGAAACAAAGGCAGAATAAAATAGTAAAGCCATTCTACAATCCAAACAGAATTTTCACTAAAATAATCACATATGGTGGTGTCTATAGAAGTTACTAGGCATGACGGAAATTGGAAAAAGGCTATAGGGCACATGTTAAATAGTGGATAACATTATGTTCTACAAAGCTTATCTGCTATCTGCTGTGTAACCTGAGCTTTTTTTCCTTTGAATGGCTGCACCCATTGCTACACAACAGCACATTTATATAAACTATAGAAGTGTTTCTGAATCAAAAACAGCAGTTTTACCAGTGCAGAGCAACACTGCATTATATTTTTACTACTTTAAAACAACTTAATTTTATGATGTTACTGTTCCTTTAATTACTATTCATGGTGGTCATATCTGTTCAGAAATTCCAAAGCATTTCAGCGACCCAGTTGTGAATGTCTATACTATTAGAAGGCATTTTTATCATAAAACTTGTAAAAAAACAAAGTGTAGCCCCAGAGCTACTCCATCTGTTTAACTTAATTAGTTTCATCCGTACAGATATTATGTATATTATTATATATCAATAACATGTTGGACAATAAATTTTAAAGATATCCATCATATATTATACATTGTATACATATAGTAAGTCTGTAAGTTGCCTATGGGTATTTTCATACCACAGGGCCCCTCTGAGTCTGGGGTCCCATAATATATGCCATTTCTGGCCTGCACGAAAAGCATCTCTACCAATGGCTCCAAGCGCTGAGCACATAGTTTTCATTTGGATTTAAAGAACCATTGTGTTGTCATCTCACTAAACAAACGCACAGAGAATTGAACCATCCCATAGTGAGTGCTCAGTCACCCACAAAAGCACCTTTGGTATGGATTTATAAGCTCTGTCTGTCTTTTCTTTATTTTCCATCTGTGTTATTTTTGTGAGTTTTGATTGTTCTCTTTGCCTGCAAATTAATGGCGCATAAACCCATTTTCCCACCATATTAAGCTGCTTGACATGTATGCCTTGTACAGATTTTTCAGCAGGTATATGTATCTAGTATTGCCTGTGCTACTGAACTACAAATATGAAAACCCTCTAACAGTCAAAGGCTTTCCATCACTGCACTATATGTCGGTTAGGTAAAAAATGTATGTCTGGCTTAAGGTAATGGCTTCTTGTGACACTAAACCCTTTGGCTTTGTACAGTCCCCACTGCATCAATATACAGAGCCACCATTAGAAATCACGGGGCCCCGTACAACAAAATTTTCAGGGCCCCTGGGCCCTGCCACACTGGCGCCCAAACCCCACCCCAGATCCCACCCACTCCACATTACAGACCACACAAACATCAGCGCTTAAAAAGTAACCCCCCCACATACAAGTTATAAAAATCTATTGATGGTCAGGGTCCCCTTATAAGTTAAAAAAAAAATTGGCGCCAGGGCCCCCCGTACAAGTTAAAAAAATTGGGGCCCCAAAATTTTTTTAAAAAAAAAAAACATTGGTGCCAGGTCCCCCTTACAAGTTAAAAAAATTGGAGCCCAAAAAAATATTTTTTAGAAAAACATTGGTGGCAGGGGCCTATGGAATATTAAAATAATACATGGTGGCCAGGTGATTAAAAAAAACCACAAATTGGTGTTCAGTAGAATTGAACTCATGGCTTCAGGACTTCAACTTCGCCTCCTTTCGTGACTTATGGTCTTATATTGATAATCTACAGATAAATACATCAGTATCTCATTTTTTCTAAAAGTTATATGTACAGAATATGAATGTTTACGTACTAAGTGCCATAAATATACTCTATGCTGTACAGACCTCCATACTAAAAATGGCTAACAATAGTGATGGGCGAATCTGCGAAATGGCAAAAAAATTGCAAAACGGCGAAAAATTTACGAAACCAATTGAAGTCAATGGGCGTCAAAATAATTTTGATGGGAGCAACAATTTTTATACACTTGACTATTTTGTCCAAATGCATTAAAATCAATGGCGTGCACCAATTTTGACGCCCAAATTTTTAGTGAAACACTCACCCAGTTGTAGGATAACATCTTCTGATTAGTGATGGGAGAATCTGTCCCATTTAGATTCACTGAAAATTTTGAGAAACGGCAAAAAAAAAATCCAGAGAAACAACGAAAAATTTGCAAAACGCATTGAAGTCAATGGTGGTCAAAATAATTTTGACGCATGACAATTTTGACATGAGCAACAATTTTTACACGGACAACTATTTTGTCCAAATGCATTAAAGTCAATGGGCATCTGAATAATTTTGAAGATTGGTTGCTATGGATCGCAACACCTTTTATTACATTATTCCCAGGATTATATACTATAATATATATATAATGAAAGGTGCAAAGGTCTATAGCAACCAATCAGAATATAGCTTGTACTGGTCACATGATTAAAAGTAAATGTGCTATGGGTTACTGCACCTGAACAACCTCTGTGGCTTTAATTACATATGGAGATTACAATCAGGAAACAAAAGCAGCATATGACTCCCCCAAAAAGTAATAACTGTGCTTCTTCTCTGAATGGAAGCCAGCTAGAAGCCTGCTCAAATACTAAATAAAATAGGGACTTTAGGGAAAGTGCCCAAAGGTTACCCATTTCATTGCGTTCAATATCCCTTTTGTCAGATGTAAAAACTGAGCTAAATTATATGATGACACAGAACTGGCGAACTCTTGGTTACTGAGAAATACACAGCAGTGAAAAACATCCACAAATAAACTCAGTAACACAATGTCAGTCATCAAAAAATCTAAACTGAAAAAAGCAGAAACAGGAAAAATGTACAGAAAAGTCGCAAAAACGGCAACTTGTTTCACATTGTTGCAAAATAACTACACATTTTGCGTATTGTCATACAAAAGCCATCATCAAAAATATCGGAAATATCTCAAAAACCATAAATTAAAGAAATATATTTTTGTTGTAAAGAGGACATCTGCTTCTACATGATTTCGACAGGTTTTAGCTGGAGCATTTTCAGATTCAGAATTGTTGCAGGCTTTTTGCATAACAAGTCCTGAAATACAGTAATTGTTCTTTTTTTTCCTGCAACTTTTTTCGGGGTTTAGTCAAACCTGGATTTGGTTGAATTCAGAACAGAATCTTCTATTTTCTGCATGCCTACTGTAATCAAGTCCACAGAGATGGGTGGACATTTTTCTTACCAATTTCTGGGCACTGGCCAGAAATAAATCCACATACCACTCCTTATTCATTCCTATGGGATTTTTAGAGGCTTATCTATCAAATGGTGAACTCTAACTTTCACCCGTGAAAACGACACCTCTAAAAATCCCATATGATTGATTGGCAGAATTTTACTGCGGTGAGCTCTAATTTTATACTTTTATAAATATGCCCTATAATATTAATACTAGTATAAGCACACACAAATCATCATTCAAATATGAAGTGTAAAGTGGAGCTCAAAAGTGTAAAGTGGAGCTCAAAAGTGTGAAATTCCTTATTTTTGCTTATTTTTTACTAAACTGGTTCTCATGGGGAGCAAATGGCTTTCACCAAATAAGTTCTGTCTAAAGATCCCTGTGCCATTTGATAAATATGTGAGACAGACTGGAATTCTGTTTTCAATAAGTCACAAACCACTAGAAGGAGATGATCTCTCATTAATTGCCTAGTAAGTAATGAATAATATTTTGGTCATCTAAGGACAAGCAGAAAAGGTAGAAATTATGGAAAGTTTTGCACTGTACAGAGAATGATTGTAGAGCTGTTTGGGCATTTCATGCAAAGGTCTCACTGGAGTTTCAGACTTTTAAGGATTAGCTGCAATTAATGCGGTGTGACCTCCTTTTCTATTTAAAAAAGAATGTGTAGATTAATGAGGAGATTAATGAAAAGCCTCATTATGTCCAATTGTCTCAATTATGCAAATAACGCTGATTTTTTTTTAAAGTGGGGCAGTAGAATTTCAGATTAGAGTTTTCCAGAATTCCATCTGCAAAGCAGGCATTTTTCCAGTTCCTTCTTTGCAGTCACACAGAAGGTTTAACGAATTGGAGATTTGGGAGTTATCAAAGTAGATTTGTTGTGCCTTGTTCCACCATGGGATGAAAATACCCTCAGGGCAGGGAGACTGATCATGGGACTGTAAAAGGATTACCTTCAAAAGGCAGTCATGAGATTGGCTTGAACAATGAGACTGCTCACATGCTTATCATATGAGCTTCTCTTCTTAAAGTGCTGGCACCCCATCTCCTCTGGGAGTCTACTACCTCCTAGCAGAGCGCTAAGGAGGCTAAGGAGCTCCATGCCAAGCACAGGACAGCTGAGGTAGGAATACGCTGAAATCTTTTTTTATTAAATTATTTTAGTTAAATGGGGTTATGCAACACCCATCTCGTCGATATTGCACGGGAAAAGAAATAATATTTATTTGGTCAGTTATTTTCTGTAGTTTTCCATGTACCATTTGTGCTTATTTTATTCTTCATGTCATTTTTTAAATGTTCTCTCTGTAATATAGAACTGCTATACATATGCTTCAAATACCTTCTGTATTGTGGTTATAAGCACAATATTGTAAGTTTCTAGAAAAATAACTTTTCCCTAACTTGATTTTTGTCTTGTATTTTACATGTATTTTAGTAGATTAAATTGTACCGTAAATGATATAACAAGCAGCTATTTGCAATGGCGATGTAGAAAATGGCACAAAGCCTGAAATTCTGTTACTCTTGATTGTCATCAATTAGGCTGAAAAATAGAACCAGTAGCAGAAATAATAGTATTTGGTGAAGTCAAACAGAAATTATTGTGCACCACAAAATGCATTGCCTTTCAGGAATTATGGGCATACATGCACTTCTACTGTACATAACTACCAAATGTACCACAATATTTTTCTTTGCCATAACATTTATGAACACTGGTCTATTCCTATTACATCATCGCAAGTTGGAATACTGTACATTTAGCATTTGCAAACGTGAAGGACATAAGTCTAATTTCATCCCTACTAACAATGTTTCTGTGTTTTTATAGTTGTTATAGAGATTATCTATCTCTCTATGCATCTAAGCGTTGAAGCGCCGAACGCTAGCGTTAATTCGCTAGCGTTTGGCATTTTCGCTAGTGCGCAAATTCACTAACGAATGCTGGCGTATTTTCACTAGTGTTACTTCGCATCCTTACACCAGGCGAATTTTAGCTAGCAATGTAACTACGCAAATTCACTAACTTGCGCAGTGTACTGAATGCTACCTTTTACGCTAGACTTCCTTCGCCACCTCAGACCTGGCGAAGCGCAATAGAGTAGATAGGGATTGTTTCCAAAAAAGTCACATTTTTTTCTAAGTCCCAAAAAACGCTGGCGTGTTTTCTACATGATGGGTGATAGGCTGAAAAAGATCGAAAATTTTTTTGGGGCTCCCCTTCCTCCCCCCTACATTTACTGACCCATGGCAACTTACCTAGATAGTGGGCACATGTGTAGGGCAAAATAAAATTTTATTTGCTGATTTGAAGGTTTTCTAGGCATTTGTAGTGCTGATACGTGTTCCTCCATTGAAATTTGAATTTCGCGCCGTATGCAAATTAGCCTTCGCTAGCGTAACTTCGCTTTATATAGCGAATCAACGCTAGCGCAACTTCGCAACCTTACGCTACCCCTGTGCGCAACTTCGGATTTTAGTGAATTTGCGGAGCGCTGGCGAAAATACGCCTGGCGAAGTGCGGCGAAGTTGCGCCTGGCGCATCTTAGTGAATTTGCCCCTATATCTCTGTCTGTCTGTAGGAGAATTATTATTTCCATTTGGTCATGAATCAAGCCCTTTATATCTTGTGGCCAGTGTCGGACTGGGACACCAGGGGCCCACCCAAAAACCTTAGACCAGGGGCCCACCAAAAAACCTTAGATCAGGGGCCACTCTCAGTACTATTATTCTTCATATCCTCACTCAAGCTCTATTCTCCTAGTCTGTTTTCTTTACATACTATAATCTATTTTTCCATCTATTTAGCTTCTTTGTTCTCATCGAAATAGGGAATGGCCATGAAATAGGCCAAAAGTTTAGCAGCATGAGGGCCCACTGACACCT
Organism: Xenopus petersii; assembly: GCA_038501925.1. Taxonomy (NCBI): domain Eukaryota; kingdom Metazoa; phylum Chordata; class Amphibia; order Anura; family Pipidae; genus Xenopus; species Xenopus petersii. The sequence goes on from CM076677.1 coordinate 79,181,615, forward strand.
TGGCCCACCGGAAGTTTGGTATCCTGGTATCCCTATGGGCCAGTCCGACACTGCTTTTAGCAAAGGGAGTCAACTTATAAAATTACACGGCTGATGGAGAATTATGGGAATTGTGGTTCCAGTGGGGCTAGATAGTTTTATTGCAGGGTAGAGAATGCATTTATGTTGGTGCTTAGATCTAACCTCCCATCCCCTCCCTGGATAGAAAACTTGAGTACCTTGGAAACATTTCAAATAAAATATTATTGCTGTGTATAGTAAACATCCAATATTTTAGCACTCACATTAGTCAGGTACTTCCTGCTACCTCCAATTATTGTCAGAAAACAACTCCCAGCATCCAAAGGCTACACAAGGGATTCTCATTGACACTAGTTGTAGGTCACTGCTACTCATGCCTTCTTGCACCCCCTTCTTTTTAAGTCCCAGAGAATAATACTTGTTCCTCTGGCTTTATAAAGATCCAGCACTAGATCATATATTGCTAAAGTTGCAAAAAAAATCCAAACATCCATTGTTACTGAACTTAGTATTAGAATACAAATGACACTGTTATGCAACAACAAGTTTTTATGGCTGATATCACATATAGATTAACAAAAACATTTCTTTTATGTTACATGTGCATATTTGTATCAGGAGGTTCATAGTTGCAGTTTTATGCCTCCGTGCCTAGTACAGTTATGTGCTTTGAGGGATCACTGAGGAATTAGCAGGTTTTACTAGTAGGATCAAGATACTAAGAAATGTTCTATTTGTCTTGTAGTAAAATGGATCTCCTGGCCCTTGGCCTGAGCACTACAGTTAATCTGTCATAATCCCTTTCTGAATTCTTTAGTGCAATGGGTTGCTGGAAATGTTCTTTTCCTAAACTCATTGAGAGACTGCACAGTATTACAAAAACAAATGTATATAATTCTACAGAATGTTTCACTTCAGTGACACAATGTACATGGGAAATACACACACATACATACACAGTTCCAGGCAGTGTATTTCTATCTGAGCATTTGCACAGGATCATAATAGAGCTTTGAGTAAGGAGATTAAAGTGACAAGCATTTCCATCCACCTACAAACAGGGCAGCTGTAAAGCATCAGAATCATGGCAAATAATGAGTTAACCATGAATCCCTTTTGTTTACCACAAACTGCTGCTGTACTTTCACTAGTGGTCTAACTAATCTGGAACTCTATTATGTTTCCCACAAGAAATATGGATGTGAAAATGGTGAAAAGAGATGCAGTTTTGGTGCTGATCTTGATCCCATAAAGAGGGAATTGTAATAATCACCAGGTTTACTAGCCAAAAGCAACCAAAATATGATATTTGGTTTGGCAGTAAATCCTATTTGTTGGTGGTACGGATTGTTAGACCTGATGCACTTTGTGACTTTTATTACATTAAACCCTAAGTGTGTTATTTGTTCCTTTCAGTTGTTATTTGTTCCTTTCAGTACTGAAACCAAAGAGTGTCCTGTCTGTTCTTTGGGAATGTGGCTAAATTGATACTGTAATAATTATTATGAGGAATGTTATGTAAAAAACATTTGAAATGTTCCACATTTATAATAGGCTTGATTTCCCTAAAGGAGAAGGATAGGCTAAATTTAAGTAAGCTTTATAAGAAAGGTCTATATAAATACACCAGTAAACCCTCAAAGTAATGCTGCTCTGAGTCCCCTGTCAAATGAAACACAGCATTTCTTTCCTTTTATTGTGTACACATGGGCTTCTGTATCAGACTTCCTGTTTTCAGCATAAAGCTCCAGGGCAGGGCTTGAGCATGCTCAGTTTGCTCCCCAACCTCCTCCCATCCCTGCTGTAATCTGAGTTTAGAGCTGTAAGTGAGCAGGGAGAGACTCAGGCAGGAAGTGATGTCACACCAAGCTTATATGGCAGCTTCTATCATAAACAAACAGAGACAGTGTCTACAGCTGTTTACTCAGATATGGTAAAGCATTCTGCAGAATAAATATATCTTTCTAGCTTGTACTATTATTATTACTATTGTGGCTAATCTGTTGCCAATAAACTGTCTTGGAGCTTTCCTTCTGCTTTAAGGAAAATGTCTACTAACACCTCTGATCTTCATCAAGAGATCCTGTAAAACTATTTGTTGTGCTCAACAATTAGCTTTATTAAAATACCTTAAATTCTGTCTCAAAGAATGTATAGAATTAAACACATTTCTGCCATTTTTTTAGGGTCAAAAGGCTTGGCTAGAAAAGACATTTTGTAAGCGAGAATGCATCTACGTACTTGCCAACAGCAAAGACAGCAACAGGTGAGTATTGTTTAAAATATATGAAGTAAAGTAACACAATTTGAATAAAATGTTTTTTGACTCCATAAAAACAGTAAGTTAAAAACCCGGTGGGGGGTGTAGATCCCTGATGTGGAAGCCTGGTTGGCCCCAGACCCCCCAGTCTGACACAGGGGTATTTTGGTTATTGATTTAATAAAAAATGTATTTTCCTAAACAAACTGAGGACAAGCCTGTCTAAATTGCTAAGAAATCCCTATTCTTTATCTCTGACTGGCATTTCATAGGACCACGGTTTCACTGCTGACGCAAAAAGTAAAAGAAAACTAATTTTGCTAATCTATTTTACCTGAATGAATCATTAAACTATATGCACCCAGTAAATACAGGTCTTTTCTAATTCTGTGCTAATATAAGACATTGAAGATAATGGAGGGGAATGACCTGGGGAAGAAGTGCAAGAGCACTAAGGGGCACAGACTGTAGTGTCAGGGACCCCACAGTGCCCCTTTGCAACCTCTGGCCTCTGCTGCTTCCTAACTTGAAAAATGCACAAGTTAAGAGGTGGGAGAGTGGATACATCTCCCTGCCCACGCCTTATGAATACAGGGCTACAGGCAGTGTTGTATTCATGGGGTTAGCTGCAGAAACAGAGCTCTACGTTCAAGTAAGGCAAAGTGCAAAAATTACCGTATACTTTTTTGCACTTTTCACACTGTCTTTTTTGTAGTAAATAACCCCTATTCTGTTTATCAGACTGATACACAGTACATCCTACTCGTAGTTACTCACTTCCTCATTTAGCAATGCTGCAGCAATTAAATACTTGTGACATTCTGTAAAAGGAAGTGAGAGTCCAGTCTACTTCCCTTATCTCAGTTATATCAGAAATATACAAAGTATAGGGTCAAGTCTCAGCATCCTCAGCCCACTGTTTCTCAATAAAAAAAAATCCCATATACAGGAGTGCTTCTCAAATTTTGTCACTTCCCCTCCCATTTGTTTTTACTAGGTGCAAAGTACTGCCTTAATTTATTTCCTTCTTAAATATTTTATTAAGGACATTTTTGACCTCTGGAAGGGTACATATTCTCCCTTCTACAATTAAATCAGCAGTAATATAAAATGAGAATAGACTAGCATAAATATAATATTGACTTGATACAGTTACTGTATACATGTGCTGAGATCTGATTATGACTCATATGTAGGTGTTGCTGTGGCCAGTTACTTACTCAACACATCCCAGTTCCTCAAAATGCTACGGGTAACAAGAATGGAGAAGAGTGCAAGCAGCTCGAAGCAGTGCCTGAAAAATGGTCCATCAGTAAACACACTCAGCTAAGCCCTACAGATGCTTTTGGAATTCTGGAGTTCCAGGGGGGCGGGCACTCCAACAAGGCCATGGTAAGATCAATATGAAGTGCTCTTCTCACTGTTACTGTCATGCTCTGTGCTCTTGGTTCCAAAGAAATGTGTCCTGGTAGACACATCTGTGCCCTGTGAGATGTAGGACTACAATTCAGGTTTTGTTAATGGGAGATTGCTTGGATTTAGCCACCATCTCTAGCAAGCAACAATATTCTGTTGTTATTGTATTGTAGCACCAAAGCCAAAATACAACAGAAACAGCAAGAGCATCAGAAGCGATGTGTGAAATCCAGATAAAACAAATATTATACCTTTACAATATCTTGTCAAGTTATGGGGTGAACATTAGATTCATGCTAACATCACTTACATTAGACATCATTGTAAAAGTACATTCATTGATATCCAATGATTATTTTATTTTAGATAAAGCAGGTGACTCTGGTGACAAATATCCATAATGCTTTAAAATGATTATATTCTATCTTAAAAAATTGGGCCCTGCTATGTAATAATGTATGATTATATCTTGGTGAGGGGGTTTAATGGTTATAGTGGAGCAGCAGAGCATCTAAGACCTAGTAACGTTCCTTAGTCTTTCACTTCAGCTATAAGTGATTCTGGGAAATAGATGACTTTCCTTATAAAATAAATTCAATGCCTCAAACTCTGGACATGATAACATAAGCATATACTGTAAGCCTTTCCTTTGTCCTTTTATAGTGTCATCTGTCCTTGCTATTCCTTACTAAATTTTCCTATCTATAACACACTAACAAAGTATTTAACTCACGCAGGAACATACAAACAGTACCACTTAAAGCCATTCAGTTACCTGCATCAGTGCCTTACAGTTTCAGCAGCTCAAATGATCTTTCCTGGCCAGGGTTTTCCAGAGCTTTCATGTCCTGGAACCCATCCCTTCTTTAAAGGAAAAGTTCGGTGTGAAAATAAAAACTGGGTAACTAGATAGGCTGTGCAAAATGCTGAGCAGGCTGAACCCCCAATATATCCCCATAGTTTAGGAACCACTGGCCCATAGCTTAATTACAACCACTTAAAATATTTTATGGATAGTGACATACCAAAAAAAACGAGAATAAAAATCAATGTTTTGCTTTGTACATTTAAGGGGTCATTCTGAGTAAGTAGATGACCCACCAGCTCACATGAAATCCTGTGCTGGCTCATTATGAATTGTTGCTGTATTCAGAACTGCACAACTATAATTATTCTTTTGTAAAATATCAGGATATTATATTATTCCCTATATATTTAACTTTCATTTGACTGTTGTTTGGCTCATCCCATTTATATACCTTATACTATACTGTCAGTGTGATAACATACTGGATACATCTATAATTAGGATTCTGTAATAACTACACAATATATATTTGCACTCAAATCAAGTCTGTGTCTTGTTCACAATCCTAACACAATAAATATGTGATTTTAATAATATAAATGGATGGAATAAAATAACAAGGCAGCTAAATGTAGTGAATGAAGGCAGAGTTTATGGCTGATAAGGCATATCTCATTTCAGAAGATGTACAGCCAGCTTGTGCCCAGACCATCTGTACAATGTGTTTTGTTTATGGAAGTTTGCTTATCACCATCTACTAAATCCCTGCTAAAGGCAATATCAGCTCTAGAGAAAGCATCTCCAGGAAATATGAAACAGAAATACGTCAATTAGCTGCTATTTGTGTGAAAGATATGGCCTCATTCTAGATGACTCCCAAACTGACTATTTTAAAGAAAACATTCCACATGCAGCAATTATAATAGCTCAGTGCTGTTAATAAATGCCAGTATTTGCTAAACACAGTTTTTTACTTAATGAACGGAAATGTAATTCTAAACAAATTTCAGCTATACAAAAAAGAATAATTTTCATCATAATCTGATGATTTGTGATTGCAGTAATAGGGCAACTTAAATATGTCAGTGGCCCTTTAGTAAAAAGAAAAAAATATATATATTCAAATATGATTGGATATTTTTATCTGAAAGCAAGGATTTTTTTTTCTGTAAAGGCCTTTGGTTACAGTCTATAAGAAAATTTAAAATAGTATTCAACTTTTTTTGTTACTTGAATTGGCTCACTTGACATTTGCATTCTCGTTTTTAGTATATTCGTGTGTCCTATGACACAAAGCCTGACTCTTTGCTTCACCTCATGGTAAAAGAATGGCAGCTGGAACTTCCAAAGCTTCTAATCTCAGTGCATGGAGGGCTTCAAAACTTTGAAATGCAACCCAAACTGAAACAAGTCTTTGGAAAAGGTCTAATCAAAGCTGCCATGACTACTGGGGCCTGGATATTCACTGGAGGAGTAAGTACAGGTAAGACACCTATGCAATCATTGTTTTATGCGTATCAAAGTAGCACTAGCATTCCCTTGCATTAGACTTTTCTAGGGGCTACCTCTTTAATCCCACATACTAAAGAATACTTTTCAAAAATGTTATCAACCAAAAGTCCTAATCCACTCACTCTAATTGTTTCTACCATTAGTACCCAGCTATTGGATATACCGACCATAGTTTTACAAGGGAAAAGGCATGTTAGAAATTGAAAATAAGGGCAATATAAGTGGGTGGTTATTAAGCCATGTCCCTCTTACAAATAAGAACATAACCATTTACTTATTGTTGTGCCTTTTTCCTACAGGAGTTATACGCCATGTTGGAGATGCCTTGAAAGACCATTCTTCTAAATCCAGGGGAAGAATATGTGCCATAGGAATTGCACCATGGGGGATTGTAGAAAACAAAGAAGACCTTATTGGAAAAGATGTAAGAAGACAACTGTGCAGAAACAAAGTGACATGGGTTATATGTTATATCTGTTCTATGGGCACAACCCATGGTACTAGAGGATAGTCATGGTTGCAGCAATTTGCTTGTGATCAGGTGCTGCAAATTTGATGCAATAAAAGAATTTGTTGTGACTTTAACAACAATTTCAAAGTCTTTCTAACCATAAAAGAAAATAAGTGTAGGCAAACTTTATACAGTACATCATCCTATTCATAGTGGTGTACTAACTCACTGGCTGGTATATTCTCTTGCCCCCTTGTTACAGTTATATTTCAGATAAAGCTATGGTAAGCTTTATTCATCAGTTTATAGGTGTTACTCTGATGAGCTTGTTTCATCCACCACCCATTACTGACTAGCTTTAAAACTGTTCCTACCTGCAATAACTAATGATACTTAATAATTAATTAAACCAGAACTGGCTGCAAATTATGACAACTATTATATCTACTTTGGGGAATGTTATAAAATAAAGGGTCAGAGTAAACAGGATTCAGCCCCCAGTTCCAAGGGCATAAATCACAACTAAAAAATAATTATCCCGTAACCCTAAAATAATTAAAATGTACATATTTTAAATGTTTTTATATGCAGACCCCATTATAATCCACTTTATGTGTTTCGTACCCTCTGGTACTTAATTATAAGTAATTGTAAATGTATTACCTATGATTATGTACTGGACGGTATGAAAAGCGTAAGGTGGCTTATCATGGGGTCTGTATGTAAACACTTTTTAAATATGCCGTTTTGAATAGTGTTAATTTTAATTATTTCACGGGATAATTGTTTATGTTAGCTCTGAAAATTATGAAGGACTTGTTACAGTTAAATATGGTCTTTTGTCCTCCTTATGCCACCTGGATGGGTCCTAAAGACCCAGAGTAGCAAGCAGTTTGTGGCTAAATAACCTGGGGCTCCCCATGATATGAGTTTAGTGGAAGGCAGGCGAGTATGGAGGTCAACATATGGCATCAATATCCCTTTCCATGTCAACCGAGGTATAGGAAAATAATGCATCTCTGAGTACTTAACCAAAGGTAAACTTATGTTATTACTGAATGTGGATGTGGGAGTGGGTTTTTGTAAATTCATGAAAATTGTGCATTGGGTAGAACACCATCTCAGTGAAAGTAATTGTTGGGTTTTTATGCAGTTAGTAAATCACCGAGGTAAAATGTGTGAACCCAGTAAAATTTAGTTGCTTCATTGTATTTCTGTTTAATTTCTTACAGGTAACAAAACCTTACCAAACAATGTCAAACCCCCTCAGTAAACTTTCAGTGCTAAACAGCAGTCATACACATTTCATCCTTGCGGATAATGGGACATTAGGGAAGTATGGAGCAGAAGTGAAATTACGGCGCCAGCTCGAGAAACACATTTCTCTCCAGAAAATCAATACACGTAAGTAGGCACCTTTTTTCACATAGTTTCAATTGTCTCCCTTTTTCTAGGAAAGATGCAATTTAGTTGTTTCCTCCATATATCCAAATAGATATTCATTACTCAACTAGTACACAACAAAAAGAGGTATAGGTGCCTGTAACTTTTTAATTATAAAGATGTGTGCAATAATATTTGAAGATCAAATTTAATTTTACTTTACAGTTACCTGTACTAAAAGCTAACTAGACTAAAGGGATAATGTTGTTGGATCACCAGAGGCTGGGACAAGTTGCAATAGTATATTTGAGCAGGACAGAAAGTTTTAACATGGTAGTAGTAACGTATAGTTTTACAAGTCTGTGAGAGATGCCTTCACTCTGTATACTGTATAATTTCATTATCTTACTCCAAATAAACATTATAGATACTCTGCAACAGAGGACCTTAACAGTGTGACCCATGGGCTTCCCTTTGTCATCCTATGCCTGAGAATACTGTAGAGGCAGGGACAGCAAAGGGATGCTCAGATGTCACCCACTGCACCGGATACACCACCTGGTATAAAATAGAAACAATGTCATGGATTTATTTTTCTGGTCTAGTGGACTTTCAGCATCTGAGGTGAAGCATGATGGATTGCATGGGTATAAGCATCATATTATTAATACTTCATTGATGAGCGACATTGATGAGCGAATTTTTTTCATCAGGCATGGATTTGCAGCAAATATTTCAGCGAAACGGGACAGATTCATCACTAGTTATCACTTAGAAGCTTTGTTTATTTGCACATAAGAGTCTGTACTATTCTTAATCTATATACATAACTTGTAAAACAAGGTGCCAGTATGACCAGACAAATTTGCTGTGTTTGTGCCTAGGTCTAGGCCAGGGTGTTCCTGTGGTTACTCTCATTGTTGAAGGAGGTCCTAATGTCATCACAATAGTATTGGAATGTTTACGAGAAGAACCTCCTGTCCCTGTGGTGGTTTGCGATGGCAGTGGCCGAGCCTCGGATATAATGTCTTTTGCACATAAGTATTCTGAGGAAGGAGGGTAAGATTTTATTTTTTTTTTTTTACAAATTTTTGCTATAAAAAGTATATTTAAGGTAATACACACAACAAATGAAGGCACAAAAGTGTGTATAAGCAGAAAGAGCAAGAATCAAAAGACTAATCTGATGTTAAACTTTATCGGCAAATAAATGCAACTGATATTTCAGTCTCTATGCCACCCTGGAAATAGACCACATCCAGTTATTAAAACTAGTGTAGTGTGGATATATATAAATGTCTGTTTTGATATAAAACGTCTTTCAGGTAGGCAAAGCTGTTATTTTATACTTACAAGGACATGCGATTCTCCATCTAATTGTATTTTTCTCAGGACTTTGCTTGTTACGATTCAGTGTTCAAACTCTATTCCTCCTGGTGCTTATTTTTTAGGATAATTAGTGAATCTCTCCGTGACCAGCTTCTCGTTACCATTCAGAAAACCTTTAACTACAGTCGCAACCAGGCTCACCAGCTGTTAGTGGTTCTGATGGAGTGCATGAAGAAGAAGGAGCTGGTGAGATAGTTTAGTCATTATGAACACATTTAATAGTCCTGAATGTATTTTATGGAATAAACATTTGCAGTGCTCCTTAAATATCACAAACACAAGAAAGACAATATTAAAACTCATTTTAAGAAAATAGAGCAGATTCTTGAAAGTGAGTTTTTTTTTAATTGAAAAACTGTCCTTAAGAAGCATATATTCATTACATTTTAAGCATCACATTTGTGGTTAGTAAAAAAATACAAAAGAAATACAAGGAAAAAAAGAGAACTGAATACTATAGGTTTATCTAATCATTTGCTGATTGATGTGGTATATAATAATGCCACTCTTAATCAGTATTATAAAATGAATTTGGAATTTTGGAATTTGAATTTCTTTGCATTTTGTTGCCCCCAAAATGAATTACCCTGGATGATGGAATCTTTTCAGATTTTGACTTGTCTCAATGCTTCAACATCCATAAGCCATCCTGTACATTAAGGGGGTTAATGATTAAAGTCCAATTTTGGTCAGAGTTTTTAAGGGAAAAAACAAAATTTTTTATAGGAAAAAAACCTTGAGTTTTTCAAGGTTTAATAAACCCAGATGCTGTTAAAAGTCAGAATAAAAAAGTACTCTATCTCAAACCTGCCACGGTCATGTAGAAGTCAATGGCAGGTGTCCTGTTTGCAATTGGAAAATATCATGATCTACACTGGGTTTTGTACAATAATCTGAAAAAGTGTTAAAAATACATCTGAGATTTCTGGCATCAAATTCAAAAAAATCATACAATTCTGTTTTTTTTTAACTATTTGATTAGGTCTTTTTTCCATACCAGATTTTTTCGGGTAAATTTATTAATAAATACAGTAAAAATGAGCATGGGAGTTTGGTCGACTGGGTTCAAGAAAATAGTGAGAAACTTTCAGGTTCTAGTTGCGACAAATTCCTGTGTTTCGCCGCCGGCAAATAAATTAGTGAATCTCCCGCGAAAATCCGCCGGCGTCAATTTCCTATTTTTTTGTGAAAACGTTTGAATTGCTAGATTTTTTTGTGTAAAGATTCGAATTGCTCGATTTTATAGCGAAAACTTTAGAATTGCTAGATATTTTTATGAAAACATTTGAATTTCATGATTTTTTCGTAAAAAGCTTTCACGATTTTTTCGTGAAAAAACTTTCGAATTTCACAATTTTTTCGTGAACTTTCTGATTTCACGATTTTTTGCCAATTCACGAATTTTGTGGGAAAGCAATACTGCTTATTGCTAGTGCTGTGCTAAACCAAACTGTTGCAGTTAGACTATAGTGGGCCACTGCTGAAACTGATTATTACACTGATTATTATTAGTACAACAAGCAGACAGTGAATGTCAGCTGGTTATGTTACAGCCAAATAAGCCAGAAATCACATTTAGCTACAATACAATGATACTTTTATTTCAGTGGATTGAGGATCCTAGTGGAAGGTGGAAAGACCAACATGTACGAATTGTAAATTGTCCATCTTTTGGCTGATTAATTATCATTTTACATTCTTTTTTCCTGTTACCTAGAATAGAATGTTTTGATTGTACTGTACTGTTTTTTAATAATCATGTTTTTTCCCATTATGATTCTTCATATGACTTTCATCTCAGTTCCACTTATCAAGTTCATCGTATCCATAACACCCTGTCATTGCAAGTTGATATGACTATACTATGCTTTGCACCTTAAATTGTACCAATAGCAATTTAAATGCAGCAATTCAATGGTATGGACATTGGTTGCATATAATCTATTGGCAATGCTTCCAAAGTTTAGAGATGAAACTACAGTAGTAGTATGCTACTGGATGCCATCAGTATGATAAGGGGCAATTAATGATATGGAGGAAAGGATCATGAATGTGTTTGTGTCAAATCTTCTTACATACATACAAGTTAGTTTTGCTTATTTCTACTACACAATTGGTAGTTCTGTAAATTGCAATAAATCACTTTATTTCTTATACATATATATGTTCCTATCTGAAATTCCATTAACCTACACGTGACCAATAATTCCATCAGATATGTATATATCATTCTTGATTTAATTGCTGCTCATCATTAATTGATGGGGTGACATTTTGTTATATTGGATTACTTATACACTGTCTTTCTTTCATTAAATGTATCCAAGTAAACAATGTGACAAGACATAATTACAAATATTAACTTCTTTATACACTGAATTGTGATGTGACTCCAATGCACTCACTATTCAGCCTCTTGTTCTGTTGTTAAACAGGGCTAAATGGCTGAGATATTACCTTAGAAAAAATATGACTTGACAGATAAATTAGAATATGGATTCCACATCATTGGTATACATCAAATTTTATATTGTAGGGGGTTATTTACTAAATTGTTTTAAAGGAGAAAACACAATTTTATCATGGGAAAAAAACAGAGGCTGCTATAAGTCTGAATACAAAAATACTCCATCTCAAACCTGCTGAGGTCACGTAGAAGTCAATGGCAGATGTCCCTTTTACATTTGGTTATCATGATCTGCGCTGAGTTTCATAACCCACCTAAAGTACATATTATATTTTTTTTGTACTTGATGAAGATCTGATACCTAATTCTATGGCATTCAATTGCATTTATTAATACTGTGGCACTGCTTCTGCTTGTCTGGTTTGTTAACTGAGTTTTCTAAGGTAAAATGCACCCAGAGTATGATATTATACTCTCAAAAACTTGCCGTTAAAGTAATAGCTATTATCCATGAACTGAAGAATTGAAAATAAAATTGTTCTCCTAATAAAGAATATTTAAGTCATCTGTCATTGCTTTGTCCTTCATGTGTGCCATTCTCCAAATACTACCTTTCCTACCAGATCTATAATCATACAGGTGTATAGCAAACCTTGCAAGGATGCTGGATACATACTGAACTGGATAACAAGGGAAACAACCATTGTCATTGCCATTGCTGAGTTAATATTCATGGACAAATTCCTCTTCCTCTTATTAACTGATCATACTCAACAATTCAGTAAAAACTCTGTATGTTTGAGACTTAAAAGGGGGCCTCCTTATCTAGGAGTTATATAAAATATAAAAACAATTATAATTTATCCAGTGGAGGGCTTCCGTTATATAAAATATTGGGTAAGTTTAGAGCTACAAAGGTACAGATAAATAAGGCTCTCCATTCCAAATAGCCAATTTAGATATGCTTTATTGGGCATATTAAATATACAGTTTCCATTTAATATTCCATAAACTATATGAAGGAGATGATGTTACTACAATGCTTTTACCAAAGGGAAACCATGTTGATTAATGATATTGACCAGTACACATAAAAGAAAATGTAGGCAGTTTTCTCCTCACATTTTTCATTGGGTCATTATGCACGGCAATTGATGTTCATAAGTACTTGTTTTAATAAAGGAATAATATACCATATATTACAACCAAATGAGCATAACAGTGTAGAAACATAAACTCATTACTGATTCAATTAGCACCTGCAATATGGAAGTCAGAGAATCACATGGAAATGGAGTATATCTATATACTGTATATATATTATATATATATATATATATATATATATATATATATATATATATATATATACAGGTATGGGACCTGTTATCCAGAATGCTCGGGACCTGGGGTTTTCCGGATAAGGGATCTTTCCGTAATTTGGGTCTTCATGCCTTAAGTCTACTAGAAATTTATTTAAACATTAAATAAACCCAATACAAGCTACGGTTTTATTATTACAGAGAAAAAGGAAATCATTTTTAAAAATTTGGATTATTTGGATAAAATGGAGTCTATGGGAGCCATTTCGTAATTCAGAGCTTTCTGGATATCGGGTTTCCAGATAAGGGATCTTATACCTGTATATATATATATATATATATATATATATATATATATATATATATATACTAGCTGCTTGCTTGCTTTACAGCTTGCTATTGTGTGTGATATGGTACAACTTTAGTAATCTGCTTGATTAGGCCAATGACAAAATAAACAGAACACAGAAGAAGTAGTAAAATAGTAAATTCAGAATGTGATTGAAAGTCTGTGGATGGATCTTCTAGTTCACTCTGTTGTCTTTCTAAAAGGATTCAACCATTTCACTGTGATTTCAAATTGTCACACTAAGGGGCCTTTTTATGATTGCTCAAAAAATCAGGGTGGGCCAATGACGCAAAGTGCAAACAAATTACATTTGTGGGTAGTGTTATAACGTGCTAGCCTGTGATTGGCCATATTGTGTGTCAATCATGGGACAGGCCTGCCTCATTTTCAGATATTTGAAAACTGGGCAGGCAGTTTTGAACTGGACAGCAGCTGGCAGCTGCAAAAATCTGATTGTCTAGTTCAAAACCAGCCAGGCGCCAACCCTACTCTAGTCTTTTGCAGCTTTTTGGTGCTGAAGTTTTTATTTGTTACAAAAGCCTATTTGTGGACAGTAATGAAAATTGCTGATGTTTTTTGGGCTGAAACCCAGGCTTGAGCAATCATAAATAGGTCCCTAAGTAATTGCAGTGAGCCTTTGAGTATTGAGCTAAAAGGGATAACTACATACTGTAAACACCAAAGGGCACTAGGCTGTCACAATAATAGGATACATAATTTCCAGAAGAATCATTTGTTGCCCTTTAATCATCCAGTCATAAACTATATGTGAAAGAGAATTATGGTATCTGAATCTGCTTTGTATAGTTAGTAAAGCTAAATAACAAGAGTCACAACAAAATAATTAAGTAGCTTCATCTTAATTATATTTATGAGACAAAATCTGTCCATACATTATAAGATCCCTTTGTCCAGTAAGGCTGGCAAAATGTGGATCTTTCACTGATAGTCCCACTTCTCGGGACAACGATTGAATCATAATGGCCGCTATTCCAGCAGTTGTCTGACTGAGGACAGCAATCCTAGATCCAAATGGAAAATCAAACCCTAGCCAATTGACATCTGCCTGATTTTCACACAGATATCAGTTAGTTAGGCCCCCTGGTGGGCTCAATACACAGGTAGAATAGCATCTTAAATTTGCCCCTGTATGGTCAACTATCAGCACATCTGCCAACTGTACTCCATTTTATCAGCCCCTTTTGATTTATTGTAAACATTAAATTGGTTACTTAACCCCAGCTTTTATTACCAACAATTGATTTTTCCTTGAGGCTCTGTGTAATAAGTTAAAATATTGGTGAAAAATGTCAAAGTTACAATATAACACAACACATAAATTCATAGAAATTTTTTGGGTTCATTTTGCAGTTTACCTTTTTCTTGGGTGCCCGCAGCATGTTACAAGGTTACAAATGTACTATTTAACTCCAATGCAGATCACTGTGTTCCGTATGGGATCAGAAGGTCAGCAGGATATTGAAATGGCCATTCTAACAGCTCTTCTAAAAGGTAGGCAGTTTTGGCTTTAGCTAGACCTTATAAATATTGGTCTCCATAGAGAATTTAGGCAACGACAATATTTATAATATTACATCAGTGAGAAAATAACATAAGCATTTAATTTTCCATTAAGTAGACAGTAATGTGCAAGGGAATTAAACAACATTCTTTTACAGATGTATTAATTAATGGCAGTTACCATAATTTTTTTTTACACATTCCTTATAGACCTGAACAGAACAGCACCCTGTCTTGTTCTTTAAATATGAATGCTGTCGTGTCTGGTCATTTACAGAATGTACAATGATACTCCATTCATATATATATATATAAATGCTAACAGTGACTTTTCTGTGTTCACAATAAGATAAGTTTGTAAACATTACTGACCAATAAAGGGAAAGCACAGTAATATACACTGCTCTACTTAGTTTGACAATGTACATAGTGACCAATATACTGCACTCCATAGTCTTAAACTAACTACCACTCTCACAAACAGGAAGGTTATTTTTTTAATGAATTTTATAATTAATTTATAGATAATATCATCAGTAATGTCAAGTTTAAATGATCTGTTTAATTTAAGGAACAAATGCATCTGCTCCAGACCAGTTAAGCTTGGCATTGGCCTGGAATCGTGTTGATATTGCTCGGAGTCAGATTTTTGTGTTTGGACATCACTGGCCAGTAAGTTATGATAAAACCACGATAAAACAAGGGCTGGGTCCCAGTGCACATACACTGTGGTAGATCAGATAATGCAAGGGCCCTCAAACTTTTTAAACAGGGGGTCTATGCACGGTTCCTCAGACTGTTGAGGGGCCAGACTATAGTTTGAAAAAAGTGCAACTCGGCTCCTTCTTTGGCCCCCCTTAACATATAGAAGTCGTTGGGCCTGGTATTATTGTCACCCCAGTGCCCCCTGATGGTGGCCCTGTGCACCTAACAACGTATCTGTCTCTCCCTGGGATTTGGTTGAGGGTTACCCTGTGACTCTAGCTAAGACTGAGACATGTGCAGAGGGTGTATGTAACAGGAGTACCTGGAGCAGGTGAGGGGCACAGGCTACTAAGCTGCTGCTCACAGATCCTTTCTATTCCTCGGCCCCAGCAAGTCGTCACTGCCTCCCTCCGACTGACACTAATGACACCGGACGTGGCTGCAGCAGGGGGTGGGTGCCGGGTAAATAACCCTGGAGGGCCGTATCTGTCCCGTGGGCCATAGTTTATAGATAATGTGTTTGCAAGACCTCTGGCTGTTACATTATGTTTGGAAATGATCATTTTGTTTTGTGATAAAAAGCCCTTAGGGAGCCTTACAGCAGCTGATGGGACCACTCAGGATAAAGACAAGAAATCACCTGCTGCTCAACCTAAAGCACAACGAGGAAAGGGCAAAGGTAAAAAGAAAGGCAAGGGCAAAGGCAAAGAAGAGCCAGAGGAAGAAACAGATCCAAGGAAGATTGAGCTGCTTAACTGGGTATATTATTGACTGAAATGACACTGAAGTAAATTTGATTCACAATATCCCTGCATCTGTTGTTCAAACTATACCCCCAGAATGAATACTTTACCAACAGATCATTTATATCATAATAAATTACCTATTAAAGAATCTTGGCCAGTATATATCAGTAAATATTGCCTTTTGCATTTTTTACATTGAGCCACCATTTTGTGACGGTCTGTTTGCTACATCAGAGATCACCTGACAGGAAATGATTCAGCTCTAACTGTAACAGGATGCAGTGTGGGAGTAAAAGACAGAGCTGGAAGAAGTGTGGGTGTAAAAGGCAGAGCTCTGTTTATTCATTGACAAATGTAACCTAGCATGTGTGTTTGCCCTTGGTTTGTGTGTGAACGCAGTGCAGCTTGTAGAACTTATAATGACAATTTTCTTTTTTCTATTATGCAATAGCAAATACGGCTAGAAATGTATATTTGTATGAAAATGGTATATTTTAATAAAACAGTGTTTTACATATGGTCTCTTTTATGCAATAAATTATAATAAAGACTTGAAATGTTCAGGGGTAGAATTTCCCTTTAAATAAAGTTTGTTTCCCGAAATCAACTTAAAGTCAGTGATCCATTTTGTCCAGTTAATCCAAAATAAATTATGAACAGCTTTTATATAATTCCATAAAGCTAACCATTAATGTATGCATTTTTCAAGGTCAGTTCCTTAGAACAAGCGATGATGGATGCCCTAGTTCTTGATAGGGTCGATTTTGTAAAGCTTTTGATTGAAAATGGAGTCAATATGCAGCATTTTCTAACTATCCCTCGTCTAGAAGAACTTTACAACACAGTGAGTATGGACATTTTTGTTAAAGCTTTTTTTGAAAGTCAATTGCCTCCCAAACAAAAAAGAACTTTACAATAATATATAGTTTTATCCAGTATTTGCAAATTAAGATACACTTTCAGAAAACTTCCCATTGTGAATCCACTACAGGTACATGTAGACACAAGTTTCATCAGTTTCATGGTAAATAAGTTTTAATCTAAAAAAATAAGTTATTTTATGTGTAGTACTATAATCACACTGTTGTATAATGAGTAAAACTCTCTCAACTTCTAAAATTGTTATTGATTATTTACACTCTTGTAGGCATATTTCAAAGAGCTCACACATGGGGAAATTCTATTAACTCTTGTTCCTACATTTTCAATCAGATCAGTCACTACTGCATGTTTTTGTCATTTACCCATTCTTGCTAAAAATGTGCACAATATGTTTAAACCTCTCCTACTAAACTCTTCAATGAACTGAGACTGCACATCATACACTACACATTCGGGACAATCAAGAACTTATTAGGCCCAAGTCATTTTTTAGTAAAACACAGTGGGACACATTTATTAACAATGGACATAATTGCACCTGGGCAATAACCCATAGCAACCAATCAATGATTAGCTTTTTCCAGCCACCTGCATGTAGAACAGAGAAAATCTGTTTGGCTACCATGGGTTAAAGGAAAATTATACCCCCAAAATGAATACTTAAGCAACAGATTGTTTACATCATTTTATGATATTCTATGTGCTGCCTTAGAGATCACCTGACCAGAAATACTGCCGTTCTAACTGTAACAGGAAGAACTGTGGAAGCAAAAGACAGAACTTTATCCATTAATTGGCTCATGTGACCTAACATGTATGGTTTGGTTGTGTGCCCGTAATTTCTTAAAATGGCAATTTTATATTTAGGATTATTAAATGGCACATACTACTAAAAAAAGTATATTATTATGAAAAAGATGAAAAGAAAGATGCAGATTTGCCCAATGTTTATAAATGACCTCCATAATAATGACAACAGTTGTGCACATGAAAAATGCTAAATTCACATTTTCTCTGATTTCCTATTTTTCAACAGCACAGTTATCCGTAAACAATTATGTCTGGAAGTTATGCCACACTAATCTTCTAAATCATAATATTATTTCAAAGCTCCATTTATTTAGTCAATTGAATAAAAATGGGTCTCATGCTGGATCACTGTTAATAATAAGCCCCTTGGGTATATCTGTATAACTCAAAGAAAATTTATTGGCAGTGCCCAAATTTGGCAAAATTGTGTAATGGAAATATATTATTAACATGTATTATTAACATGTTTTGTTAGAGCGCCAACATATTTCGCAGTGCTGTTTATATACAGCCAAATGTTGTTGAGGCCTTTTTTCTGCTAAATTGTGTTTATTTTTATCTGTTTCAGAGGTTGGGGCCCCCAAATACTCTGCATTTTCTTGTTAGAGATGTTAAAAAGGTATGTTTTCTGCACAGAGAGTGGTTACACTGAACAGTTCATTTTTAACACTAGGACTGCAAAATATTGTTTCATCATGAATGTTGGCAAAATAATTTTATTTGATTTTTTACATGTAACCTAAAAAAACCCCAACATATTCAGCATTCTATTTATTAGATATTTTGTTGGTCTATCTATTATCTATCTATCTATCTATCTATCTATCTATCTATCTATCTATCTATCTATCATATATTTGTCATCTATTTATCTATCTTTCTAAATATCTATCTCATTTAAATCCACACCAAGGTTAATATTTAAATCATTGCATATGTTCACATTTGCATAATATTCACTGCATTAATCCTTGTCTGTTTCTCCATTTTCACCTTAACATCTCCTTGCTTTTCCATTGTTCATCTGTGCTTCATTCTCATTCAGCGAATGACTAGAGGTTTCGGTTGGGTTAACATAGAGGTGAATGTCTGCTTTTTTTAATGATTTTATCTGGTATATATTATAATGCATAATTAGAGTATCTATCATGTGAGTCATGTGCACAAACACAATAAAACACAAAAAGCAGATATTATAATCCATTATAAACCAAGTAATAAACTGTACAATATATTCTAAATCTGAAATGCCATCAAGTGATTTCAGAATATCATTTTTAGATTGTAGCTATAACATTTTCCTAAGTTTTTAACCCAAATTCTTTGTACAGTAGCGTTATTTAATAATAAGTAACTGTATTCTGTATCCTGAAATTCCTGTATTTCCACTAGGGTAATCTCCCACCTGATTATCATGTCAGCTTGATCGATATTGGTCTTGTGCTTGAATACCTCATGGGTGGAGCTTACCGCTGTCACTATACAAGAAAAACCTTCCGAACCCTTTACAATAACTTATTTGGACAAAAGAGAGTAAGTATGTCACACAATTTGTGTTTCAGTCTGATGTTTCCTTAAAGGCTACTGAATGGCACTTTGAATTGAGATGTATGAATCTTAATTATTTATGGTGAAATAATTCTCTAAAGTTCTAATAAGTTCTAAGTTATTTGTTTCATTGTCTGTAAAAGCTATAAGATTCCATATGATTGGCTTCTGAATAAAGACCAAAAGGCTTTAAGAACCAAGTGCACTGTGTTTCAGTATGATCATATGAATGGCAGATAGCTTTCCAGTGCCCTTCTGTTCACAGGATTTCAGGGCATTATGCAATAGATTATTATTATTATTATTACTCTGATATATCCAGCTAATTGCATAGCATAAGTCATAGAGCCTTTATGAAAGATCTTACAATTTGAAGCATACAGAGACAAGTTTGCTTGGAATGAGAATAATTGGTACAGCAGTCATCCAAAGACACAAACTTCTAAACCATTAACGTTTTCTCAATAAACCAGTGAACACGCCAATATATGCCAACATATTTATCATAGGGCTAAATGGGAATAGCTATGCGCATTTGTTCAAGGATAAATATTCTTTCACCTTGTTGAATTTTTCTTTAATAGAAGGAATATGCCATTCTTCTGTAACCAGGTGTGTTTGTTTTTACCTGCAGCCAAAAGCTCTTAAGCTTTTAGGGATGGAGGTAAGTATATTTATCTGTTTAACTTTATAGCTATACACTAAAACCTTTATGATAAACTATGTGTAATATAAATGTTTAGTAGTAAATCTAACAACATTTAATTTATCAAAATTGTTATATTATTCTTTAAGCATTTGTCAGTGTACTTTTGGGTTGTCATCTAAAAGTTTTTGAATAAGCCCACTCTAGCTAATCAGCAGATAACATTTCTGACCAGATACAAAGCAAATATCTAATTGGTTGCATAGCTAAAGACCAAGTTTAAAATGTTGACTTTATATACAGGGCTGTTTGTATATACACCTAATAAAATAACTTGTTACAAACATAAT
This sequence comes from Xenopus petersii, assembly GCA_038501925.1. NCBI lineage: Eukaryota > Metazoa > Chordata > Amphibia > Anura > Pipidae > Xenopus > Xenopus petersii. Next base: position 79,202,141 of record CM076677.1, read on the forward strand.
AGAAGTGCAATGCTGTTGCCAATGAGGGTGTTCATCATTCTGGTATCTTAGAGGGGTTTTAGCTTCATGAGGCTTCATTTTTACGAATCCCTTCTTAAATATACTCTAAATTTGATGTAATAGTATGTATTGGATAGCATAATGGAAACTTGCATCCCACTTCAATTTGTCAGTGTCTGCAAGGGTACTTAATGGAGTTATTTTGTAGCTCTGGCCAAATTAGCATTCTAAATAAATATGCATTTACATATGAATGCAAAATCGCATAGGTGTGTTCACTATATATGGGAATACATCATATGCGAGTGCCAGTGTACTGAACTGAGTAGTGAGATCCAATTTACATTACAGACACTCAGGTTAACTGTATGAAATATAGTCTGTAGTGTAAATGAGAGGTTATATCTCATTTGCCAAAGTGTTTTGACCTATAGGATTTCATCACATCTTGATGGTATTGCATGTAGGGGAGATGTAGAAACCTGACAATGATATCACCACCGCTAAAATGTTTACATGCTACATTGTATTCCAGAAGATCATTAGTCACTCCATTCTGTATTAATAGAATATCTCCCTATCCTTTCATAACTCCTTGTATTTTTCCTTAGGAACCTGCTTCATAGCCATCAATCCCTGCCCTTCACGTCATTCCTGGTTCCTGTAGCTGAGACCTCCCTTTTACACTTCATGAACTGATTCCATAGTTTTCCAGCAGTAATAAGAAGATATTGCCTTTTATTTAAGGTGATCACTTCTTCTCCATGTTTCATAGTTCCTGCTATTACTAGAACATTGGAAGATTACCGGCTATTTTAAAATTAAAGTTGAAAGTTATTGCTTTCTTCTGCTGGGATTTGTATTTCAACAACAGGCTGAACCTGCCCAAAAATTAAGATTTAACAAATCATGGAAAATGTATTGAATTTGCCTCTTGAGATGAGTTAACTCCAGATGTTTCTGTAGGATGATGAGCCTCCTACTAAAGGGAAGAGAAAAAAAAAGAAAAAGGAAGAAGAAATTGATATTGATGTGGATGATCCAGAGGTTAGTCGGTTCAAGTACCCATTTCACGAGCTGATGGTGTGGGCTGTGCTCATGAAGAGGCAAAAGATGGCTCTGTTTTTATGGCAACGAGGGGAGGAAACTATGGCTAAAGCACTTGTGGCATGCAAGCTATATAAATCTATGGCACATGAATCCTCAGAGAGTGAGCTTGTAGATGACATCTCCCAGGATTTAGACAACAACTCAAAGTAAGTTCATGTCTAACATGAATATGTATGATGTAGCTTTCAAACTCTAAGCTTAGATCTTTCATAGCAACCATAAGATTGCTGGCATCTCAACTATGTTTTTTTTATGGTTTGGTAACCAGGGCAACTGTATGATCATTTGCATGAGGCCCCTCAAAATAGTCAGGATTGCAAGTCACACCAAAGCTGATCAGCCTGAAGGAGGAAACAAGAGGATGGGTGTGTGTTTAATCGGTCAAAAGGGGACCCAGAAATTCATGGTTCAAACTTACATTCACTTTCATATTTTAATATATAGCAAATTATCTTTTAGATCAATTGAGCAGGAATCACTTTTCTTGACTTGTGTGTAGCCAGCTAAGACCTAAACTATGTGTGACTTGAGCAAGTGCAATGTGTCTATGCATGTGTGTCACCATAATGTGCTGTTATTTGGGAAAGGCAAAATGCAGTTAAATATCAGTATAAGCAATATAAACCCTGGTACCCATGTGGTCTTCCAACTCTTGGCACAGTCTCTATTCAGGACACAGTCCCACACTCCACTCCTAGTAGACACACAGTCCCAGTCCAAAGAGCTTTTTACCCCAGGTAGCACTACCTGCCCCCTATACCTCTCCTTTGGATAGAGGCAGTAGCTCCCATGTAGCAGGCTATTGAGCACAATCTGTCCTTACACATGGGACATATGCTGGGACCTTTCAATACCCTTTCCTCAGGCAGAAACTCACCAAGGGCTCACACAGAGCTGGTACAGGCATCCATAGCGTCTCATAGAAGTATGCACTTTTCATGCCAGGTTCCAACACTCATCCATTGTGAGAACACCTAAACCTCTTTCACATGAATCAATCACCAGGCAGCTCCTTTACTTTTTCTGCTGACTCTCAGCTACAGACATCTCATTCCAGTTGAGCTCCCTCTCGATTATCAGGGTCCCGGTATCACCACCCATGTGACATCTCTCTGCTGCAGTCTTATCCAACCCTTTCTAGGGTGGAAGGAAAAAAGACTTAGCACATGGCAGCTCTGCTTTATAAAGAAATGGCACAACAGTGACACCTTCTGGCCAAATTTGGAATCTGCCAGGGCAAACTTCAATAGAGACAAAGGACTCATTCCCCCTTCCAGATCTACTTTAGGTCCAACACTTATCTGGCAACAGCAGGGGATTTCCAACCATGTGGATTTTTCAATCCATATGGGGACTTAACCCTGTGGATCACTACAGGTTTTTTAAATGTTTTTTGTTGACTTAATTTGGTGATCCAAAAGAAAACCCTGGTCTCAAGCACTTTGGATAGTAGATCCCATAAGTTAAAAGTGCAAAGTGAAACCTATAGGTTCAATACACAGCAGGAGCCCTCTACTTAACATTTGCTCAAGATAAGTGTTAAGTATATGCCAGTGTGTGTTGTGCAAGCTATAGAGCTATCTATGTGCAACTAACAAAGTTGTGCAGCATGCTCCTATAGAGGAATGCAGATATGTGCAAAAACAAGGAGCAGTTGGCCCCCATTACTGCATCTGCATCTAGATAAATGAGTCATTTTAGGTAATTATATATGGTTGACATGTTTGTTGATGTGTTCTTCTCATCACCTTTAGGGATTTTGGTCAGCTAGCCATGGAGCTGTTGGATCAGTCTTACAAACATGATGAGCAAGTTGCCATGAAACTTTTAACCTATGAGCTAAAAAACTGGAGCAACTCTACCTGTTTAAAGCTTGCAGTAGCTGCCAAACACAGAGACTTTATAGCACATACATGCAGCCAGATGTTACTTACTGATATGTGGATGGGACGTCTTCGCATGAGGAAAAATCCAGGCCTTAAAGTATTTAAACATTTTGATAATTGCTGCTTATATTATCTACTATCTTATCCAAATACTTTGCAAGGTTACCATGCTCACAGGTATTATATATTGAATTAACAGGTGTTCCTAGGGAAAAAAGTAAGTTAAAAGCAGCTCTCAAAAATAATCTAGTCTAGTATATTTCATCTTGGCCTGTCTTCAGTATATATGTGGTCTCATTTACCATTGATACAGGAAAAAATACTCTCTGGCTCATTTACCACTGGTACAGGCAAAACAGCAAACCATATTTCCCAAACATAGATCACTTGCACCTGAACGAGATAGCACATGACGAGTCACTTATATAGTATACATTGGCATACAATGAGAACTTAGGCTAAACAGTTTCCATGTCAAATTTTAAGGAATTAGTGTAAATAGGTGTCATATTTGATGTAATGAAGGACAACTGAGGAGAAAATGATAACAAATTAGTTTACAAAGCCTAAGGGAGGTCATGGAGAACAGAAACCTCACATGCAAATTATGGAATCCCAATAATTACGTTTCTGTTTTTTTTAAATATTAGTTTTACCATTTATACTTGCACCAAATGTGATTCTATTTTTATGTGTTTCTGAATTAAATTCTTTCCTCAGAGCAAATTAAAGGAGAAAGAAAGGCTTGTTGCACTTGGGGGTACCAAATGTTAGGCACCCCCAAGTGATTGTATTGACTTACCTGAAACCCCGGGCCTGTGCTCCTATCAGCAGAAAACTGCCCAGGCCGGGGGGTTATACCAGTGAGAACCACAGAGCAATCCTCTTCTGTCTTCCTCTTCCCTTTGTGTGGCTGCGCATGCGCAGTAGAACGAGAACCCAGGAAATTTAAAGACAGAAGAATATGGAAGTGGATCACTCTGTGGTACTCACTGGTATAACCCCGGGCCGGTGCAGTTTTCTGCTGAGCACCGGCCCGGGTTTCAGGTAAGTCAATACAATTACTTGGGGGTGCCTAACATTTGGCACCCCCAAATGTAACAAGCCTTTCTTTCTCCTTTAATTCATATGCACAGCAAATTGTTTAGATCTTTAGGAGTAGATCACAATATTACAACAGAATCAAATCACCTCTTTCCAAATTTCATTCCTTTTACATTTTTTATGGCACACAGTACTTAACCCACTTGAGAGTAGATGAATTCCTAAATACCTTTATATTCTCCCAAAGAGAGAATGTACTGCTTTGCTGTACATTTTCATTAAAGACTATTATTACATCTTTCTTTAGCCTCTTAAGTGAAATTCAAAGGATTATGGAAGGAAATAGTTGTATGTTGTTGTTGTTGCTGGACATGTGCATGTCCCTTCTTACCACTCACCTCTACTGAATATAGGTAATAATGGGGATTATTTTCCCACCGACCATCCTGTTTCTTGAGTTCCGATCCCAGGATGACCTTTCATTTCACACGTCCAAAGAATATGAAGAAGGCAAGGAAAAAGAAGATGAAAACATGGTGAGTAGCCCAGTAAACCCCATCTTTTGTGCTAAAGTCAGAATAGGTGGTAACAAAATTATGACAGGAATTTGCCCCCATTTCCTTTAACAAATATTTTCATTTTCTTTGTGTGTACAATTATTACTTAGAGATTTGCCATTTATATAGTGTGTCAACTTTTCCTGCCCTCGTTAAGTCTATAGATCTTACTTCACAGAAGCCAGTAAGATGCTTGATATGTGTCGGAGACAGTCTTTCAACAGTATGCTAAAAATTAACCTTTAGTTTTATATGAACAGGATGGAAATGCTGATACAACCTCTAGAAAGGGAGATGAAGAAAATAGCAATGGAAAGCAGAAAAGTATTCCAATAGGAACAAAGATTTATGAGTTCTACAATGCACCAATTGTCAAGTTCTGGTTCTACACTGTAAGTTCTTTCATGTCATAGTTTAAATTTTGTAAACTTATATGATTTTATGAGATTATCATTTGTTTGTCTCTTTGGACCATAACAACTAATTTAAAAACACTTTACATAACATAAAAATCAACTGGTATAGTATTTAGCAGAGATGTAGTCAATTAGCAAAGAGCAGCAGGGTAATTGTTTTCTGGAAGAGGAATACAGCTGGAATTAGGGGGTACTTTATTAGAGTGAGGAAATCAAAGGTAACACAACATATTAGGGTTATTTACAACTGCAAGGGCAGCGAGAAAAGTACAATTTTGAACACAATTGATATGTGTCTCCCCACAATGCAGCATTTTTTTCAAAGAATCCCAGTGTCATTGCACTTGCCAGGAGGAGTTGCAGCTGATGCAACAGTGGCCAGTGCACAGGCCCAGACTGACCATCTGTGAATTTGGGCAAATGCCTTTGGGCCACTGTCTGTGTAATGTAAATGGGCAGCACGGGCCTCTCTGCAGATCCTTCTGTACCGAGTTCTTCTGTCTATGTAATTAGGCTGCTGTTGCTGACAAACACAACTAGATATTGCTTATTTCACAGTAGCCACTATGTGTCAGGACTTCTGGAACCTGTAACTACGTTTTTACAAGTATCTGTTTGTGAGCGTGCAGTCTTTATTTTCTGCCTCCCTGGAACTCCCTTGCAGCATGGAGGGGCAATAAATTCCATTATCAGTTTACCATATGGACTGTAGCTGATGTTTTAAAAGTAGAACATAATGGTGAGCCAATGTAGGAGATTATTAATATTGCTCTAATACTAGTAGATATAACTCAGGTTGTACATATCCTACAGAAATATTATGTAAGGGGAAGTCAGATATAATATAACACATGTGCTGACTGGTAAGGTAAGGTACTTGTTGGGGTACATAGAATGAGAGAGAAGAACTTGACAAAAGTCCTGTCTCATGAGGGGGAAAGTGCCTTTATTTCCTAATTGCTATTTCCTTCCACTTCGGAAGATGGAATAGATTATTATAGGGAAAACTGGTGGAACCTAGCATAATAATGAGATGAAGAAGGGAAGAGAAAAAGGTTAAAGGGGTAACGATATGGAAGCATATTTTGCGATAACGAAGCATATTACATTTCCCCCAAAATGCATTGTGGAATGTTTAATACCTAGGCATAAGCAGAGCCTGCATGGGAGGGTAGTACAATCAGGTAGGGACCTTGAGGTGCCAGGGCCAATCACAGGCTGCAAAGGAAATAAGGCATTTAGTGAATGGGACTCGGATTAGACACTAAATTGTAAGCATTATTTGGGTGTAATGGCACATGGATTAGGGGAATAACAATAAACTGTATCAGCTAGAGCCAGTGCAATAGATACATACTGTGCCTGCCTATAATGATCTAGAATATCTGATGCGCTTTTGGTCTCTAGTGACAATGGAATATGTCAGTTATGAAGATAGGCAGTTAATTTGGATTTGTCTGCACAGGAGAAAGGACAGGGCTTTATAGGATAAGGTCTGAAAAACTACTCTGCAGTGTCATTCTTTACAAACAACCAAATGCTGGGGCATGTCCTTGATGTTAACATTTAGTATTTGGAGAAATGCAGAGGTTAAATGTTTTTTTCACAGCAACAGCAATGAAACTAAATAATTCTTCATATGAAGAAGAATGGACAATCATGCTAGATAAGTTCAAAAGAGTTGGAAGCCATTTTTTAGCAACTGGGAAATAAAAGGATTACTGGAGTAATCTTAATAGAGAGATTGTCCTGAAACATTTTTTGTTATCCCTTGGTTTAGACTTAGTTTAGAGTTGGGAAATTTTTGACTTCCTATGTATTGACTAGAAACTAGGGATGCACCAAAATAATGATTTTGGGATTTGGCCAAAATGGAATCCATCACAAAATATTTGGACAAATACCATATTGAAGCCGTCCACTAATTTGCATGTTCAAATTAGGGAACATGGAGAGGGGATGCCCACATATCTTCCTTAGTGCTGTCCTTGTGCTGTAAAATCCAAATAGAGTAGAAATCAGACTGCACCCCTTCTCACAATATTGAATTACCTCTACCCTCAACCCCCATGCTTTCATAGGTGACAATTTAAAGAAGAATAGAGGCAGGGAGGGAGGGGGGATTTTAATGCCTACTCTGCAGTCCAGACCAGCACTCCTGACTGGAACTGGGTCTACTTTCTCTATAATTATGCTACTGTGTAGTACGGTATGTATTAATTCATAGAAACCCTTTTGATTCATTGAAAACCATAAAAATATCCCAGTGGGCCCCTAACAGTACTATCCATGTGATTATATTTGTCTTAAACTGTAAATATCTATGCATCTTTCCACCATTGCAAACTTAGTAGCATGTCATTATTTATTATTGCTTTATTTTTACATAAACTGTGCTTGGTTATTAAGAAATGTTAACATTTTATTCCCTCCAGATTTCGTACTTGGTATACTTAATGTTATTTAACTATGTCATCCTGGTGAAGATGGAAAGGTGGCCTTTAGTCCAGGAATGGGTAGTTATCTCCTATATTGTGACACTTGCACTGGAGAAAGTTAGAGAGGTAAGAGACTGTATATGTATTACAGTATATACAAAAAAACAAAGAAAACCAGTGTGTGTTCTGCTTATGCAGTTCAACTTACTTTACAATTAGTAATGGCAATAGTAACAAAATATTATTGAACCACCCCAAGCAATGTTGTTCAAGCTACAGATAGCATTTGCTGGTTTTCTGCAATTAGAACAGCAAAACCTGTGATTGGTTGCAGTGGGTTATTGGACTTGTAAAAAAGTTTGCACCTATTATTACATACCCTACCCCACTATATCTTTTTGTACTATAGTAGTATTTTATCAGTGTGCATATGTTCTGCTACCTGTTGACAATACACATATATTTGTCACATTTGTTATTGGGCCTCATACTAAAAGCAAGTTGCAAAGTGCAAATATTTGTGCAATTTGAGCCCATTTGTAAATCTTATGCAAGTTGCCTTTGTGCCATATGTTTGGGTAATGTGAGTTCTCTTACAATCTCTTGATCAGTGTTCAATGTCTCACATAATATCTTGATCTGTGCACAAAGGGAACTCTGGACTTAATGGCTGGTCAATGGCACCACATTTTTCTTTTTTTTTACCGTTACACTTCTCTTACTATTGATCATTAAAGGGATACTGTCATGGGAAAAAAATTTTTTTTCAAAATTAATCAGTTAATAGTGCTGCTCCAGCAGAATTCTGCACTGAAATCCATTTCTCAAAAGAGCAACAGATTTTTTTATATTCAATTTGGAAATCTGACATGGGGCTAGACATATTGTCAATTTCCCAGCTGCCCCAAGTCATGTGACTTGTGCTCTGCTAAACTTCAATCACTCTTTACTGCTGTACTACAAGTTAGAGTGATATCACCCCCTCCCTTTTTCCCCCCAGCAGCCAAACAAAAGAACAATGGGAAGGTAACCAGATAGCAGCTCCCTAACACAAGATAACAGCTGCCTGGTAGATCTAAGAACAACACTCAATAGTAAAAACCCATGTCCCACTGAGACACATTCAGTTACATTGAGAAGGAAAAACAGCAGCCTGCCAGAAAGCATTTCTCTCCTGAAGTGCAGGCACACGTCTCATGACTTGGGGCAGCTGGGAAATTGACAAATTGTCTAGCCCCATGTCAGATTTTAAAATTAAATATAAAAAAATCTGTTTGCTCTTTTGAGAAATGGATTTCAGCACAGAATTCTGCTGGAACAACACTATTAACTGATTCATTTTGAAAACAAATTTTTTTCCCATGACAGTATCCCTTTAAGGGGGTTATTTATCAAAATCTGAACCACTCCAACCAAATCTGCATGGACTTTTCCTCCCTATTTAGCAATACATTTTCACAAAAATTTCTTGTGCAGGAAAAGACTAGATAAAAGTTTTCTGATTTGTCCTCAAAAACTGTGACTTTTTGGATTTGACGCCTGAAACCTGCGACTTTTTTCAGGACAGAACATCTGCAATTCACTTCTACAAAACTCAGCAGGTCTGAGTTGGAGTACTTTTTTACTCTGACTTTTAGCAACCTCAGGGTTTAATAAATCTCGAAAAATTCTAGGTTTTTTTTCTTGGAAAAAAAATCGGACTTTAATAAATAACAACCTGTAGGAGTGCTTTTCACAAAATAGTGAGAACATTTAGGATTTTGATGAATAATTCCCTAAATGTCAGCAGACTTCATACTTTCCCAGGAGGCTTATTTTTATACCTACAGTATACTAATTGAAATGTACTTTTACATTTTAAATGTATAAAAATCTATTTCATTAGAAAAAATATCTCAAAACTATGCATATATGTTTCCCTTTTATTGGCAGATTCTCATGTCCGAGCCAGGAAAGCTGAGCCAAAAAGTCAAAGTCTGGCTCCAGGAATATTGGAATATTACTGATCTTGTAGCCATTTCTGTATTCCTAATTGGAGCTATACTGCGACTGCAAAGTCAGCCTTATATGGGATATGGAAGAGTCATTTACTGTGTTGATATCATCTTTTGGTATATTCGTGTATTGGATATTTTTGGTGTTAACAAATACCTTGGACCCTATGTCATGATGATTGGAAAAATGGTAAGTGTAAATGTGTATGCACAAATAAAAACACTCAATTACAAATTAATTAGTAACTTTAGCAGCTGAGACAGTAGGGTTCATTTCAAGTGCAGCTGTGGTCCCTGCAATTTCCCTGCAGTCAGTAGTACATAAACCTACTTTTAATAAAGGTACTTGCTTTAAAATGCACTTTTCACATTCAGCGTTCCTCCTGCCTTCAATTCAGAATCAAGCACTGCAACTCTTACTGATGCATGGGAACTCTGAAGTTACCACCACCTCCAGACCAGGCAGAAGCTCCAGAGTTCCCTTGCTTACCCAGCTTTAATAGGCACAGCACAGGTGCCTAAAGATTTCGAAGTAAACATCACTTGCATAGCAAACACGTACTGTATAATGTGGGATATGAAAAAGCAGATAGGTATAAAATATATTTTAACTATTCATGTGGGCCATATAGGAAATATATCTGTATCCAGTGTAGTTTTCTTCTGGTAAGAGCCTTATGTTTCCCACTGAAAATATATGCCCAGTATAAATTAAAGGACATGTGTTGACAAAATATATTATCCCCAACCAAAGGTGTGGGCTAATAGAGCCCGCAATTTGGTTGGGGTTAACAGTCGTTTTTTTTTTTAAAATTGCATCCTGCCAGCACTAGGACACTCACACTGGGAGGGAGCCACCTTTGGTTGGGGATAAAATATTGTTCCAACAGGTGCCCTTTAAGTTCAGTCGCGGAACTACCGGTGGAGTAGGGGGTGCGATTGGGCCAGGGCCCACACCCCCTCAGGGCCCCCTGGCATCTCGTTCACCGCTGATTCCGGTCCGATTCCGGTCAGAAAATCACGTACAGAGGGGGGCCAGGCTGCACGTCCCGCACCAGGCCCGTCCCCCTCTAGTTACATTACTGTTTAAGCTTATCTACAAGTGCCTAACCTTGGAACAGATGATAATCTATAACAATCTAATTACAACTGTATATTTGTATTCATTGAGCTGTTGGTAGTATGTCCTTAGTGGGAAATCCTGCATTACTATATATCTGGATCAATTACCTACCTTTTTACAGATGATTGACATGCTGTACTTTGTGATCATTATGCTGGTGGTTCTGATGAGCTTTGGTGTAGCACGACAGGCAATCCTGCACCCAGATGAAGAGCCTTCATGGAGACTTGCCCGGAATATCTTTTACATGCCTTATTGGATGATCTATGGAGAAGTGTTTGCAGACCAGATAGACCGTAAGACTAGAATTCATAGTAAGACTCTGTTTCCTGTTTCAAAAGCAGATGATCAGTCCAAATTAACAGGATATATGTGTTTAATTTGGAAAGCATATTGTGAATTGTGGAACTCATCAGTAACTCTTATAATAGAAACCACTCATGCCTCATCCCTTGCTAACACAGCACAACCCAAGGCTGGATTTAGGGTGGGCAGCATATCCAAACCTCATTGATTTAATTTATTAAGGATGAATACATTGTTCCTTTATGTGGATCCTTCACTTATTAAAATCCAATACTAAGCAATTTTGAAATTTACATTAGTTATACATTTACAAAATGTAATTGCTATTAAAATAGTAACTATTTGTTTGCATTTTTTGTTTTTACACTCCTGGCTCCAACTCCTGAAACAACGCTGCAAATCATCTGAGCAAAGCTGAGGAGAACTAGAGGAGAACTGATTCCTGTTACATTGTTTTAAGAGTAGCAAGGGCCAAACAGATACTGCTTTCAGTTGTAATTATATTTACAAACAATATTTAAACCATTGAATATATATTGGAAAGTAGAATTGCATGCTCATTATGCAAAAAAAAACAGTTTTTGAATGGAGGGCCCATTTAATGTAGCAATATACACATACATTGTATATTATCTTATATAGTTATTTTACGATTTTCAACAACATTTCAGGTGTGAGTTTAGGTTACCAAATCTACAGGCATTGCTAAACCTTGCAAAAAAATAAAAAAAAGATTTTTAATATTTTTTAGTTTGCTTGGTCTTCTCCTTGCCATTATTTCAGCTAAAAAGATTTGGGAATTCCCCTATAGTTACCAGTTCAAACCAAAAGGCACATCATTGTTTGTTTAAATAGACATCATTCTATCATTTCAATTATTTGAGAATTCTCAACAGCTGTGGAGACTTTTCCAGTTGCTTTACTGTTAAGGCTAAAGGGAGCCTTCTACAAATTGTCAAAACATTTTCTTAAGCATTATTGCCCTCAAGAAAATGATAAATGATAAAGACTTGATAAATACCTTAACATCATAACTCATGTGCACCATTTGCCAAGGAAGAATTGTAATATTTTGATAATATAATCTTCCCCTATGCATATGGCAAATTCTATATGCCCACAAGAATACTTTGCTGTAAATTTTCTTAGACTTACTATGATCATCTGCTAATACATACTTTAGCATTTAACTTTCTTTAAGTGATATCTGCAATATCATTTACTAACATTATCACGGATTCATTGACTTGCTTATTTAGATTATATGCATCCTTTATTATAGTTAATCCTTTCTTTCTCCTTTTCTAATACACGCTGCCTTTTGTTTGAACAGTGTATGCAATGGAGATTAATCGTAAGTTTTTACCAAAATCACACAAATGTTTTATATACTTGTCTGACAAACAGGAATTTATTATTTATCAAACAATGGGCAAAACGAAATATAAATGTGCGTAGTATGCACACATATTTAACATACCCTTGCATAAGTTCAAATGATTATGACTGGCAGAGATTCCAGCTAGTAGCAAATCAAAGAGCTAATGCTTGTTTGCCAGGATAGGCGTTTTGCTAAGATAAAAGATGCAAGTCAAGGGTTTACTTACCTCACATAGTGAAAGCATTCATCAGTGATCGTTAATAATATTTCTTACTTTTACTTATAATAGTTTTTGCTTTTACCCTAAGAAATCAGCTCAGCATATGTCATCATAGTCATAACTGTGCATAATTATTATTATTATTATTATTATTATTATTATTATTAACATGTATTTATATAGCGCCAACATATTGCGTAGCACTGTAAAGTAAATGTGATTATACAACTACATCACATGAATTATATACATAGAACATATGGAGTAACAAACATCACAATCAAAACAGGTACAAAAAGGTGAGGAAGGCCCTATGCATAGGCATACAGTCTAAAGGGAAGGGAGTAATACACAAGGTGTGGGAGTGGGCAAGATCTAATTAAGTGGGTGAGAAATGTGGTACTGTATGTGGTGTTGCGTTTGGTAGTTAAGCAGAGTGAGGGTAGGCTTCTCGAAAGAAGTGCGTTTTCAGAGATTTCTTGAAAGCAGAAAGGTTGGGAGAAAGTCGGACAGACCGTGGGAGAGCGTTCCAGAGAAGGGGTGCAGCCCTTGCAAAGTCTTGAATGCGAGCATGTGAGGAGGTAATGAGAGAAGAGTTGAGTAGCAGGTCAGTAGAGGAGCGTAGTAAGCGATTGGGTGAGTATATAGAGATGAGTTCAGAGATGTAGGGTGGGGCAGAGTTATGAAGTGCTTTGAAAGTCAGTGTCATTAATTTGAATTTGATTCTGAAAGGTAACGGAAGCCAGTGCAGGGATTGACAGAATGGCGAGGCAGAGGAGGAGCAGTTGCTGAGGTATATGAGCCTCGCAGCAGTGTTCATTATGGACTGGAGAGGTGACAGTCTCTGGAGGGGGAGGCCAATTAAAAGAGAGTATATGACGAGAGAGTGAATAAGAATTTTGGCAGCGTCTTGGGTGATAAATGATCGTATTTTGGATATGTTCCTTAGGTGGAAGTGACATGATTTAATAAGTGACTGGATATGAGGAGTGAATGACAGGGCAGAATCTAGAATGACCCCAAGGCACCGGGCCTGGGGAGAGGGGGTGATAGTGGGATTGTTAACTATGATGGATACTTCCGGGATGTTACTGGTGTTAGTTGGAGGAAAGAGAACCATTTCAGTTTTAGAGAGGTTTAATTTAAGGTAGCGTTGCGACATCCAGGTAGAGATAGCGGACAGGCAGGAGGAGACGCGAGTTAGGAGTTCTGGGTTGAGATCAGGAGATGAGAAATAGATCTGAGTATCGTCAGCATAGAGGTGGTAGTGGAAACCATACGAATTTATTAATTTGCCGAGGGAGGAAGTGTAGAGGGAGAATAGTAATGGTCCCAGGACAGAGCCTTGAGGAACTCCAACAGAAAGGTAGGGGAGAACATGATACTCCATTGTAGGAGACACTGAAGGAACGATTGGTGATGTAAGAAGAGAACCAGGACACGGCTTTGTCACGAAGGCCAAGCGACTGGAGGGACTGGAGGAGGAGAGGGTGATCTACAGTGTCAAATGCGGCTGAGAGATCAAGCAGTATTAGTAGTGAGAAATGATTGTTGGCTTTAGCTGTTAAAAGGTCATTAGTTAGTCGAGTCAGGGCAATTTCCGTGTAGTGTTGTGGCTTAAAACCAGATTGTAGGGGGTCCAGCAGGTTATTGTCAGAGAGGAGTGAGGTTAGTCGGTTGTAGACTAGGTGCTCAAGTAGTTTAGAGATGAAAGGTAGCAGAGAGATAGGTCGGAGGTTGTCAAGATTGGAGGGATCAAGAGAGGGTTTTTTTCAGAATGGGGGTGACAAGAGCATATTTTAGTTGAGAGGGAAACAGTCCAGTTGAGAGCGAAAGATTAATTAGGTGAGTTAAGGCTTTGATTAGACAAGGATTGGTATTGCAGAGAAGTTTTGAGGGAATTGGATCAAGTGGGCAGGTGGTAAGGTGAGAAGAGGCCAAAAGCTTTGAGACTTCCTCATCAGTGACAGGGGTGAAGGAGCACAGGAGAGACTGGGGAGTGTGGAGGGAGGGTGGTGGAAGTCTAGGGGGGTTGAGTAGTGTAATGTCCCTTCTGATAGTGTCAATTTTGTTTTTGAAGTGCTCAGCAATATCTTGAACAGAGACAGATGTGCATGGAGGGGGTGGAGAAGTGGAAAGGAGAGTGTTAAAGGTCGAGAAAAGTTGTGCTGGTTTTTTTTAGAAAGGGAGTTAGTGAGTGAAGTAAAGTATGTTTGTTTGGCTTGGAAGAGGCTGGTGTTAAAGGAGCGCAGGGCAGATTTGTAGCTCCAAAAGTCTGATTCTGAACGAGATTTGCGCCAGCGACGCTCAAGTGCACGTGAGTGTCTTTGGAGCACATTTGTATGAGCAGTATGCCAAGGTTGAAGTGGTTTGGGTCTAGAACGTTTAGTTTTTATAGGAGCAAGCTCATTTAGGGCAGTGGTGAGAGTACTATAGTAGACAGAGGTAGCCACATTAGCTCATATTAATGAATAAGATCTTGTGGTTTTGTTGATATATTTGTTTTAATTTACAGCACCCTGTGGTGATAACCTATATGATGAGGATGGAAAACGCCTCCCCCCATGCATCCCTGGAGCATGGTTAACTCCAGCACTCATGGCATGTTATCTTCTGGTAGCAAATATTCTTCTAGTAAACCTGCTAATAGCAGTGTTCAAGTAAGTCACAAACAAAGATACGGAGAACCCCTGTAGAATAGAGTAACTACAATCTGCCCTTGGAGAGTTTGTGCTATTTGTTTAGATGGATTTGACTTGTGGGAAATGTACAAGGATACTGGCAGGGGGAGTGTTTATTTCTCTTTTTGTAGACTGAATAAAAAAAAAAGTTTTATATTAACAGTATTACCAGTACAAACGGGGGTTATGGCAGTGTTGCACAGAAGAATGAAAAATGAATGAACAAATGCTGGCAGCCAAAGTCATAGGAGTGTTGATTTGAAAACTGAAGTCATGTAAGATTATAGCACTGAGGATGAGCTGATATACTGTAGTATAGAAAAACTGAGTACTTGAATGTATATATTTATGTAACCCTTTTGACACCCCTTCTGTCAGTGTTATACTCTATTTTGATGATGGCACGGGACAAACCTGCGCTACTCCCCAGTGGAATTGGGAGAGACTGGGAACCTGGTGCTTATTAGTGCAATCCCTCCACCTAGTGGGATCCAGGAATGCACCTACAGGTGGTCCCACTAGGAAACAGTAATAATGCTAACAGAGACGCTGTGAACTAAATAACTCTTTATCTAAAATAAAGGTGAGTAAGTGGGAAATGAATATAATAGTCTTGACAAACTGGAAATCGGGCCTCACTAACTAACTAGGGCCAACACAATCTATCTCTCTAACTAAAGAAGGCAAATTCCTTAAATGTAATTTCAAACACAGGCTCTGAAATTTTAGAGAGCTTTTTTAAGATATTGCCACTTTAAATGTAATACTCATTGCAAAAGTCTCTTTGGGTGCTTTACACAGAACCTTTAAGCAAGTCAAACACTTATGTACAACTCCAGTCCCTTTGGATACTCAGTTGAGAATTCCCTGCAAGTGCTGATTTCTCCAGTCCGGACCCCTCTCACACTCTCTGTGTCTCCAGGCACAGTATCTGCCTTCCCTGTGCCAGCTTGAGCCAAAAGACAGCTTTTGGTGGGGCCTTCCAGCTCTCTGCACTCACCAGCGGCTTGCAGGTCTCTTTTCTTTGCCACCTCATGTTTCTCTCTGCAAGTTTTTTTTGCTTCCTCTTCCTGCTACCCACTCCCAGGTTGCTGTGTAACTTCCTGCAGCCCTGACATCACTGTGCAGCTGGTTGCTAGGCAATGGCTTACAGCACACAGACACAGGCTCTGTGCCTGATCCACTACAGGGAACTGCTGCAGGAGCGTGGTAAGTGCAGGGATTCTGCACTACCTCCCTACATATAGTTCCAGAGATATAATGAAACTTTTGGAGAGTATTTGTGTATGATAGTAGCTGACAAAGGTTATTAAAATAACTCTTCATAAATCAATATAGGGGAAGAGTTGAGGAATGTACTATTTCAAAATGCTATATTTAATTTAGTTTATTTCATGGTAAAGTTGTATCATGATTCTGTTTCCTGTTTGGGATGTTATCCCCATGCTATCCTTGTTGCCACCAATTCCTATAGTCACCGTCAATTTATTTTATATCTCATCCTAAATATATTTTTATAAAAAGAAAACGTTATGACTAGTCACACTGGTGACACTTGACCAGCAATGAACTCAAAATTTATATGGACAAAGAATAAAACACTATTTCACATGTAGGGACTCACCCCATTCACAACCACACAACTGAATAAACTGTATTCCATATTTGTGCTTTGAAACAATTCTGTCCCCATCTGAACCTGCTAGTCAGATATACAGTTAAAAGCTAAAAGACTAAGGACTTATATACTAACTACATACCTAGGTATAGAACGTTTCTCATGCTGTTAGGTGCAAGCGATATCCAACATAGGTGCAAATGTTGCACCACTTATGAATTGTGCACAAATTGCTTCAGCATAAGTAAACATCAGTGAAGAAGGTGCGATTGCACCAGGACCCACACCCCCTCAGGGCCGACCCAAATCTGGTATGAAAAATGAAGGGCCAGGGAACTACTTGTTCTGTTACTGTGTGGGCATTCTCTTACACAACAACCATTTGATTCAGCCAATGCAAAAATATACTTGTTCTTAACCTGGTTATTGTCAGCTGTAAAGTATAGAGTTCCTTTAAGTATATAGTAGTGTAATATGTGCTAAAGCATAGGTACACCAAGTATAACAGAAGTGGCCATAAGTGCTACAGGGCAAGTACTTTCTGCATGGCATTTATAAAGATGCAAATTATTAACCAGTTTAGCACAGCACTTGCAGTTTGTATATGAGGTCCACTGTATTTTTGACCATTGTTAAAGACACCAATTCTTAAAAATGCAAACTTTCTATGGATAACAATTATTTCTAGATATATCTGCCATGTCTGAGTAGCAGCATTTCCTATAGCTTACAGTTTGCAGAAGCAGAGTATATGTTTAGGAGAAAAGCAGATGGCAAAGTAAGCTTAGTATTTATAGTGTAATCCCCTAAAGTTTGGCCATTGAAGGGTCCTTAATTTATACAGGAGCTGGGCTCCTCCTCTTCAAAGTATGACCCAGAAGAGTTCTATAGTTTAGTGTAATATAGGTTGAACACACATGTGCTCTGGGTCCATTTTGCCCGTCCTCTTACTTAAGCAAGCAGGAAGGATGCAGAGGAACCTAGACAGGTCAGATCTAAATACTGATAGGCTACTCACTTTTATAGGTCACTCTAGGAGTGATAGGTAATTAGGGCTATTTATATTAACAGCATAGGCTCCACTGAGGATTGTGAGTGGGACTAGGATCCCGGGTACTTATTGCCTAAAAGTAGGGACTAAGAGACTTCTCAAAATGTGAATTTTGAGTTTCATAAATAAAAAAAAAGATTTTTAGAATTGTATTTATCAATGGGTGAAAGTTAGAACTCACCATTTGATGAATATGGTTCTAAAAGTCCCATAGGAATGAAAAGAATGTGTGTGAGTTTTTATTTATTAACTTCTAAACTCACATTTTCATAAATTTGCAAATAAGTGTCAGAGCTAGGGTTTAGCAAGATACCCTTGGAGCTCAACTTAGGATAAAGGCTGAAAGCTGGGAGTAACTCTTTCTACACTGTGTGTTCACTTTCTTACCCGGTGGGGAAATATATATATATATATATATATATATATATATATATATATATATATATACACATATACAGAATTGACCATTGGTGCTGTGAGTATATGCCTATCCACTGATGTTTCATTTTCCTGTTTTGGATTATGTGGATTATGTTCTTCAATAAATAAATTCTATGGTTAATTTGTGGTTAATATATAAGAACCACTGGCGACCAGTTATTGTGTACTGCACACAAATGTAGTCCAACAACACCTTGCCTCCTTGCCTTTGCGAGGGCCCACATCTGAGTGGCTTGAGTTTCATACGGAGCAAATGTTTGGTAAAGCTTATACTGTAGCTCAGGAGAAAGGTGCCGTTCCATTTACTATAGCATTACATATGGACACTATAGGGCAGATTTATCAAGGGTTGAATTGAAAATTTTTTTTTGAGTTTTTTCAAGATTTATCATACTCTGGCCCTTTCAGAACTCAAATTCGACTATACGCCACTTAAAACCTGCCAAATTGCAGTTTAAGTCAATGGGAGGCATCCTGGGATCAATTTGGAGTTGTTTGCAGTCTTCCTGACATTCTAGTTTTTTTCAGAGAAAAAACTCAAGTCAAGTTTTTAAAACTCGAATTGAATTCGATTTGAGAGTTTGGGTCAATCCTATTCACCCGAGTTTAACAAATTTGATTTTTTTAATAAATTTCGATTGGTCGAATTTCAAGTTAATGGGAGTTTTTTTAAAAACTCACATGAATTCGAAATTCAACCTTTGATAAATGTGTCTCCCCTTTTTATACTAAAGGGCAGCTTTATATTACATGATTAACAATGGAAAGATTGATGTGTTTACATATTTATGATTTTTGCAGCAATACATTTTTTGAAGTAAAGTCTATTTCGAACCAAGTGTGGAAATTCCAGCGTTATCAGCTTATCATGACCTTTCATGACCGTCCAGTTCTACCACCTCCCATGATAATCTTCAGCCATCTCTATATAATTTTGAAGCGTGTTTGCTGCCGATGCAAAAAGATTCAGGAAGGGGATCTGGATGAACGTGATAGAGGACTAAGTATGTTAAAAAATTATAAATATTTTGCTTTCTGTTCACATAATATGATATACTAAACTGATTGTTGTACATTAAATAATGATTTATTACTAGCAGAAGATTGAAATGCATCGGGGGGGGGGGTCCTATGTTTGAGGTTAGCCAGGGCACAGTCTGCAAGCAGTTTATATGTTCTCTCCATGGTTTTGTGGGTTTACATCAAACAACTTCTGATTTCTCCCACAGTCCAAAAATATACAGTAAAGTTAACTGGCTACTGATAAAATTGACCATAGTGGGTATGCATATGATAGGAACCATAGACTGGTCTCTTCATTAACAAATGGTTCTCCATTGCAACTTTTTCAGTAGATTTATTCATAGTATTTAGTACCAAAGATCATGTGTTTGTAATCCAATTGCTTACAGAGTTGTTTCTAAATGACGAAGAACTGAAGAAACTGTATGAATTTGAGGAACAATGCGTTGAGGAATATTTCCAGGAGAAAGAAGATGAACAGCAGTCTTCCAATGATGAACGGATCAGAGTTACTTCAGAAAGGTAACATGAGTTAAAGTAGCAATCAGTGATCGTATAACCAATATGCTAGTTTGAAGGAAAATAATCATGTATTGTTCAAATTTAGGGTATAAAAGCTCCTGTTATCTTTAAGACCCCATATTAAATCGGAAATGCTGCTGTGGCTTTATTTATTGACATAAGGAACACATAAAAGTGATCAGAATGAACATTTGCTGCCACGTCTCATGCTGCCTGTGACAATCTATAGTAAACAAGAATTTTGAGTTCCGAATCCTATAAGATACTCACTTCATGGTATAGTGGTGTGTGAGTGCCAGGGTATTTCCCACCCCTCCAAGTAGTTGAGGTCCTCTGTTGTTCTCCTTTTACACTCTCTCTTTAGGAGACCTTATATATTCATCTGGCCTTAAATATCACCTCTATGCCAATGACATTCAGATATACTTAGACACTGCCTCACTAACCTCTGAGATTCAAACCCAGATAGCAGACTGCCTAGTAGCTATCTCTTCCTGGATGAAACAACGTCATCTCAAGCTCAACTTGGCCAAGACTGAGCTTGTGGTCTTTCCACCCAAACCGAGCCCTTCTCTTCCTTTCACCATTACTATTGATGGCATGACTATTAACCCGGTTAACTCAGCATGCTGCTTAGGGGTCATCTTTGACCAGTCCTTCTCCTTCTCTAATCATATTAATAATACTGCCAAAACCTGTCATTTTTTCCTCCACAATATAGCCAAGATACACCTGTTTCTTTCACAAACAAGAGCCAAAACACTAATCCATGCCCTTATCTTATCCCGTTTAGACTATTGCAATCTCCTCCTAACTGGTCTTCCTGACTCCCATCTCTCTCCCCTCCAATCAATCTTAAACTCTGCTACCAGAATCATTCTGCTCTCTCCTAAAAGGGAAACTGCTCAACCCCAACTAAAATCCTTAGCGTGGCTGCCTCTTAAGCAAAGGATAGCATATAAAACCTTCTACTAACATTCAAAGCCCTTCACTCCTCTGCTCCTCACTACATTTCTTCTCTTGTCTCACTATACGTTCCTGGCGGCCCTTAACAGCGCTTTACAAATAAAGTTATACATACATACATACATATATACATATGTGTTCTCCTTACCTGCTTATACAATGAACATAATTTGTAGTCATGCACTGCCTTGTTTTCCTTTCAGAGTTGAAAATATGTCTATGAGGTTAGAAGAAGTCAATGAAAGGGAGCACTTCATGAAAGCTTCTCTGCAAACTGTAGATCTTCGACTCTCTCAACTAGAAGAGCTTTCAGGAAGAATGGTAAATGCTCTGGAGAAACTTGCTGGTATTGATAAGTCAGAGTTCATTAATGAACGCTCTCGTGCATCCTCTGTGTGCGATGCAGCTTATCTCCTCCGGCAAGGCAGTGTAAACAGCTCAGATGGGAACAGCATTTACAAATACCATATAGAAGCAGATGAAGTGACATGTGATGACAGCACAGGTTCAGTATCACCAGCTTTGGGGTTACGTAGAAAAGCATATTCCTTTGGGATGAGGACAGAGAAAGGAGAACAAGATAATAAGGCACAGTTGGTACCACGACAGGCAAGTCTCCGTTTTGCTTCAAGTGCTAATGCAGTAGCAACAAAGGATGCCAATAAAGTCACCTTAGGAATTGTTTCCAAAAGTACAAGACCAATTTCTTGCATGGAAATTTGGATTCCAGAATGTGATAAGAACGAAACAAATAGTGAAAATCCAAGCATCCCCCATTTAAGCCAAACAGATATTGTTACAAATGGTCAGTCAGGAGCAGAAGTAACAGCAGTTTCTGAATCAGAATTTGCTAACTCTCATTTGACTGTAGAAAAAACAAAGTTAGAAGCAACTATTTCATTTCCACTGGAGAGATCTAAAGCTATGAAATATTATGCAGGTCAATCCTTTAATACCTGCCAAACTACTATGACTAAATCTAGAAGTTTTGTCTTTACCCAAGGTGAAAAACTGGTGGGTGGTGTCAACAATTGGGCAGAATACAGCACAATTATGGATAAAATGTGTGCTGCTTCACCAGAAGAGTGGGCTGACCGGTGGAATTACCATGAAGACTCTTCAAGAAAACCAAGTCCTGAACTTACAAATGTTATATCAGAAGCTGAGATTCAAGCAGAATTAAAGCCTTTATTAACAGACACCGAAGATGACAGTGATATTGGAGAAACGGGAAACAGTGCCTCATATCCTTGTACACCTTTTCCTGAAAAGACAGAAACGAAAAACTTACTCTCTGTGCAATTAGACAGGACTTGTGGATTTGCTTCCCCAAGGTCAAAAAGTTTACATAGCCACACAGGAAAGTCCCGGTCCTTAATAGATAAGCTAGAGCGACCTGGTCATGCCAGTAGTGTTATGAACATTGTGGTAGCATGTGGTAGTGTAACAGAGGACACAAAAACGAAACAAGAAAATGTCTCCTCAGAAACAGAATGTTAATATTGGCATGATCATAATCTAGTTATTTACCTTACCTTCAGGTTCTCCTCCTCCTGTCAGAAAAATCTTCAAAACAAAAGTTGCTGTATTCCTCAGAAAAACATGTTTTTTTGAGGAGGGAGAATAACAGAATTTTTTTTTCTTTTTATAGTGTAGTATTTCCAAAACTTCATTTACTTACACCCTTAGTGATTTTATACACACATTGTGCCGAAACTCAGAAAAAAGAACGTAACTCGCTTACGCGTTTCGCTCAGGGAAGATGCCTTCAGGCGAAAGCGGCACTACGCTCATCTGTTGCAGAAGCGACCAGTTTAAATGTACATGTAACTCTGAGGGAAGCCGAGGAGCCATAGCGATATTTTGGGACGCATACAGACATCCTTTTATGCAGTTTTAATAAGAAACTAAATGTGAGTGTATTTTTATTGTCTATTAAACTGTGTTCAAAAGAATCTGCACATGTTGTTCTTATCTCTCTACACAACTCGTGGAGACTGAAGTTGGGAATACGGAATGAAGTAATCTTAACCCCTGCCTGTTCCAACTCACGTCTGGTGAGTGTTTTGTACTACCAGACAACCGTAACTCCAGTGGTATCCTCTCTAAATCTGTCAGTTGTCTGTGAATTAATAACATTCAGGGTCTCTCCCGAGTTAAGTTATTTTTTCTGAGTTTCCCCATGTGGGAGTCACTAATCAGTAAAGAATATATGGAATGAATGATTACTCCACAAGGTGATTAATCAACACAGGGATTTGTGTCATTCCAAGGACACGTTTCACTGCATTTATTGTATTCACTAAGTGGCACATAAAAAGTGTTAATAAAACACGGCACAATGTGTGTATAAAATCACTCAGGGTGTAAGTAAATTAAGTTTTGGAAATACTACACTATAAAAAAAAAAATTCTGTTATTCTCCCTCCTCAAAAAAACTTGTTTTTCTGAGGAATACAGAAACTGAATAAGATGGGTAAGTATGAATAATCAGTGTTGCCATGAAAAAATATCAGTTCCAGTTTAACAGGCCTAAATTGAAAACTCAGTTAATACTTGTATGTTAAAACTTCATGATTTCAGTTATTCTACCTAGACTCCTGAGGTCTTCAGGTGCGTTACTTGATTTTCAGTTTCCAGCTATAGCTATTTTATTCAGCCTCTGTGGTCAGATGGGCTTCTCCTTCCTTTTATTCTCATTGGAGGGTCATATCATGTAACATGAGGATAAAAGGATACTAATGAAACAGGAGAATGGGAATAATACTTGCATCCCATGAAAACATAACTCATATGTAATAGTAGTCAGAACAACACGATTAAAGTTTTATACAGCACATATTCCACCTTCCAGTGATTGTCAATGAAAACACAATATTGAACAGCACAGATCCAGATTCAATTAGAACTGCCTTTATTCACAAAAATCAGCACATTATTGAGTTTTTCACTGCAATGTTTTTGGCTCCATATTTCCCTTTGTTATATTACCACTGCAATTTTATGCATAAAGGCAATTTTTTTGGATTGATGATTTTCAATTTTCAGACCCATTCTGGCTTTGTCTTCTGTTCCTTTCCTAGACCTCTCCAGTATTAAATTATATAGTACAGTATAAGAACTATGGCACATCACATTCTCCCTTATTTTCTTCTCAGGGTCAAGTTCATTTATAAGAATTTTAAGTATATTGGCTTTGATAAACATGCCAAACTGTTATAACCATCACCCTACAAAATGGTTTAATTGAGTGTTTTATAAATAAAATTAAAAATTTGAAGTCATTTTTTGGATACTTCGACCATCAAATAGGCTACTACGACTTCGAATTAGATTCAAAGTGAAATATTCGACCATTCGATAATCAAAGTACTGTCTCTTTAAAAAAACTTCGATTTCAATACATCGCCAAATTAAACCTGCCAAAGTGCTATGTTAGCCTATGGGGACCTTCTAGAGCATTTTTCTATGTTTTTTGAAGTCGAAGAAAAATCGTTTTGATTGATGGATGAAATCCTTAGATTTAAAGGATTTCATTGTTCGATCGAACGATTTTACGTCGACTGCAAATGGCTAAATTCGGTGTAAAAAAAACTTCGACTCGATGTTCGTAGTCAAAGTATTCCAATTCGATGGTTGAATTTCGAAGCTCTTTCTACTTCGAAATTCGACCCTTAAAGTCTTAAGCAAAATATGTTTTCCATTTTTATGTCTCTAAAATAAAACAACACTATTACAGTGAAACCGACAAATACAATTCCATCTCTACACCACCTCCATTCTTCTTACATATCTCTTTACTGAAGTATTTGTCTTTCCAAAATAAGGTGCTATGTTTTGTAAAATAAAATACAGTTTTTCCACATGTTTCTATGACTTTTTTTGTGTCCTGGTGTATTCAATTGGTATAAAAATGGTTACCTGAAAAAAGTATTTTTTATTTATATATCACTGATATAGGCACTGACTGAGCAAGAGCATATTGTTTCTGTTTATGCACCATTGTCAGCCCTATGTATATTTTACTACCGTTCCTTATAACTACAATTACTAAAAATAATTGTGCAGTGTTAGGACATTAATTTCGGAAAAGCTACCCTCCAATAAATGACCAATTGCTCTTTTCATTTTTTTCAGCATTTTATTTAAATACATTTTTTCCAAATTGCTTTTGGGGCATGTTTACTAACATTGGAGATAAATATCTGGAGAGATTTTTGGAGATGTTGCCCATGGCAACCAATCAGCAATTAGATTTAAACAGCCACAGCCAAGTTAGAAAACAAAAGCAAAGATCTGATTGGTTGCTATGGGCAACATCTCCAGAAATTTCTCCAGATATTTATCTCCAATGTTAGTAAACATGCCCCTTTGTATTGAAAGACATTGCCTTTGAAAGTTATTTCAGCAAATATGATGTAGATGCTGCAAAAAAGCTCAATAAAAATATACACGTTGCACATACAATTGCAAACACAGTTGTAGTCACACAGTTATCCTCAAGTCTGATGTAAAAACATTCCATCCTTGCAATTCTGTTTAGCTTGCTGCAATCTCCACGACAATTATGCTGGAATCATGGGAAGAAAACCGTGCGTTGAACTTGTTGAATAGTTTTACTTATGTCTATTCACAGCTTTTGTATTTGTCTTGAAGTACTCCAGCACTAGTTTGCTATCAATTATACAAAGGCTACACAGATGAAAAATAGGGGGTGGTATATTTAAATATAGAAATGGAGCTGTGTCATTTCAAACTTCACATGAATACACACATGGGTATTTTTTGTAGCTTTTCCAAGATAGCTGTAGTCTGTAAAAGAAAAAATCTTTCCAATGATTCTCTTCTGTGGCAGCCATTATAATACCAATAACAACATTGTGGCCAGTACCTTATATTATCTTAGCTATTCAAGCATTAAAAAGCTTTTGCACCTCTATTCAACATACTTAATCCGGTGTTTCTAAACATTTTGTTTTGTGTCCCAAAAGCTGGTTCAAAATCAATTACTCACCTTGGGGCAGATTTAGTAAAGGGCGAAGTGGTGCTAGCGACAACTCACAAAAGTGCGAATTTTACGTTACCTCTTTCGCCAGCATTTCCTTTGCCAACTCAGTTACCAAGCTAACTGATAACACGAAGCTACATCCTCCTCAATTTAACTCCTGACGAAGTGACACAAAGGGGCACATTTACTTAGCTCGAGTGAAGGATTAGAAGAAAAAATACTTTGAATTTCGAATCTTTTTTTTGGCTACTTCGACCATCGAATTAGCTACTGCGACCTTCGACTACGAACGATTCAAACTAAAAATTGTTCGACTTTTCGACCATTCGATAGTCGAAGTACTGCCTCTTTAAAAAAAACTTTGACCCCCTACTTCGCCAACGAAATCCTAGCGAGATACAATGTTAGCCTATGGGGAAGGTCCCCATAGGTTTTCTAGCTATTTTCTGTTCGAAGGAATTTTTTTCGATCGATGGATTAAAATCCTTCCAATCGTTCGATTATAAGGATTTAATCGTTCGATCGAACGATTTTTCCTTCGATCGATCGATCGATCAAGTATTTGCGGTAAAACCTTCAACTTCGATATTCGAAGTCGAAGGATTGTACTTTGATGGTCGAATATTGAGGGTTAATTAACCTTCGATATTCGACCATTAGTAAATGTGCCCCAAAGTGTGGCCTATGCTGGCGAATATTCACCCTTTAGTGAATTTGCCCCCTTAAGTTCAGGTTCAGACTAGCCTGCTATGATACCAGAAAAAAATCCTGGCTTTTCTTTCTGAAGCACTGCATATTAACACTTTACTACCTTTCATTGGTTTTGGCTTGATTTTTTAAACAGGTTTAATTTGTTGATTTCCATAATATCCATATACGTGTATGGGACCTATTATACAGAATGCTCGGTGTTCTGTCCCCACATGAAGGCGAATGAAGGTATAACTAATAGTAGCTGTGTGACTTCCTACCTTCGTATCCAAGCAGTGGGGCAGACCGGACCGGCAGATGCTCAGGTTGGATGGATCCAAACGTAGACACAGAGATGAAATCAGCCTGAGTTTATTTGATCCAGAATACAGCAATATATGGTGATACAATACTGTTCTGTAGTAGTGGTATCAATACTGTCCTGTAGATGACTTTCCTGAGGCTAACTGCTGGTCAAAAACTGATGCCTTCACAAGCCCAAAATGTCTGAATGTCCAGTCACACAGTAATGAGGCACTAAAAAAATGGCTGCTGGAAGTGAGAAGGACTGAGCTGCAGAAAACCACGCCCCCGAGAGGAAAAACTTTACTAACAAGAACAGAGGTGTGCAGCATGCAAATTTTGTCCAGCAGAAAGCAGCAGTACAACAATGCACAGAAAATAACATAGATAAGAAGGTTTGATAATAATGAAGCAATTAACTATGAGGAGAACAGCACACTCCCCGTCTGAAATTTACTTTGGAGATTTCACTATGACGAATGTCCATGAAATATAACACAAACCTGCAACGAAAACATGTTAGAATGCAATAAACATAATAATATAGTTGGCTTTCTTGGCTTGTAATGGAGAAAATGTCTATAGTTCAACTTCAGTCCTGTTCATCCTTCAGGAACGTTCTCAATTGGTAATATCAAAATTAGTTCGTTAATTGGCCTTGCGAACGTTTTAAGCTCGCCCTTCCTGAAGATCTTCAACTCCACTTTTCGGACTTTGCCGTCCTCGCTAGGGAAAACCTTTGTAATCAGTCCGATAGGCCAGGCAATCCTTTCGATTTGTTGCTCTTTCATCAATACAAGGTCTCCTTCTTTCAAGTTTGGTTTTTGGTGTTGCCATTTTCTTCTTCCTTGAAGAAGATTGAGATACTCCTTTCGCCATCTGTTCCAGAAGTAATCCGCCAGGTATTGTACACGTTTCCAGTGTTTTTGGTAGATATTCGCGTGAGTAAATTCTCCACTTGGCATTAGTATATTCTCAGTTTTTTGGGTAAGTAGAGTAGCTGGAGTCAGTATGGCTGGTGTTTCAGGATCCATAGACACTGGCACAAGGGGTCTTGAATTGATAATAGCCGAAACTTCAGCAAGAAGGGTGACAAGAGTCTCATGTGTGAGTCTTGAAGAGTTTACATCCATCAACATAGAATTTAAGATGTTGCGTGAGATCCCGATCATTCTCTCCCAGGAACCCCCCATATGGGAACTATGAGGAGGATTGAAGATCCAGGTGCAACCTTTCTCTGCCAACTGATCTTGAATGGGCTTAGTGTCGATGTTCAGTTCTCTACAGGCTCCAATGAAGTTACTTCCTCGGTCTGACCTCAACTGTTTCACTGGTCCTCTGATTGCGAAGAACCGTCTTAAGGCATTAATGAGACTGGATGTGTCCATGGATTCTAACACCTCTATGTGAACGGCTCGCACACTCATGCAAGTAAATAGCACAGCCCAATGTTTACTGTTTGCGTGACCGCCACGGGTTCTGCGTGCGGACACCATCCATGGCCCAAAGACATCCAGGCCAGTATAGGTGAAGGGCGGTTCTGAACATAGTCTATCTGCAGGCAAATCAGCCATTTGTTGGTGTAGCAGTTTCCCTCTTGCTTTGCGACAGTGCACACAGTCATGCAGTATTCGGGCTACGTGTTTTTTCATACCTATAATCCAAAGACCTGCAGACCTTAACTTGCCTTCGGTGATTTGTCTGCCCTGGTGTTCAGCCTTTTTGTGGTAATGTCGGATCAGCAACACAGTGATATGATGTTTGCTGGGAATAATTAAAGGATTTTGTTCTGCAACTCCTAGGTGGGCTTGATTCAAACGACCACCAACTCTGAGCAGGCCAAAACTGTCTATAAATGGATTTAGGTTGGCAAGAGGACTTTTTATAGGAATCTGCTGTCTGTTGTACAAGCACTTCCATTCTACGTTAAATTCTCCCTGCTGGACATGACGTATTATGAGAGACTCGCTATGAGAAATGTCCTCAGCAGAGAAGGGTTTATGGCAGACATGCCAACCATGACAATCTTTATCTTCCTGGGTATTGTGATAACATCTAGCGATGTGCACTAACCTTGCAATAGTTCTGATGAGTCTCATCCAACTGGAGAAACGTTCAAAGCGATGACAATGGCTGGAGGTTTGCCTTGCTTCAGTGACTAATGCACTAACTTCAGCACGGATTTCTGGATCATTATCCGGATCCTGGATGCTGAAATCTTCCTGTACACATTCATCCGCCTCTCTTAGCAGAAACTCTGGACCTGTAAGCCAAGAAGAGTTAGTAAAAGAACATATAGACATAGGCCTGGTGGCATGATCTGCTGGATTGAGTTCGGATGGTACATAGTGCCATTGTTCAGGTTTGGAGAACCTCCTGATTCTCTCTATGCAGTTACTGACATGATTGTTCGGGAGTCTTACCCTGGTGGCTCGGAAGGGTAATGGAGAAACCCAGTGATTGGTTTTGTCTTTAACGAACTCACTGTCCATTATCTTGACAAACTCTCTGTCCTCTACTGACAAGGCTACTTTATCGTCATCTTTGGTTGTGTGAAAGACCGATCTCCCCAAGTTGTCAGCAAAGAGGGGAGAAATGATGTTGGGTGGTTGTATGAGGTCTGGAGACTTCTCTTTCACTTCATAGTGATGAGGACACGGCTTAATGCAAGTTGTGCGTCCATCTCCACGCACATATGTTTTGAAGGAGTTAATTCTTGGTTGATCCAAGCATACGTTTCCTATGACTACCCATCCCAAGTCCAGTCTCTGGGCATATGGGGCGTAGTCGGGACCATTACATTGTTGGCGCACCTTGTGCACCCTTAGATTGTCTCTGCCGAGCAGGAGTAGAATCTCTGCGTTGTTGTCCATAGGTGGGATAACGTTGGCAAGGTGCCTTAGGTGTGGCTGGTGAAATGCAGCTTCTGGGGTAGGGATCTCATCCCTATGGTTAGGTATTTGATCGCATTCGATCAGTGTTGGTAGGGGTATTTCTGTATTCCCATTGATGGGAGAAGCAATGAATCCTTGTGCCCTCCTTCCGCTAGTCTCTATGCGGCCCGAGCAGGTGTTTAAGATGTAGGGTTCTGATGGTCCCTCTATTCCAAAGGCATCGAAGAATTTAGGTCCTGCTAGGGACCGGTTGCTTTGGTCGTCAATGATAGCATACATTTTTACTGCCTTTTCTGGTAGTCCCTCTGGATAGACCTTGATTAGGCATATTCGGGCACAACATTTCTCACTCTGGCTGTCGCCACATACTTCCAAACATGAGCAGGAAATGGCGGTGGCTGTGTTAGCGTGACTCTGAGGCTCCCCGCCATGACTTGGAGCAGGACTGGTGGTGAAGACAGCTGGTGAGTCTCTGGTGAGCGGAATTGGGTGCATAGCTGTGGCATGTCTTTCACTATGACACTCCTCACACTTGATGATGGATTTACAGTCCTTAGCCATGTGCTCCGATGAAGCGCAGCATCTGAAACACACCCCAAGCTCGCTGAGGACTTTCTTCCGCTCCTGTATGGTTTTAGATCTAAACCCTCTGCATTTGTTCAGTGAGTGTGGTTTTTTATGAATGGGACACTCACGATTGAAGGACTTGTCTTCTGATGAGGTATTGTACTGTTTACCCGTGGGTGCTGCAGGTGATGGTAGGTTAGTCTTTCTGACACTCACGCTGCTCTTAAAGTCTCTGTTTTTATGCAAGACACTTTCATACCTTGAAGATGGTGTCGCTGAAGCTGTAGTGTTGAACTCCAGGAAATCAAGGCTGGGGTCATTCCTCATCTGGGACTGTTCATCGATGAATCTGCAGAAATGAATAAATGGGGGAAAGGTGACGTCATGCACTCTTTTGTACCTTGAGACTGATGCCGCCCACTTTTCTTGCAGACTGTAAGGTAACTTCACGACAATTGGGTTCACCCCATGGGCTGTATCCAGGTAGCACAGGCCGGTCAAGCGAGTGTCTCTTTTGGCAAGTTCTAATTCCATGAGCAGATCACTCAAATCCTGAAGCTTATGGACATCTTTGAGATTGATCTTTGGGACATTCTGCAGTCTCTTGAATAGGGCTTTCTCTATTGCTTCTGCACTGCCGAATGTACGTTCGAGTCTCTGCCAGGCAGCAGCGAGACCTGCTTCTGCTTGTCCCACATAGACAGTTCTGAGGCTCTTAATACGACTTGTGGAGTCTGGGCCCAGCCATTTGATCAAGAGGTCGAGCTCCTGCTCTGCGGTCAGGTTGAGGTTGGCAATAGCGGCTTTGAAGGTTGCTTTCCAGGCTCTGTAGCTCTCTGCACGGTCATCAAATTTTGAGAGACTTGTGTTAATTAGCTCTCTGCTCACCATAAACCTGGCAAACTCGGACATATCCGATTTCTCACTGCTTGTTGCCATGACAACTTGTGATGCCCCCAGGGCGTGTGGGCTGCGTGGCGTGAAAGGGTGAGATGCTTCCGGGTAGAATGATGTTGCTGCAGGGTTGAGCTGTGGTCTAGCCTCTGTAGATTGTGATGACTGCTGCTTGAGCTGTGACGGTAGGCCGGGAAATGCCGGGGAGCCTTTTTGCTGTAACACCTGTCCTTGAGAGGGCACAGCTGGGTGAACGTCATCAGATTGCTCAGGTGCTGTGGGTGGCACTGGCACTGTAGGTAGAGTTGACTCGAAGGTTTCAGTGTTGTCGGCTTGGACAGTACTGCAAACTGGGGGTGGTACAGGTAACTGTTTTAGTACATAGTCACTGGTGCGATCGGCTGGATCATCTATCTCCTGTGGTGGCAAGCAGACTGGGTCAAGGCCTTGGCCCAATGCTTGCTCAAGTAGTCTTACTTTAGCTAATGCAATTTCCTCTTCCATCTCTGATTCAAGAATCTTTAACCGAGCCTCTGCTTCTACCCTCTTAGCCTCTGCGTCTGCTTCGGCCCTCTTAGCCTCCGCCTCTGCTTCTGCTATGGCCCTCTTGGCCTCCGCCTCTGCTATGGCCCTCTTGGCCTCCGCCTCTGCTTCTGCTATGGCCCTCTTGGCCTCCGCCTCTGCTTCTGCCCTCTTAGCCTCTGCATCTGCTCTTCTTGTCTCTGCTTCTGCCCTCGCAAGAGCTTCTTTTTCAGTGAAGGAGCGTCTCACCTTGGATTGCTCTGCATTTATGCGGGCCTCTAGTAGTCGGTCGCTTAGAGCTGAGCTTCTTGAGCACGATGATCTGTATGACCGAGAGGAATGTTTAGATGAATTTGATCTGTGGGATCTAGTTTCTTGCAGATGGGAGATACGGAGTTCCGCTTTATCTCTAGCACGCAGCACCATGGCGTCTCTTTGTCCGTCTATTAGTTCTGCCTTGCTCAGTTCTGACGGGGCTTCATCATGATTAACATCTTTTAGAAAGGTTATATACTTGGTGGACAGTCTCTTATATCTTTCATGAGCTGTATTCAGCCGTTCTATAGCAACTTGTAAGCTTGTGGCGTCACCTGAGGATTTAAGTCCAGACATAATGGAGGAGACTCGTTCCCATAGCTCTTCCAGGCTATCGCATAGCTCATCTTTCCTGGTTTGATAGTTTTCTCTGACCTTTATTGTCGGTTTGAGCGAGCGTCTTGATCGCACGACTTGGTCTGCTGGAAGTGTGGAATCTGGTTCTGTATCAGGTTGCATTATCATTGTTTCATCGCTGGGGAACTGAGGGAGGTCTTTTTCGGCCATTTTGATTTAAGGTGCGCTGTCTCTTTAAGAAAATAAACTTTTGAATTGGGGGCTGAAAATAGCAGTGCGGCTCCGCTGAGGCACCCTGACAAGGTTCCTCAAGTGTTTTCGGTGAATTGCGGGGTTTGGTAGTTTGGGGACCCCGCGTGCATTCACAATTCTGTACTATGCGAGCAAAGGTTAATACAGGATGTAGGAGATGGCTTGATGGGTTGTGGAGGACTTTCAGGTGAGAGTATAGATACTGCAGACACGTGGTGCTTGCCCTTTGGCTTCTGTGACGTGCACTGTATCTGGGCAGATTTGCTGCAGGTGGGCCTGTTGCCAGGGAGATTTCTGAGTATGGTACTGAACTGTGAGGTAATCTGTGGCTTGGGGTATGGGCATTAAGGCAGTTTTTGACTGTTCTGTCCCCACATGAAGGCGAATGAAGGTATAACTAATAGTAGCTGTGTGACTTCCTACCTTCGTATCCAAGCAGTGGGGCAGACCGGACCGGCAGATGCTCAGGTTGGATGGATCCAAACGTAGACACAGGGATGAAATCAGCCTGAGTTTATTTGATCCAGAATACAGCAATATATGGTGATACAATACTGTTCTGTAGTAGTGGTATCAATACTGTCCTGTAGATGACTTTCCTGAGGCTAACTGCTGGTCAAAAACTGATGCCTTCACAAGCCCAAAATGTCTGAATGTCCAGTCACACAGTAATGAGGCACTGAAAAATGGCTGCTGGAAGTGAGAAGGACTGAGCTGCAGAAAACCACGCCCCCGAGAGGAAAAACTTTACTAACAAGAACAGAGGTGTGCAGCATGCAAATTTTGTCCAGCAGAAAGCAGCAGTACAACAATGCACAGAAAATAACATAGATAAGAAGGTTTGATAATAATGAAGCAATTAACTATGAGGAGAACAGCACACTCGGGACCTGGGGCTTTCCGGATAACGGGTCTTTCCATAATTTGGATCTTCACACGTTACGTCTACAAGAAAATCATGTAAACATTAAATAAACCCTATAGGCTGGTTTTGCTTTCAATAAGGATTAATTATATCTTAGTTTGGCTTAAGTACAAGCTACTGTTTTATTATTATAGAGAAAAAGGAAATCATTTTAAAAAATTTGGATTATTTGATTATAATAGAGTCTATAGGAGACAGCCTTTCCGTAATTCTGAACTTGCTGGATAACGGGTTTCCGGATAACGGATCCCATACCTGTATACATTATAGCAAGCAGGCAGTGATAAAAAAACATACACCATTATTTTAGTGTTTGTTAACATTTTGCTATGTATACATTGTTGGAGGGAAGCAGGTATAACAGCTGCCATCAACTCAAAGGAATTTCTTATGTTAGTTTAAATAAGAACTACTTGACATTTTTCCCTTAAGGCTATGTGCACACTGTCTGTCTGTGGGCAAAATGTCTGCATGCTATCCAATGCATTGCTCGGTGCTCTCACACAGCTTGTATAAGCAAATGAAACACAATGCACAACAAACAGAATACACAGAAAGCACTGCGTTTTGGCATAGGCAGAGAGAGCAGCCACAATGGTAGCAGTGATATTCTTCTTTGCATAAAATATTAACCTCAAACTTTAGTTCAATTTTAAAAAAGACAAAAGCGCCAGATGTAAGTGCACTAAGGGGACCAAAACTGAGCCTCTAAGTGCACATAGCATTTGCATCCAGAATATAGCTGCACAACTTACATCTGATTGTTATCCAGAATGCATGGGACCTGTTATCCAGAATGCTTGGGACCTGGGATTTTCTAGATAATGGATCTTTACGCAATTTGGAACTTCATACTTCAGGGGCCAATTTATCAAAGGTAAAATTTCGAAGCTGTGTGAATTTTTTTAACTCTAATAAGTTTGAATGTACTCACAACTCGAATGGGATGTTATTTATGAAAAAAATTCAAATCTAATTGTAATCAAAATCGAGTTTTCCTCCGAAAAAAACCTTGAATTTTCAAATGGTTCCACGGACCTCTGCCACTGACTTATAAAACAACTCAGCAGGTTTTAGGGGGTGAATATACAAATTAGAACTGTTTCCAGGGTCGAGATGTGATAAATCTCATATTTGAATTCAAATTTGAGTTGGTGATTTAAAAGTCGAACCTGTGAGTTTTGATCAAAAAAACAATTTGAAAATTCAAATTTGAATTTACCACGAGTAGTAAATAAACCCCTTGGTCCTTATGTGTTGACCAAAGATGTTCTGCTGCTGAAACTTTTAGATATTACACAAGGATACACTGAAAGAGCACAAGGAAATGTATATTATGCAGTACAAAGCTGGCTTGACTTGTCTATAAGGGACAAATACTACTTTTCCATGAATAGTTTACTTCCAGCCGTAGCAGTGAATGCTGCCTTATGTGTTCAGCTTATTTAAAGTGAAAATATTATATTGACATGGGGAGGCAGCTTCATCGAAATTTCAGTTTCAGTATTTTCTATTTTTATTCTAAGGGGCAGATTTACTAAGAGTCGAAGTGAATTAGAAGGAATTTTCAAAGTAAAAAAATTTTAAATTCAAAGTAATTTTTTGGATACTTCAACCTTTGAATAGGATACTATGACTTTGAATTTACTTCGACTTCAATTCGAAGTAAAAATCGTTCGAATATTCGACCATTTGATAATCGAAGTACTGTCTCTTTAAAAAAACTTTGACTTCAATACTTCGCCAATTTAAACATGCTGAAGTGCTATGTTAGCCTATGGGGACCTTCTACAACATTTTTCTAAGTCTTTACACATCAAATAAAAATCCTTCAATTGCAATCCCCTTCTCCTCACCCCCTCCTTCCAAGGTCTCTCTATCATCTACTCTCCCACCTTCCTATCCAAGTCTATCACTGAGTCCCTTCCTCTCTCTCCCCCCCTCTTTTATTATTTTTTTTTCCTCTCCCTCCCCTCCTTATTTTGTTGTACGACAGGCACGTAGGCC
The DNA here is from genome assembly GCA_038501925.1 of Xenopus petersii. Lineage (NCBI taxonomy): Eukaryota > Metazoa > Chordata > Amphibia > Anura > Pipidae > Xenopus > Xenopus petersii. The sequence goes on from CM076677.1 coordinate 79,237,592, forward strand.
AGACATCAAAATGCCTAGGATACATTTTTTGAATCGATTGTATTGCGAACCCTTTGAGAGGTCCACAATAGGCAACTACGACAGATTGTTCTTTGAAAACTTGCCTGTCTTGAGATTTTATAATGACGGTTTGAAATACTGTGTATTGTTTTATTGTTTGTTGCAATAAAAATCATAATATCAAAAAAAAAAAAAAAATCCTTCAATCGATCGCTAAAATCGTTCTATCGAACGATTTTTATTCGACTACAGGATTGCCAAATTTGTTGAAAAAACTTCTAATTTGATATTCGAATTTGAAGTTTTTTAATTCGATGGTCGAATTTCGAAGTTTTATCGTAATTCGACCCTTGATAAATCTGCCCCTAAGTGTATTCAAAGGTTTTTTAACATATAGGGGCCAATTCACTAAATTCGAGTGAAAGGTTCGAATTAAAAAAAATTTGAATTTCGAAGTTTTTTTGGGCTACTTCGACCATCGAATGGGCTACTTCGACCTTCGACTACGAAAATCGAATGATTCGAACTAAAAATCGTTCGACTATTCGACCATTCGACCATTCGATAGTCGAAGTACTGTCCCTTTAAGAAAAACTTCGACCCCCTACTTCGGCAGCTAAAAGCTACCGAAGTCAATGTTAGCTTATGGGGAAGGTCCCCATAGGCTTGCCTGGGATTTTTTGATCGAAGGATTTTCCTTCGATCGTTGGATTAAAATCCTTCGAATCGAAGGATTTAATCGTTCGATCGAATGAAAAATCCTTTGATCGATCGATCGCAGGATTTGCGCAAAATCGTTCGACTTCGATATTCGAAGTCGAACGATTTTAGTTCCTAGTCGAATATCGAGGGTTAATTAAACCGCGATATTCGACCCTTCGTGAATCGGCCCCATAATGGGGTAATGTAATAAAAGGCACTAAGTTTACCCTGGGTATCTAACTCATAGCAACCAATCAGCAGATAGAATTTACAAGACGCCTGTTTAAATGCAAGCATCTGATTTGTTTTGTTGCGCTAACAAACATATTTCATTCTCCCAATAGTGCCTTATATTACATAAAGAGGATAGTGTATTTACTGTATATATATTTACAGTGTATTTATGATAATAAACTGGAACTGAACCACTTAAACATGTGAAAAATAACTTTTGCACTTGTATTTTACACTTTGTTTTGTTTTTTGTGGCTTCCACCAATTAATAATTCATTTAAATAGGTGCTTTTCCCTAATTTTACATGATGTTTTCCCAGATGTTCCCAAAAATGTTGCCATAATATTCCCAAAACTGTTTGTCCACTGTGAATAGTAATTAAGAGGTTTTAAATAATAATAGTGAATAGTCAGCACCTCATACAGTCATGCTCCACTTATTGCCTTAGGTTGTGTATGCAACTGTCAGAGAGGCCTTTCACATGCTGTCCCATAATGTAATATTAAATGAACACGACACCCCTGAACAATGGTGGTCTCTATAAAAAATATATTGCATAAAACAGCTCATATGTAAAACCCTGCTTCATGTAAATAAACCAATTGTTCTATAATAATATACATTTTAGTAATATGTGCCATTGGGAAATAGAAAATTGCCATTTTAAGAAATAACGGCCGTCCCCAGGATCCTACGAATCACAGTCTTTTGCTTCCACACTTCTTCCTGTTACAGTTGGAGCTGCAGTATTTCTGGTAAGGTGATCTCTGATGCATCACAGAGATTACTTTAAAATGGGGGCTCAAGGGAATAGCTGAAAAGGGCAATATTTACTTACAGTATATTGCAGTTTGGTAAAATTCTTAAATATGCCACTTCATATTATATAAACCTGTTGCTATAGTATTCATTTTGGAGATAGATTTTTTTTTAATGTTGCCCTGATTAACCCTTGTAATTAACACAGTAAATATTGTATTTCAAAATAAAATTGATTCCAGTGCATATATCATGTGGTTACTTGAAGAATAAGTTGCTTTAGCACAAATCCTTGATTTTATATTTACCCGGATTTTACACAGCTTTTCCTGGTCCTAGAAAAATGTAAAAAGGGGGGTTCTACTGTAAATGCCTACAGAACAGTTGAATTTTTACAGTTCCTTTAAAACAATGACTGGAACTTTTGGTTCCTTTCCTCTAACTAAACAAAATATTTGAATAGAATTAAACACATTCTGACTGTCAAGTGCAACGTCACAAATTCCACTCTAATATTTTCAGCTGTTTGATTTACTCTTACTCTTACCTCTTCAGCCACGTGGAATGACACTTTTCTTTTTAAATGAAATATATGCACATTCTTTAGAAATCCAGTTAATATAAAACCAGCATCAAACACCCCAACATTCATGAAGGAAACATCTTCAAATGGTTAAAGAGACAGCTCCATTGACTTTAACAGGTTTTACATGGAGTATTATCGGATTCTGACTTTTAGCAGCTTCAGGGCCTAACACATCTCAAAAATTCTAGGGTTTTTTTTTCCCTAAAAATTCTCTACAAAGTTTTTTCACTAAAAAAAACATGACTAGCAAAACCAACATTTTTTAAAAAAATAACCCCTAGGAAACTTTAGGGAGTTCTAAAATAAAGCTATAGTAGCAATGACATTCCTCTATGCAAAACACAATTTAGCAACTTCGGGAATATCAAATCTGCACGGTAGACATCTGCTCGATTTTCAGACAGATATCAGTTGGGTGGGCCTGTCAAATAACCCCATTCATCATGGGTAGATAAACTTCCAAATTAATCTGAAGGACCCAAATTAGCAGCTTCAATTTGCAGGTGTATGGCCACCTTGAGGGCTCATACAGACCAATGGTTTTGCCAGTGCTCCTCTGTGTTCACTTTTAAAGTTTTCACCCACAGGGGAGCACAGGAAGGAACACCACTTATTCATTAAAAAGGGCCCGTACTCACACAGGCCCATGTAAATACCGAACGCAGGTGGAACACAACATGCTGTGTGTGAATAAAGAAAAGCTGAGAATCAGCCACTATACTCAAATCAGCGATCTTCTGTGCCTGCACCCAAAACAACAACTTCACATTTTAGCACTGGAATCCACTGTGCCTGCATGCAAAAAAAATATGCAGACTGACAGCCAACTCTCTATGTGCCCTGGTCCTAAATAATAGAGAACTAAGACAAAATAATTTTAAAATATCATACTAAAAGCACATGTAATGGTAAGCTACTCCTTTAAAAGCTGAGTTACAATATTTGTCAAACTAACAAACTTGCAAATTTTAGGCACAATTTTTATATGCACCCGTAACAATTATTTCAGCAGTACCCAGAATAAATAACTGTTTTAGGAACAACAAAAAAACTGAGGATGCTCCCTTCATCCCAGTAAAAATGTATGCAAAATAGATGGCTGTGGATTTTAAACATCAAAGTTACAAAGCTTAAATATTGGACTGAATAATATCTTGGCATAGAAAAAAAAGAGTACAAAAGTACAAGTGCCTTTTAATTTACAATTGCCCTCGGCACTGTCATTTCAAAGCAGGGCCATAATATTTTCAAAACAACCAAGTCATGTTTGAAATATGAAGAATTGAAGATATGTATATCTGACCCTTGAGCACTTGCCACGCTTTTGAAATATTAGCATGTTGTGTTCTTTGTTCATGTTGTGACACCAAACAAAATTGTACTTTTCGGAGTAAGAGGCATATTCAATAGTTGAAATTCCACGAATTTGAAAGGCAGAGTCAGAGCCTGTTTTCGGGACATATTTTTCAAAGAGTAAAATAGGTAAACGTGAGAGTTCACTCCTTTAAAAATCTCATAGCAATGAATAGAAAGAAATGGAATTCTACTCTGGTGGACTGTAGGGAGCTCCCCTGTATTGAAAACTATACCTCTCAAACGATGTACGTCTCTATAAAAAATATTGCATAAAACAACTCATATGTAAAACCCTGCTTCATGTAAAGAAATCATTTTTAGAAGTATGTGCCATTGGGTAATCATAAATAGAAATCTTCTATTTTAAAAAATAAGGGCCGCCCCCTGGCATTGCATGATTCACGGTGCACACAAACATACCAAAAAACTATATTTGAGCCTATGACTATTTATCAAAGTCCGAATTTATCTCAATATTTTCCTGCTACAAACTCCGATCAAATGTGCTTGGGTTTTTTGCACTTATTTATTCGAAGATTTTCCAGAAAATTTGCTTTGCAGGAAAAAAAATCAGATTTTCACGTTTTTTTCAGATTTTTCATGCGATTTTCACAACCTTTTTTGAAAACTCGTTTTTTTCCCCAAAAACTTCAGGGATATTGCGCGAAACCCAGCGCACATCAAAAAATCATTGGGACTTCTCCCATTGACTTATTTGCAACCTCGACAGGTCTGAGATGCCGGATTTTTGGACTTTTCCAATCTCGGGGTTTAATAAATTCTGAAAAATTTATGATGATTATTATGATTTTTTAAAAGTCCGATTTTATAAAATTGTTTTATAAAATTATTTTTTTTCGGAGTTTAGAAAATAACCCCCTAAGTGTTTTAACATGAAATGCATAAGGCTGTGGACACTAAACTTTTTCACTTTGATTCAACCACCTGGTTGGAAGATTGCCTTTATTGAATGCCTGCTCCAAAGAATTTTTCCTTTTGTCCACTCCCTGTGCTGAGGGATTAGGGCGGTGCACCTCAGCCTCTTCTCTGATGTGGTGAGTTACTTTTTCACTAGTGGAGACCCCACTTTCACATTTGTTGTGTGTCTTTTGTTCCACACTTCTTCCTGTTACAGTTAGAGTTGTAGAATTTCTGGTCAGCTGATCTCTGAGGCAGCAAAATGGTGGATTGTAGTAGTGAGTAGCTCTCACCTAGGCTCTGAGACTGCCTATAGTGAAGTGACTGCAGCTGGTTAGGGTGTCAAGCTTTAGATTTATTTTCTCTGATCATTCCGCTGTATGGGATCTGGACTACGCCTGGGCATTCCATTCTAGAGGTGTATCTTAACCTACCCTGATTACGTCCACATGGTGTCACATCATGCTGTCTGTGCCTGAACTGTCCTGGCATATTGATTTCTGAAATACCTTGCCTCTGTGTATCTGTGAGTATTAACCCTGTGGATCATTTGTCTCTATACAGCAGTGATGTGCAACTGTTAGAGGGCCACATCCAGCTGGAAGCTGGAAATTACAGGATATCCTTCTGAAAGCTATCCATAGAGACGCCTGTCATTAGGAACTTTGTTTTAGTTTTCAAACAGTGTTGTCTTTTCTAGGAAACATATCATCTGTCATTAGCCTTAGAAGTTCCAATATAGTTGTTTTTTATCTCTTTAACTGTTAGGCTAGGCCATGCATTCTAAGCAACAGTACAGTCAATGTTTATGAACTATTAAAGGAAAACTGAACCCCCCAAATAACATATTAAGCAAGAGATTGTTTATATCATATTAAATGGCATATGAAAGAATCTTACCAAACTGGAATATATATTTAATCAAATATTGCCCTTTTACGTCTCTTGCCTTGAACCACCATTTTGTGATGGTCTGTGTGCTGTCTCAGAGATCACCTGACCAGAAATACTACAACTCTAACTGTAACAGGAAGAAGTGTAGGAGTGAAAGACAGAAATGTGTCCATTAATTGACTTGTGTGGCATAACATGTTCGGTTTGTTTGCGTGCACCTTGAATCGAAAGATCCCGGGGCGGACCTTAGTCTTTAAAATGCATACCTCCCAACTGTCCCATTTTCAGCGGGATAGTCCCGCTTTTGACAGTTCAACCCGCAGTCCCACATTTGTACTGAAAAGTCTTACTTTCTCTGCACTGAACAGCCAGAAAAAGAAAAAAAATTCTAACTTAATTGGCTTTTGGCAGAGAGCCCTCAGGTGCAACTAAGATACTTTGTAACAATTTTGAGAGCAAATAAGTAATTGTAACTATTTAGATAAGGAGGTCCCTTGGGAACAGTTAAACTCACAGCTTAAAGGGCAATTCACCTTCATTAGCAAAACTGTAAGAACTGAAAAAAACACAGAAATATGTTCAAACTTTCATAAACGGCCACATTTTGTAAAATTAACATGGTAATTAGGGGGTGTGGCCACAACATGGGCGTGGTCAAAAAATCAGCAATACCCGCTGCAAATGTTTTTGTCCCTCTTTTTATTTCCAAAATGTTGAGAGGTAAATGGCAAATTTCTATTAATGATTACCCAATAGCACATACTAGTAAAAAAGTAGATTTTTTTTAAATGGTTTATTTACATGAAGCAGCCAGTTTTACACATTAGATGTTATATAGGGGAGAATATAATAAAATCCCTGCCGTAAAGCAAGATTGGCTTCCAAAAGAAGAAGGTTGGGAACCAGAGAGGCAATTCAATTAGACTAAAAACATAATAGGAGTTAGACAGGAGTTGGAAATGTGTTGTAAGAATATTCTAACAACATATTTTAAGGAGCACGTGTTGTGCATCAAAGGGAACAAGTTGAGGGGAAAGGAACTAGGAATGTGGAGGTAACGCACTATTCGGTCAGCAGATGGCGCTGCAGAACCCCCTAAGCTCAAGCGGCGGCGCAGCACTTCTGCACATGTGCACATGTAGGGAAAGAGAAGGGGACAGGCTCACAGGAAATCAATGCAAATACTCAGTGCGTGTGGGAGAGACTCGCACACAGGGAAATGTCTGCCCTGAGACGCAACAAAAGCCAGAAGATCCCAGTCATGAAGGAGGCTGCACGAATGCTGAAGGGACTGCACTGAGCTGTGAGGGCTCGGGAGAGCAGTTGCCCCGCGTGTTTTCTGTTCCGGTTGCCTTTAGGCTTCCAGTCCCAGTGGCTGAGGTGGAACCCCACTTGTGGCTCAGCAATGTTCTCTCTCAAGCAACCCAAACCTTCATTTAGATCCTACCTTCTGCCTCCTCAGGTGAGTGCCTCAGAGATTGTCTCCTCCTAGATTTCAACTCCCAGCAACCTTAGCCAGCCTGGTGGGAGTTGCAGCAGAGTTGGAATTGGACTCCTTTTGGTGTGGCATGACATCCCTGGCAGGGTATAGAGCTCTGTTCACCCCCAGTCTGACTTTTATTTTGCAAGCTGTGGCTGCTTAGTGTTGTATTTTAGTGTCAGGATGCTGGGAGTTGTAGTTCACTGATAGCTCTATGAGAATGGCAGGTTTACTGGAGTGCACGCACCTGTCTATCTGCACCCAGACTAAGCGTGCTTTGTTTATCTCATTTACGCAGCAAGAAGACAAACTAAATCCAGAGACAAAGATAAAAAAGCTGAAAGCGATCCTTCTGCCAGGTGAGTGACGGTAAGATGTATGTGCCCATGTAAGTATGCTAATGTGACACACACACACACCCAACCTGTATGTAGCACCCTGTCTATGTAGGAATGCTGCGACGTGTAGTTCAGAAGTAGGGTGTTTATTCACATTGTATTCTTTGGAAATTGCCCTGAGGGCACACAGTGTAAATGTGTGCCAATAGCTTTCTTCAAAGGGTTTGCCCATAAATAACATTGTGCTATAAGCTGATCCGTCACTATAAACTTCATTATGTCTTATGGGCACTTCGAATTAAATTGATTTCTTCTCTTTTATTGGCCAGTTAGAAGCATCAAGCATTACGGCGGGGTTAATACAAGCCGATGCAGAAATGGTCTGACATTTGTGCAACCCCATTCATTGAAATGGAATGCGAGGGCAGGCGTTGCTCCTCTGCTGGAGAGAAATCATGGCATTTTCTCTTTATTTTGCAACCCCCCTAACTTTGCCTCCTAGGGATCGTTGTTGGGGGAGGGGGACCTATTAGAAAATCTACCCATGAAGACTGGCACTTGTACAACCCAATGGCAATTGCACACTGAAATTGTGAAAGTTTTCTTCCCTCGTATAAAGCAGAGTAATAGTTATTGCTTTGTGTCCCGTCATTACACATTTGGTCCCTTGCTCTTTTTCCTTTTAGACTGTAAGCTCTATTGAGCAGGCTCCTTTTTTACCTCGTAGTAATTGGCCACATTTATCTCTATGTTCAGTGTCTACACTATTGTACAGCTCAGAGGAATCTGTTAGCACTTTATAATACATTTTAATAACAATATTACTTGTGGCAATAACTGCTGTCATCATTGGAAGTAGTACTGTATGAAAAACGACATGGTGAATTTAATGAGGGAAGAACAGACAGGGTGCTTAATGACATGCCCATGACTTGCCTTAGTTTAAGTCTAGCAGTTGAACCTGTGCAATGCTGCACTTACTTGGTGCTCTTTAGAGCAAGGTGTCATGGCGATGCTGCATTGGCTTGATCTACATACATTGCTACGTTGATGTGTTAGATGCTTTTTAGAATCCCTTAGGCTTGTTTAGTGCATTTGAAAGATCTAAAAATCATTAAACATGATATAAAATTTGTGCCAGTGACTATGCTAGGTACTCGTGCACTCCTGTTCTAGAAGATAACTTCATTCTCTTGCAAAAGGGGGTCTCTGGATTTTCCAGCAACTACAGCCCTCTTCTGATCCCTTGCATGCAAATCAGTGTCTGGGGCATGCGCAGAAAACGCAAGTGGGCCATTGTGGCAGGCACCGTAGTGAGACACTGCTAATCTGTCTATGCCCAAAGCACTGATTTGCATCCCTGGAAAAACAAAGAGTTTTAAGAGCGGGTACAGCTGAGCTTTGGCCATCTCTCTGATATGCAAAAAGGCTATTTCTGCTTATTTGGAGTTAGTTAACATTGAACCTGTATAGCTGTAAATGTATAGGATCTGTTATCCAAGGACTTCTCATCTAGAAAGCTCTGAAATATGGGAATGCAATTTTTCACTGTGCCCTATAACAATTCTTCATTTTTGACTGATCCAGTTTTACTAATACGGCAGTACCTTGTAGTCAATTATAACTTAGCTGAACCTGTGGAATGCTGGTAGGGACTGCGGGGGGGGGTTCAGGATTTTAGCCTTCAATCTGGAGTGCCAAGCCCATTGGTCATGCTGCAGTTTAGGGCAGTGTTTTTTTGTTTTTTTTTTTGTTTTTTTTTGCAATTTTCACTTTGCCACCACTTTGTAATCAAGCCCTTCTGTGTTGCAATACTACTATTCCCAGCATTCCTTCCAGTATGTGACCTTAGGCAATGGTGGGGTTTGTAGTTCTGAATGGCAGGTGTGTAAAGGATTCTTACCGCTTACATGAAGTATAAGTGGCTTTAATCTGATTTAATGCTGGCTTCTTTGCATGCACCATGAGTATAGTTGCTGTGTTCATCTGTCGGTCCTTTGAAGAAACTCATGTGAACTTGAGATTGATCACTGGGCTTTGCAGTTGGATACTTATGTGGCCAGTCTGAAGCTTTGTCTCTTCTAGTTGGTCTGTTAGTAGTACACACTGTTTTTGTGAATAGCGTGAGTATTTTTTTGTTTGTATGCAGATCTCACCTCCTCCAGAATTTGCAGTGGTTTACTGCAGCATTTTTTGCACTTAGTAGCTGCAGACACTTAACCACAGTTCCCCTTTACACCTTGTAGCAAAGTACCACATTTTTAATGCTTCTAATTTGAAAAATAAAGTTAGCGTGCAATGCACTGGCTCATAACATTTCTGTAGTAGAGGCTGTAATGCCAAGCTATTAGCCAGATAACTTGTGTGTCTTACTCTGATGGAACTTCCATTGGAGGCATTTCACATGCTCAGTTGCTTTGATTTAATATAAGTTATTTATAATACTTCGTTGGTATCTGCTCCAAAGTCCAATCTGTCTTCCTGTGAGGCATCTGCAAAGGTGCCACTTAATGACTTTTGTTACAAAACCTTTTAAGCTCCTCTAAAGGCTACAGCCCCTCTTAAAGAGTTTGTTCACCTTCAATCACTTGTTTTCAGTTCATTTGGTTTCAGATTTAATATTGAAGTGTAAAGTTTTATTTTTCACCTTCTAAAGGAGCTCTGGGAGGGGGTCCCCGACTGTTTTAAATTGATACATTTAGTTTGTATCTTGTCTTTCAGTCGATTTCCTGAGTTTCTTTAAAGGCAGCTATTAGAATTGATACAATAGTTGCTACACAGATACGGCTGAGGAATGTATCAACTAATTGTATCAACCAAATGTAGCAAATTGTAACCGTTCAGAATCACTGAGCTGCCAGACTGAAACACCAGAGACATGAACATTAAACTAAATTTTAGGAAAACTGTAAAAAATTAAAGGTGGAAAGTAATTGAAAAAAAGTATTTGTTTATGGTGAATAATCTGAAAACAACTGAACTGAAAAAAATGTTTGTAAGGTGAACAACCCCTTTAAGTAAATAATAGTCAGGGGGTTTAATAGGTAAGATATTAATGACCTTTGTAATGTGACCTGAGGCCGCACACTGCTTTTCAAGTCTGTGCAGTGACTGGTCTGTATATACATAACTTGTTTGGCATTATGGGATTTGGGACATTGCCATATTGGTAATTATTTGCTCTTTCTTGTCACTGAAGATAACCGATTCCTGAGACGGAAGCAAATACAGAAAAAAGCAAATACTTTCTCTCCTAGCCTGCTACAAATCAACATAACTGATACAGTTGTAGCAAAAAGTAAAAATTTTTCTGTTTTTTGAAAAACTCCACCAGACCCTATTGAGGATAATAAAATAAAGCAGGCCATACAATATTTCTTTCTGTTATGCATGCTCTTTTGTCCCTGTGGATGGATGATGGACTAGGGCTGATGTACTAAGATATGTGCTAAGCTGCATCAGTGCAGTTGTCCATGGCAACCAATCAGATTTTTGATTTCGTTTTCTTTCTGCTAGTAGAGTGATCAAAATGGGTTGCTGATTGGTTGTTAAGGCAACTACATTTGTGCAGTTTAGCACCTATGATTGTAAATGAACAGTACGGAGAGTAGGGATGCACCGAATCTACTATTTTAGATTCAGCCGAACCCTGAATCCTTCGTGAAAGATTCGGCCGAATACCGAACCGAATCCTATAATTTGCATATGCAAATTAGGGGTGGGAAGGGAGAAACATTTTTTACTTCCTTGTTTTTTGGCAAAATATCATGTAATTTCCCTCTCCATCCCTAATTTGCATATGCAAATTAGGATTCGGATTTGTTTCGGCCAGGCAGAAGGATTCGGCTGAATCTTGCTGAAAAACGCCGAATCCCGAACCGAATCCTGGATTCGGTGCATCCCTAACGGAGAGTAATACAAAAAATGCTTTCTGGTTTCCCAGCAGTATGTTACTACTATAGAGCTAATTGTGGCATCAAGCCAAGTTCACTCACAGATCAGTGTAACGAAGTTTTGGAACGATTGTTCTATAGCACAACTGTTACTAGGGGAGACTGCAGTCATGTTGGCTGGCTAGGCAACTTATAAAGGAGTCTGTACTCTTTATCTAAGTTTTATCTAGTTATGAGTAAACATTTTCACCAGGTTTCACCGTGAATAAGAAGCCCATAGACGCCAATGGATGAAAAAAGTTGTAGCTCTCAAAAAAATCTGTTGTCAATTCATTTGGCAAATTTTTGCCATTTTGCTAATTTTTTGCCAAAGAGAAATGGGTCAGATTTTCCCATCACTACTTGTCACTAAGCATTGTGGGTATTTACAACAAAACTGGTAGGGCTATGACACACTCGGAAATGCATGCAAAAACATACGTTTTTTCTGGTTATACGAACACTCAAGTTATTTATCCTTTTGCATCTCCAGACACATGTCCTGAGATACAGGCTCACTGGTAAAAGAAGCCTCATGGCTGCTCTGGGCTTTAACATATTTCTTCATTGTGTCAGTGGTAAAGTAGGGAATTTTATGGAATAACACAGTAGGTCCCATTCATATAACAAGTAAAGTGTAGATGTCTCCATCCAGGTTTATAAATGACCATTCATTTTTCATGCCCAGATTCTTCAATAAAAGATGGCAGAATTCTCATATATTATGCAAACACACACACACTTGCTTATTTGTTTTCTCATGAATCCTTATCATAACATTTCTACAGTTTCACATTTAGGTGCACAGAAGGAAGCTTTTCCGAAAACATTAATTCCATCCAAGTTAAACAGATGGGGAAGATTATATTGGTACTGTGTTGTATTTTTTCAAGGTGTTTCACCCTTCACAGTTTTGTTTTTTCATATAAATGGTTGGATGAGAATATGCACTGCTGATGGTTAAATAGTATATTTAAAGTTTTCAGCATTATCTATCTAAACCCTTTCCTGCCTATCTAAACATTTTTTTTAGAATATACTGGTTCTGTTTTAGAGATGGTAAGTCTTCTTTTTATCATTCTCTCTTACTGTTAGGCCACAGATGTGATGTGTATGTCCTTCTCACAGATCTTCTTACAGATCTGATGGGCTTGAAATTATAGTATGGAAGTTATAATATGCAGAGAGTAATTTCTGTGTATCCTTCTTATGGAGGGTACACTTTCTTTTCATAGTAGGCACAGTCCTACCATTTCAGATTTTTATCTGTGGATATCCGGAATTGTAACCTGTTGTAAAGATTGCCCAATAAGAGGATGTTAACACAATTTGGGCTCCAACACACTGGGCCATATCAGGAGGATCCCATCATTTGGTCCCCAGGCCAATGATCAAATTCAAAATGGATATCTAGGGGGACTCATCATGAATGCACCTCATTGCTGCTCTGATGGGGTCCTTTTCTATGCTGCCCAATAGATATCAGATAGAGCTCTGGTAGGCTGTCTTGAGGGTCATAATAAACAGGCTAATAAGATTGTCTTGCGGTGCCCATCTGTTCTGCTAGTATATTGTTTGACTGAACAGCTCTGTGTGAACAATTAGCACTGTATTACTAAATAAATTCACTGTACATCACTCCATAATAGGCAAGGATCCTATGAAGGTGAAAAAAATGTATTCATATTTCTTAAAATCAAATAGGAGTATATGATGCTCTTAATACTCAATGTTTGCTCGTTAGCAAAGTGATATCGGTATTTAGCATTCAGTCTGGCTTTCAAGTGCCTTTTGTTGCTCTCCCCCGGTTTTTGTCATGTTAAAGCTTTGGTATGATAAACAGCTCTGCAGCAGTGTGAAATTAGCATTAGGACAATAGTGGCCTGTCACTCCAACCTATTCCAATTATGTTTGGGATACTAGAGTGCTGTAAGATGAAGGGTCAGCCAAGGGAAGGCCCCAGTGAAAGTATAACAGCTGCACAGAGATTGACTGGCATTCTTTTAACTGGGTAAAGTGATTACAAACTGCAAAAGAGACAGTTTCTGGAAAATGCAAAAACATTTAACACTTTACACTTTGTAACACTACTAGATGTGTAAATGTTTTCAAATTATGAAAGCTATAATACAGTGATGGAATTTCTGTACAGTCCTACCATTTCTGACTCACGGAAAACTTGTGTATTATGAAAAAATAAAGTACCACCTTTTGTCAAATATGAGGGTACTAGAAGTTATTTCTGAGTTCCATGATCTTTATAAAGGTATATGTTCATGGAACTCCTCAATGACTTACTTTATGCACAATATATATATACTCTATAGAGTATATAGAGGAAAGTCACTCTTCATTGTGCTGTTTACTTTGAGGATTATGTTCTCTTTTATTTGTAAGATAAAGGAAGAAGTAAGAAGACTTGAATATACTGTTTTCCCAGCAGGGCCCTCTGTCTAATTCTGGAACCCTTATGAGATCTGCATAGCTTCTTTAGCTCTGCATAAATAAATGATGAATCTCAGCTTATACAATATTAATGAGGAATTAAAAGCACTGTTTATATTTAATATTTTTTCTCCAGATGGCTTCTAAAGGGTCTACAATTTGGAAATGCTATTATGTTAGCAGTGAACAAACGTTATTTTAGTTTGTTAATGTATGTAAACATCTGGTTGTTTGGCAGTTTAACCAAACAAATTCATCTTTGTCCAGTTTGGCCATTTATATGTAGAGCCAATTCAGGCCGATCTCATTGGCCTGTGTGCCAACAATTGGATCATAATACTAGCCAATAGGGACTGGTCAGACTGCATCGGCGCTCGTCAGTTGTAATTTAAAAAAAAAAATAATCTGGCTAGATTTTTTTTTTATCATATTATTTTTATCATCCCATTAAATTTACTGTTACATATTAGTTACATGGTATATTATCCTTTGTATACTTCTTGGTGCTTTAATGCACACATACTTTATAAGCTTTTCCATGTGCATATGTTTTTTCATGTCTACTTTCATTTGCATTCACAATCTTTTTATTGTATCATGTGATGAGCTTTTTAGACATGAAGGAAGCAGTTTTACATTACTGTGTGATATTGTAGAATCCTATTGATCTATTTATATGTAAACATATCATAAACAACAGTCAGGAGGGAGATTTATGAACTATGTTGCTGTAGATATTTAGATCTGTCTGTCCTTGGTTAAACAAAGAATGGCATGTCATATGATGTGGCTAGAATAGTATTTGGTTCTGATGTTTCTTTATAAGTGACCGTAAATAGAAAGGTAGACAATACCAGTAGCACAAAAGATTCAAGGAGTGCAAACAGCATCATAGATTTTCTCAGTCTAGTAACGTTAGTGGCAATATCTGTATAATAATGCAATAACAAAATGTTCAGCAATAAATACTGGGACTTTATTCTGTATTTAGTAGAGTTGTCTTTTGAGAGCTTTTGGCAGTTGACTACACACAGTGTTTTGCTGGTTCTAGAACATAATCGCTGGTGGTAAAATAGAAGTTTCAAGTTTTTCACATGCTTCTCCCATTTTGCGAAATGACAAATTTCGGGAAAAGGAACGGGAGGCAATATGTTATTCAGATGTCTGGGAAGTTATTTACTTGTAAGCCTTATCCTAAGGCCCTCTGATGGAGTTGGGCAGATAATTAACTCTCATTAAAATAACAAAGCTGGGTTCCTAATGACTGGGTAATATAAGGTTATCATAGGTTGAAGTTTAATAATGATAATAACCTACCATCTCAAACTTTATAAAAACTGGACATGGCTACTTCTTCTAATGTATTAATTAAATTGTATAATGTATTATAATTAACTGTACAGGAAAGCATATTCCTAAATATATGGGTAAAAGTACTATACCAGTACATTGACATAACCATACAATGTACAGTGTGCAATGCATTTAATATGCTGATGTTGTCACCAACAGCTTTGTCTTTTAGGACTTTTTACAGTGGCCTTTTAATAACACATGGGATATGTGGTATTTGTTCTCTCTGATCTGTCTTTTTGGCTAGTAGAATTTACTGCTGACATGTTGCTACAATCTTAAACCCGGTATTATTGGTCAGATTTTGCCTCCAATTTTGAGAACCAGTGGCGGCGCTGAGCAGGAAAATTCAGCCTTTAGGCCAACTTACTCTCTTTAGCTCCAGCATCCTCTGGGAATAAAGTTCATGCTGATTATGCCTTGCTACATTTAGCTAGGCACTACGTATTGCTTGATGCATGCCTTATGATGATGATTGTTCGGTTATTATGGGAAAATAAAATGTACCACTCTTGCTTACAAGCCAGAAATGCAAAGTGCTTGACGTGACAAAAGCACACAACTTCGGTATCTTCCAGTATTTTTTCTATGCAGAGCTGGTTGTTGGTGCTATATTTGTCTCTTTGCAGGGATTGATCTCTGCTAGTTAGTCTAATTCTAGTTTATTAATTGGCTCTAAGGGGATATGATTTATCGTGGAATTGCAGATGTAAATAAATCTGAGGCCAGCTGACATCAGAGCTGAAACATAAGTCTTATTCATTTTCAGAATGAACAATGATTATTTCAGTGATTGTCTGTTTTATTTCAGGCCTTTCCCTAAAACCAGTGTTGGTTACTGTTCAGCAGAAAAAGACCCTGATCCTTAAAAATAGTAAACAGAAAATACATTTTAGTTAGTTAATCCAGGCTAAATAGGAATTTTCACATGAATTGCTTATTTCCCTGATAGTTGCTGTAGTTGCCATTTTAATATCACCTAGTATCCCTTGTGGTGCTGATCTAAAAAAGTGGCACAGTGACCACCTAGCTTAGCAAATGTTCCACTAGTCCATAGCTTAACCACTTTAGTGCTTCAGTTATCCGCTTTGCTGGCTCATAGTTGTAGATTCTCTGGGTTTCCAGGTTGTCTCTTTAATCTTTGCTACACTTTTGCTTATATGGCAACATGCAATGTGGCATCACTAAAATTCACAGGAACTAAAAGGGTTCACAGTAGGGATGAGCGAATTAATTCGCTAGCCGTGGATTCGCTGTGAAATTCCGCATTTTGCCATGTGTGAATTTTTTCACAAAACTGAGGCAAAAATTCACTGCGGAAACATTTGCTGCAATAAAACACCCATTGACTTTAATGCATTTGGACAGAAGAGTGACCATAATAAAAAAAGCATTGACTTTAATGCATTTAGACAGAAAAGTCACCATCATAAAAAACACCCATTGACTTTAATGCATTAGGACAAAAGTCTGCCATAAAAAAAAAAAAAAAAAAACGCTCATTGACTTTAATGTATTTGGACAAAAAAATCACCTTAAAATTTTTTTTTTAATGCATTATCAAAAGTCCGCCATAGGAAAAAACGCTGATTTACTTTAATGCATTTGGAGTGAGAAAAATTGTTGCTCATAAAAATTGTTCTGCGTAAAAACGGCCATTCACTCATCACTATTTAACATCACTATTCAACAGACTGAAAAATACAGGAGCTGCCATGTTCTTGCTGGAGTTATGTCTTATAAATATAGAATTTTTCACATTTAGATGTTTTGGTTTCCTTGGTTTATTTCATCATTTTTTAGCATATTGTCTACCACAAGTCAATAAGCAAAGAGGTTTGGGCTTGGGCACATACACTTCAAGCTAATCATAACACATTGTACTGTGTATTACAGATATAGTGAAGAAGGGAATGTGTAACTATTGTATGAATCTGTTAGATGCATTTTGTAGAGTCGTGTGTATTTTCAAGATTTTTATGGACCCAACCCCGGATAAATGGAATCATTTTGGTGGTAGCCTTACACTAAGTGCTTACTATACTTGTCTTAATTGCAGATTGATGGGAAGAGATGGAGCAGAGCTGTAAGTGTGGGCTCCTCCTTTAATCCTTTCTTTGTCTATGCATTTTGGTTTTGCCATACCAGTTTTTGCCTGTAACTATGTCAATCAATAGACAACCCAGAACCATAGAATCAATATTGATTCATCTTTCAATAGCAATTACAAATAGATTTTAAACCCACTGAATATATTTAAGTAATGTATAATGTAAGGTTGCCTAGATTTTAATTTTTTTGTTATTCTGTGGAGTTCCCCTTTAATCTCTTCATGTTTCCACTGGACAAATACAAAAAGGAATATTGGCTTCCTCATTATTGGTAACTAGACAAACTTGTATAGCAAGTGAATGTAATCTCCAAACCCAGGCATGAGGCTTTGAGTTTCATTAATAGGATATGAACAAACTATAACACAGTATATATTTACAAATGCTAGATCCATGAGACAAACATGAAGGCATAGAGTGAGACAACCCTTTGGATAATAAGCATTCTAATCTATCTAGCAGTTTGGCTTGATCCATTCATGTGAATCACAGCCTGTGTATTATTCCTGATATGTTCTATTGCTTCATGCTGCACATGCAGGAGAAGTGGCCAGCTTCATGTTGTTGGTCCGAGCCTTTCCAGCTACAGTCAGGTGATCCCAGTGTTGGCCAATAAAAAGGCAACCATGTTTGGGAGTTTTAACCTGGAAAGCAGTAAGTTGCAGGTAAAACTTAGTCCCTGTGTAAAATGTATAATGAAGCAGTAGAATTCTTAATGAATCAGATGAAAGTTTAGTGTAGGACTGGCCAGACATGGGATGACACTGACGTAGTTGGCCATCTTAAATATATTGCAATATATGGACAAACAAGCCCTGTTTTGTTTAAAGGAAGGCATTTTTTGGTAGCTTAAAGGAGAAGGAAAGGTATTTTTATACAACTATTGCAAACTGTTGAATGCATTCCCTTCTCCTGAAACGCCATAGTTTGACTAGTTACCACTGACTAGTCACCACTGTGGACTTTGCGGCCTCCATCTTGGTTAAGGTTGCATCATATCCTCTTTCTCCTGGCTGGAAAGTGCACATGCGGCAACTTAATTCCTCCCGATGACTCCTTCATGTCACACTTTCAATGCCCAATATAGACCCCAGACAGACAGAACGCTTCAGTTTTTGATCGCTCCAGAGAAGCTATCAAACAAAAGCATTCACATTGCTATTGTAACCTGACACGATCATTGGTGTTGATGCAGGGGAGGTCAGTGATGACGTTCGTTTTTACCACATGACCTGAACGTCATCACTGGTCTGAGGGAAAGTAGACTATCATTTGCTCATGCGCAGGGCTTGAATGATTTATTCTGCGCATGTACAAGCCCTGTTGTGTAGTTTTCAATCAGCAGAGGGATGTCTTTTATATTTTATGCACTTTTCAATATTTTTACAGTCAATCTTTGCATACAGCTGATCAGGAACTCGTATAGAGGCAGCATTATTGTAAGTAGCTAATCATTTAAGGGGCAATCCATAGAGCTTTATTTATATTTTTCCTTTCCTTCTCCTTTAATGCACAAAATGTTGCAATGTCTTCAATATATTGATAATGGGTTGAGTGCAGAGGAACTCTTGTATTTGTCTGTATTGAATGGATGCATTTTATTCCCCCTGCTTAATGGTTTTGAAACCATTTCTGAAAGTATTGTTATTCTTTAAAGTTTAAAACAAGTTAAGTACATGCTTTAGAATAAAACTTTTTTTTAAAATATACTGCACCCTAACTATAGATGGGTACAAATCGGTTTACACCTCATGAACCTGTACCATTTGTTCTGTCCCAGAGAGCTGAAAAAAGTATCTGAAAATAGCTGTGAAGAGCATCCCTTCTGTACAGACAACATATTAAAGATAAAGGGTTACAGCCGCATGTTTCTTGGTTTTTACTTCCTGTAAATATTTGTTTCCTACCACCAGAATCTGTTAGTGATTTTCCCAATGTGTGCACATTATTTTTGATATTAATCTTGACCTCTGAAAGGTACAGATAGACAGCTTTACAGGCAATCTGTTTCCTTCCACTATAATATTATTACTTATAGTTCTGGTACAGGTGTGGGATCCATTATCCGCAAACCCATTATCCAGAAAGCTCCGAATTATGGAATGGCTGTCTCCCATAGACTGCACTATAATGAAATATTGCAAATTTTTAAAAATGATTTCCTTTTTTTTGTAATAATAAAACAGGACCTTGTACTTAATCCCAACTAAGATATAATTAACCCTTATTGGAAGCAAGACCAGCCTTTTGAGTTTATTTAATGTTTACATGATTTTCTAGTATACTTAAGGTATGAAGATCCAAATTACGGAAAGATCTGTTGTCCTGAGCATCCTGGATAACCGGTTTCATACCTGTGTTTGGTGTTTATACAGCATTTTTGCGCACTGGTAGATTAGTAGCATGGTAACAGTACTGGCTAAAACCCTTGCTCAGTGTTTTTGTTTTTTAAATCATTCTAATACAAATGAATTCCTGTCTTGCATAACATGCTACATGTTCTTGGTAAAATGCAACAATGTTTACAGGCCCGGATATGTGGACAGGCAAAGATCCGGGGCAGCTAGATCAGAGAATATGACAGTTGTTTGAATCTCCTGCCCACCCAGTCCCCAGCAACAGGGAATAGGTAGGGCAGTAGGGGTGTGAGTGTTTTGTGAATGGTGTGAGTGGGTGATAGTGTGCAAGTAGTGGAAGGCTGGGGTGAGAGCAGTTTTGGGACACTGCGGTTTGAAATCCAGTCCTGTGTGTTTAAATGGCACTTTACAAAATATGTAAATTAGTTAAATCTAAAATCTGTAACTTTAGAGGCAGTGCTGCTGTGACCTGCTGTCGGCAAGTAGGAAGAACCCCTTCTGACATCACCTTGGGTCAGATGCAGGCTTACTCCAGCACATATCATATCCAAATATCATAATAATAATACTGTGAACCTAGATTGCACACTTATTCTTGATGAGGTTCAGTACGGCTAACTATAAAGTCATTAACCAAGATCATGGTAACGACGCAAATAGATTTAGTCTGAAAGAATATCACTTAAAACCAATCTGAAATGTAAAAGATTTAGAAATAGTTATAGAAACTTTCTACTTTGACAGCTAGTGCACATTTCATCTGCAGATAAGGAAGTGAAAAGGAGCCTACAATCGTGAACATTAATCCAGGCAAAGTGACCACACACAAGTGTGACCATTCATGCATTGTCTGTTTTTTAGCCTATAGAGACCAGCTAGTTTATGGCCACCTTAAGCACTACATCTGACAGAACATATCTCATATCCCTGGAGGAAGGATGATGATGATAATAATGTTCCTTTTAGCAGGGGAGATTGTTCCACAGAACAACATGACCTTTTTATCTGCAAAAGGGTCACTGAACAAACAAGCAACACTTTTAGGACTAGCAAGGTGGGGCATAATGAAATGTTTTTTTGTTTAAATTGCAGTTGTACTCTTTTTATTGCTGTACACATGAGAATACCGTAAGAACACATTTCCTGTTTCCACTATTACAGGATAAAAAGAAGTCCCCGTATATAACTTATTGCTAAGCAATATAAACATTAGCAACAACAAAACAGCAGTGCTGACTTCCCTTTTAGGCTCACATTTTTTTAATGTAACTTTGCTTTCAGATGTGGGCTGTTTATTTACTTGTTGTGTTTTGCCGGATCATTCCTCCACCCCTAAACAGAGACCCCACAGGGTCTGTGATATGATTATGCCTCCTACACTTGCTGTGCATGTGTTGTGGGTAGATTAGCTGTTCTAGTACAGCAACATCATTAACTGCTTAATTTCAAGTACAAGATACTGGCTTATTACAGTGCAAAGCGTTCATTAGTATGCATGAACGCACTGCTGTATTTCAGAGCTTTCTTAATGATGGAGTTCCAAATAACAGATCCCATACCTGCCCTATACTGTATTTCAAAAATGACAAGTTATGAATAGTTGTGTGTCATCCTGTTGAGATGCATTCAAAGATGTTAATATCATTTGAGATTCCACTCTATTAATTTGGCAGGTTCCGACTTCCTGGATGTATTTCAGGGAAGAAATGTTGGTGCTGTGTCCCCAATGCGAAAGATACTAAGTTGATTGTTGCAAATCCAGTGTGTTAACTTTTTTCTTAAGGGATTCAAATTAAGTTGGAGAATAAGCTCTAATGAACCACCCTAAAAGTCCAATTTTTGGGTCCTGATCGAAAGGTTAGGAATCCCTATCTTAAAGAAAGACTCACCTTTGGCTCCCCATATAGGTGCTAAAACAGAACCAGTTTCCTCCTTGTTTGTTTTTTTTTTTTTTTTTACTATCTTCACATGGCCACAGAACAAAATCTAAATATATCCTGTAAATTGTTGGGAAAAAATACACTCAAAATGTAGCTAAAGTTGACAGAGAAGAGTTGGCAAGGCAAGTATAGGCGGTAGCTCCTCGGTTAACATTCCAAATCGCTGCTTATTTCAGGGGATGGGCGGGGTGCTGTGGTTGCAAGCTATTGGCTGGGTCTTCTTGTTCTGCTCCCAGTTTAGTAAGTGACTAAACTGGTATAAAATAAACTGTAAATTATGTTTCCCCCGAGAAACCAAGATTTTAATGATAGTTCTTTCACTTGTTTTGGATAAACAAGGTGGCCGTTGTAATTCTCTTTTGAAAACTATGCATTCATATCAAAAGAAAATACATTTTCTAATGTATTCTGCAAGTCAACAACTGATCTTTTTGTTGCACTTACAGAAATATATTAGAAGTCTCTCATTTGGTTTACAATGAGTTTCAGTGGACATGCTCTAACCCTTTTTACATATTGTGCTTTGACTTCAGGGTGGATTGTTAAACTGTCATATATCCCTGATGGTGTATTGAATAATTTTGTATTGTCTTTTATAAGGACATTTAAAACTCCATGCTTAGTCTTAATTGTATGTTAATATTAGCATGGGAATCTTTAACGTTCAGCATGTAATCACAGTAATCTGGTTAGAACTCATTTTTTTTCTCAGTCTTTACAGTTGAGTTAGATGAGTACCCTGTTATGGTAGGTTGTGTTCTTATAGGTATATCTGCATGCCAAACAATTTATAATATGTTGTCTTGGTATCCTCCTCTCTCCTTGACTTCCTATGCTGGCACTATGTACTGTAGATTACTATATTACCTCTATGGGTAACATGCTGACCACAATTTGCTCATTTTGAATGGAATTGCACGACCCTTATTCCCTGTGCAGGGCTCTCAAGCAAAAAAGCAAAGCAATCTGTTTGGTCAGTGTTTCTTACATATAACCTAGTTGACTATTTACCTCCCATCACCACCTGCATCTGGGACATACACCAACCAGAAGTGTACCCAAAATTACCTATGCAGTGCAGTTTTAAAAATAAGACATTGCCCAGTTCATCCAGAAATTCCATAGCCGTGTAACATATTACATGCAGTCTACATGGAGCAATCCATTGATTAGTCCTTTACTCTAACACAGCCTCAGACTCACTGGAGAAGACCCAAAATGTAACTAAATTTACTGTAACTGGCATGCACAGCTGAAGACTTGTCTTGAGCCCTACTTTAAAGCAAGAAGGCACAGCTTCCCATCATGGGGTTTTCACAATTGCTGTAGGGATAATAAAAATAAGAGACTGGGCCTTGTAGGCAGGAAAAAAGCCATCTCCCATGTAGTTATAATTCTAATTTTTAAAAATGATTTCCCTTTTCTCAGTGTCTTAAAACAGTACATTGTAACTACACGGCATCAACATATTGGTAGAAAAACAATTCTGGTGATTCTTATTGTAAAAAGATCGCTTTATACAGAAAACCCCTGGTCCCAATAGTAACCCCCTATACCCGTAGAATGCACAAGATATAAATTGAATTATCCATCTGTATTTTCTTTTCTGCTTCTCTCTGGTAGTCTTTATAAATCAAATTCACTCTGTCCAAGAAGTGGCATTACAAGTTACAATGTATCAAAACAAATATTCAGGCAAAAGTGATAGTTTGCTTTAAAAGTAACTTTTAGTATGGTATATATGTAGTATGTATATGAGTAATCTAAGACAATTGGCTTGGAATGCGGACTGTTATTAACTCAAAGGGCTTTATTAGCCCAGTTAAAGGGAAGCAACCATTAAGCGGGACTATAAGATCAATAGTGCAGGGCCTAAAAAAATTAAAATAACAAAACTAAAGCCTCTTAGTCAATTAGCTTGTTTTGTTTTGGTTGGATGCTGATGTCAGTGACCCCAAAGCAGTCCGCTGCAGAAGTGAAAGAAGCAGAAATCCACCCCAAAATATAAAAAGAAGTCCATCTGAAAACTTGCTTGGAGTAGGTCCATCCATAACAGATTAAATGTTATTTAAAGTTAATTGTCCCCTTTAAGCAACTGGCAACATTACAGAACCTTCCTTTCAATGCTTTGAATAAGCTTTCCATATTTAGATTAAAAAAAAAAAAAATTTTTTTATAATGCATCACCTTTAAAGGGCAAGTAAGCCCTGATTCACTGAGGGATGCCAGTGTGTTATATTTTTTCCACTTAGCTTTTCAGCCTGCATGTATAGTGTTAATGTGAAAGCATTGTATTTCAAGCTTACCTTACAGTACAACTGGCACTTTTGGCATGAGGGCTTTTCTTTTGTTTGACAGCAGAACCTTCAGTTCATTTGCTTGGAATGTAAAACAAACGTTCCAATGCATTTACAATAAACTGCTGCCTTACAGCGCTGCTACCGGGAATAAAATGGGAGAGCCTGATCCGATAATGACTTGGCTCGCTTCCACACCCCCCTACTTCTGGTTGCTATTTCAAATGAGGGTAGAAGATGTATCAAGCTGATCTAATTCCTTCATAATTACATTATTCACTTATTTTGTGCAGGGATACTGTAGAGTTAGCCAATGTTGGACAAAGGACTGTGTGTTCGTAGACCTTTAACATAAAAGAATGTTACTGGCACAGTTTTCCATCGATGACTAAGAATCCATGCATGTGTCAGCCGTTGGGCCTGCCAAGTAACAAGGAATTTCAACAAAATAGTTTAACAAGAAGATTTGTATTTTAGTCGCCTTTCCGTGTGGCTTGTCACATTAACCCCTTTGCTGGACCTATATTCTCTTTTTATATATTTTCAGTATTTATGCAGTGGCGATTTTTGTGTTTCGAATAATGGCAATTTATTGTGGTTATCACAATAAATTGCCATGTGACAATGTGAATGTGTTCATTTTTTTTATATACTGCAGTTTTCTATATCTGTATGACCTGAAGCCTAGTGCTCCTGCGGGTTTCAAGTAAACCATACCTGTGCAGGACTTGGTGGCTAGCCTGGCATGACTGCAATAATACTGTGCATGGAGCACTTCAACCAGTGTAAATGGTGCTCTCTTATATTTTATAAAAACAAATACACATGATGCATATAAAGCTTGCCCAAGCTTAATTTCCCTACTGTCTGACATAGAAAACAAAATAATTATGCAAGTTGGTGTATAGAACCTCATTTACTAGAGTATCTATAAATGGCACATCCGCTCTAGGCAAGGCAGTTTTTAGACACTAAAAATGCAGCAATCTCCAAATGTAAAATAATAATTCATTTAATTCCAGTTAGAGCAGAAATCCTAAAGCAACAGTTGAATGCAAAGGGATACATCACAGTATGATGTACACAACAATAGTCTAAAGCAATTAGTCTTCTTATTTTTAAATTTTTTGAGATTTTTTCAAACATTGTATTTTTGTTTTTCAACTTTCAGGCTTTGAATTTAGGCTACGAATTGGCTGCTAAGGCTTAATTGTCCTAGCAACTAGACTGCTAGGACAATTGATTTGGAATCAATAACGGAGCGCCAGAAAAGAAATATATCCAATGAAAAAAACAAACATAAACATAGCAGTTAAGTAGAACCTTCACAGTCAACCTTTAGGGGGTTATTTATCAAAATCTGAATTTCTCACTTTTTTGGAAAAACAATCCAACCAAATCCGCACAGACTTTCCCCCTCTATTTATCATTAAATTTTACCTAAAAATTATTGTGCGGGAAAAGTCTCGGTAACATCTAAAAAAAAATCCAAAACTGCAACTTTTTTTTTGGATTTGACACCCGAATAACGTAACTTTTTTGGAAACCCAGCGCAAATCAGGATCTCTTCAGGACATCTGCTATTTACTTCTACATGAATTCGACAAGTCTGAGTTGGAGTACTATTTTTTTATTCAGACTTTTGACACCATCAGAGTTTAATAAATCACGAAAAATTCTGAGTTTTGATATATACCCCCCTTAAATTCGAGCTGTCTGCCCTTTAGCAGTCTAGCGTTCTTTCTCTGTAGGAAACCCCCATAGCTCCCCATTTTTTTTAATGCATGTTCACAGCACTGGGCTGCTGTCATTTACCTGAGCTATGGGACCAATTCAAAATATGCAGTATATACATGATATAAAATGTACAATACAAGGTTGATTAGTAATTCATTCAGATTCACATTACATGGCTGCATAAAAATCAGTGCATCAATGTATTAATGATCAGTCTTCCCATATCAGCTTCTATGACAGGTATAATCTTACTGCTAATACCCCTTAGCTTTCAGCTTAGCTTCCCATCAACAGCCCAGAGCATACTGAGCGTGTGCAGTTTCACTGACTCTCAAAACATGGCCCAGTGAGATCCAAGATGGAGAGCTGCTGTAAACACCATTGAATGCATAGGTCATTACTGTTACAGGGCTGCTGAGCCTCTGGTACAGTAAGTTCAGTATATAAAATACAGCCTTTTGACTTTACTTGTCTTTTAAGTACCCTATTGCCAAATGGTGTAACAAAGAAATGTCCAACTGAATTCAGTTTCGTGCAGGTATTTTATACAGAACAATATCTTCAATGGATATGTTATTGCTTTTACATATCTCGTCAGCATCATTCCGATGTGCATTAGAATGTGTATGCAATTAATAGATGTCAATATTTGCATATTAAGCCCTGGTAGAAAAAAAAGAATTTTATAGAATCTGTGTCCCTACCTTTATAGCTTCAACTGATCACAAGTTGGTTGTTTCAAATACCTTAAAATGTGTTGCGATAGTTACCAATCCCTGTGACACTTTTTCATGTCAGACTAACGATTGAGTCACGTTACACATTCATTACAAAACTGACTCATCAAGCTCTCAATCTTGTCTTTTACTAACTGAGAACAGTTCAATAAATCAGCCCTCCTTAAAGGAAAGGGGAAGGAAGCAGTAGAATGATTAGGTAAGTGTTTTGCTGTGAAGCATTGTAACATGGAGTTAAGTCCAAATCACTCTTCTACTTACTCTTGCTTGCAGCTTCTCCAATTAGTATAGGCTATTGATTTTACTATATTTTTATCACCAGAGTTGTCTGAAGAGAAACCAATGTTTGTTGTCATTGTTTTGTTCCATAGTACTTTTGCATAATGAAAGTTGCCTTGCAAGGAAACCTTGGGGCAATTTCGGACATTTAAGCACAACATGTTACCCCACTAGTGATTTACTTTATTGCTGGTAGGAAAGCATTTTTAGATGATTTGTTGCCTGCTGTGGCACAGAATTAAATGCTGTGGCCAAATCTTCCCCACGTGCCATTAGCCGAAGGGCTTATTTAATAAAGGTGGTATGGGGCATGTTCATATTCCGCAATGCACTTTTCTTCCCCATTTTAGTGCTTATTGATGTCAGATGAAGATGTTTGTGCTTTAGTTACTATTAGAGTTGCCACCTTTTCTGGAAAAAAATACCGGCCTTCCTATATATTTATCTTTTTTCCCTATTAATAACATTGGGATCAACCATCATTTTTACCGGTCAGGCCGGTAAAATACCGGCCAGGTGGCAACCCTAGTTACTATCAGGCCCGGGGCATTTGCCAGATATGTGTCCTAAAGACCTATAATCTCTTAATTTGGTGGTTCACCTTAAAGTGATAGACTAAAAAAAATATTTTCAAAATAATCTACATTAAAAGTTACCTATAGGTCATGTTGATAGTTCTGCTTTTGTAAGGGGCCGATTCACAAAATTCGGGTGAAGAATTCAAATGAAAAAAATTCGAATTTCGAAGTATTTTTTTGGGTACTTCGACCATCGAATTGGTTAAATTCGTTCGAATTCGAACGAAATTGAACGATTCGAAGTAAAAATCGTTCGACTATTCGACCATTCGATAGTCGAAGTACTTGCCCTTTAAAAAAAACTTCGACCTCCTACTTCGGCAGATAAAACCTACCGAAGTCAATGTTAGCCTATGGGGAAGGTCCCCATAGGCTTGCTAAGCTTTTTTTGATCGAAGGATTTTCCTTCGATCGTTTGATTAAAATCGTTCGATCGAACGAAAAATCCTTTGATCGTTCGATCGAACGATTAGCGCTAAATCCTTCGACTTCGATATTCGAAGTCGAAGGATTTCAATTCGAGGGTCGAATTTCGAAGTAATTTTAACTTCGAAATTCGACCCTTAATGAATCTGCCCCTAAGTGTCACTTGCAGTTCCTAAACCTGACTGTTTTGCCAACCTAACTGTCCCTTCTTAACCTGTCAGTAAGAGTTTCTAATGCTAATGGAAATAACAAATATGGCAGCCCCCTCATAGAGGAACAGGGTAGTAAGAAAGGTAACGTAAAAGCATCAGGCAAATAATTTTATGGCAAAATTGTAAATAGCATTCAAAGACAATGTTATGATAGATAATAAAAAAGGTTATTTTCTGATGTCAGTATCACTTTGTTACGTTTTAATATGCAATACCCTATTCCTAGCAATTTAGCAATTAGTCTTCATTATTTTTTTATATAGTTTTTGAATTATTTGCTTTTCCGTCTTAGAATATCATTGTCTACAACATGCTACCGGATAATTTAAAGGGGAACAACCCCTTTAAGTACTTCTGAGTACAGAGGTACTTCATTGCATTATGGATATGCTTTTACCTGTAAATTTGCATTGGATTCAGAGACAATTAAAGCTGCTATTACAGGTTCATATGATATATATATAATGTGTGATATGTGTATGATGACACAGGAATGCAACACACATGCCATGTAAGCTCTCTCAGGTATGGGATCTGTTATGTGGAAACCCATTATCCAGAATGTCGGATAATGGCTGTCTCCCATAGACTCTATTTTATCCAATTAAAGGAAAACTATACCCCAAAAATGAACACTTAAGCAACAGATAGTTTATATCAAATTGAATGACATATTAAAGAATCTTACCAAACTGGAATATATATTTACATAAATATTGCCCTTTTACATCTCTTGCCTTGAACCACCATTTCGTAACACTATCTGTGCTGCCTCAGAGATCACCTGACCAGAAATACTACAACACTAACTGTAACAGGAAGAAGTGAGGAAGCAAAAGGCAGAACTCTGTCTGTTAATTGGCTCATGTGACCTTACATGTGGTTTGTATGTGTACACAGTGAATCTTACGATCTCAGGGGGCGGCCCTTATTTTTTAAAATGGCAATTTTCTATTTATGATTACCCAATGGCACATACTACTAAAAAAGTTTATTATTATGATAATGGTTCATTTACATGAAGCAGGGTTTTACACATGAGCTGTTTTACTCAGTATCTTTTAATAGAGACCTACATTGTTTGGGGGTATAGTTTTCCTTTAATCCAAATTTTTAAAAACGATTTCCCTTTTCTTTGCAATAATAAAACAGTAGCTTGTTAAGATATAATTAATCCTTATTGGAGGCAAAACCAGCCTATTGGGTTTATTTAATGTTTACATGATTTTCTAGTAGACATAAGGTATGAAGATCCAAATTATGGAATGATCCATTATCCGGAAAACCCCAGGTCCCAAGCATTCTGGATAACCGATCCCATAGCGTATTACTCCATAAATCAATGTGTTTAGTTTTTAGGTGCAAGTGTATGTGTTTGCACTGTGTCAAACTGGCCAAAATACTGTACAAAAATTGTATCTACTGTATCAGCCACTTCCATTAAATCAAGAAACACATTTATTCTTTAGTCTTAATTTGATTTGATGACATTTGTGGCCTTTTAAATGAAACCACATGGCATGGGTCCCAGACCTCCTTGTGTGTTATTCCAGTGGTGATTTCAATTTGTCATGAGTGAGAAAAATGACTAGCATTATTGAAGCTCCATGTTGCCTAACCAAATTATTCTTGTATTTTTAGGGGAGATAGTGGTGAATGAAGTGAACTTTGTCAGGAAGTGCATTGCTTCTGATACAAGTCAGTATGACCTCTGGGGGAAATTGATCTGCACCAACTTCAAGATTTCCTTCATTACCGAGAACAGCGTGCCCTTCCAGGTTTGTCTAAAATATGTTGGATACATCTATTGTTTTTACCTGCATAGCAGTCTTTAAAAACGAAATCAAGTTACTATGGCCTAATTGAAAGTTGAGTGGCTCCTCAGTTTGGATTCACCCTTCCCTTATTGCTTTGCCTGGCACAGTCAGGCCTGCAGCCCTGCTATCATTGTACAGGGGAATCATTTCCATATTAGAAGCAGTAGAGGATTCCCCTGCAGCTTTACCCTTGAGTGCAATGAGCTGTAGTGAACATCTGGAACAGCTTCTCTCTTCCAGCAGGCTTTGACCTCCAGATGTGCAGTGATCGGAGCCACATTGCACTGCAAGGGTTAGTTCTGACTGTGCTAGGAAAACTGTGCAGACCAAACATATTTTTATAATTTGGACTTCCAAGAAAGAGAGGAGACTATTACACAATGACGGGACACAGGCGTGTGTGTTAAAAGTGTATTATAGTTATACATGTGAAAACCAACAATTATTTTACATTTGCTTTCTTTTGGAGTTCAACTATGGCAATATTGTATCCTAGTTACGAAGTCAATAAGTAATCACTTTGTAAAGGTAAAGAGTTATTTAGCCTTATGAGTGCGCTGAAATGTGCACTGGAGTCCATAGGTGACTGTTAAATCATTGCTTTAATGAAGAGCAGCTTCCACTCATATGAATAAATATAAATGTTCAAATAATCTGACATCTTTGTAGACAAACTGATCTCTGAAGAAGATGGATGAGAAGCATATTTAAGTTAAATAGTGCTTTAAAATGTAAAAAGGACCAATATTTTCCTTTTGCGTGTAACTTCATTCATACATCATTTGCATCAGTCTCTGCCCCAGTGAAGTTTACAAGATGCGTTGCTAAAACGTTTACCATTTAACCCGCCTGCAAGGCAGCAGTGCTAATAACCATTTTGCCAACGTCCTGCCCATATCTATTAATCATTGTAACAAATTCATTGTTGTAGGGGTAGATTTCAGCAGATTTATATTTTGCTTGTTTGATATTCAGCACTATAAGTACAGTTGTGTATTGAGATATTATTTAATATGATCTGTTTTTAAATATATTTCATGCTTCAGAGATTCCACTATAAGAACCTCCTCCTGGGTGAACATGATGTCCCTTTGACGTGCATAGAACAAATTGTTGTAGGTATGTGATTTTTATTGTCTGGACGAGGTCATACCATTCAAACCATTCACTGTTGCATTTAAAATGGCCAAAGGCAATTTTGTGTAATTTATGCTAACTTATTGTCTGTTCTATGTGCTCAGGCTATGCTTATGGTTAATTCTTCATAGTTAAAAGGTTGAGGGATGGGTTCTGAAAAGTTGGTTCCTCTTTCTGAGGGATCCTGTCCTGCCGGTAAATAATGAAACATTTGCTATTTTGCTTCTGTGAATGCCACCCTAGCTATTTCATATGTCATTGTCTCTCCTAGGAGAACGAAAAGTGTTTTTAAGATTATATTCCTAAATTTGCTTGCGTGCCTCCTTCCTTAAACGCCATACTGTAATTCACCGAATCGCTATAGTTTAGCTGTACAGGCACCTTGAAATAAATCACTGCTGCTGACTTTGTGCCCACCATCTTCAGAAGAGCACATCACTTCCTCCATGCTTGCATGCGCCAAATTAATTCCTCCGCATGACCCTTTGCGTCACTCTTACAACGCCCCCAAAACATAAACAAAGGCACATTCTCTCTGGGCACGTGCAAACCCTGTTCTGGCAGTTTTCAATAGCAAGAGTGATGTCTGCTATATTTCATGCACTTTTCAATATTTTTAAAATCAATCTTTGCATGCAGTTGAAGGGAAACTCGTGTAGAGGGTGCATTACTGTAAGCAGCTCTTGATTTGGCAGTACATAGACATGGGGACTTTTCAAACTATCACAGAGCACTTGTGTATATTATTGCATTCCATTGTGTTCTGTCAGTCCCCGTGAATCCGATCACATTTACACAAAGTAAATTTTGAGGTCTGCAGGAAAAGCAAAGTGCTGGGGAAATATATATTTAATAGCGGACCTCCTTTCCTGTTGAATACAGAATATTGTTGTGCAGCTGACAATCAATGTGTGCCTTTGAAAACATAATTAAAATACTCTGATTAATGTAGTGCCATCTCCTGGGCGTTTGTTGTACTGACAACGTCTTTGAATGTCGGCATATTTCTTTTATCCCATAATATCCTAATTCTAACATTGGCATATTTTCTTGTTTTTTTATATACAATATCCAGTTTTTAGAAAATTGCTTATTATACATACATTTTGGTGCAGGTTTTTTTTAAAATTTTATTTAAAGGGGAGCAAAATGATTTATGTAGCTTATTTTGCTGTGCTCTAAAATAATTGCAATATAAACTTGCAGAAAGAATACTTTACACCTTGCACTTTCAATCAAATTTATTAGATAGGTATGATAGACAATATATTCTGAATTAGTAACCTGGTTATCTGGACGTTGATATAGAAGGCTGAAAGTAGGTAAACCAATGCATCCCCTGCCCCCATAGTAGTTACACCAATGGTTACTGCTGCTCTGCTGTTCTGTCATAAGGTGTTTGTTTTCCATCTTGACTTAAATTCAATTTCCATTTAATTTTTTTCCTAGTTAATGACACCAAGAGAAAGCAAAAGATTTTCTCTCACAACCAGAAACTGAAGTTTAACCCTACAGAACTTATTATTTATTGCAAAGATTTCCGCATCCTGCGCTTTCGTTTCGATGAAGCTGGCCCAGAGAGTGCCAAAAAGGTGAGGATTCTCTATGCACCGTTTTCCCAGAAAATGTATATAAGATTGTACCATCTTGTACCAAGATCTAGCCTGCAGTTATATTGTTAGCATATTGTTACAATATGCTATTTTCAGTTAGATCTTTGTATGTGTCTAGTTATATAGTGCAACTTGTATACACAGCACTGCTAATTGAAACAATGCATTATTACCTTTATACAATATATACAGTTACTTAGTTACAAGATTAAATGCTATGTGTTAAAGGAATATGGACAGCCAACTATAAAAAAAATATAATTGCAGTAATTTTATTGCAGTTTAATGGCAGTAGTACCTGATCGCTTTGTAGAAGTCACTTCACAGCTATAGCAAATCCTTAAATACTTCCACTTCATTGAGCACCAGAAGTAATTATTCCCTATCAAACTTTGTGTGAAGAGCATGACTTTACCTTTTTAATAGGTCGATGTTGAAGGAAGTCAGACCTTTAGAAAACCCACATACATGGGCCAATATGCTGCCAGTATGGTCCAGAAGGACTGTACCAGTAACTTATTGGCTTGTGTTGACCACCTTTTGTTACAAGTATAATTAAATGAACAGTGGATGATCTAATAATGATGCTATTTGTGGGCAATATTGCAATCCCATCAGGAGCGAGAGGTGACTCATGCATTACATTTTAAACAACACTGCTTTAAAAACATAATGTTTTACTTTGCTCAAATGAAAACAAAAGAAGTGGTTTCTCCTTTAAAGGAACAGTAACACCAAAAAGTAAGTGTTTTAAAGTAATGAAAATATAATATGCCCTGCACTGGTAAAAATAATCTGGTTGCTTCAGAAACACCACTATAGTTCATATAAACAAGCTTCTGTGTAGCAATTGCAGAAATGTAACCTGATCCTTTTCTCCTTTGAATGGCTGCCCCCATTGCTACACAGCAGCTTTTTTATATAAACAATAGTAGTGTTTCTGATGCAAACACAGCAGTTTTACCAGTACAGGGCAACATTGCATTATATTTTTGTTACTTTCAGGGCAGAGACACAGGATGTGATTCGGGGGGAGATTAGTCGCCTGGCGACAAATTCCCTCTTCTTCAGGGCGACTAATCTGCCCGAACTGCCTCCCAGCCGGCTAGAATGTAAATCGCTGACTGGATCCAAGTGCCATCCTGCCGGCGATTTACATTCTAGCCGGCGGGAAGGCATGGGAGTCAGGGGAGATTAGGCGCCCTGAAGAAGAGGAGATTTGTCGCCGGGTGACTAATCTCCCCGGATTGCAGTGTGTCTCTGCCTTTAAACACTTACATTTTTTGATGTTACTGTTCCTTTAAGGTGAACATCCTTATGCACTGTAGTGTTCCATCCTAATTTACACCATTTGCATAAATATTCTCTGAAATAATGGTGAATGTATATTATCTTCCCATTGTACCTTCAGACACAACTTTACATAGAGATTTGTGCAATACTCATGAGCTTTTTGCATCTAGCTGATGTGAGCTGTGGGGGCTTGCTGGTATATGCAGATCCTTTTCAAAAGCTGGGGATTGTGCGTTTTGATATTCTTGATTTAATGTTGAGTTGTTTTTGTCGTTTTTTCACACATGAAAGCACTTGCGGATCATCTGTATACACAAGTCTGATGAGCAAATAATGTTTCTGTAGTTAGAGGCAGAGCGTTTTAGTGGAAATAACTCTGCATTCTGCCAATGAACTAGACTTGCCGTATATGGTGTGCTATGTTAGGCTTGGAGGTACCTGCATGCATGATTAAAGATGTGTGATATTTATCCCATCGGCCAGTTCCTTTTGTGAAATGGAAAATGTTTCTTTTCCCAGCTTTGCAGGACATTTACTCACTCATTAATGTAATCTGTGTTCATCTCCTGGAAATTGTGCAGAACTAGCATTCCTTTGGCAAGGGAGCTGTGCTTCCTCACACCATTCTACCTGCCAAGTCAGTGTTAGAAGGTTCAGGAAAGGGTGAACAACAGAATTATTCATCAGAACTTCCTAAAAACATCACAGCGTGCATTTTACTCCTCTGAAACTCTATAACCTGGCTTGATTTGGAATTGCCAACATTCTCTGAAACTCTGTATCATACATGCATCTGTCTGCTGTGAATCACATATTCATGCGAAAGAGCCACAGCTCAGTTCAACTGCTTGGAGTCATTCCAAGGCATAAAACTGTGTGTGGCTATTTCAGAGGCATGTCCTAAATGCCTTATCAGTAATATCAGGACAGGATGCTAATTGTTTCCAGTAATGATGCATTAAGTAAGCTTATATCCAGCAGGTTGCAGTGATGGCCTAGATATAGTTAAGAAAATAACCATAACTTATATTTAATGTGCTGTGTCAGCGAGGTCTTTCTAATTACTTAAGCCTTCATATTGGCCAGCTAGCTATGCCCTATGTTTTGGTTAGGGATGCACTAAATCAAGGATTTGGTTCAGGATTCGACCTGGATTTGGCCTTTTTTTCATCAGGACTTGGATTCGGTCGAATCCTTATGCCTGGCTGAACAAAATTGGAATCCTAATTTGTAAATTAGGGACAGGAAGGGAAATCACATGAAATGACATGAAGTAAAAAAAATTCCCCACTTTTTCCTTTCCCTAAATATGCAACTTAGGATTCTGTTCAGTATTTGGCAAAATCTTTCACAAAGGATTCAGGGATTTGTCTGAATCCTAAATAGCGCATTTGGTGCATCCTTAGTTTTGGTATGTAACTTTCATCATGGTGGGGTTGACAAAATGATTTTTTTAAAAAAACACCCTGTATGGGTGAACCTGCTTTCCGTGTACTTTTTTGCCTCACACTTGGCTGATTTTGCCTGTAGCTTCAACAGTAGATAACAATATAGTTCCCAATGATGGGAGCTGCAATTCAGTAAATTTAGTAATTCCATTAAAACATAAAATGAAATATAAAACCAGAATATTTTATTAATAGTTTAAGTTAACCATGGTATTGGTTTCAGGGCTGGTCCAGGCAAATCTGTTCATGTCAAGGCTTCTTGCTATGCCTTGTAGTCATAAAACCTGATTGGTTTGTAGGTATTACGGTATATGTACAGATCAAAACTGCACAGTGCTTTGGAATATGTTGGTGGTATATAAAATTAAATTCACATTTATAATAACACAAATGCTACATGGTCTCATTGGTAAATATTTCTTTATTTTCTTGATTTCTCCTGATATGTTGTTCTTTTTTTCACTTAGGTATGCCTTGCACTTGCTCACTATTCCCAGCCAACTGATCTCCAGCTTCTTTTTGCATTTGAATATGTTGCTCAAATGTATCATAAACCAGGTAAGATTTACTTCGCAAATTCCTGACAAAATATCACAGGTCTAATTTTTGGAATTATAAATACTAATGTACCTTAGCTTTTAACTCTTGGGATATTTCCATTGCACAAATACATATTAAGAGGGGTCAAATCAAGCCCGAAGGATATTACAGGTAAGGTTACACTTTGGCTCATATCAATTGGCTACAGCAAATTGAATTGTAGGCTGCTAATTAACCATGTTGTCAAATGCTCGTCTTCTGTCCACAAGTCACAAGTTGCTGGCCAAAACTTCCCAGCAAATTGTAGCAGCATTACTGAGAAGTGATAGCCAGGTGTTCTGAAAAGTACCTCAGCCGACACTTATTTGTTCATTTTGGTTGATCTTCGCTATACTCTAAATATACACCTTTGTTTCATAGAATATAAAGTCAATGGGATAGACCCTGGAGGAGGAGGGGACTTTTGCCAAAGAACTCCTTTATTTGAAACCTACTCTGACTGGGATCGAGAGATAAAACGGACAGGGGCTTCAGACTGGAGAGTTTGCTCTGTAAACGAGGGATACATGATTTCTACATGGTAAGTATATAATGATTTCTTTATAACATTGCCTAAAAGTGAGTGCACATACACTGCCTTCTGAAGCTTGCTTATCCCATGTGATGATCTGATATAACCAGTTGGTTTGGGGATCACTCGGATAACTGTGGGTAAATGGTTCCTATGCATTTCTTAGTTGGACCATAACCTTATTAATTCACTAAGCTAATTAATTAATTCGCTAAGCTTGTTTAATGGGCCACACCTACAGATGATTGTATTCAGAAGTAGCTAAATAATTGAGAGGGTCATCTCCCATCAAGCCATTTTTAAGCAAAAACAAATCAAATTTTTAAAAAATGATTTAATGAAAAGAGACCCTAACTTATTTTAGCAGTCTTAAAGGACAACACGGCAATATACTACTGTGTTGTCACATCTGATAGACCCCCTTCTGCTGTCTTTAGTTGTCATGTTTCCTATTGGCTGGAATACTTTGGAAGGAGGGCATTAAGTGGGTTACTCGTGATGTCTACTTTTGAAAGCTTGATCTAGCTGGTCTGTTATGCAAATGCTCGGGTCTTGGTCTGTGTCTCAGACCACAACTTTATGGGAAAATACTATGGGACAACTCTGATTCCAGAGCACTGCAGAATGTATTATAGTAAGAATTTTCATTTAAGACTACATGTTTGCTTGGCTTTCCTTGTCATTTAAGTTGTGATTCAGATTATGAAAAGATCCATTATTTGAAAATCCCCAGATTCCAAGCATGCTGGATAATAGATCCTATGCCTATAAATGTATAAGGATATTGTTAAGTTTACCATGCAGTTTCTTCGTAAGCAACGTAAAATCATGTTTTACTTCAAAACAACACTACTTTCACCAATATGATATACAAGATACGATTTTTCAAATAAAAAATATTAACAGATGAAACTTAAAAAAAAAAAATCAATATAGCTAGGCCCCGCTGCCTGCAGTAAAATATTACAGCTGTCAGTTTGTGAACATATAGTAAATTGTCTGCAGGGAGCTTCATTGAGAAAGTTGAGCACAAATGGGTAGTTTTGCTCTTTAGCCTTGTGGAATACTGTATTACTTATCAAAGAGCATACAGATGATAGTGAGTGGACACACCCTGCTAAGCATATGTTAACTAGTCAATATTGTCACTAATGTGTAGCAACGGCACTTGTACACATTGTATTGTATTGGCCAGGGAGTTATCCTGCTCACACATTCAAACTAACATAACCTGTAAAATAAGAGCCATTAAAAACCCTTGATTTAAATTTAGTTTCCTTTTAGGGCAGAGACACGCTCAGATTCAGGGAGATTAGTTGCCCAGCGACAAATCTCCTCTTCTTTGGGGCAACTAATCTCCCCGAACTGCCTCCTGCCGGCTAGAGTGTAAATCGCCAGCGGGATGGTAATTGGTGCGCTTCGTTTTCTGAAGTTGCCTCACAAGAAAACTTCGGGTGACTTCGGAAGATGCCATCCTGTCTGCATTTTACATTCCAGCCAGCAGGATTAGTCGCCCCGAAGAAGAGGAGATTTTTTGCTGGGCGACTAATCTCCCTGAAACTGAGCAGGTGTCTCTGCCCTTAATATTTTTTTTTCAGTAGGGAGTGCATGAAAACAGTTGTGGGAGCCATGAAGGTAATTATAGGTAACCAAATGAAACTCTTATGGTTACCAATCTCAGACCTGCTTTGCACAGATAATTTCTCATGAAAAACACAGTATAATTGGAAGCTTTGGCTGTCAGATAAAAGGAAAGGAATGCAGACCTATAATTACCGAAATTATAACATGCTGATTTGGCTGCCTGATTTCTGGTGCAGTTCTGAGCAATTATTTACAGCAAGTATCCTAATCATTGTCCTTTCCTGTGTGGCGCTATGCACTGATATAAAAATGCTGTCTAACTAGTAGCAGTTGTCACATGATAGTTCCTTTATACATGACTTTTGCCTTACTCTACACACTAGTCTATCAGATTCTTCAATTTACTGATGAACGTTAGTGTACAGGGGGGGGGGGGGCTTTGGGGATTCTTGATAATTAGTATAATTTCCTATGATAATTAGTATCATTTCCTTCATAATTAAACACATTAAAGGCTTGAAACATTACCACACAAAGGTGTCTCCTTAACCGTTACATGTTTGGTTAAAGTTGACTATATGTAGTGTATATACCTTACAGAAAATGCTGTGTTGTCTTGCAGTCTCCCAGAATATTTTGTTGTCCCTTCTTCTTTGGCCGATCAGGATTTGAAGCAGTATTCACATGCGTTCGTTGGAAGGCGTATGCCAGTGAGTATATATTGACCTTAAGGTGGATCTTCAATAACATATGTGTGAAAGATGGGCTAGACTCCTAGGAACATTTCTTGCCTTAGTTCCCAAGCATTGTAGGTTTCTTTTAAATTGTCATTTAGAATTATGAAATAATTGATATATTTCTGCATTATATGATTATATGAGATGTACAGTTAATACCTTGTAGCTGAGATACAACTCTCAGCAATTCAGTCAGTGTTTATCAGGCTTGGGGCTGAAATTTGTAATTCAGCTACAGCATGAGGGGTGCAAGTTGGACATCTCTGATATAAGTTCCTGTGCTTCTCTGTACTTCTCTGCATCCCTCCCAGGGGCATTTTGGGATTTCAGTCCGTCACAGTGCAATAGAGTGTGTGCAGAATGAAATATAAAGCTTTCCTGTACATCTTCTTGTGTTTCCCTAATACAGTTGTGGTGCTGGAATCATTCCAATGGGAGTGCCCTGGTGAGGATGGCAAGCATTAAAGATCTGTTACAGCAAAGGAAAATAGGCCAAAGGTAAGAGAAGAGTTGTACAAAGTGGGACACGGAAAATTCCTGGCGCATGTATAATCATAATAGTCTTAGTATCTAATCTGCTAATAATCCATAGCAGCAGTCTTGCCTAATGCTGAACTTGACAACAGATGCAGTGCTGTTTGTTCTGCAGTGGTTTATTTACTGCATTTATTTAGTTAGGGCGGCTGGCCAACTACGTCAAAGTCATCCCATATCTGGCCAGTCCTATGCTCAATTTTCATCTGATTCATTAAGAATTCTATGGTTTCATTATACATTTTATAAAAGGGACGAATACGTTTTACCTGCAACTTACTAGCTGCTTTCAAAGTAAAACTCCCAAACTTGGCTGCCCTTTTATTAGACACCAGTGGGATCACTATATATATATATATATATATATATATATATATATATATATATATATATATATATATTTGTGTGTGTGTTATTTAGTGATCATTTACCTTTGGCAATTTAAAAAAATTACTGTTACCCCCAACCGGAGTGCAGGCTCGATTTCCCGCACCTTTGGTTGGGGATAATACATTTAGCCAGCAGGTGCCCTTAAAGTGATACTGACTCTGTTTTTTTTTTTTTTTTTTTCAAAATATTAATCTACATAAAAGACACCTATAGGTCATATTAAATCGTTTTTCGCTGATAGTCTGCTTTTGTAAATAATTGTCACTTGAAGTTCCTAAACCTGACTGTTTTGCCAACCTGACTGTCCCTTCTTAACGTGTCAGTTAGAGTTACAAATGCTAATGGACTATTGCTGCACAAATATGGCAGCCCCCTCATAGAGGAACAGGGTAGTAAGAAAGGCAATGTAAAAGCATAAGGCAAATACTTGTATGGCAAAATTATAAACGGCATTCAAAGACAATGTTATGATGGATAATAAAAAAGGTTATTTTCTGATGTCAGTATGCTATTTGTTAATTGTTAGGATTCTAAGATGACAAAATTGTAATATTGTAATATAACTGAAACTTGCTAGGATAAATAAATATGATATTCGTTCTTTGCAAGTGCAAATGTTTTCAAAAAGCATGGAGATTTTACCAGAATAATGCTGCTAAGCAAAAAAGTCATCTTCTACTATTAAATTACCTTTAAGTGGTATGATGGTTTAACAACTTCATCATCTGAAATGTATTCCTTTTAACCCCCCTTTTTTTTTTGTAAATGTAGACACTTGCAAATAATGAATGACTAATACTTGGAACCAGGTTATGCGGTACTGTCCACAGTCCTTTAATAACACAAAGTATTCATTACTCACAGAAACACGCTAGGATGCTATTGGTATGCCAGATCCTCCAAGACAAACTCTACTATAATAAAGATTATCTATATTGTAATATATGTAACTTTCAGTCAATGTAGTCTAATGGTGATAGTGATAATTAGGTTTATAGTGAACTGTTTGA
The DNA here is from genome assembly GCA_038501925.1 of Xenopus petersii. Classification (NCBI taxonomy): domain Eukaryota; kingdom Metazoa; phylum Chordata; class Amphibia; order Anura; family Pipidae; genus Xenopus; species Xenopus petersii. Next base: position 79,277,938 of record CM076677.1, read on the forward strand.
TTTGTGTTCATAAGGGTTTGCAGTGGAATCACCCGCAGCCACCCTCTACGGAGCGATGTTTACAAGTGTGATCTAGATCATAATGTGCCCAGTATCCAGGACATCCAGGCGGCATTCAGCAAACTCAGACAGCTGTGTGTGAATGGTGAGTAAAGTCAGCTTTTGTCTCTGCATTCTCTTTGTAGAACAGAGTTTAAGGCTAGGGGCACACGGGGGGCGAAATGAGCTTTCCGAAATCCACTGTCTGATTTCAGCCTTACCACGGGCAGTAGCATCCTCTCTTTTTTACATTGAATAAGATCTGTGGGTTTCAGTGAAGAACCTCAAGTCTTTGCATTTTAAGCCTAAATGCGCCAAAGTCTGTTAGCGACAAGCTGATTTGAAGCAGAAAAGAGAGGAGAATACTGCTCGCAGTAGGGCTGAAATCAGCCATGGGATTTTGGCTAGCCTTAGGGAACAGTATGCTGCCCAGTTATGACAGTGTGTGTTCCTTCTTTCTAGGCAAATCAAAGAACTATGAGAAAGGGGAACTATCAGAAATGAAAATTTAATATAAGCTTCATCTCTTGAAAAAAGGGACCTTTTTAAAATGAAATCAATTAAAATATTATCGCATAGCTCTGCATTATCCCTCAATAGGCAATCTGTCTTTCTACATGCAGCATTATGTCAGGGTTGGTTATTTTCAGCACACACCAATTTATTTGACCTGTTAATCATATTCTCCTGCACATAGAGAAAATAAAGAAACAGATTACTGACAGTGGAGATAATAGAGTAACTTGGTTATGTCAGAATGTTTAACTGATTATGTTTAAAGCTCATACCAAATTTATACTAAAATTTTATTTTCACAATAGTTCTGCTTAGTTCAAAAGTAAAATTGTAAAATCAGTCCAGCATCCTACCATTTGTAATGATAGAAGGTAATGTGTGATTTTATGTGTATTTTTTAAATGTATGTATGCAGAACTGCTAGATGTGGCCTGGCAAGCATATACAGTAATTGCTTCAGGCATTTGGGAACCTAGTGGTTCTTTGTCTCAGGAACAGACTGATTGCCATTGTAACTTTTTCCAACAACTATTGCTGTTGAGGAGAGCAGCTGCTATAGCCCTAGTGACTGTGAGAGGCAACAAGGGGAATTGTGATTGTACAGTAGCTCTACAAGGCAGATGGAGGCATACAATAAGCAGTTATTTGGATTCATATTCATGTAGAAGAAATGAAATGAAAAATAAACCCTACATAATTGTGTGTGTATCATGCTTTAATTTCCAGATCGCTGCCAACATATTCTTATGTGGATCAAACTACCCTGCATCTCAGTTTGCAGTTTTTTTAAAATCATGATTACTTTTAAGCTGTGGGTGTAGACCCCTAAGGACAGGTCACAGCAACATTCCTTGGTAATCAGAGTGCACATGGTGTGAGTCTAATACAATTCCTCGCAGTAAACAAGTTGAGAGTAAGCAGTGCATGATGACTTTCAATGAAAAGCACGTTTTGCATAGTTTTTTTTGTCATTTGGTTGCTGATAGAATTTTTACCTTCCTGTTTTTTTTTTTTTTTTTGTTGTTGTTCGTTTTTTTTTTTTACCTGTGGTCATGGCTGAAATCTTTAAAATAGTAAATTAAAATCGTAAAACTATTCACATTAGGGCAGTTATATAAAGCCAGGTCTATGTGAATGTCCAGAAAGACCCAATATGAGTGAAACAGAAGGTTCAAAGAGCCCTGTTGCAGCTTATATTTTTCCATAAGCTTTCAGTTGAATTTTTCTTTCCGGCACAGTAAATACATAATTTTTTTAGGTCTTGTCCCCAAAACATACTGCCCATATGTTGATTTCTATTGTTTAAAGAAACAGTTCTGTGTAAAAATACTGGATAAATAGATAGCCTGTACAAAATAAAAAATGTTTCTAATATATTTAGTTAGCCAAAAATGTAATGTATAAAGGCTGGAGTGAGCGAATGTCTACCGTAATAGCCAGAACACTACTTCCTCCTTTTCAGCTCTATAACTCTGAGTTAGTCAGTGACTTTTAAGGAGGGCCACATGGGGCATATCTGTTCAGTGAGTTTGCAAATGATCATTAGCATGCAGATTCAGATTCAAAAGCAACGGTTATGACCCATGTGGCCCCCTCAAGTCACTGATTGGTAACTGCCTGGTAACCAATCAGTGGAAACCAAGAGAGCTGAAAAGCAGTAAGTAGCGTTCTGGCTATTATGTTACACATCCAGTCACTCCAGCCTTTATACATTACATTTTTGGCTAACTTACTATATTGAAAACATTTTTTTTTGCACATCCTATCTATTTACCCAGTTTTTATTTTAATACTGAAAAATTGCTTTAGCAATAGACAATAATCTCTCTTCAAAAATGATTAGTTCAATGTGGCTGCTGTTAAGTAGCCATATATACTGTATACTGGGTAACTGCCCTTCAGTGTGGCTGAAGTTAATCTGTAGCACCATTCCCCATGGGAACATGTTCACATTCTTGTCCAGTTTATTATGTGGAAACTATGTAACAAAATTACTTGCTGGCTTACCATTTACCTATCCTGACATGCTTCTATGCACTTTTAGAACCGTTTGATGAAACAGAGGAAAAATGGCTTTCATCCCTTGAGAACACACAATGGCTTGAATTTGTCAGGTATAAACTGTGTATCTGTTGTGTTGCTAATCTCAGAGTAATAAGCTCATTGCTAACTGTGAATCAGTATTGGAACCATTCTGTATATGTTTGCGCTTTCCTTCATTTATGTGTGTATGCAGTCAGTTGATGTTCCAATCTAGAGGATTGTGGAGCCAAACTGTTCCCATTAAGGTTTGTGGAAATTCATCACTATAACAATGACTTTTGTGTCCAGTACATAAGAACACCCGCACCTCCATACCACCTTAGATCAGAGTGGCCTCTAGTGATTCCAGGGAAAAGCACATTATTTATATGGTAGTTTTATCTGAGTAGGATAAATACTTTCTTTATTCTCTCTTCCATACAGGACATTTCTGAAGCAGGCTGCTGAACTTGCATATGTGCTGGATTTCAGCCGGCATTCTGTGGTTTTGCAAGGTGATTATGAACAATATATTTTCATGCCGCGCCTCTAATTTCCCAGCATTATCATTTCCCACTATACAAATGTTTAACCCACTTTGTTATGGGCATGTGTTAGCAGTTGCCATCCCTTCTGTTTGTCCCATACATTCCTAATCCTCTCGTCCCTAGAGTTACATCAAATAAGATTCTATTCAGTCTGCTGAAGACTGAGGATTTCCCTCCAATCTGCGTGACTTATACTTTGCTCTTGCCAAGTCAACTGATCTAACATGCTCATAAAGTTACTGAGTCAGAATATTGCTATTTCACTGAAGCCCCGAATACTTTCCAGCCAAATATTTTAGTTCCAGCTCACTTATTTTCTTTTTAGCCAGTCTCAAAGTCTCTCTTTTAAATATCAGAGAATATTGAGAGTAAACTGCTGTGAGACTTCTCTTGACTTTTCAGTAGGCTTTAACCATTTTCAGATTGTGTTGAGTGTAAATGAACTGGTTATGGAATGGTAACCCAAAAGAGAAACTGCCACTTATGCATTATCTGTCAGTTAAAAGAACCATTAGGAACAGTACCATGAACTCATAAGCACAAAATTCAATGGTGCTTAAAGCTTGTGAACCATTTAAACATTTTCTATATTTTTATATGAATGTGACCTTAAAACATTATCTGATTTTCAAACAAGTCCTAAAAGTAGATGATGACAACCTAGTTAAACAAATAACATTATGCATTTATTGAAAAATTTTCCAATTACATCTGTGTGTGGCAAAAGTAAATGAATAATTATTCCCACACTTTCACTCAGTATTTGGTGTGATCCCCTTGTGCAGCAATAACTGCAACTAAACATTTGTAAACATTGCGTTAACTGTAGATCCCTCAATACAGGACAGCTTCAGCTCTTGGATGTTGGTGGGTTTCCTTACATTGAACAGCTTGCTTTAGGTCTTTCCACAACATTTAAATTGGATCAAGGTCAGGACTTTAACTTGGTCATTCCAGAACCTTCACTTCTTATTTAACCGTTCTTTGGTAGAATGACTAGTGTGTTTAGGACCATTGTCTTCATCCATTTTTAGGGCTTGTTTGAAAATCAGATGATGCTCAAAGTCACATCCATATAACAATAGAAACTGTAAAGGGTTCACAAACTTTGAATCACTACTGTATATAAATCCAGATTTTCCATTATTAAAATAACAGGCGTACCAATACAGTTCATACCTAAACTTAATACATTTGGGGTTATATTACATGTTTTTCTCCTTTTTGTAGAAGAGGAAGGCCGAGATGTCAGCTGTCTGGTGGCCTCTCTTGTCCAGCTCATGCTCGATCCATACTTTCGGACCATTGTTGGCTTCCAGAGCCTGATACAGAAGGAGTGGGTCATGTCTGCATATCCATTTCTTGACAGGTGCAACCACTTGAAGAGATCTGAGAAAGAGGTACCTTACTTGCTTGACCTATACAGCATTACACACAGTATATCTCAGCCAGCTTTCTAAGGAAAGTTAGTCTTTTCTCAACTAATCTTTTGTAATTTCATTCATGATAGATTTTTCTATACAGAAAACATGTTTATTTGCTAAAATTAAGTTGCTTTTTGTTGTATATGTTAACATTGGTAGGCAGTAACCCAGAGCAAGAAGCCAGCAGAAAAAAGCATTTATATTTTCTACTTTCTTATAACTAAAAAATGCTGTTTTCTCCTCCTAGAGCCCACTGTTTGTGCTGTTCCTGGATTGTGTTTGGCAGCTACTACAGCAGTACCCAGCAGCTTTCCAGTTCACAGAGACTTACCTGACCGTGTTACATGATAGTACCAGGATCTCACTGTTTGGAACATTTTTGTTCAACTCCCCTCACCAGCGTGTGCAACAGAGCACTGTGAGTCTCTTCCAGCCTTTAATACTTGGTAATCTCACCTTGTTGCAGTTTTCCATTAATACCAATGATGGTGCTAAATTGATGTTCAGCATGCCCCTGCCAGCCTCCAGTGAACTTCTAGCAAAGGGAACTGAAAGGCCTCAGGTTGCTCACCCCTGTGCTACAGGCTCTTGGGCCTTAAAGGAGAAGTAAACCCTTAAAAATGAATATGGCTAAAAATGACATTTTATATACTGAACTTATTGCACCAGCCTGGTGTTTCAGCAATGATGCAGGACTTCACACTTGTCACAGGGGGTCACCATATTGGAAAGTGTCTGCTACACTCACATGCTCAGTGGGCTCTGAGAAGCTAAGCTTCGGGGTCATTGCAAATTATCAAGCAGAAAATGAGGTTGGCCTGTAATATAAGCTGATGCTACAAGGCTGATTATTACATGATGATGCTAATTGCACTAGTTTCTGTGCTGCCTTGTAGTAAATACCTGTATTAATTATTATGAGCCTTATATTGTGACATTTGGGGCATCTTTGGAGACACAGATCTTTACTGCTAAAGGGCTGTGGTTGCCTTGGGCTGGTACAGAAGCCCAAAACATAATGTACAAGATTTGTAGCTTCTTTAGTTAAGATTTAGTTCTCCTTTAAAGGAGAAATAAACCCTAAAATTAATATGGCTAAAAATGCCATGTTTTATAGGCACCAGCCTAAAATTTCAGCTTCTCAATAGCAGTAATGATTCTGGACTTCAAATTTGTCACAGGAGGTCACCATCTTGGATAGTGTCTGCAACACTCACGTGCTCAGTGGGCTCTGAGCAGCTGTTGAGAAGCTAAGCTACAGCTACAGGGCTGATGCTAGTTGCACTGGTTTCTGTGCTGCCATGTAGCATGGTATTTTTTAAAGCTCTATCATGAATCTGTAGAAACTGAGTAGGTTTAGGTTCTTCCTTTCTAGTACTGAAGGATTCAAGTCTATTAAATAGGTCTTACTTTTCTGATCATATTTTTGTTGTTGATATATGAAACATGATATTTGACTTCCAAAAAAGAAATGTTATCTGGAACCAGTGTGTTGACCATATAATAGATGACATTGCCAGATTAAGTACCATGACCATTAGAGGGATATAGTGATCAGCGTGCAATAATGTGCATTAACAATTCATACAACCTGCAAGCCTTGTCTGTGTCCTGTGTGCTGAGTCTTAAAACAGTCATTAAAAAGGGAATAATTAAAGGCACAGTGCCAACACAGGCATATTCTTTAACCACAGCTCATGCTATTTTGCATTTGTTTCCCTTACTTTTAATTACAGTATCAGCTCTGAATCACTGTTCATCCCTATGCTTGGCTTTGTGGCTTCACTTCCATGCTACTAACATTACAACCACATAATACTAAGTTGCTTTTCATCTTGCATGGTTATAGGATGAATCACTTTGCATTTACCTCTTTAAAATTTGTTTTAAAACAAAATGTGCAGCCACTAGATGGCACTTCTATAAAGAAAAACCCTGTAGAATGCTGAAGTATGCATCACCTGATTTTGTCACTGGGGCTATAAATTAAAAAAAAAAACTAGTTTTGTGCTATGGACAGTCACAAAATATACATTAGAACTACTGGCATTTAGAATTAATTTGCACAGTATCTGTTAACCCTAAGTGCATGAAAAGCTTTACAAAATACTTTCAGATACAGTCTAAAGTGCTAATAGAATCTCCGTATCAGATGGACAGCTGCAACCACAAACCACAGAGAAAACCGCATGAAATTATAGATTTTTTTTTTCTGGTAAAGGTAATATGAACAGAATACAACAATTTTTCCATTGTGAAGCAAGTGCTCACCCACTGTTCAGCTGTCATATAATAACTTTGAAAATAAGTTCTGAGACTTCACCATATCACATAGCATAAATGTCTCAAATTATGCCTATTTTCTGCCCTCTCTAAATGGAACTTTATGTAAGCAGTACTGAGCTATCTTGCTGAATAATTAAAAACCTATAAAATAGCAACATCTGCAATGGAATTGATGGTTTCCTAAGTTATCTGAGGCCTCCTGATGGATCTGCTACTGAAAGTGAACTGATATATAATGTGTGTTTATGGCTGTTTTTCTTCTCATACTGTCTTTATATAGGAATTTGCTATTGCCAGAAATATCCAGTTGGGAGAAGAAAAGGGCCTAAAGTTTCCCTCTGTGTGGGACTGGTCCCTACAGTTCTCTGCCAAGGATCGGGCTCTGTTCAATAACCCCTTGTATATAGGAAAGAGTGTTCCGTGTGTGCAGAATGGAGCTGTGAAATCCTTCAAGCGCACAAAGGTAGGAATGATAACTTTTCTACTGCTATTAGAGCAGCTGTATGCTCAGCATCTTGTAACATCTTGAATCCCAATAATCTGACATACAATGGAGCTCAGGTAGTGTTTTATTTTTCATAATGTTTTAGACCAAAGTTCCATGTATTTAAGGGCTAATAGGCATCCTATTATGAACCACTGAGTGGGAATTCAGTGATCCATTTTGGGACTCATATTACTCCTTAAAAGCCAATCCAAGTGAAAAGGATACTGGTGACCCTTATAGTTGCAAATAACAGGGGTATCATATAGATCAGAATGCTACAAGGACATATTGTATTTTTCACTAAATATCGACAGATCTGACACGCTTCCATTGCCTAACTATAATCATTTAGAATCAAAAATATTTTAGTTTGGCAGTTTTGAAAACCTTAATCAGCAGTTCACAGTGAAAGGGCCCCAGCAAATTGCATGCAGGTCCTCAACCCAAGGACAGTCAGATCAGGATGACAAACCAAATACTGCAGTCTTTCATTTGATCTAGGTATTGACCAAGGCATATTTTGGAGTTGCGTATTGCTGTACCATTAGATAAAAACAAATACTGTATCTTGGAAACTTGTATTGGTTATAAAAAGCTTTAGATTCAGTGTGATTCATGACTGTTGCCATTAAGCAGCTATACATTGTCATTTTCTGATTCTAGAACTACAGTTCCACAATGCGTGGGATGCCGCCCTCTGTGAAGAATGGAATGGCGATTCAGCAAGACTTTATGCCTCGCAGGAACTCTCTAATACTTAAACTGAAACCTGAAATTCTCCAGCAAGTGCCAGTAATAATACCCAGCAGTGGCTTTGAGCAGTACCTCAGAGACTGGTTTACCAAACCTGCAGACCTGCATGGGATGATCCTACCCTGCCTGCATGGAACATACATAAAATTATGGAAGCTTTGTTACCTTCGCTGGACACCTGAAGCACAAATTAACCATGGTGGCTTTATTACAGCCTTCCATAAAATCTCTCTTCTGGCAAGTGAGATTGAACTGCTGCAGTCAAGACTGCGTCAATATAGGGCTTATCCACTATCTACTGTCACTTCCCCTGTAGGAGAACAAAACCGAATGTTCTTCAGACCAGACGAGTTACACAGCAGCAATGGAAGCTTGGACATTCTCACCTCATCTTTTCCATTCTCCCCTATTGGGAACTTGTGCCGCCGAAATATTTTGGGTACCCCTTTAAGCAAATTTATAAATGGTGCCAAAATATGGCTATCAACTGAAACACTTGCAAATGAGGACTAAGGTGCATTGGGATGTATGCTGCATTCTGCAGGATTTGGATGTTTTTATTGTGATATAGAGGTGAGGCTTTTGCACTGAATTCGTATTGTAGAAGCGCTAACATCAGTGTTTTAAAGGAACAGTTCAATGTAGAAATAACTGGGTAAACAGGCTGTGCAAAATAAAAAATATTTCTAATATATGTTAGTCAAAAATGTTATGTAGAAGGCTGGAGTGACTGGATGTCTTACATAATAGCCAGAACACTGCTTCCTGCTTTGCAGCTCTTTAACTCTGAGTTAGTTAGCGACATAAAGGTGGGCCACATGGGACATAACTGTTCAGTGAGTTTGTAATTGATCCTTAGCATTCAGCTCAGATTCAAAACAACAGTTATGACCCATGTGGCCTTCCTGATTGATAACCAGTCAGTGGAAACCAAGAGAGCCAAGAGAGACATCCAGTCACTCCAGCCTTTATACACCTATCTATTTACCCAGTTTATATTTTTATACTGAAAAATTCCTTTAAGTAGAAGAAATATGGGTGCATCAACTCGTGGAGTGTTTGTGTGCTGTTGTGAACTATGCGTTTCTAGAGAATGAAAGTGTTCTTGGATGTTTAGGCTGTGGCTCTCCTGCGCTGCACTCCAAAACAACTTCAGCTATCAACATTTTTGGAGCTGTAGTTTGGCAAATGACAGACAGCCACATTGCAGCTCTATGTAATTAGATGTTTGGATGCCTTTATTTGATGCTTGGAATTCGCAAAAACACCACTTATGTATATTGAAATTTTTCAGACGTGTACTAAAAGCTGTGACTGAACTTACACATAATGACGCGCCTATACTGGGGGGCACATTTCCAAAACTGCCATTGTGACTTGCACTCAACCAGGTGCAAGACAGACATCAGCCTTGCAAAGAACAGAATCTCTGTACCTCCAATATATGCACTGATTAGCACATTCATTACTCCAGTAATGTCTCTGTGGAAAGAGTCTCCCTTCCTAGAGGTAATACTGATGTCGCTCAATGTCCTGTGCTCAGGGTACAACTTGTGGCCTCTATGTAAATGAGTTGCCTCAGTGCATCCCATTCTTGGTTTGAGCTTTTATCAGATTACATGTTACCTTTTTTGTTGTTATTTTAGGAAATGTATGTATAGGGTACACATTATTACTTAAGCTAAGATAGTCTTTGTACATTTTCCTGAGACTGGAAAGTATCTCAGTTGGATACTCTTGAGCTTGAACAAATCTGTGGAAAATAACCTGCAAGGTAATGTGCACTGTTAATCTCTGTTTGTAGATAATATAGGTTTAGAAGTGCCTTAAGAGACCTTAAATTAAAATATGTATATAGTTAGAGTTTATAGGTTGATAACGGTGGTACGGTTACCTGCATAGACCCTTTACTAAATGAACTGCATTTATGCACAGTTAGCAAATACCAAATCCCAGCTTTGGTAAATCCTAGTTTTAAATGATAAAGAATCACCAAGGCAAAACAAACTTTAAATCCACGAGGGTTGAAGGAAATATTCAGAAAGTGAAAAAAATCTACATACATCAGCAATGTAGAATTTACAGCATTGGCATTCTATAATTTGGGTCCAGTCCTTGCAGTAATGGAATTCTAACTCTATAGGAGAGTATTGGGTATGAGCAGTGATCCATATCTGACATACTGTTACAGGTATGGGACCTATTATCCAGAATGCTCGGGACCTGGGATTATCCAGATAATGAATCTTTCAATAATTTGCATCTTCATAACTTAAAGGAGAATTCAAACCTTAAAAAACCCAACCCCCCAAACTTTACATAGACCCCCCTCCCTGCTCCCCCCCACCTAGGTGTTACCCTGGGTAAATGCCCCTAACTCTTTACTTACTCTTCGTTGCAGATTCAGGGCATCAAAGTTCACGGGCACCATCTTCTTCTCTTTGGTAATCTTCGGAATGAGAGTGGTATATCAGTGCATGTGCAGTTTGAGCAATATTCCATTTTGCGACAACTGCGCCAAAAGTCACGGGAATTGCTGAAGTGAAGGAAGTGAATCCGTAGATTACTGAAATGGCGGAAGATGGCGCCCGTGAATTCCGATGCCCTGAATCTGCACCGAGGGATAATTAAAGCATTAGGGGCATTTACAAGTTGCAGCTAGGCTGGGGGGGAGCAGGGAGGGTAGGGTTTTTTTTCATTAAGGCTTTAGTTCTCCTTTAAGTCTACTAGAAAATCATATAAACATTAAATAAACCCAGTAGGCTGGTTTTGCCTCCAATAATGATAAAATATATTTTCGTTTGGATCAAGTCCAAGATTCTGTTTTATTGTAACAGAGAAAAGGAAATCATTTTTAAGTATCTGGATTATTTCATTATAATCGTCTACGCAATTCGGAGCCTTCTGGATAACTGGTTTCCGGATAACGAATCCCATATCTGTATTACTAAATAAGCATGTAGCATAAGAAAAATAGCAAGTGATACTATTGTCATCTGCAATATTTTCCTCTTTTTCATTTCAATATTGCATATACGGATATGTGTTGGTTGTCTAAGCTAATTGTTCCCCCCCACCTTGCCTGTACAGGTGTAGGATCTATTATCCAGATAAGGGGCCTTTCTGTAATGGGAAGCAATGTCATAAGGCTACTAAAAACACTGAAATCCAGTAGGATAGTTTTGCCAACATGGACTTTTGACAGCTTATTTATCTTTTAATACAATGCTGCTGTCCTTCAAAGCTTTCTGTATAATCTGTTTCCAGATAATAGATCCAGTACTTGTTAAATATTATTGTGCTGCTGTGTTATGATAGAAGAAAGCATATGACAAGATTTTTGAACTTGATGTTGCTGCCGTGGTCTCCCAGTGAGTGGATGGGAAATGTCCAAGTGTCAGAATTGGTGGTTGTCAGGAAAAGAACATATTAAAGCACTGCGTATCTTGACAGCGCTATATAAATAAATGATGATGATGATTTGTGCTGAAGAGTGTGACTCTGCATTTCTCAAATTCATAAAAAGCAGCACATTGCAATACTATAATACACAGTGCATCTTATAAAAACATGGTCAGACCTTTCTGGAGAGTGATGGAAGAGGAATTAAAATCATGGTTTGATTTGAACTGGTGACTTTGAGTGGCAAAGCACAGGTTATTTAAGCGCATATTCAATAGAATCCTCAAAAAATCGAAAAGACAAGTTTTGCATTGGTGACATTTCTAATGAAAAATATCAGCATACATGATAAAGAATAAAAGCCAAGTATCTTTAGTCTGATTTATGGTCAGGGTGCGCTTCCTTTTGCTTGTTTGCTGCCAGCCATTTGCACTATGTACTACTGTGTGTTACATTTGTGTATAAAGTATCAATGACTTGATCTACTTGAGCTTGTTAACAATCTTTATTGTTCATTTTAGCCACGGTCAGTTTTAAAGCATTCTACCTGCGTGTGAGTACAGACCCCTTTGAAAGCATAGACTGTGACTGTGCAGGTAAAAACACTTGTCAGTAGGAGCCCTTACAACTTCATTATGGAGAATAGCCTGTACCCAATTGTAGGTAATGTTATATGAATATTGTGAGTTTTTCACAGCATGAAAGAAACATTTTGATGGGTATCTTGGCTACATTCAAAGAATATTAATGATCATATAATAATAAATATCTGATGAGAATGATATATTTGGCAGAAGGCCAAGAATATATTGAGTTTGTTTACCCAATACATAGAAATGAACAAAAAGCCCAATACTTTACAAATAACCATATTAACCATTATTACTACTTTAAGATACTATGGTTCAATTTTATGGAGATATAATCAACCCAAGTCTCCTGATCCTAGGGTCGTTTTTTTCAGCGGAGAATGTGGAAAAAGCTGCATTAAAGCTGCCTACGTGTTTAAGGGTTGATATGGTTCATCCACGTAAGGGCTCATTTAATTTAGACTGTAAGCTTTTTGCCCACACTGATCTGCAGGAAGACCTGTATCTTCTACCTTTGCTACAGTGATTGGTGCAGGTACCTATAAATGAGCTACTAGACCTGCCAATTAAACTGGAAAAAAAAAACAACAGTTCCACATCATCTGGCTCTGACCACATTAACCTGAAATAGTTGAGGCTTTTTGTTCAAACGCGGCAAAGGGGAACAGACTAAAACCTTTGTGCCTCTATGGGCTGCTCACTTGTTGTTACTGGGGGAAATGTATGGAAAAAAATGGGAACTCTCAAAACCTTGTTTTGTGACAAATATGAATGACTAAGGAACGAAATAAAACCCATGTTAGTTAATTTTATATTGAATATTTTTACAGACATGCATATCATTTCAGCCAACTCTGTTGCTTTTGGCTCCAACTGAAACAACATGGCAAATGTCCACTTTGGCTCCCTGGCTCATGTAACCAAATGATTTGCTTGTGTACCAGTCAATCATTGGAGCCTTTCACATCCACCAGCTACAGAATAAGAAGTTGCACATCATGGAGTTTAACCACACATATGGAGTATATATAAAACAAAAAAGTAAATGACACCATCTTGGGCCCCATGCTTACTGTCTAAGATACTTAAGTGTGTGACCAGTTGAAACTGGACTGGATGGGTTATAAATCTAGTTTGAAAATATTTTGACATTTTGGGTAGGATGGGAAGTCTCTTTTGCACAAGAGAAAAGATATAGGTTCATATAGATCCATCTAAGTGTCGTTTATAGCAATTCTGCTACCATTGCAGACAATGTGCCTTACTACCAGGCATGGATATTTGGTATTACAGGGAAAGTTGGATCAACAACTGTTTGGTAAAAATGACCTTACACTTACATAACTGCCTCTACCAAGACTTTTAAGCCAATGGTTCTCAAACTGGGTTCCAGCCTGAAGACCAGGAGTATGCAAATCTGACTCTTTGAATGAATGTTTTAGGGCAATGGTACATTGTGAATTTTTCCACCCACCCACCTTCTAGTTTGTGGGTGGCAAAACACTGGAAAATACCTTTGCAGTGACAATGATGGTGCACCGTCAGGGTCAGCCACCTTTTCATATGTCTATGGCCACTTCAATAGGTCTTTCCCCAGTGATTATAAAAGATCAAGATCCATGTTGAACACAGTTTAAACAATGAGATAACCATGGCACGAACAAATCAGAAAATCTATAGTCAGAATTGATTAAAAATAGTACAATAAGATCAGTCCAACTCCCACTGACTTCTTTAAGATGATATGATTGATATGAAGCTTGGATTTTACCAAACTTGTTTATTAGATTGTATAGATTAGGGAGATATACAACAGAAAAAATAAGTATTAAACTCGTCAACATTTTTCTCAGTAAAGATATTTGTAATGGGGCCATTGACATGAAATTTACACCAGATGTTGGTAACGACCCAAGTAATCCCCACATAGAAAGATGTCGATAAACGATGTGTAATAAAGTAGAATGACACAGGGAATAAGTATAAGACATGTGAAGAAAAGGAGGTGCAAATAGGCATTGAAAGCCATAAAACCTGCAGAAATCTGTCAGTATTTAGAAAGCAATCCTGCCCCTATCAGTGCAAATTAATATCAGTTGGTTTAGCTGAGTCTTAAAAGGTTTCTCATTTCTATGGTATCACACAAGAAGCATCTCATGATGGGTAAAAGCAAAGCGATCTCAAGACCGTCACAACCTTATTGTTGCAAAACATACATTGGTTACAGACATATTTCTATGCTTCTGAATGTTCCAGTGAGCACCTTTGGGGCAAAATCCAAAAGTGGAAAGAACATCATTTCACCCTAAACCGGTCACGACCAGATGCTCCTTGCAATATTCTGATAGATGAGTCAAAAGCATAATCAGAAGAGTTGTCCAGAATAAGCAGGTCCAGTTATTTTAAATAAAACGAATGCACTCAATCGACATGGCCTCTGTGCACACTCGAACGGTTAGAATGACCCGACTTGAATCCAATTGAAAATCTATGAAAAGAATTGAAGATCAGAGTTCATAGAAGAAGCCGCCAGAACCTTCAAGATCTGAAGACAGTTTGTGGGCCAAAATCACAGCTGAGCAATGCATGCGACTAGTTTCTTCATACAGGAGAGGCGTCATTGTCAACAAAGGCTTTTCTACTAAGTATTAAAAAAATTTCAGTAAGTGTGTTCAATACTTATCCCCTGTGTCATTCCACATTACTACACATCATTTATGGACTTACTGTATTTGTTTTGAGTGGATTACATCTCATACTGTCGTGTCCCGTGACAGATGTGAAATAATAAGGGCCAATGGTTACCATTACTATTGGATCTTTATATAGACTTCTGAACCATTTAAGGGAGTTCATGCCAAAGCCCAAATATTGTAGTAGAATTAAAAACCGCTAAACTACTATTAACTTGACTTTGAGAAACTGGCTATGTTTACTTGGGCTTGCTGAAGAGATGAAAAGCGCTCCCAGTTAACTAATGCTGCCGCTTTACCCTCATGAGCATTCCAAACATCAGCACTGAGCTGAAACGGGGTCTCTGTGGAGCATTCCTGGAGCAGCTGGAGCCGGTGTTCAATAGCTTCTCTTATATTATCATAAAAGCTATCTGTGTACAGATCCAAAGGGAAGGCCTGAATCAAACACACCAACAGCTTCAGCTGCACTTATCTTACTGTACATAGAACTTAAAATAATTTGCCGTATTTAGGGTAAATTCAAACTGGATTTAGAAAGGAAAAGAACAACAAATGCTTGGGAAAAATTTGCTTCAGACAATTCTTCCATTATAAATACAGATTTGCCCATTCCAGTCTGCATATACATTTTACCTTTGAACCTACATATTACAGAAAAATTCAAAATTGCAAAATTCAATATTAGGGTTAAAAACTGTCAATAAAATGGTAGTTTGACCATAGATAAAATTGTCACATCTTAATGTACAGCAGGCAAGTTTCTCCCTCAGCACATTGCCTGTAACCTGACGAAGCATTAATGAAGAACCCATAAGGGGGGTAGGAAAAGACTTGGAAAACAATTACAGAAATAGGTAAGTATAGGTGAGTGGCAATTAAAAATGTCAATATCACAGTAAACTGTTAGGGCTTACACACATCATTCCTTTCATTTTTGCATTTGTATGAGCTCTGCCTTGTTTATTACTTTCCAACCAGGCTTTAACTCACATGAGGTGCATCTTCCACTTCAATAAGAGGCAGTTCACTGAACATCTGGTGGAATTTTTTTGCAGCTGGGTGAGTCTCTTATTCGTACAGAACGTTGATACAGTGAAAGTTGGTTACCCGAGTGCACATGAAGATCAGACAAACCCTCTAGGACAACACTAATTGCCTAGGAAATAAGAGAAGTTTAGTATGACCAAACCAGTGGCATACAACTTCAGTATACATACTACCTAGAAACATTTACACATGACTGTAAACTGTAAGGAAAAAACATATCCATTTATTATACTTACAATGGTTACACTGGAGAAATATGTTGCCCACCTAATATCATACCACTAACAGATAATTCTCAGAGTTGCTGCCTCCATGCTGATGTATAGTGTGGGATTTGGACTTTTTACCGATCGCTATCATAAACATTTTAAACTTCCAAAGACAAGCTATCAAATAACTCACAAGATGTTTATATCAGATTTTAATATAAAAATACATATGAATGTAAAGGTTATGAATGCATACACATAGTAACTGTTAAGAATATAGAAAACTCTACTATATCAAAAATAAACCAATAATGGTATATACAACTATTCCTTCTCTGGATTATAGCAATAGTAAATTAAAGACTTTTTCCCTTCTGGGTGTGTTTTAAATGCTAATGCAAGTTAAGAGTCAGACAATCCCACCAGGGGCCACTACTGTCAGGACAGTAAACTTTCTAAAACAAAAGGCACTGCAGCAGTACTGCTTCCTGCAGGAAAGAAATACAGCTGGGAACCAATGGAAAAAGACCTTCCCTGAAAGGTTTACCTTAAGATAGCTAAAATAGCTTCAACATTTAGTATGTATTTTTGGTGATGTTCATATTCAACATTTTAGGTTCAATTGACATATTTTTTTTTTTTTTTTTAACTTGTTTTTATCAAAATTTTCTTAAGCATGTCATACATATATTGGATCATATAAAACCAGTTGATAGTTGTCATAGTTAACAAAATATGCATGCCATAAAATGTGATAAAATTGAAGAAAGAGAGAAATAAACAGAAACATAAAACAAAGCTAGCATAACAGTACATTTCCGTTGTTTCGCTATATATATATAAATTTTCTGAGAATGAGTATAAATCTCTAGATTTAAGTAAACAGATCAGGTTTAGTTACCTTAAGTATGACGTCAAAAGCCTATTAGTACGGTGACTCCTGGAGGGTGAACTTGTGGGTGGTCTGGTTCCTTGGAGTGAGTTTTGGATGTAAGCGTTAGTTTCTTGTAGTAAGGGGTTACCTTTCAAGATTTTCATATCATACCATGTTGTGTTTATGAAGGTGTAAGTGGTTAAATATCTAAGTGGTGAAGGGAGGCTATTGATGTACGTGGTCCAGATAGAAAAAAAATTATCTGCCTGTAAGTTTTTTCTCGTTTTGGCCTCCAGCCTGTCCATATGAAAGATATGGTGTAGTTTGTGTTTCATGAGTGTGGTTGATGGGATTTCCGGGGATCAATTGACATATTTAAAGGGAAAGTCAACCCCAAAATATAAATTTGCCTAGTTCTAAGCAACTTTCCAATATACATTACACATTTTCAGTGCTTTTAAAGTTATTTGTAAAAACATTTGATATTGAAAGCAGCATTTGCTTAACTCCCAGTTGTTACTTTGTAAATAATGTTGCAAAAGTCTTGGTTCCTCAGCAAAGACAGGTCTGTTAATCAGTCTTACATTTTAGCAACAGTCTTAGACATCAGAGCAGAGCAGAGAATAGAAGGGGACAGACAAACACTTCTTTCAATAGCAATACATATACAAATAACTTAAACACCATAGACAATTTATAAAGAATGTATATTGCAAAGTTTTCTTTTATTAGGCAAATTTTGAGGTTAACTTGCCCTTTAAATAATATAATAATAGTAATAAAGCAGGGGATTTAAACATTTTGCAAAATACCATCATTACATTTTGAACAAATGTAACCTCTACAAGCCTGTCTGTCAGTGTCAGTCCTGGATATGGGACAGACCCACTGGAGATGGGACAGATCTATTGGAGATGGGAACAGACCCACAGGACTGGACCAGCTCAGAATTGCTGAACCATGATAGTAAGAAGCAGATGATGACAATGGGTATTAACTGTCATCCCAGAAACTATCCTATCTACACACCTCCAGCCTTCTCCAGCCACTACACTACCTCAGTGGCCTGCTTCTTGCTAGGAAGGAGCCTACATAAAATAATGTGGATGTGAAACAAGTGGGCATGTTTTTGCAGTGACTGTATCTGTTCTGTAAGTTTAATGTGATTTAATTCTTCTTTTAATCTTTGGCTGAAGCAAAGCAAGAGTATGGCACCAATAGACTATTTTGTTCAGCTTTCAGATTACAATAATAAGTGAGGAGTACTGAAACGCACATGCCTAGGAATGATCAGCAGAAGTTTAACCATCATATTGTAGGCTGTATAGATGTGTTATTAGGGAGAAAAATAAAATATTCCACTATAGTAGAATACATGGCAGTGCCACTTTATGCACACATAACTACACATGATTTATTGAGGCCCAGGACAGATCTGAACCACTTCCTAGTTATATGCTACCTGTAGCCAAAGACAATAATTATAACATTTGTTATAGATTGGTGTAAATGTGAAAGTCCACATCATCCTTGTTATTATTTTTTTTTGGATAAACATTATCTATGACTGGTCTGAATTAGGGATGCACCGAAGCCAGGATTCGGTTCGGGATTCTACCTTTTTAGCAGGATTCGGATTTGGCCGATTCCTTCTGTCCGGCCAAACCTAACCCGAATTTGCATATGCATACTAGGGACAGGGAGGGCAATTGCATGACTTTTTGTCACAAAACAAGGAAGTAAAAAAATGTTTTCCCCTTCCCACCTGGCCGGTATTTTACTGGCCTGGCTGGTAAAAATGATGGCTGATCCCAATGTTATTAATAGGGAAAATAGATAAATATACAGGGAGACAGGTTTTTTTTAGCAGAACAGGTGGCAACCTTGGCTAGTTTGTGCTTTCAAAATCTGCCTGGACTTAAAATTAGCAGCCCAATTTGGCTGGAAAAAGTGCCAACCAGTGGCAACTCTGATTAGCACAGACAACACCACAACTGGCATGAAAAACACTATCCGCAATTAAATCTTACAGTACAACAGATTGACAAGCGAGCACATAAGCTAGAAAGATGCTTTAAGTGCACATAGGTCATACCTCCCAACTGTCCCTTTTTTGGAGGGACAGTCCCTCTTTTGACAGCTCAACCCGCAGTCCCTCATTTGTACTGGAAAGTCCCTATTTTCTCTGCACTGAACAGCCAGAAAAAGAAACAAATTTTCTCACTTAATTGGCTTTTAGCAGAGAGCACAGAACAGCCACCAGATGCAAATAAGATACTTTGTAACAATTTTGAGACACAAAAAAACAGTTTAGATAAGGAGAAATATTTTCAAACTTTCATAACCTGCCAAATTTTGTAAAATTAACATGGTAATTAGGGGGTGTGGCCACAGAAAGGGGCATGGTCCAAAAAATTTGCTGTTTTTTTGTCCCTCTTTTTACTTCCAAAATGTTGGGAGGCAGGCCCGGACTGGCAATTGGCCTGTTCGGGCATTTTCCCGACGGGCCGCTCTTTATTTAGGGTAAGTGGGCTGCTACTGATTGATCCAGCGGGCTCTAGGACCGCTCCTCCATCCTGTTTCACAACTGTGGCTCTGCCCCTCCCACTCCTCTCTGTTCAGACGCTGCTGCCTCTGCCGGCTGTTTGTATGTCCCAGCAAGCTCAGCATGGAAGCCGGATGAATAGGAGATACTGCAGCTGCTGGCCTGCCTGCCTGTGCTGAGCCTGCACATAATGCTCCCTGCCTGTCAACACACCACATCAGTAACATCAGGTTGGTGTGGATTTCTGTAGAGCAGGCTGCAGGCAAAATCACTATGGGGTAGGAAGAGTCAACTGTGCTGAAAGTATTAGGTACTGACTAAATCTGTCTTTTTTAAAAATTTAACCTGGACTGTCTGTTGGTTTTCAACACTTTTTCACTTCAATTTTTTTTTTTATAAGAATGAATAAAATAGTAAAAAAAATGTTTTGTTGTCCAATGTATTCGTGTTACTAGGGTGGGCCCTGCTGGCCCAGACCCAGTCCGTGCACTTCACCCTTACCTCCCGGACCCCAGTGGCGCAGGGAAAAGGTTTGCACACACACGGAGGTGGTTTCCCGGCAGATTGGACTTTGCGGCTGTGGGGCCCCTCAGTCCAACGCTGCTTGGCCTAGTCATGGTTCTTGTGCCGTACAGCCCACTATATTTATCAAGGTATATAAAGGCACAATGCTGCAGAATCTTAAACATATTTTACAAGGCAGCTCTTTACGCACATATTTTTTTGCAGTTTTACCCCAATATATGAGTGGATGTATACAAAAACCATTACATGTGGGCTGCTTTTTTTTTTTTGCCCAGGCTGCTTTTTACCCCCAGTCCGGCCCTGTTGGGAGGTATGGATAGGTGGATAACAATCACTTTTGTGTGTCTTGCTGTTTACGTAACCAGAGCACTGCAGCAAACGTTTCCGGCCGGGGTGATTTTGTAGACGCACATCCTCTTCTGAAATGAAAATGTGAGTGAGATGCGCTGATCGTGGCTGAGGACGTTGATGGCAGAGGCTGGGGAACCGAGGCATGGACTGGAAAAGTGTATTGAGTTGCTGGAATCCGTGAGTGCCAACCCGGAGCAGCTGCTGAGGTATAGAGAGACATCTCCTTATTAGCAGCCATGCCCTCTGTGTCCTTAATTCCGCAGTTCTTTTCTATAGTCTACTGCTGAACCATGTGTGTTTTTTTCAGAATAAATCCTGGAGACTTACAGAACTGTCTGTGTTGTTTATTTTTGTATAACGGAATAATAAAAACTCATTCTAAGCATCATTCCAACATAAGCTTTTCATTGATTGAAACATTGAAAATGTAAGTGCAGCTGAAAGCACTATCCGTCTGCCCCTTTCTTTTCTCTGCACTGCTTTTTCAGACTCAGGAATCCGTGTCAAAGAAACTGCCTGAACAGACCTGGAAAAGAAATGACTGGTTTTAAGGATCAAAGCCAGAAAACAGAATAAAAATATGGCTTTCAACTGAAAACTTTAAATGCGACATCTGAATTAATATACCTGTAAAAACAATCTGCTTAGAATTACAGTTTCTTTTATCATGCCAAAAAGTAGCTTCTAGACAGACATACTCCTAAAGTTGTGTTGAATCCAAACGTCTGCTAACTCTAGAGAGCAGCCTTGCACACCAGAGCTACAGCCCACAGATAATTTAGAAGACTACATATTTATTTCATTTTTGCTCAGGTTGTGCCAGGCTGCTGCAGGTCATTCACAACTCATGAGTAGGGATGTAGCGAACGTCGGAAAAAAAGTTCGCGAACATATTCGCGAACTTGCGCAAAAATGCGAGCGGTTCGCGAACGGTTCGCGAACCCCATAGACTTCAATGGGAAGGCGAACTTTAACATCTAAAAAAGACATTTCTGGCCAGAAAAATGATTTTAAAGTTGTTTAAAGGGTGCAACGACCTGGACAGTGGCATG
This sequence comes from Xenopus petersii, assembly GCA_038501925.1. Lineage (NCBI taxonomy): Eukaryota > Metazoa > Chordata > Amphibia > Anura > Pipidae > Xenopus > Xenopus petersii. Next base: position 79,299,304 of record CM076677.1, read on the forward strand.
CCAGAGGGGGATCAAGGGCAAAAATGTATCTGAAAAATCTGCCTGTGTGTGCTTGGAAGAGATAGTGTAGGGGGAGAGCTGTTAGTGATTTCAGGGACAGATGATAGTAAGTTTGCTGGCTAGTAATCTGCTTGATACTGCTCTGTATTGGAGGGACAGAAATCTGCAGGGATTTGAGGGACATTTTAGCTTAGGTAGCTTTGCTGGCTAGTAATCTACTGTTCTCTTTAAACAACTGCCATACGTTGACCTTGTAGGCATTGTTTGCCCAGTTTTTTTGGACGCAGCCACTGAAGCACAGTTGCCAGAAAAAATATGCCATATAAATGCTGAAAATAGTCATTTTTCGCCATACGTTGACCTTGTAGACATTGTTTGCCCAGTTTTTTTGGACGCAGCCACTGAAGCACAGTTGCCAGAAAAAATATGCCATATAAATGCTGAAAATAGTAATTTTTCGCCATACGTTGACCTTGTAGACATTGTTTGCCCAGTTTTTTTGGACGCAGCCACTGAAGCACAGTTGCCAGAAAAAATATGCAATATAAATGCTGAAAATAGTCATTTTTTGCCATACGTTGACCTTGTAGGCATTGTTTGCCCAGTTTTTTTGGTCGCAGCCACTGAAGCACAGTTGCCAGAAAAAATATGCCATATAAATGCTGAAAATAGTCATTTTTTGCCATACGTTGACCTTGTAGGCATTGTTTGCCCAGTTTTTTTGGTCGCAGCCACTGAAGCACAGAGGCCAGAAAAAATATACCATATAAATGCTGAAAATAGTCATTTTTTTGGTCGCAGCCACTGAAGCACAGTTGCCAGAAAAATTATGCCATATAAATGCTGAAAATATAAATTTTTTTGGTTGCAGCCACTGAAGCACAGAGGCCAGAAAAATTATGCCATATAAATGCAGAAAATATGCATTTTTTTGGTCGCAGCCACTGAAGCACAGTTGACAGAAAAATGATGCCATATAAATGCTGAAAATATTAATTTTTTTGGTTGCAGCCACTGAAGCACAGAGGCCAGAAAAATTATGCCATATAAATGCAGAAAATATGCATTTTTTTGGTTGCAGCCACTGAAGCACAGAGGCCAGAAAAATTATGCCATATAAATGCAGAAAATATGCATTTTTTTGGACGCAGCCACTGAAGCACAGTTGCCAGAAAAAATATGCCATATAAATGCTGAAAATAGTCATTTTTCGCCATACGTTGACCTTGTAGACATTGTTTGCCCAGTTTTTTTGGTTGCAGCCACTGAAGCACAGAGGCCAGAAAAAATTAAACCAGTAGGGTTTGCACCCTAGTTTGTAACGGTGGCGGAGGGAGGAGGACGCTAAAGGACAGCTGTGTGTGGAGTCATGAGGCTTGAAGAGAAGGACAGCTGCATAGAAGTCAGAACAAGTCTTCCGGCGTGCAGTAACCCTCCGAGATCCACCCCTCATTCATTTTAATAAAGGTCAGGTAATCGACACTTTTGTGACCTAGGCGAGTTCTCTTCTCAGTTACAATCCCTCCTGCTGCACTGAAGGTCCTTTCTGAGAGCACACTTGAGGCTGGGCAAGACAAGAGGTTCATGGCAAATTGTGACAGCTCTGGCCACAGATCAAGCCTGCGCACCCAGTAGTCCAGGGGTTCATCGCTCCTCAGAGTGTCGATATCTGCAGTTAATGCCAGGTAGTCCGCTACCTGCCGGTCGAGGCGTTCTTTGAGGGTGGATCCAGAAGGGTTGTGGCGCTGCCTTGGACAGAAAAACATTTGCATGTCTGACGTTACAGACCGGCCAAAGGGCTTTGTCCTTGCAGGTGTGCTCGTGGCAGGATTACTGGCACCTCTGCCCCTGGAATGTTGATGAGTTCCTGAAGTGACATCACCCTTAAAAGCATTGTACAACATGTTTTGCAGGCTGGTTTGTAAATGCCGCATCTTTTCGGACTTGTGGTATGTTGGTAACATTTCTGCCACTTTATGCTTGTACCGAGGGTCTAGTAGCGTTGCGACCCAGTACAGGTCCTTCTCCTTAAGCCTCTTGATACGGGGGTCCTTCAACAGGCATGACAGCATGAAAGACCCCATTCTCACAAGGTTGGATGCAGAGCTATCCATCTCCGCTTCCTCATTATCAAGGACTGCATCATCCACGGTCTCCTCCCCCCAGCCACGTACAAGACCAGGGGTCCCCAAAAGGTCACCACTAGCCCCCTGGGAAGCCTGCTCCTGTTGGTCCTCCTCCTCCTCCTCCACAAAGCCACCTTCCTCCTCTGACTCCACTTCTGGCACCTCTCCCTGCGTTGCAGCAGGTGCCTGGGTTCGTTCTGGTGATTCCGACCATAAATCGTGCGCTTCCAGCTCCTCGTCACGCTGGTCTACAGCCTCATCTGTCACTCGTCGCACGGCACGGTCCAGGAAGAAAGCGAAGGGTATTAGGTCGCTGATGGTGCCTTCGGTGCGACTGACCATATTTGTCACCTCTTCAAAAGGTCGCATGAGCCTGCAGGCATCGCGCATAAGCACCCAGTAACGGGGGAAAAAAATCCCCAGCTCTGCAGATCCAGTCCTACCACCCAGTTCAAAAAGGTACTCGTTGACGGCCCTTTGTTGTTGCAGCAGACGTTCCAACATAAGGAGCGTTGAATTCCAGCGAGTCTGGCTGTCAGAAATCAAACGCCTGACTGGCATGTTGTAGCGCTGCTGAATGTCAGCAAGGCGTGCCATGGCTGTGTAGGAACGTCTGAAATGGGCCGACACCTTTCTGGACTGGGTGAGAACGTCCTGGAATCCTGGGTACTTGGAGACAAAACGTTGGACTATTAAATTTAACACATGTGCCATGCAGGGCACATGTGTTAAATTGCCCAGTCTCAACGCTGCCAACAGATTGCTTCCATTGTCACACACCACTTTTCCGATCTGCAGTTGGTGTGGGGTCAGCCACCGATCGGCCTGTGACTGCAGAGATGACAGGAGTACAGATCCGGTATGGTTTTTGCTTTCCAGGCACGTCATCCCCAAGACAGCGTGACAACGGCGTACCTGGCACGTCGAATAGCCTAGGGGGAGCTGGGGGTGCACAGGTGTGGAGGAGGAGAAGGAGGACCCAGCAGCAGAGTAAGAAGAAGAAGAGGAAGAAGACGAGGTAGAGAGCGATGGAGGAGTAGAGGTGGTGGCAGAACCGCGTGCAATCCGTGGCGGTGACACCAACTCCACTGTTGTTGTTGTTGAGCTACCCATTCCCTGCTTCCCAGCCATTACCAAGTTCACCCAGTGGGCAGTGTAGGTGACATACCTGCCCTGACCATGCTTGGAGGACCATGCGTCAGTAGTCATATGGACCTTTGGCCCAACACTAAGTGACAGAGATGCGGTAACTTGGCTCTGCACATGTTGGTACAGGTGTGGTATTCCCTTTTTAGAAAAAAAATTGCGGCTGGGTACCTTCCACTGCGGTGTCCCAATTGCTACAAATTTGCGGAAGGCCTCAGAGTCCACCAGCTGGTATGGTAAAAGCTGGCGGGCTAAGAGTGCAGACAAGCCAGCTGTCAGACGCCGGGCAAGGGGGTGACAGTCAGACATTGGCTTCTTACGCTCAAACATGGCCTTCACAGAAACTTGGCTGGTGGCAGATGACTGGGAATGGGAACAGGTGGTCAAGGTGGAAGGCGGAGTGGAGGGTGGTTCAGACGGGTCAAGGAGAGCAGAGGTAGAGCAGTAAGATGCTGGACCAGAAGGAGTGTGGCTTTTAGTTTGCCTGTTGCCTTTGAGGTGTTGCTCCCAAAGTGCTTTGTGCTTGCCGCTCATGTGCCTTCGCATAGAAGTTGTACCTATGTGGCTGTTGGGCTTACCAAGGCTCAGTTTCTGACTGCACTCATTGCAAATTACAATGCTTTTGTCAGAGGCACACACATTAAAAAAATCCCACACTGCTGACTTTTTGGAAGTGTGCGATCTGGCGGTAACAGTAGAAGTTGGCGGCATTGGCGGCAATGGCGGGTGCGTTGGCCGGCTGAACACAGGTGCCGATACATGTTGTTGCCCTACTGATCCCTGAGGGCTGTCCTCCCTGCTTCTTCTAAGTCTTATTCTCCTACTGCCTCTCTGACTCTCCGTCTCTCCATCTGAACTACCCTCCTCTTGCTCTCTTCTACTAGGCACCCACAAAACATCAATCTCCTCATCATCATTCTCCTCAGATGCATCAATTTCTTCTGACACATCACAGAAGGAAGCAGCAGCGGGGACCTCCTCCTCATCACTCATCATTATGTCCATCTCTGTCGTGTTCTCTGCCAGAATTAAATCTGGTGTAACGTCCTCATCTCCTTCATCTTCTTCTGGCAATAATGGTTGCGCTTTACTCAGTTCAAGAAACTCATGGGAAAATAACTCCTCTGACTCCAGTGAAGAAGGGGCACTGGTGGTGGAGGAAGTGTTACGTGGGGTGGCCATAGCAGTGGAGGATGAGGAGGATGTTGTGGTAAAGTTAGAAACGGTAGAGGATGGGGTGTGCTGTGTAAGCCAGTCAACTACCTCTTCAGCATTTTGGGAGTTCAGGGTCATTGGCTTTTTAAAACTGGGCAATTTGCTAGGGCCACAGGATTGCATAGCAGCACGGCCCCTAGCACGGCCTCTGCGTGGCGGCCTGCCTTTGCCTGGCATTATTTTTAAAAAAACAACAACAACAAAAACTCAGTTGGTTTTTCTGGAAACGATAATACACACAGCTAGATGGCAGTTTGAAGAAAACAGTGTGCAAATAATGCCTACAAGGTCAACGTATACACAGCGGTGGATACGGATTACGTAAAATATATGAATGCTGCTTGAAAAAAAGTAACTCAAGTGGTTTTTCTAGAGACGATAATATTATCAATATTTAGACAAAATGTGAACAAGCTCACACAGCTAGATGGCGGTTTGAAGAAAACAGTGTGCAAATAATGCCTACAAGGTCAACGTATACACAGCGGTGGATACGGATTACGTAAAATATATGAATGCTGCTTGAAAAAAAGTAACTCAAGTGGTTTTTCTAGAGACGATAATATTATCAATATTTAGACAAAATGTGAACAAGCTCACACAGCTAGATGGCGGTTTGAAGAAAACACTGTGCAAATAATGCCTACAAGGTCAACGTATACACAGCGGTGGATACGGATTACGTAAAATATATGAATGCTGCTTGAAAAAAAGTAACTCAAGTGGTTTTTCTAGAGACGATAATATTATCAATATTTAGACAAAATGTGAACAAGCTCACACAGCTAGATGGCGGTTTGAAGAAAACACTGTGCAAATAATGCCTACAAGGTCAACGTATACACAGCGGTGGATACGGATTACGTAAAATATATGAATGCTGCTTGAAAAAAAGTAACTCAAGTGGTTTTTCTAGAGACGATAATATTATCAATATTTAGACAAAATGTGAACAAGTTCACACAGCTAGATGGCGGTTTGAAGAAAACACTGTGCAAATACTGCCCACAAGATCAACGTATACACTACTACAGCGGTGGATACGGATCTTGTAAAATTTATTATGGCTGCTTGAAAAAAGTCACTCCGGTGTTTTTTCTGGAGACGGTAATATTATGGATATTTAGACAGAATGTGAACAAGGTCACACAGCTAGATGGCAGTTGGTTGAATAACACACTGGGCAAAAAATGCCTACAGGGCAAATAATGCCTAAAAGGTCAACTTATACACTACTACAGCGATGGATACAGATTACGTAAAATATGTTATGGCTGCTTGAAAAAAGTCACTCCGGTGTTTTTTCTGGAGACGGTAATATTATGGATATTTAGACAGAATGTGAACAAGGTCACACAGCTAGATGGCAGTTGGTTGAATAACACACTGGGCAAAAAATGCCTACAGGGCAAATAATGCCTAAAAGGTCAACTTATACACTACTACAGCGATGGATACAGATTACGTAAAATATGTTATGGCTGCTTGAAAAAAGTCACTCCGGTGTTTTTTCTGGAGACGGTAATATTATGGATATTTAGACAGAATGTGAACAAGGTCACACAGCTAGATGGCAGTTGGTTGACTAACACACTGGGCAAAAAATGCCTACAGGGCAAATAATGCCTAAAAGGTCAACTTATACACTAATACAGCGATGGATACGGATTACGTAAAATATATTATGGCTGCTTGAAAAAAGTCACTCCGGTGTTTTTTCTTGAGACGGTAATATTATGGATATTTAGACAGAATGTGAACAAGGTCACACAGCTAGATGGCAGTTGGTTGAATAACACACTGGGCAAAAAATGCCTACAGGGCAAATAATGCCTAAAAGGTCAAGTTATACACTACTACAGCGGTAGTAAAATAAAAAAAAGTAAAATAAAAAAAAAATGAATATTAAAAAAAAAAAAATTAAAGTTGGTGCTGCTGAACTACTAGGAGCAGCAGATTAGCACACCAGTCCCACTCCCCAACACTGCTAGACTAATAGCACTGGGCTCTTATAGTAGTAGTAGTAGTAGTAGTAGTAAAACAACAAAAAAATAAATAAAAGCAGTCCTTACAAGGACTACTGTTATTGCAGCAGTCAGCAGATGAGATCAGAAGCAGGACAGCTGCCCACTGCAGCTACATACAGAGCACTGCAGTAGAAGGTAGATTACTAGCCAGCAAAGCTACCTAAGCTTAAATGTCCCTCAAACCCCTGCAGACTTCTGTCCCTCCAATAACAGAGCAGTATCAAAACGATTACTAGCCAGCAAACTTTCAACTGTCCCTGAAATCACTAACAGGCAGCAGCTCTCTCCCTACACTATCTCTTCAGCACACACAGGCAGAGTGAAAAAACGCTGCAGGGCTTCGGTTTTTATAGGGAAGGGGAGTGGTCCAGGGGAGAGCTTCCTGATTGGCTGCCATGTACCTGCTGGTCTGGGGTGAGAGGGCAAAAAAAAGCGCCAACAATGGCGAACCCAAAATGGCGAACGTCGCGCGACGTTCGCGAACTTCCGGCGAGCGCGAACACCCGATGTTCGCGCGAACAAGTTCGCCGGCGAACAGTTCGCGCCATCCCTACTCATGAGTCATGTTGTATTTTTTGTGTATAGACCACTGCTTCCGTGGGTAATGTCTGAAGGGTACAATAGAAAAACACATGCAGGTTTATATCCAAAATGTTCTAGACACGGTGAACAGAAGGTACCCCAATTTTAATTCCAGTCTCTCTCTGTTTAGTCATTAAAAGTAATTTTCCCTGACCTTTAAGTGGGCAGCCATGTGATGGTTTATTTTGAGTTAGCACCACCCCCAAGTTTGAATTCTAAAACTAGATTGAAATCAGGAGAAGGATGGTCACGCCAGTTTCTAAAACATTTTTGGTTGCATACTTAAAGGGGAACTATGAAAATGTAATATTCGTGTCCGCATACTGAAATAAGAAACTTTCTAAATACAATTAATTAAAAATTCTGTACTGTTTCTGAATTAATCAAGTTTATCTTAACTATCCCTCTCTCAGCATCTGTTTCTTCTCATTCTGTCTTCATTCAGGAGTTGGGTGTCAGATGAATGATCCAATATATCTTATAGGGGGGGGCTCCATTTGCCGCCCTAGAAGATGTATTAGAGCTCACTCTATTAAAATCATCAGAAATCCTGTCTCTCTGCATGCAGAATTTGTGCAAAGGGCAGTTATTTTGTTAGATTTTGTTTGTACTGGAATCAGTGAGCTCTAATACATCTGCTAGGAAAGGAAGCCCCACTATACGATATATTGGATCTAACTGTTGATGTCTATCTGACACCCAACTGCTGCATGAAGATAGAATGAAGAGAAACAGATGATGAGAGAGGGATAGTGAATATAAACGTAATTATTTCAGAAACAATGACAAATTTTTAATTGATTGTATTTGGAAAGTTTCTTATTTCAGTATGAAGAAGCTTATATCAAATTTTCATTTTCGCAATAGTTCCCCCTTTAACACCAAGGCACTTACAGCTGTTTGTTTGCATCTAGTACTGCACTCTTGTTCTTTTCTTTTTGTGTGTATAAGATTTTTCTGTTCCGAAATATGCTTTGCTACCTAGTAATGTGGCCAACAACTATATTTTATAATTACATTGCAATATTGCATATGATTTTTTTTTTTTTTTTACTGCAAAGCCAAGTTTAACTTATTTGAAGGATTATTTTAAAATATACCTTGTTTTTTCAGTGTGCAGGATGGATTGGCAATAGAGTTCTCTAGTTTAGCAAAAGTACTATATGATTTGCAAAAGTCACAGCTTGCACTAGTGGTTGGAAGCCCATTTGAGGTACTGATTATTGAGAATTTTGATGAAGAGCAAATATGGCAGCAACTGGAACTGCAGAACAATGCTGTTCTTAGCTACTTCAAGAAAGCAGTTAGCACTGCACAAAAGGACAAGGATATTTATCTTGTACAGTCAGCTGAGGAGGAAACCCCAGAATTAGAAGACGAAGATGAAGATGTGTCAGAAGAAGAGTCCGAGTTAATTAGTGAAAGTGAAGATGAACAAAGAACTCAGGAGAAAATACTTGCTAATACCAAAAGACTCAAAAGAACACCAGTGGAGAGATTTAGTGATGACGATGATAATTCAGATATGGACTTTGATAATGATAAACTGGAGAAGCAAAATAAGCAGAAACATAATAATAAAAAAACAATGGCTAAAGCTAGTGAAAAGTCAATACTTGATGACATGTTCTTTAAGTTGTCAGAAATGGAGGCCTTTTTAGAAAAAAGTTGAAAAAGAAGATGGCGAGGAAGATGACAATGATGAAGTTGATTATTTTGAGGATATTGACTCTTATGATGATGATGATGATATGGATGAAGACTTTCACATTACGAAAAGCAGTAAACGGGTAAGCTGTGTTTTAACTAAATGGCTGGAGAAATCCGTAAAGCGCATAAAAAGCTTTGCAAAGCATTTGTATCTCAGTCTAAACATTAAGATAAAATGGTTTGAACATGAGATCTTCAGGATGCTATGGTATTAATTAGCCAGACACAACTGGTCGATAAGGAAAAATAGTCATCATAAATTGTTTCGGCAAATGGCTAATTTTTAATAATCAAAAAGGTATCCAAAATATCATTTTTCAATTAGTGTAGCATTCAAGGACAAAGAAAGGTAAAGTCATTGGGGGAGTGCCAGTTTGTGTGCCAGTGAATTTAATTGGTTACTGAGCATACACCAAACTCCAACCTGCCACTGAGAATTGCTTAGCTATCAGTTGTTCAACACTTTGCATTTCCTGTATTGCTTTTCCCCAGACAGAGTATGGGGTACCTTCCAGTGTTGGGCTATCAGTCTACAGGCATGAAAAAGTACTTTATGAACTATTTTCTGAACTGGTTGTGTTAGTTAGGTTGGTGGGTCCATACTAAATAAATACCATCTAGGTTCAAGGGGCAGGGGAAGTTTGCTAATCTATGCCTGTATGGCTGTCTAAGCGGTTCTGTACAGGACCAGAAGGTGCGCATTTGTCATTAGTCACATGACATGGGGCAGCTGGGAAATTGACAATTTCCAATTACTATTTTCTATTTGTGACAGTTTTTCTAATATTGAAGTGTAAAGTTTAATTTTTCACCATCTAAAGCAGCTGGGGGGGGGCGCTGACTTGGTAACGGTTCCATTAAAGGCAGCTGTTGCTGATACAATAGTTGCTAATGTTTCACAGATGCTGCTGAGAAATGTGTCAGCTAATTGTATCAACTAAATGTAGTAAATTGTAACAGATCAGATGCTCCTTGAAATTATGAGAAAAAAGTAAAAAAAATAAAGATGGAAAGCTGTTGAAAAATATCTTTGTTTATGGAGAACAATCTGAAAACAACTGAACTGAAAATAAAAGCATTTGAAGGTAAACAACCCATTTTTTAATAAATGAATAAAACACAAACATTTGGCTATTTACAAAACATCAGGTACAGCACGTAAAAATAGAGATGAGTTCAATTCAGTCCAATGCGTTTTGCGTGGTTCAACGCTTCATGCTACTGAATTTATGAAAATACCGAAAGATTGAGACATGGCATTTGATTGTCATAGTAATAAAAATACCTCCACCTATTCACATTACACACCTTTCAACCATTTTAATCTATGCCGTTTAAGAAAACCATGGTAACCGTGTACAGTTATTATTATTATTATGCTTCTGTCTGTCAGTAAGGGTCCATGGAAGAACATTGAGTTCGTTCAGATCTGCCATATGTAATTATATTTGCCATTATTACAGTAGAAGCTAAACGCTTACAGAAGAAAAGCCTTGAAGGCTTTTTATGCTCCCTGTTTTCCAGTGAGGTATGCCTTTCTCCAACAGCAACCTCCCCACAGTGCATTTCCACATGTTTGATGAATTTGCTATGTCTCACTTGAGCAGATGTAATTTTCTGCCACATTAGCTTTGCTTCTTCTATTGCCAACGTATATTAGCAGTGCAGTAAATTCATAGAATTGCATAGTTCTGTTACACAAACCTCTCTTCAAATGCACTCGATTGCGAGCTGTGTCTATACATCTTTCCTAGCTTGCTCAGAACTGTATTTTACCATGTTGTTGTTTATTGTACTGTAGTACATAACATATCTTAAGCTGATAAAGAGTGAGCTGTAAATTATACACAGGTTGTACTATGCAAGCTCAGTCTTACAAAACACCTAGAACAGTAAAGACAAATGCCTCCAGGCTGGTTTGTAGCTGGGGCAACAAGAAGGTTCTTAAATGTATTATTGGCCAGTTCCAATGACAGTCTTTTGTAAGTTTGGGCTTATATAGTATAACCTGTGCATGATTTATTGTGAATGTTCATCTACTGAGCAATAGATGTAATGCAGTACCTATTTGTGCATCTTATTGCACTGACATTTTTCTCATCAGCAGTGATAGCTTGGGTTTAATTTTTGCTACTTCCCTTGTCCATTTCCTCTGTGAAACTTGAGTTATCTATATCCGGTATGGCTGAGCTGGACATGAAAGACACTCTTGGGTGTCTGGCCTGATACTCTGTTGTCTATCTGATGTGTGTGCCATTGCCCCAAGTCTTCATATTCTTTACCAGAGGGAGAAAAAAACTAGAGCTGGTAGTAGCAGTTTTAAGCACCTACGTGGGACAAGTCTCATGTAACATTATGAATAACTCATTATGATTAAAATTCCATTAAAACTCCATAAGAAAACTTGAATTATTTGAAAAAAAATGCATATGACAGGTCCCCTGTCATTGAATAATCATTCCACTTTCAGCGTATCTTCATGTCTTTGGCCTTAGTCGAGGCTTGATAAAGGACCCTGCGAGGTCCGAAACGTTGCCCTGTCTACTTTGCATGAGCCAATAAAATAGCACTAAAGAGTTTATTCACCTTTTTCAGTGTGCAGAAACTTTTTGGACTGTATTTGCCCTTAGTACAGTCTCTAACCTGACTGTGTCAAATATCTGTGTGAGACTGTTGTAAATCCTTTAACCAGACATAAAGTACTAGTGAAAGGAGACCGATATATTTTTCTTTTCAAAAACTTGGACACCCTAGAAAACACCTGGATCTGAATTAAATATATTTCATTTTAATATCTAATGTGTTCCTGCTAACTGTAACGATCGCCGCCCGGAGCAGGCCCAGGAGCTCTGGGCAGCGCGTCCTCTCCTGCCGGCGTCGCTCCCAAGATGGCGGCGCCCATGGCCGCCACGTGGGTAAGCGGCGCCGGCGCGATGACGTCAGTGCGCCGACGTCGGCGCAAGGACGTCAATGACGTCACTAAGGCGCCAAATTCAAATAAAAAGCCAGTTCAGATGCTAGAATGGCGCCCAAGTATAGAATCCTGTTCCCTAAGTGATTCCTGGGTTCCCTACCTGTTCCCTCTGCTAATATCTGCCTGATTCCTCCTTGTGACCCCTTGCCTGTACCTGGACTTCGCTGTTACTCTGCCTGCCATAGACCCTTTGCCTGGACCTGGACTTTGTTTGTATTCCGACTGCCTTTTGACCTGTGCCTGGACTTTGATTATTCTCTTGCCTTACCCCTGGATACCACGACCCGGATCCCTCGTGAGGGGCTTCCTCCTAGATCCGGACTACTCCCCAGAGGGGGCTCCCGGCTCCCTGACATTATACTTGGGCCATGGATCCCACTGAGGAAGCTCAGCCCGATTTCGGCAGGGCCTTTCGAGGCCTGCATTCCCGCATGGAGGCGTATGAAGCCCGGCAGAATTACGTGGGACACACGCTGGAGGCGATCCTGGAAAAGCTCTCCTTGTTGACACCAGCGACCCTCCTGCCAGCACCTCCTCCGCAAGCGGCTGCTGCCATGGCTACCCAATCCTCCACTTCTGGGCCACATATTCCTGCTCCGCCTCTCTACGATGGCGATCCTCAAGCCTGTCGAGGATTCGTGAATCAGTGCCAGATTCGCTTTGCCCTACACCCCACTGAATTTGACTCTGAACGTGCCAAGGTGGGGTTCGTGATTACTCGTCTGGCAGGGAAAGCTCTCGAGTGGGCATCTCCACACTGGGAGAAGCAGTCCCCACTAATGGATGACGCAGAAGCATTTCTCAAAGAATTCCGGATTGTCTTCGATGCTCCTGGCCGGGTGACATCCGCTGCTTCCCGTCTGTTCCAAATCCGCCAAGGGAGCCGCAGTGTAGCGGAGTATGCTATCGAATTCCGTACACTTGCTGCTGAGACTCGTTGGAACAACGACGCTTACCATACTGCATTTTATAATGGTCTCTCCCTCCGCATCAAAGATGACCTGGTCTCCCGTGAGTTGCCCACGCAACTGGAGGACCTCATCGCCTTGGCAGTCAAGGTGGACACTCTTCTGAGGGAGCATCAAATCCTGAGAGATCGCGTCAAGAAGTTTCAACCCATGTTGGCACCCCGCTTCCAGAGGCCTCTCCTGCAGGCTCCCGTCACCCCGCCTGCCCAAGCACCCATTTCTCTCCAGGAGGAACCCATGCAAGTGGGAAGAACTCGCCTCACGGAACAAGAGAGACTCCGTAGACGGATGTCAGGCCTGTGTCTGTATTGTGGCGGACATTCCCACTTCGCCAATGCCTGTCCTGCAAAGGCTAAGAGTTTTGTACCCCGAGGTATGTCTATGGTAACTCATGTAGGGGTCACTACTCAAAAGTCTCGAGATAAGTCTCAGGAGAAGACCCTAGAAAACTCACACAGGTTTCTCCTTCCCTTCCAGATTCATCTGACTGATAAGACCATCTTCGGGAATGCTTTCATCGATTCCGGAGCAGGGGGTAACTTCATAGACGCTCTCTTTGCCAAACACATGGGAATTCCTTTATTTCCTTTGCCTTCTCCCATGCGGATCATCGCCATAGATGATAAACCCCTGGAGTCTGTACTCACGATGACCACTGGCGAACTACCTGTGCAGGTTGGGACCCTGCATAAAGAGAGACTTTCGTTTCTTATTATCTCTTGTCCTGCTGTTCCAGTTGTTTTGGGTCTCCCCTGGCTGCGCCTGCACAATCCCACCATAGACTGGTCCACAGGGCAGATTTCTCGTTGGAGCCCATTCTGCCAACAGCATTGCCTTCCTGCTAAACCCCTCAAGAAGGTAGCTATCTCCTCAACCGAGCTAAAGTCTCTTCCCTCCTGTTATAAAGAATTCTCCGATGTGTTCTGTAAGAAGTCTGCGGAATTCCTTCCTCCACATCGCTCCTACGATTGTCCTGTCGAACTCATGCCTGGAGCAATGCCCCCCAGAGGCCGCACTTACCCTCTCTCTCCTGCAGAGACTACCGCAATGAAGGAATACATCCAAGAAAATCTCCAGCGGGGGTTTATCCGCCCTTCTACCTCTCCTGCAGGGGCTGGGTTCTTCTTCGTGGAGAAGAAGGACGGAGGCCTTCGGCCATGTATAGACTACCGGGGCCTGAATAAAATCACTGTAAAAAACAGGTACCCACTGCCCTTGATTGCGGAACTCTTCGACCAGCTGAAGGGGGCGAAGATATTCTCTAAGTTGGATCTCCGGGGGGCGTACAACCTCATTTGCATCCGTGAGGGTGACGAATGGAAGACGGCTTTCAACACTCGTGACGGGCACTATGAATATCTCGTTATGCCCTTCGGCCTTTGCAATGCCCCTGCCGTCTTCCAGGAGTTTGTTAACGATGTGTTCCGGGATCTCCTAGGAAGGTTTGTAGTCGTGTACCTGGACGACATCCTGATCTTTTCTAAAGACCTAGAAAGCCATCGCTCCCAGGTGAAGGAGGTACTCTCTCGTCTGAGGAAGAACTCTCTCTTCGCCAAGTTGGAGAAGTGCGTCTTCGAGGTGTCCAAGATCCCCTTCCTAGGATACATTATCTCTCCCGAGGGATTTGAGATGGACCCCGTGAAAGTGTCTGCCATCCAGGAGTGGCCTCTCCCGCTGAGTACCAAGGCAATCCAGAGATTTGTCGGGTTTGCTAACTACTATCGGCAGTTCATCCGGGGGTTCTCTTCCCACATAGCACCTATCCTGGCCCTCATCCGGAAAGGGGGTAAACCCAGCTTGTGGCCTCCATCTGCCATTGAAGCTTTTCAGTCCTTGAAAGAGGCCTTCACGTCCGCTTCTGTCCTCCGACACCCCAATCCTGAACTACCCTTCTGCATCGAAGTCGATGCTTCTGAAGTCGGAGCCGGAGCCATCCTGTCTCAGAGACATCCCGCTGATGGGAAGTTGCACCCCTGTGCCTATTTCTCCAAGAAATTCTCGTCCGCAGAGCAGAACTACGATGTCGGGAACCGTGAACTCTTGGCTGTTAAACTTGCCCTTGAGGAGTGGCGTCACCTCTTGGAGGGTTCTCTGATTCCTGTTCAGATTTTCACCGATCATAAGAATCTCGAGTTCATCCAGTCCCTCAAGAGGCTAAACCCCAGACAGGCAAGGTGGGCTCTCTTCTTCTCTCGATTTAATTTTATCTTGACTTATCGCCCAGGCTCCAAGAATCGGAAGGCCGATGCCTTGTCTCGTAGCTTCACTCCAGTGGACCGCTCTCCTGAGAGACAAGAGCCAATCATCCCTCCAGTCAAGATTATTGCCTCCTTGTATCCACAGTTTGCCGACCAAATCCTGGCTGGTCAGTCTTCTGCTCCTTCTGATACTCCCATTGGGATGGCATTTGTTCCTCCTGAGCTGCGTCTGCCTATCCTGCAACAGACCCATTGCTCCAGACAAGCCGGACACCCTGGCCCAGCTAAGACTCTTGAACTCTTACGACGCCTGGTCTGGTGGCCTGATATCCGCAAAGATGTGAAGGACTTTGTTGCTGCTTGTAATGTTTGTGCCACATCTAAGTCAAGTCACTCCCGCCCCAGTGGGTTACTACAGCCCTTGCCGGTTCCTTCCCGTCCCTGGACCCACCTGTCCATGGACTTCATTGTCGAACTTCCTCCCTCCTGTGGGAACACTGTGATCTGGGTTGTCATTGATCGTTTCTCCAAAATGGCCCATTTCATCCCTCTGAAGAAGTTGCCCTCTGCGGTGGAGTTGTCCCAGCTATTTATCCAATACATCTTCCGCCTGCATGGTTTCCCGGTGGAGATCGTCTCCGATAGAGGCACCCAGTTTACTGCCAAGTTCTGGCGTTCCTTATGCAAAGACCTGGGAATTGTTCTTCAGTTTTCATCTGCATACCACCCGCAGACGAATGGGGCAGCTGAACGTGTCAACCAAGCCCTGGAACAGTTCCTGAGGAACCACGTATCCCTCTGCCAGGATGACTGGTCTGATCTCCTCCCATGGGCGGAATTCGCTCATAATAATGCTTGTCATTCCTCTACAGGAAGGTCTCCGTTCATGACGGTGTACGGTCAGCATCCTCAAGCTTTTCCCCAAGACTTTGTGTTATCTGACGTCCTGGCTGCTGACGATTCCGCAAGCCATATGTCTGCTATTTGGGCTGCTACCAAGTTGAACCTAGAGAAGAGCGCTCTTGTTCATAAGACTTTCGCGGATCGTCGTCGAAGATCCTCTCCTCTCTACAAGGTGGGTGATAAGGTCTGGCTCTCTTCCAGGAATATCCGGTTAAAGATACCATCTCCCAAGTTGGGTCCAAAATTCGTGGGTCCATTTCCCATCTTGGAGATAATCAACCCTGTGGCTGTCAGACTCCAGCTTCCACCAGAGATGAGAATCCCCAACGTGTTTCACGTGTCTCTAGTGAAACCCGCCATCTCCAACCGGTTCTCTGGCGCTCAGTCTCCTCCTCCTGCCATCTCTGTGGAGGGTCAACTCGAGTACGAGGTGGAAAAGATCCTAGACTCCAGAATATCCAGA
Organism: Xenopus petersii; assembly: GCA_038501925.1. Classification (NCBI taxonomy): domain Eukaryota; kingdom Metazoa; phylum Chordata; class Amphibia; order Anura; family Pipidae; genus Xenopus; species Xenopus petersii. The sequence goes on from CM076677.1 coordinate 79,315,616, forward strand.
GGGTCCCTTCAGTACCTCATCAAGTGGAAGGGCTTTGGCCCTGAAGAATGCTCCTGGGAAGGATACTCTGTTGTCCATGCTCCTCGTCTGGTGAGGGAGTTCCATTCCAAGTTTCCCCAGAAGCCAAGTCCTGGTGGTCCGGAGGCCCCCCGTGAGGGGGGGGGTACTGTAACGATCGCCGCCCGGAGCAGGCCCAGGAGCTCCGGGCGGCGCGTCCTCTCCTGCCGGCGTCGCTCCCAAGATGGCGGCGCCCATGGCCGCCACGTGGGTAAGCGGCGCCGGCGCGATGACGTCAGTGCGCCGACGTCGGCGCAAGGACGTCAATGACGTCACTAAGGCGCCAAATTCAAATAAAAAGCCAGTTCAGATGCTAGAATGGCGCCCAAGTATAGAATCCTGTTCCCTAAGTGATTCCTGGGTTCCCTACCTGTTCCCTCTGCTAATATCTGCCTGATTCCTCCTTGTGACCCCTTGCCTGTACCTGGACTTCGCTGTTACTCTGCCTGCCATAGACCCTTTGCCTGGACCTGGACTTTGTTTGTATTCCGACTGCCTTTTGACCTGTGCCTGGACTTTGATTATTCTCTTGCCTTACCCCTGGATACCACGACCCGGATCCCTCGTGAGGGGCTTCCTCCTAGATCCGGACTACTCCCCAGAGGGGGCTCCCGGCTCCCTGACATTAACATATTCTTGAATAAACATTGTGTTTCTGAGGGATACTTCATTTTAGAGAACGAACTATGGCATTGTGTTTTTTTGTTTGTTTGTTTGTTTGTTTTCTAGTGATGAGGAGGATGAAGAAATGGAGGAAAATGAAGAGAGTCAAAAAGCAAAGGAGGCATTTAAACGTGTAACATTTGATCTCTCTGATGAGAGTGAAGGAGAGGATGTTGGCGATATACTGGGTGGAAAGAAACAGGAATTCTTAGAGTCTGTTGAAGTCAAGTCTTCCTTTGAGAAAAGGGAAGAGAAGGTCAGTGGACCGAGACTCAAAATAGTCCCCAGCATGGCAAGTACATATCAACAGCCCCCAACAAGTCCAATAAATATTAACTGTCTATGGCGTTTCCCAGCAGCCCTTCTGGTATTTGCTTGAATCTACAGTTTACAGTCCTGTGCTCTTCGTCAGACTGAAGAGGTCCCAGGCCCACAAGGGCTTCTGACAAAGGAGCCACAACCTCCTCTCCAGGGCCCTCCCTTGTGTACCTGTTCTTTCGATTCGGGCCAGAGGAGAGCAAGATCAGAGGGAGAACGGACTTTACGGGCAGCAGAAGGGTGCAGGTATGGGTCGGCAGGGCCCATCGAGTTTTTACCTGGTGTCCCGCTAGCTAAGTCTGAGTCTGACCCTGCCTGTGCTCAACTGATGAAATAATATCCAAAACTTCAAAAATAGACCGGCTATCAATAGGTTTTTTTAATGCCCCAACAACAAAGTGTAGTTTTAAGCAAAATAATGTTGCCCAAATTTAATTTGGAAAAATTCTTTCAGTTTTCATTCAGGCTACTGCACACAAAACATTTTTATCACCTTTAATAAGTAGTGGCACAATACATACTGTCAATCCAAGCACAGATATCCTAAGGATAAGCTAAAAATCAAACCCCACTATATGTTGCAAGTACTGATAGTACCACAGGTGTGACACATGTTGAGAATACAGTATTTTAGGAGGACATGCCCACCCTCCGTCACATCAGGAGTAGCCATCTATCTTTTTGTATTTTTTTTCTCAACTGCAATCATTTTTTTATTTTATTTCAGATGGCAGAAAAGATTCAAACGCTGCAAAAACAAATGCTAGAAGAGAAGCAATGGCAGTTATCTGGTGAGATAACTGCTCAGAAAAGGCCAGAAACAGTCTACTTTCAGAATCATTGGTATTCGACCATGCTTCCAGGATGGGTAAGTAATAGCTTTGTCCAGTTAGGTTCTTTAGGTAGAATAAACTGCTCAACATTTATGGAAACCTTACTTTAGACAAAAAAAAATTACTTGTGGTCCATTTTTGTTGGATGGATACAGATTTATTACAATAAACCCTTGTGTTTTTTCATATAGCACCTGTTATCTCAGATGAAACCACAATGCAGCTTGAAGATATAATTAAACAGAGAATAAAAGACCAGGTGTGTATTGGTTCATTTGATAAGCTATTAGTTATTTTATTATTATTTTAATCAATCACAAACAACTTTATTAAGCTTTGGCATATACTAATTACAGCCAGTTTACACCACTCAAATCATTGATCAGTAATATCATTAAGGTTCCAAACACGGCTTGTGGGAAGAACAACTCAATATGGCACCCATATCATTTCACACATGCATGACCAAACTGCACTGGTCCAGGTATAGGATTGTGAGAAATGTGCCTTTCTGCATTATTTATTTTGTTGGTCAGCAAGGAATTGTATTCAAAATCCAATACTTATCGTGTATAATACTCCATCAGCACTTTTGTATTTTATCAACCAAAAAGAGTCCACTGTTGTAACTAGAATCAGATTTTATTCTTTTGAAAAGGCATTTTACTTAAAATATAAGTTTTACTTGTTTTTTTAAACCTGTTGAAAGTGTTCTGTGCTAATTCCTCTGTATTTATTTTGCCAAGCTATGGGATGATGATAATCAGAAATATTGCTGTATTAGTTATTAAGTTGTAGTTCCAAGAATATACGTTTCATGCTAAGTAACTTTAAAGCTGAGCTTTTATGCCTATGTAAGTGAACAAACAGACATTCTCTCCAACTTTAAATGGCAATGAAGGCCTGCCCCACAGTTTGGTAACCACTGCTTTGTAAAATAAGTTGTAAACGCCACTATTGCTGTTTTAGGTACCAGGACTAATGTTAAGCAACACTCTTAGAAACTCTGGCAGCTCTTGTAATAATATTACTAATAAAAGTTTTTTTCTTAATTACAGAAAAAAAAAGAAGAGGAAGAAAATCCAAAACACACGGAAATCCAGAAAATGATGGATTCCCTCTTCCTAAAGCTAGATGCCCTTTCAAATTTCCATTTTATACCCAAACCAGTAAGTATTTGTTAAGGACTTATTTTCTCAAACCTCTGTATTTACAGTGTAAAGATCTATGCTTTGTTCTTTTATTCAACCTTTGACATACTGACTTCCAGGAAGACCTTTTTGAGCAGCTGTATTGTCGCCAGACCACACTGAGCTTGTGCATGGTCTTGGTCTTGCAAAGATTTTTAACAAAGTTACAAGATGATGACCCCCCTGTGGGCAACTTTGTTTAATTAGGTGCTGTAAGTTTATGTTTAGTATACAAAATACAGCATTTCTAGCATTATTCTACTTTATACTTTAGATCCCCTTTAAAGGTGTAGATTGTGTTTATAGGAACTCTTAGTATGATGCACACGATGATATACTACTACGGCTGTTCTTAATTTTTTATTTTTTTGTTTTTTAAATTATTTAGCTTTTTGTACAGCAGCTTTCCATTTTACAAGCTGAAATTGTGAACGCTCTGTCTAACCCATGCTGTAGTGTTGACCAGCTGTTTTATTCCCAGTGACTAAACTACTGGAGTTGACTACAAATGATATTGCCAGAGCTCAATTGCAGCACATGTGAATTTATTTAAATACATTTCACAAACATTGAGGTCTTAGTACTACATTTTACCCAGAATATGTAAGCTCACGTGCCACATTAAAGGTCCTCATTTAAAGGGATTATTCACCTTTAAATTAACTTATAGTATGATGTAGAGAGTAATGGTCTGAGATAATTTGCAATTGGTTTTCATTTTCTATTATTTGTGATTTTTTTTAGTTACCGTATATACTCGAGTATAAGCCGAGGTACCTAATTTTACCTACCTACGAAAACTGGGAAAACTTATTGACTCTAGTATAAGCCTATACACAACTACAGCCCTGTCTCCCAGCAGCGCACATTCTGCCAAAGCGACCCCCCCAGCGATCAACCGGACTTCTTTGCAAAGTTGATGGTGACAGAGAATTGCCAAACGGATTACTGTGTGCATTGTCCCACTGTCCCACTACCATGTGCAGAGGGTGCTGTTTGATATTGCCATCACTGTTAATCTTTCGTATAACCAACAGAGGGTGGTGTGTGATATTGCAGTCACTGTTATTCTTTCATATAACCAACAGAGGGCGCTGTGTGATATTGCAGTCACTGTTATTCTTCCATATAACCAACAGATGGCGCTGTGTGATATTGCAGTCACTGTTATTCTTTCATATAACCAACAGAGGGTGCTGTGTGATATTGCAGTCACTGTTATTCTTCCATATAACCAACAGATGGCGCTGTGTGATATTGCAGTCACTGTTATTCTTTCATATAACCAACAGAGGGCGCTGTGTGATATTGCAGTCACTGTTATTCTTCCATACAACCAACAGATGGCGCTGTGTGATATTGCAGTCACTGTTATTCTTTCATATAACCAACAGATGGCGCTGTGTGATATTGCAGTCACTGTTATTCTTTCATATAACCAACAGAGGGTGCTGTGTGATATTGCAGTCACTGTTATTCTTCCATATAACCAACAGATGGCGCTGTGTGATATTGCAGTCACTGTTATTCTTTCATATAACCAACAGAGGGCGCTGTGTGATATTGCAGTCACTGTTATTCTTCCATACAACCAACAGATGGCGCTGTGTGATATTGCAGTCACTGTTATTCTTTCATATAACCAACAGAGGGCGCACTGTTATGCTTTCATACAACCAACAGAGGGCGCTGTGTGATATTGCAGTCACTATTATTCTTTCATATAACCAACAGATGGCGCTGTGTGATATTGCAGTCACTGTTATTCTTTCATATAACCAACAGAGGGCGCACTGTTATTCTTTCATATAACCAACAGAGGGCGCACTGTTATTCTTTCATATAACCAACAGAGGGCACTGTGTGATATTGCAGTCACTGTTATTCTTTCATATAACCAACAGAGGGCGCACTGTTATTCTTTCATACAACCAACAGATGGCGCTGTGTGATATTGCAGTCAGTTATTCTTTCATATAACCAACAGATGGCGCTGTGTGATATTGCAGTCACTGTTATTCTTTCATATAACCAACAGAGGGCGCACTGTTATTCTTTCATATAACCAACAGAGGGCATTGTGGGATATTGCAGTCTCTCCCCAAGTGTACTGTTGGTATAGGAATGATTAAAAGTGACTGCAATCTCTGACCCGAGGTAGACTTTTTCAGCACATTTTGGATGCTGAAAAACTCGGCTTATACAATACGGTATTTGGCTTTTTATTCAGCAGCTCTCATGTTATTCAAATTTTCAGCAATCTGGTTGCTAGGGATCAAATTACCCTAGCGACCAAGCACTGATTTGAATAAGAAACTGGCATATGAATATGAATAGTAAAGGCCTGAATAGAAAGAGGAGTAAAAATTGCAAGAACTATATTTGTAGCCTTACAGAGCATTTGGTTTTTAGATAGGGTCAGTGACTCCCATATGAAAGATGGAAGAAGAAGGCAAATCATTTAAAAAACTAACTATATTAGAAACATTTTTTATTTTTCACAGCCTATCTATTTACCCAGTTTTTATTTTTACACCAAACTGTTCCTTTAAACCATATTTTCTGGTTGCCAAGCTACCCCTGACTTGAGGACCCCTGAGGAAAAAAGTTAAGAAACACTGTTTCAATGAAATGTTCTACATCCCATTTTGCTAGTTTTTGCAGATACAACTAAAGCAACAAAATATACAATGCAATTTATATTGTTAAAGAAAAAACAAGCTAACTGAAGCAGTAGTGGTGACCAGCAAACACATTGTATTTACTGTTTTTATTCGCTTTCTTAATTTGAAAAGATATCATGCATTATTAATGGGGGATCATGGAGACTCACCACAAATAGCCCGGGGACCTAATTTTGGGACCTGTCCAAGGTAAAGAACTGAGTTTGACGTTTGGAAGAACCAAGCTAGAACTGAGTTTGGAGTTGATTTTTTTGATTGTATTGGAGTATTTTTATATGTGCTAAATACCATGATAGCCTAATGATGGGATACTCACAGCAGTGCTAAATGGAGCCTGTATCTATGTGCACATACCAAGGGCAGTGAAGACTTTTAGCGTATATAAGTATGCTGACATGTGCTCTTTGTGGCTGTTCCCTAGAATCACTGTAATCATTGCTTATAGTAGTAATATATTTTGCAAAGCTAAAATCCTATGAACACAAGTTCTTTGTTTTTTTTTATTTTACAGGAAAAGAACAAGGCTGGAGATGTAAAGACCAGTGAAGAGAAAACAATCACTGAGAGGAAATGGGAGAGGAGGAAGAAGAAGGCTGCGAAGAGGCAGAAAATAAAAGAAAGAGAAGAGAGGAAGAAGCAAGCTGACAAAATAAGAGCAGAAAAAGGAATGAAAACGTATAATAAAGCAGCTGCTGCAGCTGATCTTAAAAAACTGACCAAAGAGGTAAAGGTCACAGTATTAAAGGTAATATAATTTAAGCACCTGTTCACTTGTTCACTAGTAGTATTGGCTAATGTAAATATCTGCAATCATTTACTTTAATAAAATTTGCACTAGTGAAATTACTGATCCATTTCATTTTCAACTTGATCCTTCAATTCGACAAATAAGGCAATTTTGTCCTGGTTTTTATTTTAGGAAAGGAGAGGCTGTAATGATTATTTTATTATCTGTTAAATAGCACCAACACATTTACACCGCTTTTTAGGTAGACTGATTGTTAATTTTATATGAAATAAACATGTATTCAAGGCTGGAGCACTGCAAGGCCATATGCTAATGCCGGAGTTGCACACATATAGTATATCCTAATTTTCAACATTGAAAAATTCATTGTGGTTTGTTTTTTTTTAACATTACGTTAGGTCATGGTGTACTACCTCTTTAAATCTAAGCTGGACTCACCATTTCATCTGGCAAACTTTCTTATCTTTAAAAAATGAAGCACTGTGCAGATTGCAGTGCCTGGAACTTTCCCCTAACAATGGAGGAAAATGCAGAACACAGAATTCTCTGTGTACATGAACATATTTAATGTATTTGTGGCACCTCTTGATTACTTCTTAAAAACTAGAAGCATCACTGTTTTGATAGTGCCTGAGAGAAAGGGGAAAATTCAACATGGTACAAAGCGCATTTTTTTGTTTTTGTGATGCATTTTTTTTATCAGTAAACAGCTAAATCTTGAATTGCATTCTTCATAACATACATTTTTCTGTTTCAGGATGAAGGGAAGGATAAAGCTTTAAAGTCATCTCAAGCATTCTTCTCTCAGCTGCAAGATCAAGTCAAATTACAGATCAAGGGAGCTAAGTCAGCACAGAAGAAATAAAAGAAAGATAATGAACTTTCGGTCCATAAACTTAAACTCTAGAACACATGTAGCTGCTTCTTTTTGCTACATATTATAAGATAATACACTGATGCACAGCCAATATACATCCCTTAAGACTACACCTCAGTACAACTTCAGTAACTTTACTGATGAGCTGTCAAGACTGCTGGCTGTGGTATTGCAAAAATATTTGTAGAGCTGCAGAAAACCCCAGCTTAGTCTAATCTATTCATATAAATTGGGTGAAATGTGAGTGTAAAAAAGAAATTGAGTTTGTATGGCCACATGTTTTGTAAATAAAATTTGTATTTTACAATGTGAGCTAAAACAATCTCTAATATATTTTTTTTTTTTAAAAAATACATGATCTGTACTATAATGAAGCACCCCCTATCCAAATTAGCAGAGATGTTAGAATGCTAGTTTTCATAGATGTGCCCCAACTGTGATGCCCCTCCGGGGGGAGGTTTAAAGGAGTGGTAAGGGGGCTCTGCTTGAAGACCTGTAAGGGTGAGCATTAGTGCTGTTAGGTTAAGATTTGGAGTAAATATGTGTGTGCAGATGTAGATATTCTTGAAGACTGACTGATGCACCAATATTTTCCTTAATCTGTACTCCTTTCCTGAGCTATGGGGAGCTAAAAGATCTGACAACCTTTGTTATAGCTTTAATTATTTTGTATGTTTTTTTAATTATCAGTACAGTAATCCTATATTTCTTTTTTGAAGTCGGCAGACGTAAATGCTGTCTGATTGTCGGAAGACCAAAAAAAAAAAGTGACTGTAAATGTTAACTCTTTATCTTATCCTTAGACAGCAACTGGCTGAACTACAGTGAAAATCAACACCGCTCCATGTTCTGTATGGCGGGGTAGCAGCATGTGGGTTTCTTTAGTGAAAAGGAAAGACATGAAACGAGCCTGCATGCTGCTGTCCTACTGTTCAAAACTCTGTGCTCCACTGATCCTTTCACAGAAACCAGCAGAGGGAGCCGAAGGATTTGTGGGCTCCGTAACTGTAGCTAATGGAGCGAAGAGGGAATTGCAGGCAAGAGATTGTGTTTTTTTGTTTGTTTTTTTAAATGGTACATATTTTTAAATTAATACATATTGGAAATATGTGTCCCGGCTTTTAGGTTTTGACTTTACAACCCCTTTTAAGGGGTCCAACAAAAAACATTATTTAATATTTAGTTTAAAAAAAATGAACTGTCCAGTATACATTAAAGGGGTGATTCACCTTCCAAACAATTTTGCAATTCACTTCTTTTCAGATTCAGAAGAAATAGATTTTTTTTCAATTGCTTTTTATTTTTTTATTCTTTACCGTTTTTCCAAAATTGAAGTTTAAATGAATGTTCCTGTCTCTGGTGTTTCAGTCTGGCAGCTCGTGATTCCAGGTGCTGATTGTAAACTGTTAAAATTTGCTCCATTCGTTTATACATTGCTCAGTAACATGTGTGGAATATTAGCAACTATTGTATCAATTCTAACCTCTGCCTTTTTCTGTTAAACAGGGACAAAGATAAAAAATGTATTCACTAATGTATCAGCTTAGAACAGTTTGTAGAGTTGCTTCAGAAAGACATAAGGTGAACAATAAAACTCAGAAAAACTGTCACAAATAGAAAGTAATTGGAAAAAGTATTTATTTCTGTTGAACTATCTCAAAATAACAGAACTGAAAAAAGTGTTAGAAGGTGAACAACCCCTTTAACAAAACATTAAAATGTTATTTGTACATGTAATTGCAGCATTTGCTTACCCCTTTCTGTTCCCTGCATCTAACTCTTAAAACAATGTTAAAGAAAGAGTTCTCCTCCGGGTTTGTTGATTGAGTAGATCTTTAAGTCCCAACAACCAGCAGTTTAAATTCCAAAAAAAATAATTAATTCAAATAGAGGGCACTGTATAAGGACTCTTAACCAAGGGCATTTGCTTCTGCAATTTTAAAATGCACGTTGAGCGTGACAAAATACATATATTGCGTTAACACTTTCTTGCCGCAGCTAAGCATGTTTTTTCCCATTCCAAACACAACCCTCTATTCAACTGATAGCTGAGAAACTGCAGCATGCTGCGTCTAAACAAATGCAAACTGAGTAATACGCAACTCAGAACGCTCATGAGGACAGCCTGGCAGAATGTAATGGAATCAATCAGTGTATGAGTTTTTTCACGCTCAAACCTTTGTTTTAATGCGGGTCAAACGCATAAAAAAAAAATCATAATTTTAAAGTATATGTGGTGTACAAAGTACAAATAAAATTGCACAGTAGATTTTGAACAATTGCGAGGCTTTCATTCTAGCGTTAAATGCATTTATATGTATTTGTGTTCAGGCCCTCCCCTCTTACATTTGCATTATTGCTGGTTGCCAGAGTTATAGAGGTAAAGCAACCAGTGCAGCTGCCCAACAAAAATGACACTCAAAACCCACAAACAATTAAAAAAAAAAATCATCCACAAAATGTATAATCTGTCCAGAAAGATTGTACCCAAAATTGTATCTAAAAAATTCAGAATATGACTAAACCGTTTAGTATACTGTTTGCAGTGCTCAGCAAGGACGCCTGGAACTACTGTCCGGGTCCTGTAGCTCAATGTTCCTTCTTGTACTGATCAGTACCTGTTGAGGGGAGGAGCCTGTTCACAAAAGTGCTATGAGTGGATGGCATAATAGAGCTGCAGCAGTCTGCCACCACCTATGAAAATGCTGCAGGTTTTAAAGGAGAAGGAAAGGCTGTATTTATTTGGGGGTGCCAAAAGTTAGGCACCCCCAAGTGATTATATTTGCTTACTTGAAACCCCGTGCCGGTGCTCCTTTCAGCAGAAAACCACGGAACGATCGGCTACCCTCGTCTTCTTTCTTTGTGTGGGTGCGCATATGCAGTTGCGTGAAAAGCTGAACTTTAACAAAGAAGTCGGCTATTTTGTTCTGCTGCACATGAGTTTGCCCTGGGAAATTTGAAGAAAGACGAAGGAAGCCAATCGCTCAGTGGTGGTCGCTGGAAGAATACCCTGACCGGTGCAATTTTCTGCTGATAGGAGCACCAGCCCGGGGTGTCGGGTAAATAAATACATCCACTTGGGGGTGCCTAAGTTAGTTGCCCAGCAGAAAATTGCTTCTTCTTCGGCGACTAATCTCCCGAACTGCCTTTCCGCCAGCTACAATGTAAATTGCCGGCTGGATGGCAGTTGGAGCGATTCGTTTTCTGAAGTTGCCTCACGAGGAAACTTTGGTTGATTTGCATTCTAGCCGGCAGGAAGGCAGTTCAGGGAGATTAGTTGCCTGAAGAAGAAGCGATTTGTCTCTTGGCGACTAATCTCCCGAAATAGCAGTGTGTTTCTCTGCCCTAACTTTTGACACCCCCAAGTAAATAGGCCTTTCCTTCTCCTTTAAAGGAGAATTCAACCCCTATGCGCAAATATCCCTCCCCTGTGTAGGCCCCCCTTCTTCATCCCCCCCCCCCGGGCAAATGCCCCTAAGAGCGCTCGGGATAATATGGCTGCTGTGAACTCTGCTGGAGAGGACCTAGAAGGAGGGGTAAGTAACAAGTTAGGGGCATTGGCAGGGGGGTGGCGGAGGGAGGGATTTTTGCACCTAGGGGGTTGAATTCTCCTTTAAAGTGATTTGTAATTGGAATGCAAGCAATACTTGTGCACAGGACCGCCATCAGAAATCACAGGGCCCCATATGACATTTCCTGGGCTGCGCCCACCGCAAGCCCCGCCTACAGGTCCGGCCCCCACCACACAGTAAAAAAACAAAAAAAATATTGGTGGCTAGGGTTCCCACATGTTAATAAAAAGATATTGGTGGTCAGAGCCACCCATAAAAAAAACATTTGTGGCCAAGGCCCCCCATTAAAAAATATTGGTGGCTAGGACCCCACATGAGAAAAAAAAAATTGGTGGCCAGCCCCCCCCCCCCACATTATAAGAAAATTGGTGGCCAGGTCCCCTTAAACGTCCATGCCTTCCCGAAGTCAGCAGCTCTCAGAAAGATGGGGGCCCGGCTAATCAAGTAAGTGTGGCATGGCCGGGCCACCCTTACCCTCGGGCCCCCTACAACTCTCCCCACTGATGGCTGCCCTGCTTGTGCATTCTCATTCTCTGATTCTGACTCTTGAAACAATCATGTAGAATAAATGAGTCCTTCTCCTGCCCCAGGTCTGTCCGTCAGCTCAGTTGGCTTCTGCTACATTGATTTCTTTCCAGAAGCAGCAGTGCACAGACTAGGTACAGAGATAGCTGCTGCTTTAAAGGCCACACTAGGCGATAGCGCCGCGATTTGACTCGCGGCGACTTTTCGCCGCGACTTTTAATCCGCAATCGCTGGGGAAACTTTTGCGCTGGCGTCTATGGGGAATCGCGGCGTAAAAACACACGCGGCGATCTTTTTTCTATTGTCGCATTTCGAGCGACAGTAGAAAAAAGATCGCCGCGTGTGTTTTTACGCCGCGATTCCCCATAGACGCCAGCGCAAAAGTTTCCCCAGCGATTGCGGATTAAAAGTCGCGGCGAAAAGTCGCCGGGAGTCAAATCGCGGCGCTATCGCCTAGTGTGGCCCTAGCATTTAATACCTCAACGGCGGAGGGCCGGACTCACACATAATGTACTAATGATTGTACTTAATACAAGTGGCCACAAGTCCACAGGATTTATTTTGACAGACATCATTCTATAGGGTTCAGCGCTCGATTTACATTCAGCCGTGTGGTAACTTTTAGCTGCGATTAAGCCGCTTGGTGTCAGCTCTCTTGCCAGTGTTGTGTCTGCTAATAAAGCTATGCTTGTTTCGGTAATATCCATGACGTCACGGAAGCCGCGCTCACTGGAACGCACGCAACGTTTGTTTATGTGTAAAGGTTTGTTTCAATGACAGTGGAAAGATGGCGGCGCACAGAGTTAGGACTGCTGCAGGTACAGTGACCGACTGTAATGAGAGCAGTCAAGGAATGGTCCTACTGCGCCGTTAGAGCACCCTTTATTTGCTGGGAAAAGTGTGCCGAGAACAAGACAAATAAAAGCTCCGCGTTATGTTATACATTTTTGACAGAGGGGAGACAATTTTGTTATACGTCTACCTGCAGCGTGATTTTCGGCCAGTTCTTTAGTCTGTATTTGCGAAGATAGAGCTTGGGCAGTGGCTGTAGATCTGGTCATGGCCGTACCTCCCAACATTTTAGAAATAAAAAGAGGCACAAAAAGATTTAGGGTTGCCACCTGGCCGATGTTTTACTGGCCTGACCTGTAAAAATGATGTTTGACCCAAATAGAATTAATAGGGAAAAAATCGGAATATATGGCAAGCCTAAGCGTGAAAACTTTTTGACCACGCCCATTTTTGCGGCTACACACCCACATTTGGCAGTTTACGAAAGTTTAAACACATTTCTGTGGGTTTTCTGTATTATTACAGTTTTCTTAGTGAAGGTGAATTGCCCTTTAAGCTACAAGTCACAGTTTCCCCCAAAGACCTGCTTATCTTAAATAGTTACAATTGTTTCTTTGCCTATCTTAAATTGTTACAAATGTATCTAAGTGCACTTGCCATGTATTCTGGGCTCTCTGCCAAAAGCTAATAAAGTTTTCGAAGCTTTGTATATTTTTCTGGCTGTCCAGAGATCAAAGAGAACGTTGGGACTGCGGGTTGATGTGATTCCCAGGAACGTTTCAGGGCTGGTACTTCTGCGGTTGGTGTGGGGGCAAGGGGGTTAATAACGCTTAGTTCTCTTTTTATCACTTTGGTTGTAGTTTGCATAATTTGCCAGCAGATGATCTGAATTTCTTCTTAAATGTATTTCTTATTCTTTCCTCCTCCACAGGCCTATTAAGCAGAGTCTGTGGACTTGCCCAAGCCCGGAGAAACTTTGCAATTTCGCAATCTGTAGTTCAGAAAGTCCCCGACCCCGTATGGAATCTGGGACGTCTCAATCATGTTGCCATTGCTGTGCCTGATTTAGAGAAAGCCCGCTCTTTATATGAGAAGGTTTTAGGGGCTCATGTGAGTGAGACTGTTCCTCTACCTGAGCATGGTGTATACACTGTTTTTGTGGAGCTTGGGAACACAAAACTGGAACTTCTACACCCCTTGGGACAGAACAGTCCAATTTCTGGGTTTTTACAGAAAAACAAGGCAGGTGGATTGCATCATATATGCATTGAGGTAATTTATACTGAATTTGTCATTATTTACATCACTTTCTCACATGGTCATTTTGATTGGACAAATATAGGACAAATCAGTCTGACTGAATACAATATTATTGTAGTCAAAATGGTCCAAGTGCTGAAATGAAGTTGATTTTTTTTAATAGTAAAGGGGGTTAAATATTATCACATTTAAATTGTGAGAGAATCAAATGCAGTGTCAGCTAGTTAGAGTGATATCAAAGTTGTTATATAAAATTATATGCTATTGCTTTGAATTTTTACTATATTGTATAGGTATAGGATCCCTTATCTGGAAACCTGATATCCAGAAAGCTCTGAATTACGGAATGGTTGTCTCCCATGGACTCCATTTTCTCCAAATAATCCAAATTTTTAAAAATGACTTCCTTTTTCTCTGTAATAATAAAACAGTAGCTTGTACTTGATCCCAACTAAGATATAATTAAAGGACCAGTAACATCAAATTTTTTTAAAAAAAAATTCGTTAGAATACAACGAAAAAAAACACCAAGACAAATTAAAATTTCAAAATTGCAAAGCCTTTATTAATAAATAACTTATTGAAACTCCACTTCCTGTCCTCTTCTGAAACGGCGATATGGCGACCATCCATAGTGCGGTGCTGGATTTGTCCTCCCTGGCTAGCTCCCATAGGCTACTGACAGCAGGAAGACGGTGCTGGAAAGCAGACGGCTGGATGAAGAGCTGATGTGCCTGGTGTGTTCCCGGAACATCCTTGTGCAGAGCAGCGCGCCTCTGGGGAGATCTTGCAGGGACTCAGCCTCCTACTAACCGGCCCTGCAGCAGCAGGCGATTCTTAGCGAGAGTGCCCCAGGCGGGTGGCAGGGCACACAGACATCGCAGATTGTCTCTTCATCCCCTCTGGGGCGCATCTATGAGCGCAGGAGCGTTACATCGCTCAGATACAAGAAGCGGTGTGCGGCTGGTGCCGGGCTGGTGTTTGTGTGAGGCGCAAGAGTGAGCGCACACTGACAGCCTCCATCGCTCCGACTTGGAACCAAAAGGGGGAATTGGTACAATCCCAGCAGCCTCTCTCCAGAGCGGGACTAAGGAGGCTTCCGAGCAGCGGCGCGATGCCGATTACAATTCGTGCATGAGAATGGCCGAGTGCTGCTGCTGCCTGTGAAAAAGTGTGCGGCTGTCAGTGTGCGCTCACTCTTGCGCCTCACACAGACACCGGCCCGGCACCAGCCGCACACCGCTTCTTGTATCTGAGCGATGTAACGCTCCTGCGCTCATAGATGCGCCCCAGAGGGGATGAAGAGACAATCTGCGATGTCTGTGTGCCCTGCCACCCGCCTGGGGCACTCTCGCTAAGAATCGCCTGCTGCTGCAGGGCCGGGTTAGTAGGAGGCTGAGTCCCTGCAAGATCTCCCCAGAGGCGCGCTGCTCTGCACAAGGATGTTCCGGGAACACACTGGGCACTTCAGCTCTTCATCCAGCCGTCTGCTTTCCAGCACCGTCTTCCTGCTGTCAGTAGCCTATGGGAGCTAGCCAGGGAGGACAAATCCAGCACCGCACTATGGATGGTCGCCATATCGCCGTTGTGTTTTTTTTCGTTGTATTCTAACGAATTTTTTTTAAAAAAATGTTGATGTTACTGGTCCTTTAATCCTTATTGGAAGCAAAACCAGCCTATTGGGTTTATTTAATGTATAAATTAACTTCTAGTAGACTTAAGGCATGTAGATCCAAATTACGGAAAGATCCCGAGCATTCTGGATAACAGGTCCCACACAGGACAAATGAAACAGAGACGGTCTAAAACCTCCAGCACTTACAATTGAAAATAATAGCTACAATGATTCACAAACAGCTTCCACTCCTTTCCAGGAGATGGCAGCACATGTTTAATTTTATGCTTCTCAGGATATAGAAATACTGCTTTGATAATTCACTTGTTATGGTGATGATTTGATAGAAATTCTATAACCCAGACTGCAAATTCAGTGATGGATTGTGCATAGGAATTAAAATGGTCAAACGCCATACAAACCAAAGTTTCTTACTTGCTGGGCCATTTTACATTTCATTTCACAGTGCAGTGTGACTTCAGGTACTGCTTTGCATGCACTGTCTCTTCAACACTCATTTGAATAGCATTAATTGTATTTGACAAAGTACAACTGATATGTAATTGAAAAAGAAAGAGACAGGGCATGCACAATAGTACTTAAAGGAGAAGGAAACCTAGTCGGCACAAACCCCCCACCCCCCCTACCGTTTGTTACCCACCCTCCCTCCTCCCCCCTGGCCTACCCGTCCCGCTGGGCAAATGCCCCTAACTTGTTATTTACCTTTCTGCGCAGGTCCAGTCCAGGGAGTTCACAGACGACATCTTCTTCCACGCGATCTTCCTCCTGCTGTGAACGGCGTTTTAGCGCATGCGCAGTAGGATCATTTCGCCGGTACGGATCTACTGCGCATGCGCCAAAAGTCACACGCATGCGCAGTAGATCGTACCGGCGAAATGATCCTACTGCGCATGCGCTGTTCAAACAGGAAGAAGATCGCGTGGAAGAAGATGTCGTCGGTGAACTCCCTGGACTGGACCTGCGCTGAAGGGTAAGTAACAAGTTAGGGCCATTTGCCCAGCGGGACGGGTAGGCCAGGGGGGAGGAGGGAGGGTGGGCAACAAACGGGAGGGGGGGTGGGGGGTTCGCGCCGACTAGGTTTCCTTCCCCTTTAAAGGGGAAGTAAAGTCTAAAATAGAATAAGGCTAGAAATGCTGTATTTTGTATACTAAACAGAAACATGAACCTACTGCACCACAAGCTTATTCAAACATGATTTATGCTTTCAAAGTTGGCCACAGGGGGTCACCATCTTGTAACTTTGTTAAACATCTTTGCAAGACCAAGGGATCGTCATAAATTATCAAAACAGCACAAGTCAAATAATATCTGCCAGAAGCCGATACAGCAAGATTGATTAATAATCAGAATAGGCAGACTGTACTGGGTCCTGTGTTGTCATGTAATCTAATGTGGATTTTATAGTTTTTGTATTGTTTAATATAAACTTTCTCCAACTCTGCAGAACCAGTGGCTGCAGCAAAATAATTCTCCAAATAGAATTCCAGTTTATCTGTTAAAATCTGGCTCCACGATCTTTGTCCCTGCAGCTAGTAAAGGGGATGTAAAGGCAAAAATGACATCCAATACAAATCTCTACACAGTCCCTGCAGCTGGAGTTGAAAACAGTAAAGGGGAAGTAAAGGCAAAAATGAAATCCAATACAAATCTCTATACAGTCTCTGGCTGCTCTACAGGGAAACAAACAAAGCTGCTTGAGTTCCGCATTGGCTTGGAAGTAAGGCGGGGGGCTCCCCCTGCTGTTCATAAGTATGATTGTTTCCCTGCAGAGCAGTTAGGGACCATCTGACAATTCCTATCCACAGCAGTAAATTAAAGGAGAATTTCACTGCATACAGTCAGGTTTCTTATAAAAATGGTACATATTCTTTAATAAAAGTATATTGAGAGATTTATTTTTCATTAAAGAAAGTAAAAATGGGATTTTTTTCTTTACATGCCCCTTAGGGTCATACAGGGTAGTTCCTAAAGCTTCTTAACTCTGTATAAAGGTAATGGAGCAAAGGGTGTAGCAACCCTTTCTTAAGTAGGACTGTCCTGAACCTGAGAATCCAGCAATAAAGAACCTAAAGCCTGTGAAATATTCACCATAGGACAACATCCCCTTTTATCACTGTTATACCAGAGGAATGACAAGGAGACCACCACCAGTGATAAAGCAAAACGTCAAGGACTTGATGATGAGGCAAGATGGTGATTTGCCAGCAGTCTTTTTAAAAAATGTAATTATATCTCCAATCCTCAGGCCCATTGGGCTTCCTAAAGCCTCCAGGGTCAGTGCATTGGTTGTCCTGTGGCTAATATCACATTTGCCCTTTAGTCTAATGTACAGATAACAATTATAGGATCATGTTTGCATTTTAAGGGACAGAAATTACAGTAAAATTAGTCTAAACACAGAACAACTGATAGTAGTAGTAAATAGTAAATTTGTACTAAACATTCTCAGAATAATAGTTGCAGTGTTTATCAAAACATTGTTGGCATTATATCCTCTTAAATTATGTACAATCTCAGCTTCTAAAGCACCTTGGATGTAAGTTCATCTTACTTTCTTTTGATTGGAGCAAGTGCATTGTTAGAAGCCTGTGGGAAATGCAGCTTTTTATCAGAGGAATTATAGAAATTGAGGTTTTGGCTGATTCCCAACAGCTGCAAAGGCTCTTGCTGTAGATTGATGATACCCAATCCTCTATTAAACAATGGTAATATTCCTCTTTATGTGTTGTAGTAGAACCAAGCTTGCATTTTTTATCTTGCAATATCTCTTTGATCATCATAGACCTTGCAGGAAAGAAGAGTTATAATTGATTTTGCTGAGAGGTGTAACTGATAGGATCAGCATGAAAGCTAAATGGAACTACCACTTGTGCTAGATTCGCTTCTACTATAGTTAAGTGTCTTTCCTGTTCTTTTACCAGATGGGTACCAGTGCTATTAATTATGTCAAGCTCCAGACTTTTATCTTTTAGTAAAGCTTTTTTCAGTACATTAATGGTGCAATTAATTAATTAATTAATTACATTGACCCCCCCTGAATTGCAAAAAATTCTATAAATCATAAGTGCCATTGTTACTTTATTCCCATTTGGGGTATATTCATCAAATAGTGAAATCTGAGATTTCAGTCCGCTAGAGTGAAATTCTGTCACTCTCCATTCATTTCTATGGCATTTTAAAAAGAGTATTTATCAATGGTTAAAAGTGGAAATTCACCCTTTGATAAACACACCTTTTAAAATGCCAAAGAAATGAATGGAGAGCTGCGGAATTTCACTCCGTGGTGATCTCAGACTTCACTCTTGGATAAATATACCCCATTATCTATGCTGAAATCCAAGTGCTGGTAAATAACTTCATTTCTTCCCTGTCTCATAGACTTCTGTCATATGGGGAGCTTTGATCATTCCTATTTGTAGCAGCATCCAAAACATCCACTTACTGCCACAAATTGCTTCTGTTGTAGTCAGTAGTACAATGGTTCTAGAGATTACCATCCCCAATTTAAAGCATCCATATTTCCATTTTCATAATCACCTGCATGGCCGCCATCAGGGGGGCACAGGGGGTACTACTGTACCGGGCCCGGACCTGAAGGGGGGCCCGCAGAGGAGTCCACAGAAAATTTTTCAGGGGGGGGAGAACAGACGCTCCACCTGAGTGCGCTCTCCTAAGGAAGAAATGCAGACTCGCCTCTACTGATTTAAGAGGCTGCAGTGACAGCTCTGTCCGTGCTGCAAAAACTTGTTGAGTTGCAAACTCCCCCTCGCTCGATCCTCCCTCCTCAGCTCAGCCCCTCCCCTCTTAGCCCTCCTCCGTGCTCTGTGTTCAGCTTGTGAGCTAGGGTTTTCATGTCAGCCTTGAGCACGGAGGATTTGAACATCAAATCCCCTGCCCGCCAATGTATTATTGTAATACTCTATAGGCCCCTGCCACCAATGTTTTTTTTAAAAAGTTTCTCTGGGGCCCCAATTTTTTCAACTTGTAAGGAGGGGCCCTGGTGCCAATGTTTTTTTAAAAAATATTCTGTAGGGCACCAATTTTTTTTTTTACTTTTAAGGGGCCCCAATGTTTTTTTTTTAAAAAAAACTTTTATGGGGGCCCTGGGGCCAATTTTTTTTTTTTAACTTATAGGGGGGCCTGGTCACCAATTATTTATTTTAACTTGTAGGGGGGCCCTGACCACCAATTTTTTTTAAAAAAAAAACTTTGGGGGGCCCTGGTGCCACAGTTTTTTTAACTTATAAAAAGGGTCCCTGACCATCAATAGACCATAAATGGCTTTTTATAACTTGTGTGTGGGGGGGTTACCTTTTTTAGTGCTGATGTCTGGGTGGTGGGGTGGGTGGGATCTGGGGTGGGCGGGGGCCCCGAAAAAATTTTTGTACGGGGCCCCGTGATTTCTGATGGCGGCCCTGATCACCTGTGCAAGGTCACTTGCAGTGTTTTCCACTGATGTCAATAGGAAGTGGCTTACAGGTAATGCCATTTTGTCCAAATATGCCAAAGATGTGTGTCATAAGGGAAGATCAGTAACTCCTACCTGCAACTGGGTAGAAAGAAATATAGTTGTTGTGTGGGGAATGTAAGTTCTTGCGCCCATATAGGAAACCATGCAACTGTGTTTTAACTAACTACAAGTTAGTCTCCCAGTGTAACATAGGCATACTAGTATCTTTAACTTTACCATCGAGTTCAGCCTTCTAAACACACTCTACAAGCTTATCCAGAGGAAAGGAAACCAAAAGACTTGGCAAGATAGTTCTCAATTAGTCTCTACAGTTTGGGTAGATTGAGGGAGTGAGTGGAGCTTGGGCAGACTGGAAGTGGTTGGGTAGAATAAGGGCATTGTCTTAATTGTCCCTCATTTCATGATTCATAAATCTATGTAATTAGTGTCATTAAAACCTTGTGGAATGAAACGTGGCTAGGCTGTGAATTTAGATATCTGTATTTCTTTCAGAAGGTCCAAAAGGGTAGCGGGGTCGTCTTTATGTCTAACCAGAATTAATGCCATGAAATAAAGGCATTAACAAGGATAAAGGTGTCCGGGCAGATTAAAGCTGCTGATTTCGGTACTTTAGACCAATTTCGGTATCTTATCTGCCAGTGTATGGGGGCTTCCGAGGGGTCTCCCTGATCGATATCTGCCCAAGATATAGATTGGGGAGGTTCGATTTCTCTGGCGATCAAGGACCGCATTGGCTAGTTGATGCGGTCCTCATCCTGTATGCGCCCAGTCTCTTTGTAGTAATCTGATTGTTCGGATTAACCTGATATTGCCCAGCCGTTGGTGGACATATCTGGGAAAGATCCCCTCGTTTGGAAAGGTCTTATCGCGTATGGCTACCTTAACAATGGAGGAAATTACAATATCTAAAAGTTATTGTAAGCTGTAAACTTTGCATTGATGAGAACAAGGTATGTTACTATTACAGATGGAAAAAGCTTCAGAAATAGACCAGGTTGTAATTATTTGTGATTTCATTTTCCTGCAATTAATTGGATTAATAGGCCAGCCATGTTAAAAAAACACAGATTTGTGAATGTGTAACATAACAACTTTTTGTCACAGCTAGTTCAGAAACTTTTTTGGAGGTATGCTCTTTTGGATCATGGATCATGAATTATACAAACTATATCTCCAAAACTACTCTGGGTGAGTATTAAAGGAATAATGATCATAACATGATCTGTGAGATTATGCTGCAGAGAACTACATAATGGACATTAATTTTAGACATTCAAATTACCTCAGTATAAGGGCAATTTACAAACCTGTCCTCAACCTGGTCACTGCAAACTGAGCATAGGATGAAAAAATAAATTACTAGAGGTTACTTTCAGCAAAAGCCACATATATGATTTATTTTTGAGTTTGCTTTTCTCTGAAGGTAACTCTTTACCTGAATGTATTTACTTATTCCAGTTGTTTGCATGGTTGCATTTAAGTATATTACCTATTTGGAACTCTTCACACAGCACATTCATTAGGAGACAATAAATTAATAAATGCCTGTATTTAAGTTTACTTTTTTTTTTTTTTTTACAGATTATTTTACTTATTTTACTTAATTCTATTTAGAGTTACATTATATTTATTTGTTTTTGTAACCTGGTCCATACAAAGCTCCACTAAAATCCTTGGGAAATAATAAAAAAAGCAAGAGAAAAAAAAGAGACCTGCTTGCTTGTGTGTATACAGACAGCTGTCCTACTGCTGAGACTGGTCTTGGGTTTTTTTCAACCCAACTTAACTATGTAACTGTGTAAGAGAATAATGAAGATTTTGTGGAAAAAATGCAGTACTTACACACAGACAAACCCTTCTCTTTCCTTTCTTCTAACCAGTAACATTTGAAACTTATATGTACCCCTCCTGCAGGTCTCATTCAGGTATGTTTTCCTTTTTAATTCACTTAGGTTGATGACATTAAAGCAGCAATGACCAGTTTAAAAGAGAAAAAAATCAAAATCCTAAGCGAAGAACCAAGAATAGGCGCACACGGAAAGCCAGTTGTCTTCTTGCATCCAAAAGATTGCGATGGAGTTCTCGTAGAGCTTGAAGAAGCCTAATATAAATGGCCCAGTCATAAAATACAGGAACGTCTGGAAAATGAACCAAGAATTTATATTTCATTTCCTATCTGTCCAGATTCAAGCCTTTAAAATCCACCCTAGCAAATGTAAACTATTCTTAGTTACTTGTTGTAATGCTAATCATCTTGTTTAATGGCAACCAGTATTTAAAGGTGATGTCCAATTAAATAACGGAAAAACTTTTTTTGCATAATGAAAGATTAATTCTAACCAATTTTCAAATATACATTTATTTAAATAAAACTCATTGATAAATATGAATAATGTGAATGTAATTGCTATTGAAAGCAGCATCTGTCTGGCCTTTGCTGTTATATTCTCTGCTTGCCTGACTACAAATGAAATAGCAGAAAGCAGCTCTCCGCCAGTCAAGACTCCAGCTCCCATAATGCTTTGCATGCTTTAGTAATTCTTGTCTTCTCAGGTCTGTTTATTAAAGATTATACAGGACATTGGGTTGAGGAGACCTTGTTTCCCATACAATGGGTAATGGAGGGAATATAAAGAGACACATATTGTAAATGTAGTATTACATTAACAAATTATTGTAAAGTTATTGAAATGTTTTTATAATAATGAAAAGCTTTCTATTATTTGGGTAAACATTCCATCTAGGAAAGCTTTTAATTAATGTATGTTAGATAATCCGTTAGGGCTCCCAGTATGTCATGGCTTTTACACCACAAGCATATCATTTACAGAACATTGATTTTTTTTTTTTTTTAAAAAAGTGGTTTCTTCTTATACCTTAAAGATTAGGGTTGAACTATTCAAATTATGCATTTTCAAATATCAGTCTCAATCTAAATAAGATTTACTTCAGATATGTATATAATGCAACTTCTCTTTATAGGGATTGTAATAAAATATAAACTACTAAATTAAAATCACTTTTTTTAAGACAGATTTTCATATCATTGTTTTGGGTACAAAAACATTATGTAATTAAATATTCATTATGCTGCTCTGTTATCTTTGTGCCGGTAATTTATTTTTTAGTATAAAATGTATTCTAAAATAAAAAGCAGGATCATAGTTAAACACTTGTTATACAGATATGGAACCTTCTATTTGGAATGCTTGGGACCTGGGGTTTTCTGGATAATGTATCTTTCCATAATTTACCTTACCATACCTTAAGACAGTCTACTCAAAAAAAATTCAACTTTAATTAAACCCAATAGAATTGTTTTGCCTCCAACAAGGTTAAGGATTATATCTTAGTTAGGATCAAGTACAATGTACTGTTTTTTAATTACAGGGAAAAGGAAATTGGAATTATTTGATTTAGATGGAGTATGGGAGATGGCCTTCCTGTAATTTGAAACTTTCTGGATAATGGGTTTCTAGATAACAGATCCCAAACCTTTATGTATTTTCCAGCTGGGTACCTATATAAATAAATAACAATTTATTTCTCTTCTTTTTATGTTGATAACAACCAAACAGCTTGGTTTGTTGTTTTTGTCACTGCAACTATATTATGTAGTGAGTCTCATATAAAACACTGAGGGGGCAAAGTCACTAATCTGAGGAAATTCGTCATGCTGGCGAATTTTCGGTAACGTTAGTCACTTCGCCCTTTAGTGAATTTCCCCCTAGGATGTGGATTTTAATGTACGTTACGTCTTGTGTCACACTTGCCTTCGCCACCTCAGACCAGGCAAAGTGCAATAGAGTAGATATGAGTTCCTCCCAAAAAACGCTGGCAACTTTTCAGGGTGAGAGGCTGCAAAAGATCTTCCCCCCTACATTTCCTTATATATGGCACATACACTATACACTGGGAACATGTGTAGGGCATTATAAGAACTCTATTTTCTTTTATTAAGGTTCCCTGGGCTTGTGTAATGTATTTGCTGCAACATATACGTCCATTGAAATTTAACTTCCCGCTGTATGCAAATTACCCAACGCTAGCGCAACTTTGCTTTGCTTGCCGGATTAACGCTAGCATAACTTCGCCGTCGTTCAGAGCCCTGAACGCAACCTCACATTTTAGTTAATTAGCGTTGTCCTGGCGAATTTTTGTGTGGCAATGTGAGCGAAGCCGTCGCTGGCGAATTTCCGCAGGTTAGTGAGTTTGCATAGTTACGTCCATTCGCCAGACCAAAAATTCACCTGGCGTTAGAGTGTGAAGTAGCGCGACAGTCCATCTCCTTCGCTAGCGAATTTACGACTGCGTCTGTTAGTAAATTGGCGAAGTCCCGAAATGACATCACGCTGGCGAATTTTCGTTAACGTTAGTCACTTCGCTCTTTAATTAATTTCCCCCTGAGGGAATGGGAGTGCTATTTATTCCATGTCTGCAATCGTGCTGTTTTTGCCAACACCATGGATAGTTCAACTGTTATGCATGTGCTTAATGGGCAAGACAGCAAGTAGTAAATGCAGCTTGCCGCACTGCAATTACAATGTTCAAGTCCAAATCTGTGTCTCTTGCCATCTACACAACAAAACACTGAAACAAGGAGTATGTTAATATAGATAATGAGGTTGCTGTTCAATAAAACAGGGTCCATGTTGGCTACAATCTAATTAACTTCCTTGTTCCTTTGTCTTAAGTCACGTGACTTTAAAGGGATACTGTCATGGGGAAAAAAATAATTTTTCAAAATCAATCCTTTAATGGTGCTGCTCCAGCAGAATTCAGCACTGAAATCCATTTCTCAAAAGAGCAAACAGATTTTTTTATATTCAATTTTGAAAACTGACATGGGGCTAGACATTTTGTCAATTTCCCAGCTGCTCCAAGTCATGTGACTTGTGCTCTGATATACTTCAATCACTCTTTACTGCTGTACTACAAGTTGGAGTGATATCACCCCCTCCCTTCCCCCCCCCCCCCCCAGCAGCCAAACAAAAGAACAATGGGAAGGTAACCAGATAGCAGCTCCCTAACACAAGATAACAGCTGCCTGGTAGATCTAAGAACAACACTCAATAGTAAAAACCCATGTCCCACTGAGACACATTCAGTTACATTGAGAAGGAAAAACAGCAGCCTGACAGAAAGCATTTCTCTCCTAAAGTGCAGGCACATGACCAGGGGCAGCTGGGAAATTGACAAAATGTCTAGCCCCATGTCAGATTTCAAAATTGAATATAAAAAAAACCTGTCTGCTCTTTTGAGAAATGGATTTCATTGCTGAATTCTGCTGGAGCAGCACTATTAAAGGATTGATTTTGAAAAATTATTTTTTTCCCCATGACAGTATCCCTTTAAAGTCACGTGACTTAAGTCAAAGGAAGTTTGGAAGAAGGAAGTCTGCTGGAGTAGCATTATTAACTGATGCGATTTGAAAAAAACATGTTTTCTGATAACAGGATCCCTTTAAGGATTCGGTTTGGGCAGGTGCTTGGATTTGGCCAAATCCTGCTAAAAAAAGGCCAAATCCTAAACAGAATCTTGGATTTGCTGCATCCCTAAACATATAAGGCACAGCAGAATAAGTGAGTCCCTTTCCCTTTGTTAATGATCTACAACATAATTAAAGTTTTAAAAACAATCTTGGTTTAAGATACTGGCATGGCAGTGGCACTTAAGCTATTGTTAAATGGCTTGTCCCTATTGGCACAACTAATCTATCCTTTAATAGTACAGTCATTTGCTAAGCAAGCCATGTCAGTTACAGTACATATTTATCAACAGGGAAGACAATATTCCCTAATATGTAATGCCCACCGTATCTCAAAAGACAATTCTAATCACCTTCACCAATCTCATTATTTTATAATACTGCATTAAAGCAAGTCTCGTAAGCAGGGCTTGGATCCAAATCCATGAGTAACCCTTTGGAAGGTATAGTCAATGGAGCTGAACCTACAGCATCTGGCAGAAAATACTCTAAAATCACACACTAAATGAAAAATTGTGCTAATGGGATTGTTTTATTTTTTTATTTAACTGAGCTAAACCACATCTCAATTATCTCAATAGCTGGGGGGGGGGTTATAAAGTAGTGGCATTCATTGCTATTGTTTTGGTCACTGATCCTAGCTAGTGACTGATTGGTTTTTGTGGTTTACTGTTTGAGACAAAATTTACACACAAATTTTATTTGTGTACCCCTCCCTAGAATCACACATCTAATTGAACAATAGATATTAGAATATGTTATGTTCAAAAGATCTTGAAAATTCTCAAGTGTTATGTGCAGCTGAAACATGTTTTAGCTGTTTTTTCAAGAGCTATTCAATGAGATTATTCCTTGGCTTTGTTATATGAATATGTTATATAAACCTGCTAAAACTGATACTCTTACCAGAAGACAGACATTATGGTGGAGATCATTGTATAATCCGTATGGGGCTACCGGTTTTCTATTTTGAGCTCATTCAGAACTAGAGTTTGTTGTCCTAGTGATGGCTTTGCTCTATTATATGTTGATAAAGAGCATTTCATCCATATACGTTTGTACAGTACACAGTGAAACAAAACAACATTCCTCTAGGACCATGGTGCTACACACAACATAGATGTACCGGACAATAGACAAAAAAGTGCAAGTGCAAAAATATGCAACTCCACATGTAATAATGCTAAATATGTAATAATGCTAAACGTCAGACATGATGGGTGTATTGTGATATGATAATAGTAAGAACATGATAAAGAACATGATAAAATGCAGATGTGCTCATAAAGAACAATTGTCTCCATGGCTATTTATAGAATGGTGTACAGTGACTGTGTAACGTTGTGGTATATAGTAAGGTCAGATGGAGTGTGTGCGTGAGAGAGATCTGTCCAGTCCCTGCGTATTCAGAAGCCTTATGGTTTGGGGGAAGAAACTGTTACACAGTCTGGTAGTGAGGGCCCTAATGCTTCAGTACCTTTTTCCAGATGGCAGGAGTGTGAACAGTGAGTGTGTGGGGTGTGTTGGATCAGCCACAATTCTAGTGGCTTTACAGATGTAGCAAGTGGTGTAAATGTCCTTGATGGAAGGAAGAGAGACACCTATGATCTTCTCTGCTGTCTTCACTATCCTCTGTAGGGTCTTGCGCTCCATGACAGTGCAGTTCCCAGCCCAGACAGCGATACAGCTGCTCAGGATACTCTTGATAGTCCCTCTGTAGAAAGTTTTGAGTATGGATGGTGGGCTTGCGCAGGAAGTAGAGGCGCTGTTGGGCTTTCTTGGCTAAGTAGCTGGTGTTGTGAGACCAGGTGAGGTTCTCAGCCATGTGAACTCCATGGAATTTGGTGCTTTTGACGATCTCCACATTAGAGTTGTCGATGTACAGTGGCAGGTGGTCACTCCTAGTCTTCCTAAAGTCAACAACCATCTCCTTTGTTTTGTCTACATTGAGAGACAGGTTGTTGGCTCTGCACCAGTCTGTTAACCGCTGCATCTCCTCTCTGTATGGTGACCCTGATGGTTGGCAGGAACCATGTTGACTAGGGAGCTCCTGGAGTGTAACATCTGACATTTCCACCAAGCCTAAGGTTCTATACTGCACACAGTATATATTAGTGAAGTGTTTTGCTACATCTTGACAATATTATAACATATTCTTAGACTAACAATAGAGAAAGCCAAGGTTTTCTTTAACCAGTCACACTCAAATACTGCTGAATTCTGTTTTCACTGTTCATTTGAACCCATGTGACTGAACCCCAAGGAACCCTTCCTTTTATTTTCCATCACTTTAAAGGAACAGTTCAGTGTAAAAAACTAGGTAATTAGATAGTATGTGCAAAAAAAATGTTTCTAATATAGTCATTTAGCGAAAATGTAATGTATAAAGACTGGAGTGGCCCGATATCTAAAATAACAGAACACAGCTTCCTGCTTTTCAGCTCTCTAACTCTGAGTTAGTCAGTGACTTTTCGGGGAGCCACATGGGACATAACTGTTCAGTGAGTTTGCAATTGATCCTTAGCATGCAGGTCAGATTCAAAAGCAACAGTTATGGCCTATGTGGCCCCCTCAAGTCACTGATTGGTTACTGCCTGGTAACCAATCAGTGGAAACCATGAGAGCTGCAAACAGGAAGTAGTGTTTTGGTGCTTTGGCATCCAGTGCAATTGTTTGGAAGAAGGAAGCAATACAGCATGGCACTATAACCATGCATAAATCTTTTCAACGGTTACTTCTTCCTTTCCAGTATATATCGAAGTAGTTTAAGTTTCAGTAAAACAATGAAACATGTTAAGAAATAAAAAATACCATCGCAGTACTTTATCCATAGTTTTAAATGGAACAACGTTTCATAACCTTATCTATTTTGAATGATTAAAAAAGGAATTGATTGACAGGAGTAGTGGCATACCACCACCCTGAAATCACTACCACACATGAAATGTCCGCATAGTTTCCATTTGTTACATTACTGTTTTTTTTAAAGAAAGTGTTTTTAAGTGTAGAAGTTGCATATAAATACAAAAAAAGGTTCATGTTTTGTCTTACTGCACTAAGTCGAGTTAGTTACAAATGTTCCATTTTTTAAGCTTCTTCTCTTCACATTAGGCTTATCCTAATGAGCATTTTGTGCTAATCCTTGTGATGATGTAATAATGCAGAAAGAATAATTGCCTAATTTGTGTTAAATAGGTGTTCTGATCTAATTATAACCCGTTTCAAACGCTTCAAATATAATTTTCTATATTGGTGATTACAGTTATTTCACACACTGTGACTTGTGGATATTCAACTGCAGAGCTGAAAATTCATTATCCCAGAAACCCTTTGCATAACATGAATATAACAGCTCTCACTGGTGTTGAATATTTTTGCTCTGCTAAAACTTGTTTTGGTGTTGTACTAATTACTCTCTCGTGTTTTCTGTCAGAATTTGAGATGAACTCATGTGTGGATAATACAACATGGAGACTGCAGCCTCACAGAACATTGTCACTCTTACAACACATTTATAGCAACAAAGGTACAATGTGATTTTACTAAAGAACTGATTCCATACTAGTTCAAAGGGATGCAAAAAATGCAGCAGATATAAGAAAGGTTGCTAAACTGGATTGCAATGAAAGGGGTTACACCATTTAGTGCAAAACTACAGCATAACTTTTAGAGGGGTCATATTAACTGTGGTAAAGTTTGCAACAGTGCAGTAGCAACAAGACTGTCTGATAAAACAAAGACTGACTGCTAGTGCTCTAGTGCTGGTTGATCTAATCTGTTAGTGATTGTACATGTACTTTATGTGATCATCAGCTTAAAAGCTTTTAAAGTCCCCTAAGTCAACTGTCAGAAGACTAACCTCCATATATAATAATAGGCATAACGTTTGCCCAGGGGCAGCAACCAATACATTTGCTTTTTTGGCATCTTGCCGAAATATCAGCTACTGTGTGCAGAGTTCCTATAAATATATGCTCTTTGCTTTGGCTTTAGCTTGTATAAAGAAATCATCCAGACAATTAGGCTAGCTGCAGAAAGCTTTTATATCCAATTTGCAAACTTGTGGATCAGACTCATCATGATCATTTTGGCCATTTGGGACTTCTGCAGATTCAGCCGTTTTCTGTAACACTATAATATTCATAAAAAGAAAACTTGAAATTCAAGACGCCAATTAGGGTCTTCATTTACACTAGTGCCTACAGGAGCATCCTCATCAGCATATCTATTAGAACTTCATCTAGTTAAAAGTGAAGAACTGTAGTTTCAATTTTTTTTTTTTATTTGGACTGAAATTTCAGATGTGGTGATGGAGCAAATAACTTCATAGCTGAGGCTTTCAAATTTATTGAGACATAATGAAAATGCTTTTGCTCAGACAGTGCTGTGTTTGTAATGAGAAGGGTTGCATTTAAAGGGGATTTGTAGTCAATGAGAAAATTAAAGTAAACCTGCTTGGAGTGCTCTTCTGAACACTATTGCAATTTAATTTTATTTTTTCAAGAGTTTTTAAATATATTAGCAGTTACTGGTAAAGGGAGCTTACAGCTCAGAAGCAGTATGTTAAAGCTGATGGGCTGGTGCCCCAAAGCATCTCTGTCCCTCCAGCTGTTAGCACAGCTTTAAACTCCCAAGGACGGGAGATGCTTATTGCATATGCATTTATCCCTCAGGCTGCTGATGTGGAGCTCAGAGAAAAAAAGCAAGCTGTTAGCTGTTTTTAAACCTTTAAACATGAAAGACATTGGGAAATTAAAGTAAATTATAAAAATGATGAAGTGCAACGTGAGCAAGTTTTTATGAATCTTCTTTTTTGCTTTAGATCCCCTTTTACCCCTTAGCCAGAAGTTTATTGTCCTATAAACATACATCTCTATGGTATTTGCAGTTGTACAGATAATTCCCATCCATCAAAGGTACTTGAATCAATGGGCGCTCTTTGCACTTCCATATAGTTGCGCTCGACAACACTCAGTCCTCCCTGCCTCTCAATCCTAATCTAGCACAGTTGCACCTATTGATGCTGGGGAACCCTGGAACTATTGCTACATCTAAACCAGTCTGTACTACTCCAGCATTCCTACAGCACCTTGAGACAATTTCCACAGCTGAAATAATAGGATACACATTAAACCAGCTGGGCCTAGAAAATATTCAGAGCAATTGCATCTGATTCACAATGAAGTGTGGGGGCAATTGAGCTAATCTGAATACATCATCTGCTATTGAGTTTCTGTAGCAAGCACAGCATCATTGGAAATGACGGTTAAAAAAATGGCAAATGCGGTAGAAAATCATACTTTCTGTGATACGGCTGTATTGATATAAACATCACCTAATTCCTTTTGTTTGCACTGTATATTACTTCACCTAAAGGCTGCACATTATTTTTTTTTTTTGTAACAAAGTTTTATTTGGTTTTGCCATTTAAATTTCCAAACATTACAGCATTTCTCAAAAAACAAGTATATAAAGTCATGGTTGCTGTTTTATAAAGTAGTCCTGTAATGGGATTATAAAAGCTTATACAGGTAATATTTGCATTATTAATATCAGATAAAAAAAAGGGGTAGGAAATGGAATTATTAAAGAGGTAACAGGGGAGGTTATCGTCTCAACTGGGATTTTTTACAAGGCTTGGGTAGCATATTCTGAGATACAAAGTAGTCCCATTTTGACCATATTTTCTCATGTTGAGATATGGACCCTGTATGTTTTAGGTTGCCACCTATTGAGCACCACTTGGAAAGTGTACCACTAGAAGGAAGAGGACTAAGAACCTACCTGCTATGGTTTTATAGTTAAACGTTTTTTTTGGTAACGCAGCGTAGGGCAGGTTATGCAGGTGTAATCTATTGAAATGTATTTGTGTTATTTGTGTTTAAATGTTTGTGTGTAATTAGTAGGGATGTAGCGAACGTCTGAAAAAAAGTTCGCGAACATATTCGCGAACTTGCGCAAAAATGCGAGCGGTTCGCGAACGGTTCGCGAACCCCATAGACTTCAATGGGAAGGCGAACTTTAACATCTAAAAAAGACATTTCTGGCCAGAAAAATGATTTTAAAGTTGTTTAAAGGGTGCAACGACCTGGACAGTGGCATGCCAGAGGGGGATCAAGGGCAAAAATTTATCTGAAAAATCTGCCTGTGTGTGCTTGGAAGAGATAGTGTAGGGGGAGAGCTGTTAGTGATTTCAGGGACAGATGATAGTAAGTTTGCTGGCTAGTAATCTGCTTGATACTGCTCTGTATTGGAGGGACAGAAGTCTGCAGGGATTTGAGGGACATTTTAGCTTAGGTAGCTTTGCTGGCTAGTAATCTACTGTTCTCTTTAAACAACTGCCATACATTGACCTTGTAGGCATTGTTTGCCCAGTTTTTTTGGACGCAGCCACTGAAGCACAGTTGCCAGAAAAAATATGCCATATAAATGCTGAAAATAGTCATTTTTCGCCATACGTTGACCTTGTAGACATTGTTTGCCCAGTTTTTTTGGACGCAGCCACTGAAGCACAGTTGCCAGAAAAAATATGCCATATAAATGCTGAAAATAGTCATTTTTCGCCATACGTTGACCTTGTAGACATTGTTTGCCCAGTTTTTTTGGTTGCAGCCACTGAAGCACAGTTGCCAGAAAAAATATGCCATATAAATGCTGAAAATAGTCATTTTTTGCCATATACGTTGAGTCAACGTATGGCAAAAAATGACTATTTTCAGCATTTATGTGGCATATTTTTTCTGGCCTCTGTGCTTCATTGGCTGCGGCCAAAAAAACTGGGCAAACAATGCCTACAAGGTCAACGTCGTTGACCTTGTAGGCATTGTTTGCCCAGTTTTTTTGGCCGCAGCCACTGAAGCACAGAGGCCAGAAAAAATATGCCATATAAATGCTGAAAATAGTCATTTTTTTGGTCGCAGCCACTGAAGCACAGTTGCCAGAAAAATTATGCCATATAAATGCTGAAAATATAAATTTTTTTGGTTGCAGCCACTGAAGCACAGAGGCCAGAAAAATTATGCCATATAAATGCAGAAAATATGCATTTTTTTGGTCGCAGCCACTGAAGCACAGTTGACAGAAAAATTATGCCATATAAATGCTGAAAATATAAATTTTTTTGGTTGCAGCCACTGAAGCACAGAGGCCAGAAAAATTATGCCATATAAATGGAGAAAATATGCATTTTTTTGGTTGCAGCCACTGAAGCACAGAGGCTAGAAAAATTATGCCATATAAATGGACAAAATATGCATTTTTTTGGTTGCAGCCACTGAAGCACAGAGGCCAGAAAAATTATGCCATATAAATGCAGAAAATATGCATTTTTTTGGTTGCAGCCACTGAAGCACAGAGGCCAGAAAAATTATGCCATATAAATGCAGAAAATATGCATTTTTTTGGACGCAGCCACTGAAGCACAGTTGCCAGAAAAAATATGCCATATAAATGCTGAAAATAGTCATTTTTCGCCATACGTTGACCTTGTAGACATTGTTTGCCCAGTTTTTTTGGTTGCAGCCACTGAAGCACAGAGGCCAGAAAAAATTAAACCAGTAGGGTTTGCACCCTAGTTTGTAACGGTGGCGGAGGGAGGAGGACGCTAAAGGACAGCTGTGTGTGGAGTCATGAGGCTTGAAGAGAAGGACAGCTGCATAGAAGTCAGAACAAGTCTTCCGGCGTGCAGTAATCCTCCGAGATCCACCCCTCATTCATTTTAATAAAGGTCAGGTAATCGACACTTTTGTGACCTAGGCGAGTTCTCTTCTCAGTTACAATCCCTCCTGCTGCACTGAAGGTCCTTTCTGAGAGCACACTTGAGGCTGGGCAAGACAAGAGGTTCATGGCAAATTGTGACAGCTCTGGCCACAGATCAAGCCTGCGCACCCAGTAGTCCAGGGGTTCATCGCTCCTCAGAGTGTCGATATCTGCAGTTAATGCCAGGTAGTCCGCTACCTGCCGGTCGAGGCGTTCTTTGAGGGTGGATCCAGAAGGGTTGTGGCGCTGCCTTGGACAGAAAAACATTTGCATGTCTGATGTTACAGACCGGCCAAAGGGCTTTGTCCTTGCAGGTGTGCTCGTGGCAGGATTACTGGCACCTCTGCCCCTGGAATGTTGATGAGTTCCTGAAGTGACATCACCCTTAAAAGCATTGTACAACATGTTTTGCAGGCTGGTTTGTAAATGCCGCATCTTTTCGGACTTGTGGTATGTTGGTAACATTTCTGCCACTTTATGCTTGTACCGAGGGTCTAGTAGCGTTGCGACCCAGTACAGGTCCTTCTCCTTAAGCCTCTTGATACGGGGGTCCTTCAACAGGCATGACAGCATGAAAGACCCCATTCTCACAAGGTTGGATGCAGAGCTATCCATCTCCGCTTCCTCATTATCAAGGACTGCATCATCCACGGTCTCCTCCCCCCAGCCACGTACAAGACCAGGGGTCCCCAAAAGGTCACCACTAGCCCCCTGGGAAGCCTGCTCCTGTTGGTCCTCCTCCTCCTCCTCCACAAAGCCACCTTCCTCCTCTGACTCCACTTCTGGCACCTCTCCCTGCGTTGCAGCAGGTGCCTGGGTTCGTTCTGGTGATTCCGACCATAAATCGTGCGCTTCCAGCTCCTCGTCACGCTGGTCTACAGCCTCATCTGTCACTCGTCGCACGGCACGCTCCAGGAAGAAAGCGAAGGGTATTAGGTCGCTGATGGTGCCTTCGGTGCGACTGACCATATTTGTCACCTCTTCAAAAGGTCGCATGAGCCTGCAGGCATCGCGCATAAGCACCCAGTAACGGGGGAAAAAAATCCCCAGCTCTGCAGATCCAGTCCTACCACCCAGTTCAAAAAGGTACTCGTTGACGGCCCTTTGTTGTTGCAGCAGACGTTCCAACATAAGGAGCGTTGAATTCCAGCGAGTCTGGCTGTCAGAAATCAAACGCCTGACTGGCATGTTGTAGCGCTGCTGAATGTCAGCAAGGCGTGCCATGGCTGTGTAGGAACGTCTGAAATGGGCCGACACCTTTCTGGACTGGGTGAGAACGTCCTGGAATCCTGGGTACTTGGAGACAAAACGTTGGACTATTAAATTTAACACATGTGCCATGCAGGGCACATGTGTTAAATTTCCCAGTCTCAACGCTGCCAACAGATTGCTTCCATTGTCACACACCACTTTTCCGATCTGCAGTTGGTGTGGGGTCAGCCACCGATCGGCCTGTGACTGCAGAGATGACAGGAGTACAGATCCGGTATGGTTTTTGCTTTCCAGGCACGTCATCCCCAAGACAGCGTGACAACGGCGTACCTGGCACGTCGAATAGCCTAGGGGGAGCTGGGGGTGCACAGGTGTGGAGGAGGAGAAGGAGGACCCAGCAGCAGAGTAAGAAGAAGAAGAGGAAGAAGACGAGGTAGAGAGCGATGGAGGAGTAGAGGTGGTGGCAGAACCGCGTGCAATCCGTGGCGGTGACACCAACTCCACTGTTGTTGTTGTTGTTGAGCTACCCATTCCCTGCTTCCCATTCCCAGCCATTACCAAGTTCACCCAGTGGGCAGTGTAGGTGACATACCTGCCCTGACCATGCTTGGAGGACCATGCGTCAGTAGTCATATGGACCTTTGGCCCAACACTAAGTGACAGAGATGCGGTAACTTGGCTCTGCACATGTTGGTACAGGTGTGGTATTCCCTTTTTAGAAAAAAAATTGCGGCTGGGTACCTTCCACTGCGGTGTCCCAATTGCTACAAATTTGCGGAAGGCCTCAGAGTCCACCAGCTGGTATGGTAAAAGCTGGCGGGCTAAGAGTGCAGACAAGCCAGCTGTCAGACGCCGGGCAAGGGGGTGACAGTCAGACATTGGCTTCTTACGCTCAAACATGGCCTTCACAGAAACTTGGCTGGTGGCAGATGACTGGGAATGGGAACAGGTGGTCAAGGTGGAAGGCGGAGTGGAGGGTGGTTCAGATGGGTCAAGGAGAGCAGAGGTAGAGCAGTAAGATGCTGGACCAGAAGGAGTGTGGCTTTTAGTTTGCCTGTTGCCTTTGAGGTGTTGCTCCCAAAGTGCTTTGTGCTTGCCGCTCATGTGCCTTCGCATAGAAGTTGTACCTATGTGGCTGTTGGGCTTACCAAGGCTCAGTTTCTGACTGCACTCATTGCAAATTACAATGCTTTTGTCAGAGGCACACACATTAAAAAAATCCCACACTGCTGACTTTTTGGAAGTGTGCGATCTGGCGGTAACAGTAGAAGTTGGCGGCATTGGCGGCAATGGCGGGTGCGTTGGCTGGCTGAACACAGGTGCCGATACATGTTGTTGCCCTACTGATCCCTGCGGGCTGTCCTCCCTGCTTCTTCTAAGTCTTATTCTCCTACTGCCTCTCTGACTCTCCGTCTCTCCATCTGAACTACCCTCCTCTTGCTCTCTTCTACTAGGCACCCACAAAACATCAATCTCCTCATCATCATTCTCCTCAGATGCATCAATTTCTTCTGACACATCACAGAAGGAAGCAGCAGCGGGGACCTCCTCCTCATCACTCATCATTATGTCCATCTCTGTCGTGTTCTCTGCCAGAATTAAATCTGGTGTAACGTCCTCATCTCCTTCATCTTCTTCTGCCAATAATGGTTGCGCATTACTCAGTTCAAGAAACTCATGGGAAAATAACTCCTCTGACTCCAGTGAAGAAGGGGCACCGGTGGTGGAGGAAGTGTTACGTGGGGTGGCCATAGCAGTGGAGGATGAGGAGGATGTTGTGGTAAAGTTAGAAACGGTAGAGGATGGGGTGTGCTGTGTAAGCCAGTCAACTACCTCTTCAGCATTTTGGGAGTTCAGGGTCATTGGCTTTTTAAAACTGGGCAATTTGCTAGGGCCACAGGATTGCATAGCAGCACGGCCCCTAGCACGGCCTCTGCGTGGCGGCCTGCCTTTGCCTGGCATTATTTTTAAAAAAACAACAACAACAAAAACTCAGTTGGTTTTTCTGGAAACGATAATACACACAGCTAGATGGCGGTTTGAAGAAAACACTGTGCAAATAATGCCTACAAGGTCAACGTATACACAGCGGTGGATACGGATTACGTAAAATATAAGAATGCTGCTTGAAAAAAAGTAACTCAAGTGGTTTTTCTAGAGACGATAATATTATCAATATTTAGACAAAATGTGAACAAGCTCACACAGCTAGATGGCGGTTTGAAGAAAACAGTGTGCAAATAATGCCTACAAGGTCAACGTATACACAGCGGTGGATACGGATTACGTAAAATATAAGAATGCTGCTTGAAAAAAAGTAACTCAAGTGGTTTTTCTAGAGACGATAATATTATCAATATTTAGACAAAATGTGAACAAGCTCACACAGCTAGATGGCGGTTTGAAGAAAACACTGTGCAAATAATGCCTACAAGGTCAACGTATACACAGCGGTGGATACGGATTACGTAAAATATAAGAATGCTGCTTGAAAAAAAGTAACTCAAGTGGTTTTTCTAGAGACGATAATATTATCAATATTTAGACAAAATGTGAACAAGCTCACACAGCTAGATGGCGGTTTGAAGAAAACACTGTGCAAATAATGCCTACAAGGTCAACGTATACACAGCGGTGGATACGGATTACGTAAAATATAAGAATGCTGCTTGAAAAAAAGTAACTCAAGTGGTTTTTCTAGAGACGATAATATTATCAATATTTAGACAAAATGTGAACAAGCTCACACAGCTAGATGGCGGTTTGAAGAAAACACTGTGCAAATAATGCCTACAAGGTCAACGTATACACAGCGGTGGATACGGATTACGTAAAATATAAGAATGCTGCTTGACAAAAAAGTAACTCAAGTGGTTTTTCTAGAGACGATAATATTATCAATATTTAGACAAAATGTGAACAAGCTCACACAGCTAGATGGCGGTTTGAAGAAAACACTGTGCAAATAATGCCCACAAGATCAACGTATACACTACTACAGCGGTGGATACGGATTACGTAAAATATATTATGGCTGCTTGAAAAAAGTCACTCCGGTGTTTTTTCTGGAGACGGTAATATTATGGATATTTAGACAGAATGTGAACAAGGTCACACAGCTAGATGGCTGTTGGTTGAATAACACACTGGGCAAAAAATGCCTACAGGGCAAATAATGCCTAAAAGGTCAACTTATACACTACTACAGCGATGGATACGGATTACGTAAAATTTATTATGGCTGCTTGAAAAAAGTCACTCCGGTGTTTTTTCTGGAGACGGTAATATTATGGATATTTAGACAGAATGTGAACAAGGTCACACAGCTAGATGGCTGTTGGTTGAATAACACACTGGGCAAAAAATGCCTACAGGGCAAATAATGCCTAAAAGGTCAACTTATACACTACTACAGCGGTAGTAAAATAAAAAAAAGTAAAATAAAAAAAAAATGAATATTGAAAAAAAAAAATTACAGTTGGTGCTGCTGAACTACTAGGAGCAGCAGATTAGCACACCAGTCCCACTCCCCAACACTGCTAGACTAATAGCACTGGGCTCTTATAGTAGTAGTAGTAGTAGTAGTAGTAGTAGTAGTAAAACAACAAAAAATAAATAAAAGCAGTCCTTACAAGGACTACTGTTATTGCAGCAGTCAGCAGATGAGATCAGAAGCAGGACAGCTGCCCACTGCAGCTACATACAGAGCACTGCAGTAGAAGGTAGATTACTAGCCAGCAAAGCTACCTAAGCTTAAATGTCCCTCAAACCCCTGCAGACTTCTGTCCCTCCAATAACAGAGCAGTATCAAAACGATTACTAGCCAGCAAACTTTCAACTGTCCCTGAAATCACTAACAGGCAGCAGCTCTCTCCCTACACTATCTCTTCAGCACACACAGGCAGAGTGAAAAAAACGCTGCAGGGCTTCGGTTTTTATAGGGAAGGGGAGTGGTCCAGGGGAGAGCTTCCTGATTGGCTGCCATGTACCTGCTGGTCTGGGGTGAGAGGGCAAAAAAAAAGCGCCAACAATGGCGAACCCAAAATGGCGAACGTCGCGCAACGTTCGCGAACTTCCGGCGAGCGCGAACACCCGATGTTCGCGCGAACAAGTTCGCCGGCGAACAGTTCGCGCCATCTCTAGTAATTAGCTATACTATATATGAACTTCCACAATTTCCATGAGAGTTTAAAGGGATTCTGTGATGGGAATTTTTTTTCCAAAATGCATCAGTTAATAGTACTGTTCCAGCAGAATCCTGCACTGAAATCTGTTTCTCAAAAGAGCAAACAGATCTTTTTATATTTAATTTTGAAATCTGACATGGGGCTAGACATATTGTCAGTTTCCCAGCTGCTCCCAGTCATGTGACTTGTGCTCTGATAAACTTCAGTCTTTCTTTACTGCTGTACTGCAAGTTGGAGTGATATCACCCCCCCCCCCCCAGCAGCCTAACAACAGAACATTGGGAAGGTAACCAGATAGCAGCTCCGTAACACAAGATAACAGCTGCCTGGTAGATCTAAGAACAGCACTCAATAGTAAAAACCCATGTCTCACTGAGACACATTCAGTTACATTGAGTATGAGAAACAACAGCCTGCAAGAAAACAGTTCCATCCTAAAGTGCTGGCTCTTTCTGAAAGCATATGACCAGGCATAATGCCCTGAGATGGCACCTATACACCAATATTATAACTATAAAAAATACACTTGTTGGTTGAGGACTGAAATGTTATATTGTAGATTACATTATTTGCAGTGTAAACAGTGTAATTTAGAAATAAAAACTACATGATAAAAATCATGACAGAATCCCTTTAAGGAGTCCACTGAAATCCATGTTGCACCTGGCAGCAGGCCACAAAAATGTACAGATTGACTTTTAAATTCAAATTTTCCTTCAACAGAAGCTGATGACGCAGGACATTCCTGTCTTACTGCTATTGATTAATATTTGACTGCAGCTATTCAGAAAGCAAAAATGTGTGCAGTAAGTACTTGGAAATCTAATGTTTGTTTTGCTTTCTGAAACATGTCAATTGTAGGAATGTACGGCTCATCATAGAATTACACATGGGTGGCACATTCAGGTCTCCAACACAAATTGATCCATGAAATAAAAAGCATGAATTTCCTGAAACAAAGCTCATATTAAGTAATCTATATCTGTTTAGTGCCTTCAATTGTCATAGGCTGTGTTTTACAGTCTAATATCCGACTATTACCATACACTTGCTAAGTGGCAAGATTTTTATCAGCCCTATATTTTATATTTATGTGACTCATGTCACATTTTGTGTATGTGCAAATGTTTGTATTGTAGCAAAAGAAAAGAAAACACTGTTATAGAAGAAGCTTACCATTTAACCTATATGTTTCTTTGTAATAAAGTCATGTTTGAACCACACGGAGCATTTCTGCATTTTGTCTCCTTCAATGAATTATTTAGTTTATACATAAATTGTTTTTATTTAATAAAACATGCCAGTTCAATCCTCTTAGTAATAATCTACTTGCTCTTACATCTGGATCTGATTTTCTATTCTTTTCAAGCTGAAACTATGTTACTATGTTAAAAATCAATATTGCTGGATGTAAAGAAGAAAGAAAAAACACTCTGCATCATCTTTGCGTTTATTAGAAAAATAGAACGCCATGGAGAAGGTATAGCAGTATTGTAGTCGTGATCTTTGTAAGGAATTTGCCTTCTACTGTGAGGTGATGCTGTAGGTTACATTTAGTAAGAATCAAACAGTTATTAAAAGTCTTTTTGTGCCTGGAAACTCACATTGAACACATTGGCACACTCACTGTTCCCTTATCATGGTCAAACATATAGACCCAAATTCACTAAGCGCTGAAGCGCCTAACGCTAGCGTCAATTCACTAGCGTTGGGCATTTTTGCTACTTTGCAAATTCACTAACGAATGCTGGCGTAAATTCGCTAGTGTTACTTCGCACCCTTACGCCTGGCGAATTTTTGCTACGGACGTAACTACGCAAATTCACTAACGCGCGCAGTGTACTGAACGCTACCTTTTACGCTAGACTTCCTTCGCCACCTCAGACCAGGCAAAGCACAATAGAGTAGATAGGGATTGCTTAAAAAAAAGGTCAAATTTTTTCTAAGTCCCAAAAAACGCTGGCGTTTTTTCTATATTATGGGTGATAGGCTGAAAAAGA
Organism: Xenopus petersii; assembly: GCA_038501925.1. NCBI lineage: Eukaryota > Metazoa > Chordata > Amphibia > Anura > Pipidae > Xenopus > Xenopus petersii. The sequence goes on from CM076677.1 coordinate 79,355,887, forward strand.
TCAAAAACATTTTTGGGGCTCCCCTCCTTCCCCCCTACATTTCCTAACTCATGGCAACTTAACTATACAGTGGGCACATGTGTAGGGCAAAAAAAAAAAAATTATTTGATGTTTTGAAGGTTTCCCAAGCATTTGTAGTGATTCTACGTATTCCTCCATTGAAATTTGAATTTGGCGCCGTATGCAAATTAACCATCGCTAGCGTAACTTCGCTTCGCTTAGCGAATCAACGCTAGCGCAACTTCACAACCTTACGCTACCCCTGTGCGCAACTTCGGATTTTAGTAAATTTTCGGAGCGCTGGTGAAACTACGCCTGGCGAAGTGTGGCGAAGTTGCACCTGGCGCAACTACGATTCTTAGTGAATTTGCCCCATAGGGAATAGTTCAAAAGCATTAATATAGCAAATGTGTATGTATTTGGGCCTAGAATTATTTTAAACATTTACAAATGGGTAAGTCGGGCAGTGTGGTCAATATTGGCGAAATTGCCTGACCAAATCTGGGTAGGTGTGTCTTAGCTTAAATTAAGCCTTGACAGAGGGATATTTTTTAAGAATCTGCTGCATTTCTGCTCTAGAAAAAATATTTTTAAATAACTTTGTAAATTAGATAATGGTTTCAAATAGTATATAAATAAACGATGACCCCTGTAACTGCTAAAGTGGTTGTTAATAATCGAATTCATTAATTCATGAACTTTTTCTTTTTGGGACCCAATTTAACAGATACAAACCTTGTTTCAATTACTATTTTCTATTGTAGAAAGAAATTTCACGTTGTTTTAGATGCCCTAGCTAGTAAAACAGCAGCCAAGGTTAGGGCCAGTATTAGCATTAAACATCAATGTGATTGCCAGTAAATGTGTGTTTCACGTTTGATGAGTTCTGAAAGGGAAAAGTGAAGTCACATGATGCAGTGATGCCAGAGAAGATTATTATTACAATAGATGACATTTTTTGCTACCCACAGAATGCAATATTTATACAGAGCTTCATCTCTTTCTGTTATTACTGATCATGGTAAAATACAATATAAAAAATACATTTATTTTTCCAAGCTGAGCGGGCTAACCTAACACATTAGCTGAAGCAATTGGCATAAATCAGTGGTTTTAACATTGTTTACTTCAATTGCTCTATATCACAGAGGCTCATAAAGTGTAGGTGTTTTCTTATAGGAGCTGGAGATGTTACTGTTTTATTTTGGGCTGGAAATCATAACAGCAGGAAAGGCTTCTGAATCACTTATTAACGTAAGTGTTTGAGTACTAGATGGAAACAGTACTATTGAAGAAGTACATATGGGGTAAACAGAGGGATTCAATTAGACAGAAGGGGAGTTATAGTTCATAGTGAGTGAGTCACAAATTAAGGTGAGTCACCATACATTGTGAACGTCACATAAAAAGAAAATCCTGCTGCTATATTTGTTTATTGCCAGGTGACCTAACTCTGTGAAATGAATTGAACCCTTCAAACTATATAAATGAAACAAGCACCTGTTACTCCTGTAACTCAGTTTTTAATCATGCTTTATATAGCACCAACCCATTTACACAGATTTTTACAGAGTATGTTCACCATTCACATCAGCCTCCGCTCCAGTGGAACATACATTTTATTACACAGGGTTAATTTCATCAGGAGCCTGAACCTTAGTGATGTGTCGGTAGACATGAAACCCATGGTAGATCAGGATCTACTAGTAGACCCAAGACATAGTCAACAAACAGCTTGTCTAAATCACCCTCCTGTTTTATTCTTTTCATTCAGATATTTATGTTAAGGTTACATAAGTAATACAGTATTTGATTGTTAAATAAAACAATATAAATTTTTTCATAAATCAATATTTAAGTAATAGTTTCCATGGAACAGAATGCTAACAATGCTTTTATGGATGTAGATCATAATGGGAAATCGTGACTAAACGTAGACCTTGCATTAGTAAAGTATGGGCACTCCTGGTCTACCAACCAGTTGGGGGTGGTTCAGGTTTAAATTTGGTGACTATTTGGGGTTATGGTTGTGTTTGGGGTCAGATGGGGGAAGTACACTTCTCTTCTGCTTCCGAAGATTCCCTGTCTTAGAACTTTAGGCGCACACAGACATAGAGTACAAAGCGAAAGGCTCAGGTATCGTTTGGGTGCGGGTTCTGCAATCGCAACATTTTGTGGGTCAGGGGTGAATTTTCCTGACCTGCACATCAGGTTACTACTGTACTTTTTTTCAAAATGCACTGAAAATAGTGCACAATTTGGAAATTTACTTTGCAAAGCAGAAATGCTAAAAAAAAAAATGTTTTTTTGCCTTCTGTTTTCATTTTGTTTACAATATAATCATTGTCAGGTTATTAGTTACAATGTATTAGTTACAATGTAAAGGACTGGTAACACCATTCAATGGAAATATTTTATTAACATTTCAGAGGGTTACTTGGTTTATTTAGCACAGGCTAAGTGCAAGAGCGCTAAGTGAAATTGCAGCTTTTAGATCAGCACAATATAAGCCACCTAGCCCTTTGTCAGAGATTGAGGCACAAGGCAAAGAGTGCGGCAATGTTCAAGGCAACTATGGTAAGTACTGAATCCTGAACGGCCTTATGTCTATTCACTTTTATGTTTATCCGTGCAATGAATGCAATTAGCACCTGGCAGGTATTCAGAAAGATGTTGCTCCTTATGTATGTTAGCTGTACCAGAGGTTAGAGGTGCACTTGACCCAGTGATGTTACTTGACAGATGACAGAACCAGGCCACCTCTACTCTCTTCTGTCTTGATCATGCCTTTGAAAATCAGCTTTTATGTCTACATTGTCCAGTACCTGCAAATAAAATATTTAATTTTTATTATATGAGAAGTATTTATTCTGTGGGTGAATAAAGAGCAGTGAATGGTATGTAGCCTTTTCTTGGCTGTGTGGCCTAAATGCAGCTGCTCTCAAGCAAAACTTTTAACATTACATTACACATTACATAACTTTTACAAGCCCTAGTAATAAGTGGAGGAAGGGTCAGAGCAGGCTTAGCCATAACTCTGAACACACATAGTGCTTGAACAGTCATGGGTGCCAGTGTTTCATGAACCAAATATTTTTTTTTTAAAAAAAGTAGCAGCAAATACTTTTCAGTACATAGAATATTTCATTAACAAGAGTTCTAACAGTGTATTGGGCTGCCTCAAGAGATTACCGTACAAACAGAATCTCTACACTTTGCTAGGACTACTTAGGAAATAGCCCACATTAGATCTCCTCAGTGGAGCACAAATTACTCTTCCTACTACTCTGCCTGTCTTACCAACCTTAAGAGGGTGCTGCCACAGGATTTGCTATCCACTGTATATACCTCATGCATGGGGTCCATTTCATTGATTCTCAAGGGGTTTCACTTCCCTTAGGATACTTATCATCTTACTGGGGCTTTACCCCAGTGGCGTAACTACCGAGGAAGCAGACCCCGGAACCGCGGGGGGGGCCCGGGAGTACAGGGGGCCCGAATGGGGCCTGCTTCCTCGGTACTATGGGGATGGTGCTATAGCTACAGAAGCAGCAGCTGAGTGGCGAGCAACAGCATGGGAGGGAGCTAGAGGCGAGGGGTGAACACAGCCAGGGTTAAAAATTAAATGTTGGAAGCCCCACCTCCATGCTGTGACTGAGGCACGCATCGCTGTGACTGGGAGAGCAGGCAAGGCAATGACGCTAGACGCGTCAATGGAGGAGTTCCGAAGCCTCTATTCGTGGGGCTCCAACAGTGGCGGATCGCTCAGGCACCCAGAAACTGAGGCTGTCTGAGAAACTACCTGAGCCTGAAAAGAACATGAAGAGGAGATGGCCTGGCGATACGGTGACCTTGGCTACCCATGGCATGCAGACCCTTGTCTTCTCCTGAACTCCCACTGTGCAGTTACTAGTAAGAATTGAACTGCAGTTTTTATTATTTGTACTTCTGAGTTGTTTGGGCACCCTGCTGTGAGTTCTGGGGGTATTTATACATCAAATAGTTAGTGTTCCACCCTGCTGTGAGTTCTGGGGTATTTATACACAAAATAGTTACTGTTTCACCGTTCTGTGAGTTATGGGGGTATTTATACATGGAATTGCCACTGTACCAGCCTTCTATGAGTTCTGGGGATATTATACATGACATTCTCCCACTATTATGTGCAGAGGGGGCCCTGAAAATTTTTTTTGCAGGGGGGCCCTGGCATCCGAAGTTACGCCACTGCTTTGCCCTCTACACTCCCCAGTACATCTACCCTTTGTACCAGATGGAATCTAAAGAGAAAGAACCATGCTCCTTCCCCTTATATCACCTAAGGTTAGGAACAACGTACAGTACTTTACCTCTAGGTCTCCTAGAGGCCTTTAACCCTTTAACTTAAACTCTTTTTAAACCCAATGGGGCAAATTCACTAAAGGGTGAATTTTCACCAGCGAACAATCCGCCACACTTCGCACCACTTTGCCAGCCATAAATTCATTACTATGCTATTTCACTAAAATGCAAAGTTGCATCTCAGCAGCCTAACACTGGCAAAGCAAAGTGTTAATTCGTCAGCTCAAACATTTCTTAGAGATGTTTCGCTAGCGTTCAATTCTGCCTAGCAAAATTTCGTTAGTACACTTACGCTTAGGTCAATTTTAATAGGGCGGGTACAGATAGGTTGTATAGAAGTCTTTATTAGAGATGTTGGTTAAATGCTTGAAGTGGCCACTTATTATTACACATATTCAAGGAAGCAAAATAAAGATACTCTAATGCCCATACCCTAAAACAAATGTGGCATGCCCCTCAAATTGGTTACTAAAAATTGTTAACACGAAAATCTTTTGAAGGCAATGCCGATTTAATAGATTAAAATCCGGCAAACAGGATACAATGCCACTTACATAAGATTGAGGAGGCTGTAGCTTCATCTTATCAGTTTGCCTGGTCTAAGATGGTGAAGGAAACTCTGCCGAAAGAGGTTACGTTCTGTAAAATTTGCACTAAAAGGAAAACTATACCCCCCAAACAATGTAGGTCTCTATTAAAAGATACTGAGTAAAACAGCTCATGTGTAAAACCCTGCTTCATGTAAATGAACCATTATCATAATATACTTTTTTAGTAGTATGTGCCATTGGGTAATCATAAATAGAAAATTGCCATTTTAAAAAATAAGGGCCGCCCCCTGAGATCGTACGATTCACTGTGCACACATACAAACCACATGTAAGGTCACATGAGCCAATTAACAGACAGAGTTCTGCCTTTTGCTTCCTCACTTCTTCCTGTTACAGTTAGTGTTGTAGTATTTCTGGTCAGGTGATCTCTGAGGCAGCACAGATAGAGTCACGAAATGGTGGTTCAAGGCAAGAGATGTAAAAGGGCAATATTTATGTAAATATATTCCAGTTTGGTAAGATTCTTTAATATGTCATTCAATTTGATATAAACTATCTGTCTAAACTATCTATTCATTTTGGGGGTATAGTTTTCCTTTAAAGATTGTTCGCCTGAGCGAAAATTCACCTGGCTATAGGGTGCTAAACTATGCTAGCGATGGTCTTTTTCGGTAGCGGATTGTCCTCTAAACCTGTTAGTAAATTGGTAATGTAACAAATAAATGTATCGATTGAGGAATTGCAAAGAGAAGTACGTAGTAACCTTTGTATCACTCCTGCAGCCCTCCAGTTAACTAGTTCAGGTGCCGTAGATTTAAATTATTTAAAACTCAACTTTTATTCGTCCCACTAAAAACATTTTCGCCACATAGACACATCATTGAGAATCCACTTCAATGAAGCTGGATCATATCCATAAAATAACACACAACTTAAAAACACATCAGTGGACAGTAGGGAGTCATCCCCTAATAACTTACAGACGAAGCAAGAACTTACATGATCGTCTCACACATAGTCATTACAATAACCCTACCAAATCAACCTGGTTAACCAATAGCATTAAGGGGTGTTATAGGTGCGGAAATTGTCTGGCCTGTCCATATGTACATAAAAGTACTATTTTTTCTGGGAGACGTGACATTAATGAATATATCATCCAACAATTTATAAATTGTAAGACTATGGGAGTTATTTATGTCATGGAATGCATTTGTGGCATCAGATATATTGGTAAAACAAAAAGAGAATTCAGGCGACGAATACTGGAACATGTGGGAGACATACCTAACAAAAGGAATACTTCAATTGCCAATCATATAAATTTACTTCATGAAGGGAATTGTGGAGTGATGAAATTCATACTGGTGGAACACATTAAATCGACCATGAGAGTTGGAGACTAGGGATGTAGCGAACGTCGGAAAAAAAGTTCGCGAACATATTCACGAACTTGCGCAAAAATGCGAGCGGTTCGCGAACGGTTCGCGAACCCCATAGACTTCAATGGGAAGGCGAACTTTAACATCTAAAAAAGACATTTCTGGCCAGAAAAATGATTTTAAAGTTGTTTAAAGGGTGCAACGACCTGGACAGTGGCATGCCAGAGGGGGATCAAGGGCAAAAATGTATCTGAAAAATCTGCCTGTGTGTGCTTGGAAGAGATAGTGTAGGGGGAGAGCTGTTAGTGATTTCAGGGACAGATGATAGTAAGTTTGCTGGCTAGTAATCTGCTTGATACTGCTCTGTATTGGAGGGACAGAAGTCTGCAGGGATTTGAGGGACATTTTAGCTTAGGTAGCTTTGCTGGCTAGTAATCTACTGTTCTCTTTAAACAACTGCCATACGTTGACCTTGTAGGCATTGTTTGCCCAGTTTTTTTGGACGCAGCCACTGAAGCACAGTTGCCAGAAAAAATATGCCATATAAATGCTGAAAATAGTCATTTTTCGCCATACGTTGACCTTGTAGACATTGTTTGCCCAGTTTTTTTTGGACGCAGCCACTGAAGCACAGTTGCCAGAAAAAATATGCCATATAAATGCTGAAAATAGTAATTTTTCGCCATACGTTGACCTTGTAGACATTGTTTGCCCAGTTTTTTTGGACGCAGCCACTGAAGCACAGTTGCCAGAAAAAATATGCCATATAAATGCTGAAAATAGTCATTTTTTGCCATACGTTGACCTTGTAGGCATTGTTTGCCCAGTTTTTTTGGTCGCAGCCACTGAAGCACAGTTGCCAGAAAAAATATGCCATATAAATGCTGAAAATAGTCATTTTTTGCCATATACGTTGAGTCAACGTATGGCAAAAAATGACTATTTTCAGCATTTATATGGCATATTTTTTCTGGCCTCTGTGCTTCAGTGGCTGCGGCCAAAAAAACTGGGCAAACAATGCCTACAAGGTCAACGTCGTCATTTTTTTGGTTGCAGCCACTGAAGCACAGTTGCCAGAAAAATTATGCCATATAAATGCTGGAAATATAAATTTTTTTGGTTGCAGCCACTGAAGCACAGAGGCCAGAAAAATTATGCCATATAAATGCAGAAAATATGCATTTTTTTGGTCGCAGCCACTGAAGCACAGTTGACAGAAAAATTATGCCATATAAATGCTGAAAATATAAATTTTTTTGGTTGCAGCCACTGAAGCACAGAGGCCAGAAAAATTATGCCATATAAATGCAGAAAATATGCATTTTTTTGGTCGCAGCCACTGAAGCACAGTTGACAGAAAAATTATGCCACATAAATGCTGAAAATATAAATTTTTTTGGTTGCAGCCACTGAAGCACAGAGGCCAGAAAAATTATGCCATATAAATGCAGAAAATATGCATTTTTTTGGACGCAGCCACTGAAGCACAGTTGCCAGAAAAAATATGCCATATAAATGCTGAAAATAGTCATTTTTCGCCATACGTTGACCTTGTAGACATTGTTTGCCCAGTTTTTTTGGTTGCAGCCACTGAAGCACAGAGGCCAGAAAAAATTAAACCAGTAGGGTTTGCACCCTAGTTTGTAACGGTGGCGGAGGGAGGAGGACGCTAAAGGACAGCTGTGTGTGGAGTCATGAGGCTTGAAGAGAAGGACAGCTGCATAGAAGTCAGAACAAGTCTTCCGGCGTGCAGTAACCCTCCGAGATCCACCCCTCATTCATTTTAATAAAGGTCAGGTAATCGACACTTTTGTGACCTAGGCGAGTTCTCTTCTCAGTTACAATCCCTCCTGCTGCACTGAAGGTCCTTTCTGAGAGCACACTTGAGGCTGGGCAAGACAAGAGGTTCATGGCAAATTGTGACAGCTCTGGCCACAGATCAAGCCTGCGCACCCAGTAGTCCAGGGGTTCATCGCTCCTCAGAGTGTCGATATCTGCAGTTAATGCCAGGTAGTCCGCTACCTGCCGGTCGAGGCGTTCTTTGAGGGTGGATCCAGAAGGGTTGTGGCGCTGCCTTGGACAGAAAAACATTTGCATGTCTGACGTTACAGACCGGCCAAAGGGCTTTGTCCTTGCAGGTGTGCTCGTGGCAGGATTACTGGCACCTCTGCCCCTGGAATGTTGATGAGTTCCTGAAGTGACATCACCCTTAAAAGCATTGTACAACATGTTTTGCAGGCTGGTTTGTAAATGCCGCATCTTTTCGGACTTGTGGTATGTTGGTAACATTTCTGCCACTTTATGCTTGTACCGAGGGTCTAGTAGCGTTGCGACCCAGTACAGGTCCTTCTCCTTAAGCCTCTTGATACGGGGGTCCTTCAACAGGCATGACAGCATGAAAGACCCCATTCTCACAAGGTTGGATGCAGAGCTATCCATCTCCGCTTCCTCATTATCAAGGACTGCATCATCCACGGTCTCCTCCCCCCAGCCACGTACAAGACCAGGGGTCCCCAAAAGGTCACCACTAGCCCCCTGGGAAGCCTGCTCCTGTTGGTCCTCCTCCTCCTCCTCCACAAAGCCACCTTCCTCCTCTGACTCCACTTCTGGCACCTCTCCCTGCGTTGCAGCAGGTGCCTGGGTTCGTTCTGGTGATTCCGACCATAAATCGTGCGCTTCCAGCTCCTCGTCACGCTGGTCTACAGCCTCATCTGTCACTCGTCGCACGGCACGCTCCAGGAAGAAAGCGAAGGGTATTAGGTCGCTGATGGTGCCTTCGGTGCGACTGACCATATTTGTCACCTCTTCAAAAGGTCGCATGAGCCTGCAGGCATCGCGCATAAGCACCCAGTAACGGGGGAAAAAAATCCCCAGCTCTGCAGATCCAGTCCTACCACCCAGTTCAAAAAGGTACTCGTTGACGGCCCTTTGTTGTTGCAGCAGACGTTCCAACATAAGGAGCGTTGAATTCCAGCGAGTCTGGCTGTCAGAAATCAAACGCCTGACTGGCATGTTGTAGCGCTGCTGAATGTCAGCAAGGCGTGCCATGGCTGTGTAGGAACGTCTGAAATGGGCCGACACCTTTCTGGACTGGGTGAGAACGTCCTGGAATCCTGGGTACTTGGAGACAAAACGTTGGACTATTAAATTTAACACATGTGCCATGCAGGGCACATGTGTTAAATTGCCCAGTCTCAACGCTGCCAACAGATTGCTTCCATTGTCACACACCACTTTTCCGATCTGCAGTTGGTGTGGGGTCAGCCACCGATCGGCCTGTGACTGCAGAGATGACAGGAGTACAGATCCGGTATGGTTTTTGCTTTCCAGGCACGTCATCCCCAAGACAGCGTGACAACGGCGTACCTGGCACTTCGAATAGCCTAGGGGGAGCTGGGGGTGCACAGGTGTGGAGGAGGAGAAGGAGGACCCAGCAGCAGAGTAAGAAGAAGAAGAGGAAGAAGACGAGGTAGAGAGCGATGGAGGAGTAGAGGTGGTGGCAGAACCGCGTGCAATCCGTGGCGGTGACACCAACTCCACTGTTGTTGTTGTTGAGCTACCCATTCCCTGCTTCCCATTCCCAGCCATTACCAAGTTCACCCAGTGGGCAGTGTAGGTGACATACCTGCCCTGACCATGCTTGGAGGACCATGCGTCAGTAGTCATATGGACCTTTGGCCCAACACTAAGTGACAGAGATGCGGTAACTTGGCTCTGCACATGTTGGTACAGGTGTGGTATTCCCTTTTTAGAAAAAAAATTGCGGCTGGGTACCTTCCACTGCGGTGTCCCAATTGCTACAAATTTGCGGAAGGCCTCAGAGTCCACCAGCTGGTATGGTAAAAGCTGGCGGGCTAAGAGTGCAGACAAGCCAGCTGTCAGACGCCGGGCAAGGGGGTGACAGTCAGACATTGGCTTCTTACGCTCAAACATGGCCTTCACAGAAACTTGGCTGGTGGCAGATGACTGGGAATGGGAACAGGTGGTCAAGGTGGAAGGCGGAGTGGAGGGTGGTTCAGATGGGTCAAGGAGAGCAGAGGTAGAGCAGTAAGATGCTGGACCAGAAGGAGTGTGGCTTTTAGTTTGCCTGTTGCCTTTGAGGTGTTGCTCCCAAAGTGCTTTGTGCTTGCCGCTCATGTGCCTTCGCATAGAAGTTGTACCTATGTGGCTGTTGGGCTTACCAAGGCTCAGTTTCTGACTGCACTCATTGCAAATTACAATGCTTTTGTCAGAGGCACACACATTAAAAAAATCCCACACTGCTGACTTTTTGGAAGTGTGCGATCTGGCGGTAACAGTAGAAGTTGGCGGCATTGGCGGCAATGGCGGGTGCGTTGGCCGGCTGAACAATGGTGCCGATACATGTTGTTGCCCTACTGATCCCTGCGGGCTGTCCTCCCTGCTTCTTCTAAGTCTTATTCTCCTACTGCCTCTCTGACTCTCCGTCTCTCCATCTGAACTACCCTCCTCTTGCTCTCTTCTACTAGGCACCCACAAAACATCAATCTCCTCATCATCATTCTCCTCAGATGCATCAATTTCTTCTGACACATCACAGAAGGAAGCAGCAGCGGGGACCTCCTCCTCATCACTCATCATTATGTCCATCTCTGTCGTGTTCTCTGCCAGAATTAAATCTGGTGTAACGTCCTCATCTCCTTCATCTTCTTCTGCCAATAATGGTTGCGCATTACTCAGTTCAAGAAACTCATGGGAAAATAACTCCTCTGACTCCAGTGAAGAAGGGGCACCGGTGGTGGAGGAAGTGTTACGTGGGGTGGCCATAGCAGTGGAGGATGAGGAGGATGTTGTGGTAAAGTTAGAAACGGTAGAGGATGGGGTGTGCTGTGTAAGCCAGTCAACTACCTCTTCAGCATTTTGGGAGTTCAGGGTCATTGGCTTTTTAAAACTGGGCAATTTGCTAGGGCCACAGGATTGCATAGCAGCACGGCCCCTAGCACGGCCTCTGCGTGGCGGCCTGCCTTTGCCTGGCATTATTTTTAAAAAAACAACAACAACAAAAACTCAGTTGGTTTTTCTGGAAACGATAATACACACAGCTAGATGGCAGTTTGAAGAAAACAGTGTGCAAATAATGCCTACAAGGTCAACGTATACACAGCGGTGGATACGGATTACGTAAAATATATGAATGCTGCTTGAAAAAAAGTAACTCAAGTGGTTTTTCTAGAGACGATAATATTATCAATATTTAGACAAAATGTGAACAAGCTCACACAGCTAGATGGCGGTTTGAAGAAAACAGTGTGCAAATAATGCCTACAAGGTCAACGTATACACAGCGGTGGATACGGATTACGTAAAATATAAGAATGCTGCTTGAAAAAAAGTAACTCAAGTGGTTTTTCTAGAGACGATAATATTATCAATATTTAGACAAAATGTGAACAAGCTCACACAGCTAGATGGCGGTTTGAAGAAAACAGTGTGCAAATAATGCCTACAAGGTCAACGTATACACAGCGGTGGATACGGATTACGTAAAATATAAGAATGCTGCTTGAAAAAAAGTAACTCAAGTGGTTTTTCTAGAGACGATAATATTATCAATATTTAGACAAAATGTGAACAAGCTCACACAGCTAGATGGCGGTTTGAAGAAAACACTGTGCAAATAATGCCTACAAGGTCAACGTATACACAGCGGTGGATACGGATTACGTAAAATATAAGAATGCTGCTTGAAAAAAAGTAACTCAAGTGGTTTTTCTAGAGACGATAATATTATCAATATTTAGACAAAATGTGAACAAGCTCACACAGCTAGATGGCGGTTTGAAGAAAACACTGTGCAAATAATGCCTACAAGGTCAACGTATACACAGCGGTGGATACGGATTACGTAAAATATAAGAATGCTGCTTGAAAAAAAGTAACTCAAGTGGTTTTTCTAGAGACGATAATATTATCAATATTTAGACAAAATGTGAACAAGCTCACACAGCTAGATGGCGGTTTGAAGAAAACACTGTGCAAATACTGCCCACAAGATCAACGTATACACTACTACAGCGGTGGATACGGATTACGTAAAATTTATTATGGCTGCTTGAAAAAAGTCACTCCGGTGTTTTTTCTGGAGACGGTAATATTATGGATATTTAGACAGAATGTGAACAAGGTCACACAGCTAGATGGCAGTTGGTTGAATAACACACTGGGCAAAAAATGCCTACAGGGCAAATAATGCCTAAAAGGTCAACTTATACACTACTACAGCGATGGATACGGATTACGTAAAATTTATTATGGCTGCTTGAAAAAAGTCACTCCGGTGTTTTTTCTGGAGACGGTAATATTATGGATATTTAGACAGAATGTGAACAAGGTCACACAGCTAGATGGCAGTTGGTTGAATAACACACTGGGCAAAAAATGCCTACAGGGCAAATAATGCCTAAAAGGTCAACTTATACACTACTACAGCGGTAGTAAAATAAAAAAAAGTAAAATAAAAAAAAAATGAATATTAAAAAAAAAAAAATTACAGTTGGTGCTGCTGAACTACTAGGAGCAGCAGATTAGCACACCAGTCCCACTCCCCAACACTGCTAGACTAATAGCACTGGGCTCTTATAGTAGTAGTAGTAGTAGTAGTAGTAGTAGTAAAACAACAAAAAAATAAATAAAAGCAGTCCTTACAAGGACTACTGTTATTGCAGCAGTCAGCAGATGAGATCAGAAGCAGGACAGCTGCCCACTGCAGCTACATACAGAGCACTGCAGTAGAAGGTAGATTACTAGCCAGCAAAGCTACCTAAGCTTAAATGTCCCTCAAACCCCTGCAGACTTCTGTCCCTCCAATAACAGAGCAGTATCAAAACGATTACTAGCCAGCAAACTTTCAACTGTCCCTGAAATCACTAACAGGCAGCAGCTCTCTCCCTACACTATCTCTTCAGCACACACAGGCAGAGTGAAAAATCGCTGCAGGGCTTCGGTTTTTATAGGGAAGGGGAGTGGTCCAGGGGAGAGCTTCCTGATTGGCTGCCATGTACCTGCTGGTCTGGGGTGAGAGGGCAAAAAAAAGCGCCAACAATGGCGAACCCAAAATGGCGAACGTCGCGCGACGTTCGCGAACTTCCGGCGAGCGCGAACACCCGATGTTCGCGCGAACAAGTTCGCCGGCGAACAGTTCGCGCCATCTCTATTGGAGACTTAGATAACAAGCTGCTTAAACGGGAGGCTGAATGGATCTACTGGACAAACAGCAAAGTTCCAGGTGGCCTCAATGAAGGCTTTACATTTAGCCCCTTCCTTTAGTATTATACATTTATGAATTCTTCTTTAGTATTAATTTTTCAGACTGTCCTTTTTAAAAAAGGTTTTTGTGTAATGTAGCTAGACTAAGTATTCACTTCCCGCAGCTATTTAATGTAAATGCAGATCGAATGTTTAATACATGTATATCATAGCGGTAATTCTGTAGCCAGCAATAATCCTGACATTGGATGCTTTTTAGGCAAATGGGATGAAGCGTATGCTTACAGAAGACGCAGGCGCATAGTAATACAGAATAGCGCCGATAGATCTGCAGGCAGGCGATGGAACTTCACAGTTCAGAAATCAGGTATGCGCTAGTGGACACGCATGCGCGTACTGCCACAATGGAGCGCAGCGCACTAACGATACGTAGCGTCACGTGATGCATGACGTATGTGGGAACCGAGGCGCATTAACAACCTGCAGAGACACAGAAACCCTATTTAAAGCCTCACTAAACACGCGCAATTCACTTATGCCCCTGAGGAAGCCGGTTTTCCGGTGAAACGCGTTGGGAGGCATAGGTGGACAGAGGGGGACTAGCTCTTTTCTGCTCCCTACGTAGTTAGGCAGACACACTCTGGGGAACAAATGGAAGGGTGGTCTGGGTGGGCAGACTAAGCGAAAGATTTGACTAAGTACTGGGCAGTGCAGTCTTTGGTGTAAAACTTACAAGGAGGCTGCAACAAGGAATAATGGTTCCAGCCACTAAGAACTGTTGATTTGTGGCGTTCTGGACTCAATTAGTAACGACCATTAACATACTGAGCGTCTTAATATTGGCCCAGTTATTTACAGGACTAAAGGGGGAATTTAAATATACCCCACGGATGACTATATCTGCATAGATAGTGGCTGAGAAGTTATCAGCTCACTTTTTTCCCCCAATTTTGTCCACTTATGTGTTTTTAAGTTGTGTGTTATTTTATGGATATGATCCAGCTTCATTGAAGTGGATTCTCAATGATGTGTCTATGTGGCGAAAATGTTTTTAGTGGGACGAATAAAAGTTGAGTTTTAAATAATTTAAATCTACGGCACCTGAACTAGTTAACTGGAGGGCTGCAGGAGTGATACAAAGGTTACTGCGTACTTCTCTTTGCAATTCCTCAATCGATACATTTATTTGTTACATTTTCTTAACTTGGGGGTGCACTGTTACATTGTATTTACTTTTTTGGATACTCCATTAGTAGATATAAATTGGTAATGTCCCTGTGGATGGGATTTCTGGAACATTTTCGCTAGCGGCGGCCACTTCACCCTTTGGGAAATCTGCCCCATTGTGTTCAAAACTGACTACCTGTTATCTGTTATGCAGCCCGGTTAGATACTGAATGGCAGAACCCATTGCTAATTAGCTTTTAATATATAGGTTTGTATTAAAGTATCGTATCCAAACACAAATTATTTTTGACAGGGCAGTTTTATGGCCTTGGTGGGCCCTGGGCAAAGAGCTGACTGGTGGGCCTCAAAACCCGGGCGTGCGCAGTGTGCCAATTTTTTTTTTGTGAAACCATGCCCACTTTTGGCCACACCCCAAATACCACATCCAATGTTTTAACAAAACATAATTCAGTCATGCCACTATTAAATGAATAATCAGAATATTAAACGCAGATCTGACAGTATACTACATAAAAATGGAAAATTAGCATATTAACCCTAGCTGTGCCAGTATAATCACTGTAGAAACCATGAAGGATGAACACAGTAGCAGTTCTATGTATAAATACCTACAGAATTTATAGTAGAATGGCACAGGGGCAATTACATGTATAAATGCCCTTGTATAAATGCTCCCAGAATTCATAGCAGTATGGCAGAGAGGCAATTCCATGTATAATACACCCCAGAACCAAATGCAGGATGGTAATTCCATGTATAAAACAAAACCATAATTCATAGTAGGATGGCAAAGTGCAATTCCATGTATAAATACCCCCCAGAATTCATAGTAGGATGGCACAGTGCAATTCCATGTATAAATACCCCCCAGAATTCATAGTAGGATGGCACAGTGCAATTCCATGTATAAATACCCCCCAGGCGGGGCTTGGCTTCCTTTCCTTCGTGAAATTGAAGTGGATCGGCCTTGGGAGCCAGCCCTGACACATGACGCACCAGGTACAAATAGGCCCAAAAACAAATTGTAAAAAAAAAAAACAGTAAAAAAAAAAAATTTACGAGTCAGCAGTGGGCACCAAAATAAGTGGGCCCTGGGCAGACGCACCTTCATTTGCAGTAATTAAGCAGCCATGATTGTTAAATGCAAATAAAACCCTTCCAATATTATTTACTGTTACTTTTATTTCTCCTTTTAGCACTGTATATTGGAAACTTTCTCTAATGTCAAGGGAGCATGCTGGTACTGACATTCTCCACTCCTAGGCAGCCAGCTGGAAACCAAACAGTGCGTTTGTCAGAGCTCTGTCTCTCCATCCTACTGTGATGCTTGAGACAGTTAGAGAGACAAGAGAATTACAGTACATAGCTTTCTGCAAAACATCAAATATATACCTGACATCTTACAATTTATAGAGGATTAAACACGCAGTTTAATAGTAAATCATTCTTGCAGGGCTTTTCTGGAGTGGAGGTGCAATTTCATCACTAGTATTGAAGAGGTTTTATTTGATGGTTTAAAAGTGTATTATACACTGGTTAAAAAACAATACAATCCGAGTTTTTTGTTCTACTGTATGCCAAAGGTTTTTTTTTAAAGAAGAGTATTTGAACTTGTAAAAGCAATCTTTTCATACTCAAGCCAATTAATTGCTGCTGTGAACGGATTCTTGATGTCCTTGAATGCTTAAAGAATAAATTTTCTTTTGGACACTCAGATATGTCAGTTCTTATCAGCTATTCAGTCAGTGCAGAAGAGCCTTTTCACATAATGATTTTCAGATCTAGATCTTGTTGCCCTTTTGTTAACAACAAAAACAATTATTACTTATGGAATGCCATCATTTCCCAAAGCAATTTACAGAGTAAGGGGTTGAAAATGCAAGACCTAACACATACATACAAACATTTCACCAGAATACAGTATATGCACAGTTACAATTATAGTTATAAGCAGGGTTCAACCAAGTCCAGTTAAGAAGCAAATCTTGAGGCATTTCAAGTAACACACAGAAATTAGATTTTTTTCAAGAGAGAAGAAACTATTATTAGATTCCATTTTACTGGGATTATTGAAATTGAAGACTGTTAACTGTGATCTTGCTGATGTCAATAAATACGATTTCCAATGTTCAGCTGACAGTTGAAAGTTGGGCAATTTAATAAAACAGTTAAATATAATAATGTATTTTTACCAGGTCTAGACTATATCAATTTCACATCTTCTTCATGAAACTTATGGCACAGGGATAGTCAATAACTAATTATCAAACTGTATAGAACTACAACTCCCATTATCTCACCTGTAACCAAATCTCAAGGTGGCAGATGCAAGTTGTAGCAGGAGTGCAAAATCTTGTCTGTCTCTGATATAGGATCTTATTTACAAGGTACAGAGCAGTGCTAGACAGCACTTTGTCATCTTTCTTTGTTCATGACACCCAGACACTCAGGGGCAGAAGTGAATATTCAAATTTTTTTAATTTTGGTCAAAATTTGAATTGTGAATTATCCAAACTCGATTTGAGTTTTAATTCAAATTCAAATTTCGAGATTTATCATACTCTGGCCCTTTAAGAACTCGGATTCAACTATTCGCCATCTTAAATCTGCCGAATTACTCTATGAGTCAACAGGAGAGGTCCAGGGATCAATTTGGTGATGTTTGCAGCCTCCCTGAACTTCAAGCTTTTTGATTCAATTCAAGTTTTTCTAATTCAAGTTTTTCTAATTCAATTCAAGTTTTTCTAATTCGATTCAAGTTTTTCTAATTCCATTCAAGTTTTTCTAATTCGATTCAAGTTTTTCTAATTTGATCCAAATTTTGGGTGGATTCAAGTTTTTGTCTGGATTCAAGTTTTGGGGTGGATTCAGTTTGTCCAAACAGAGAAAATTAGATTTTATTAATACATTTCGATTAGTTGAATTTCAAATTTCTGGAAGTCTATAGGAGTTTTAAAAAACATGAATTCGAAATTTGACCCTTGATAATTGTGCCTCCCTGTTTACAATTATTGCATTTAGCTAAACAAAAAAATGGCATGTTGAAAAATGTGACATTTAAAGGAGAAAGAAATGTTAAAACTAAGTAAGCCTTATCAGGTCCACCTAAATATACCAGTAAACCTTCAAAGTAATGCTGCTCTGAGTCCCCTGTCAAATGAAACACCACATTTCTTTCCTTCTATTGTGTACTCATGGGCTTCTGTATCAGACTTCCTGCCTTCAGCTTAAACCTCATTGCCCTGGGCAAGAGCATGCTCAGTTTGCTCCTCTCCACCTCCCTACTCCCCTCTCTGCTGTAATCTGAACCCAGAGCTATAAGTGAGCAGGGAGAGACTCAGGCAGGAAGTGATGTCACACCAAGCTAATACTGCAACTGCTATACTAGACAGAGAGCTTCTAGAGCTTTTTACTCAGGTATGGTAAACCATTCTACAGAATAAATATAGTATTCTAGCTTGCACTATTGCAGCTAATCTATTGGCAATAAAATTCCTCCGTAGCTTTCCTACTCTTGAAGGAGCCCAGTGTGTGTTAACAAATCTATTAAACAAAAAAAATTGTGTGTTCAGATTGAAGTAATGTAGTGGTTACAGGGATACTGACTGTTTGAAGAAGCTGATGTCTAGTTTATCTCTCCTGGGAGAGAAGTGGACCCCAAAACAGTATTAGGTTAAAGTTGGTTTGTGTGCTCTGCATGATGTCTGCAGCTTTCTCCATGGCATAGTCACAATAAGGGTATCAATATGAATAATGTGGGTAAATAGAGAGCATTGGCAAATGCTGACCCCCTTAAAAATCAAATCCAGTTAAAAGATGCTAACAGGGAATTGCATGCACTCTGCACACAATTCTTCAGCCAGTTCTTTATCCATGTACAAATATTGTACGTGAGACCAACAGATCTTCATTCAAAAAGCAAACATTTACTTGGCAATATAAAAAATACTTTTCAAAATGCATCAATAAAATCACTTTGAGCAGTTAATCTGTCTCACAGGCCATTCCTTGTAACTCATAATCTTTGTTTCTACTCAAATTTGTGCCTGTGGTAGAGGTACACACAGGCCCGGATTTGTGGGAAGGCCACCTAGGCCTGGGCCTAGGGTGGCAGGATTTTAGGGGGGCGGCATGCTGCCCAACCACACCCACATTGATTCAAAAACACTGGGGATGCACTGGAGATACAATCTCCATGAAAATTTGCATGAATAAAGGGTAGGGGACAGGGGGGACAAACGGCAGTGGGCCTAGGGGCGCCCGCTATGTAAATCCGGCCCTGGGTACACACAAGGAATTGGCTGAACAAGATTCACAAGCTTCGTGTTCTAGTTTACCAGTCACACCTGAGTATACAAGGCCACATGAAGTTATTGGCTTCTATGTCATAACAGAAAAAAATTGAGAACTATAGTCATTTACCTATGTTGTGCCATTAGTTTACCTTTGGAGACCAGGAACGTAATGTGCAAAAAGATGGCAGAATTTTGACTTGTGAATGATAGATCTCCTATTCTATATTTCAGTATTTCTTCCCACAGCATACTTATGTCATTAGTGAAGCTTTTGCATATAATCCATATGTATTCCAAGATTCACCACACAATAAATATGTTTATGGTGTCTAAATCTTGTACTCTTGTTATCATGATAAATAACTTTTTTGTCTCTTAATGATTCCACTATTGTAGCTGCAGCAATATTTTCTCTGGACTGTATTTTTCCTCAGACTTGAAATGCCTAAGGTGACATTTCCTAATCTTACATCAGTATTTTATTGTATATTAGGCACCCCAAACCCATACAACGCTAACAAAATACAGCTCAGTGTGCTCTTTAACCTAAAGCTCCCTTTTTCTTTCTTGAGTAACCGTCAGGTTCTCTGCTGCCACCAGGTCATATAATGCAGTGTTGCAAGACAACCACAAGGGCAGGCAGAGGTGCCAAATATATTGGCTGGAGTTTAGAATAGCCCATTAAATACAATACCAACAAAGGATAAAGGAACATTATTTACACTACAAACCAAAGTCAGGACAGGGCACAAACAAATATGACAAGGACTGGAAAAAAATAAGGACCAGGTGAAAATCAGGGTGCCCCAGCAAGCAAAATAAAATAAATACAAAAGGAGAAGGAACCAGAATAAGGGATAGGAATAGAATTAAGATCAGAACAGGATATCCAGGGATGAATAGCAAAAGGAATTCACAAAATGAGATTTGTAACAAATATATAGTTTGTCATAATTAGCTATAAAACCATCACAGCCTAAGATCTTAGTTCAAATGAAAACCACACCCCCAAATGAATACTTAAGCAACATATAGTTTACATTAAGTGGTCAATAAGTGGCCAATTCGCAACTCTAAGGGGCAGATTTATCAATGGTCGAAGTTCGAAGTTAAAAAAACTTTGAACTTTGAATTCAAAAAGACCAACCGAATGGTGGTCGAAGTTTTTTGGGGTCGAAGTGGGCCTACTTCGAATCGTACGTTTCAAAGTAGCGCTGCTTCGACCTTCGATCTTCCAAACTCCCCCAATTGCCTCCATACAGGTTCTAGGAGGTGTCCCCCATAGGCTAAAACAGCACTTCGGCAGCTTTTAGGTGGCGAATGGTCGAAGTTTTAAAGAGACAATACTTCAAAAAAATTCGAACTTCGAATTTCGAAGATTTTTTTTCAACTTCTAATCGAAGTTGGACTATTTGATGGTAGAAGTACCCAATAATTACTTTGAAATTCAAAGTTTTTACTTCGAACCTTCACTTCGACCTTTGATAAATCTGCCCCTAACTGTAACAGGAAGAAGAAGTGTGGAAGCAAAATACAGAACTCTGTCTGTTAATTGGCTCATGTGACCTTACATGTATGGTTTGTGTGCACCACAAATCGTAGAATTCCAGGGGCGGCCCTTAGTTCTTAAAATGTCAGTTTTCTATTTACCCAGTGGCACATACTACTAAAAAAGTCTATTATTGTGAACATGGTTTATTTACATGAAGCAGGTTTTTACATATGAGTTGTTTTATGCAATATATTTTTATAGAGACTTACATTGTTCGGGGATATAGTTTTCCTTTAAGCAGTGTTCATCAGTTGTTTCAGTTTTTGTTTGCTCATCAATTATGATTTTACATCAATCATAATTGGTATCCTTCTCACACTTGCTTCTCTCTGTGCACAAGTAATTGTGAAGTAGCATTGAGATGGTAAATAGACGCTCTCTATTTTTTTTATTTTATAGTTTATTTATTCCAGTGTTCAGTGTACTGGAAAAGTTGTTAATGCTTCAAAAGAGTACACCACCTTCAAGTATGCCTAAAAAGTGCAATATGTGTAATAAAAATTCACCGTGCAGTAACATTGCGAAATGCAAATTTTTATAAAAGTGCAAAGATAATAAGGCAGGGTTTGACACCTTCTGCACTTCTACTTAAGTACATTACATGACTATATGAGTATCAATCCCTTATTTATAAAGTAGAAGAATGCTGAGGTCACAAAGCTTCACTGCACAGTCCTGAATGGCCAAATAGGATTTACCTGACATTTTATATGTTGTTAATGTGCGTAACATTCTTTACCCAAGCACATACATTACATATTGTAATGAAATAGAAACCAGCATATAAACATTTGCTGATGGCACATAATGTAAATTGATAATGGGTCTCTGATAAATGTGAAAAGAAAACTAATTTGTCACACTTAGCACATCACAAACTCCATCCATTTAAATAATGCTTGCTGAAACCAAAATGTATCTCACATAATTGCTACTGATTGCGTTCACCATAGTATTCTGTTTTTAAGCACCAGATGTGAATCTATCTGCATATTGTTTAACTTTAATACTAAAAATGGCCCTTTTTCTACTCTACATAAATGCAAAAACAGCTCAGTTGTGTAATTGCAATTAAAATGACAAAGTGCGTTTTGAAAGTTCAATGTTGTTAAACTGCAGAGGAAGCAGACCTTTCAAACTGCAGGGGGCCCAGGAGGTATAGGAGCCCAATGAGGCCCTGACTAGGGTTGCCACCTGGCCGATATTTTACCGGCCTGGCCAGTAAAAATGATGTTTGATCCCAGTGTTACTAATAGGGGGAAAAAATATATATAGGAAGGCCGGTATTTTTTTTTACGGAAAAGGTGGCAACGCTAGCCCTAACTCATGTACAATCTCAATAAATATTGTAAAACAGGTCAACCTCTACACATTTTGGGGGCCTGAAAAATTATTTGCTGTGGAGCTCAGTAATATCTAGTTAAGCCACTGATGGTGTTGTCCAACTTCTATACAAGGAGAACCAACAAGAATTATTAAACCCACACTTTTCCTAATTGGTAAAACATACTACTTACTCTGTCTTTCTCACACTGTTAGAGCCTGTTATGACAGGGGCTAGGTGCTTACTAAACCCCTCATTCACGAGGTCCATTTCATTAATTTCTGCTAAAGTTTTCAGCCTACCTAAGGCTTCTACTACTAGAGAAAGAACTATGGAACCCCTGCAATTGTATAGGTTAGGGAATAACTGTAACACCCCTGGCCCCACAACTACTTGGTGTATAATGGGCCAGATTGAGTTGATTCGCAAAATAATTATATAATGGAAGTCTATGGGGAAAACTGCAATTCAGTAATGAGTATTTTTATCTTATTGAATTGAATCTGGACCAATATTGGGAGTTCCCAGCTTGTGTGACCATTCACATTGACAAATCACAAAGGACATGTTATTACAGTCCACCATATAATTTCCTATTAGGTATGCCACTTTTGATCAGGAAGGCCGAATTACAATGACTCAAATGGTTTACACTTTTAGGGTTCTGGCTTCAGAATTAGCCTGCTCTCCATCTATAATGCAGTTTAAAGGAAAACTATACCCCCCAAACAATATAGGTCTCTATTAAAAGATACTGAGTAAAACAGCTCATGTGTAAAACCCTGCTTCATGTAAATGAACCATTATCATTATAATATACTTTTTTAGTAGTATGTGCCATTGGGTAATCATTAATAGAAA
Organism: Xenopus petersii; assembly: GCA_038501925.1. Classification (NCBI taxonomy): domain Eukaryota; kingdom Metazoa; phylum Chordata; class Amphibia; order Anura; family Pipidae; genus Xenopus; species Xenopus petersii. Next base: position 79,378,602 of record CM076677.1, read on the forward strand.
ATTGCCATTTTAAAAAATAAGGGCCGCCCCCTGAGATCGTAAGATTCACTGTGTACACATACAAACCACATGTAAGGTCACATGAGCCAATTAACAGACAGAGTTCTGCCTTTTGCTTCCTTACTTCTTCCTGTTACAGTTAGTGTTGTAGTATTTCTGGTCAGGTGATCTCTGAGGCAGCACAGATAGAGTCACAAAATGGTGGTTCAAGGCAAGAGATGTAAAAGGGCAATATTTATGTAAATATATATTCCAGTTTGGTAAGATTCTTTACTATGTCATTCAATTTGATATAAACTATCTGTTGCTTAAGTATTCATTTTGGGGGTATAGTTTTCCTTTAAGCATATGTGTGTTTAGTAAGTACATATTTAATATATGATTTATTTTCAGTGTCCATCAATTAAAACTTTTTTGCTTGCTCCCCTACACACATTTCTTTTGGTAAGGTTCTGACTATGAGGACATCTTACCTTTAATAAACATTGATCCTTGTGTCATTAAGGTTGGCCTCCATTAATATGTCATCAGTGACATCCAAAGTAAGATCACCAGATCATGGTACAATTCCAGTGGATGCTACCTAAATATAATAACATCATCGGTATTATTCCTTCCATATTGTTTTCGACCTGGACATATTTTATTTAGACACTATGTTCTTACTCATTTAACTTATCTGAGTTGGTAATTTGCATTGTTCTTAAAGGGGATGCTCACTTTTGAGTTAAGTTTCAGTATGATGTAGAAAGGAATATTCTGAGACATGTTGTTTTCACAAAATGACAATTGGTTTTCATTTTTTATTATTCATAGTTTTTGAGTTATTTAGCTTTTTATTCAGCAGTCTCAGCAATGTGGTTGCTAGAGTCCAAAATGCCCCAGCAACCATGCACTAATTTGAATAAGAGACTGGAATATGAATAGTGGAAGGTCTGAAAAGAAAGATGAGTAATAAAAAGTAGCAATAACAATACAAATGTAGGCTTACAGTGCAATTCTTTTTTTAGATGGGGTTAGTGACCTCAATCTGAAAGCTGGAAAGAGCCAAAAGAGGAAGGCAAATAATTCAAAAACTATAAAAAAGACAAAATGAAGGCCAATTGAAACTTTTTTTTAGATTTAGCCATTCTATACCGTATTAAAGAGTAACTTAAAAGTGAACCAGCCCTTTAAGTTTTCTGTTTAAGCTATAGCCATGAGAAGTTGAACTCTATAGTTACATATAGAAACTGCCATCATGAAGGCCCAATTTATATATTCTCTGTAAGATAAATGTAAAGGATATATGTACCCTAACAATATAATGCTACATCCTGGAAACTACACTTTCAATTAAACACCCTGGCTATACAAACTAGCGGGATCTTAGTAGCATAGTCTAGCCTCAGTTCCATTGTTTAACAAAAGAATACATTTCTGACCATGGCTCTAGGTTAGTATGCAGTCCATACATTATGCAATAATCTTGACTGCAATCCCTATTGAGATATCCAGGAGCTCCTTCTATCGTAAATCCTAATCAGTGTACCTTGTGTGATTTATGTTGTGTGTAGGAAATGTGTAGTGGCCTGTATAATCAATAAAACCCATTTCTGATAAGCTACAAGTAGTTTCATGACAAGTAACATGAGCCAAGCTCATGAAATCAGGAAACTTGAGAAATATTTGTGTCCTGAATGCACCAGAATCAATTATGGTGGGGGGAGGGGGGTTGCTCACTAGCATTTGCTCTAGAAAATGTCTTATTCCACATTTGCTGTAGAAGAAATGGAAGTTAAAGTGGATTCATTATGGAATAGCATAGAAAAATAGGCAAATGGCATGCTGAAACGAATGAAAATGTTACAGTGTGAATGGACTTATGAGGGTTAATAAAATGAAATATGGATAGGAAGGGACTAGCCCTTTGCTAAGAGGATAACGCTCTATACCGAGTAAATGTGATTAAAGCCAGATTTGAAATGGAATGCAATCATTGTCTACATAATTAAAACCTAATTAAGGGAAATACTGACAGCTACATTACAGGATAGAGTAGCTGAGCAGTTTATTAAAATATTTCAGCCATGGGGGAATATAATATATACAACAACAAATATCTGGAACAGAGAAACAGTGCAAACACAGTCTAACAAAAAACAGAATTTTAGATAAACTAATTTTCTAGCACAGTCGTGATGTTAGGATATTCTATCTTATATTTTTTTAATAGGGCCACTAATCCATACTATTATGATAAAGCTATTAGGCAACATCAAAATGAACATATTTCTAGGATTGCCATTTTACAGAAACAGTTCAGCCCTTCCAATTGATGTTAACTCTGTTGATAATATTAGGCATAAAAAAAAACAATTTTACTTGCCAAGTGGCAACCCTACATCTTAAAAAAAAAAGACAGTGTAGGAGCTTGTCACCAAATATCTTGAACCTGCAACAGATAATGTAATCAGTAGCAGCCATAGTTTGACATGAATAATGTGGGCATAATAAGGCATTGTACTAGGCAGGTACAGTGCAGGGCGGTTCTACATGCAATGTCTTCATATTATGGGACTTACTGGGAGTTGTGTTACATTTTTCTATAAGGTGGATCCACTACTGAGTGATGTGGGCATATTAGGAATGTCTGCATTGTTTTCTAGTAGGTTGGGTCACAGTTCCCTCAAGTTGTTGATAGGAGCCATGATTGTAGTACATTGCTATGTAACGCAAAGGGGGTGTATACATGGTAATCTTACACAGAGTAGATTTTGGCTACAGGTATTATCTAGCATAGGGGTCAGCAAACTTTACTAACAAAAGAGCCATTTTGCCCCCGCTTCCACTAAAGAAAAATAGTCTGGAGCCGTAACACCGCTTATAAACTTTTAAAAGTTTTTTTTCATTTTAACTGTTACAGCAACAAAAGTGCAATGTGTAGGCCTACTTTGAAATAAATTAAACAGTGAATAGCCCTATTAAATGCTAGTGTTCTCATCTCTTTAAAGGTGAGGGCTATACACGTCGTTAAAATATGCGTCACATCGACGTCTATAGCCCTCGCACCTGCTGCAGTTGGTCTCTGGAGGCTTCTCTCTTGTCTTGAGTCTTCGACCTCAGTCTTGCCTGGGATGTCTATACAACCCTCACACCTGCTGGAGGCTTCTTGAGCTGCCAGCAGGTGCGAGGGCTGTATAGACAACGTGACAGGCAAAGCCGCAAGACTGAGCCTCAGCAAGCAGGATGAAGAGCCGCATGAGGCTCCGGAGCCGCAGGTTGCCTACCCCTGCTCTAGCATCTTCAATTGTGAATATTGAGGTTGGCAGTGGGGCAAATATGAAAACTCCATCCTCAAGGTATAGAGACTTTCAAAATGGTAGAGGAACGAAGTCTGCTGTAAATATGAGGAATAACTTAAACAGATTGAAATCATTTTTAATGCATCATATGTAAGGCAATTTCACTTAGCATCCCATTTAATATATTTTTTCTGATGGTTCTGATTTAACAAATTTATCAAAAATTCATGATTTGGCAAGCAATTTTGTGTTTCTTAGGTTTAGAAGCCTTAATGCATGCCCCGTTTAACAGCAAGACTGTGCAGGTATGAATTATTTTGCATAATAAATCTCCTACCTGTATTTAATTCATATTTTACCTTTGGTGGGGTGCCTAGATTGCATTTTTAATGGCTCTCCCATTCAAGTGTTATGCACCTACTGTGATCAGTTAGGCACCTGCTGTTCATATGTCTGTAGCTCTTCTCCACCCTTTGTACTTTTACACATATAAAATGCTGCCACAGACTATAGCTGTTTTATTATTGCATATAGTAGACTGTCCATATGTATTAATGTGTCAAGCAACAGGCTACTCAAATCATATTGTACAAAAAAAAACATCTACAGAGAATAAAAGAATAAAATTCCTTGAAAGACTGCCTATGATCTGCTGCTTTTGTAGTGTTATAGCACTGCTGCAACCACTATGGTTATTGTCTGCAGTTTATTACATAATGTATTCAATTATTAAATGTAATATTGATAACATCTCTTCAGTCACACACACTCTCTGATGAGAAGAATGGTTCATCATCTGAAAAGGGACTGTAATAAAGCACAGGAAACATGATTTGTAATTTAGAAAGACACGGCATTCATTTTATGGGTTGTCTTCATATGACCCAAGTATCACTGTGCCCTTGTGTGTGTGCGTGTGTGTGGCAGAAGAAGCAGCCTTATATGACTAGCAGTAATGTGGACTGTAAAGAGGAGCAAAATGTGCAACCATGAAGTACAGGTATGGGATCCGTTATCTGGAAACCCATTATCCAGAAAGCCCTGAATTACGGAAAGACCATCTCCCGTAGACTCCATTTTATCCAAGTGACTGAAAAATGATTAAAAATTATTTCCTTTTTTCTGTAATAATAAAACAGTACCTTGTACTTGATCCCAACTAAGATATATTTAATCCTTATTGGAAGCAAAACCAGCCTATTGGGTTTATTTAATGTTTACATGATTTTTCTAGTAGACTATTACAGATCCAAATTACAGAAAGATCCATTATCCAGAAAGCCCCAGGTCTTGAGCATTCTGGAAAATGGATCCCATACCTGTATCTTTAGAATTCCATTTGTAAAATTTACTGGAAACCAAGGGCTCAGTTTAGTGGGAGCTTCAGTGGTGTTGCAGTTCTGATACAGTGCCACGAACGTTCCAGACATACATTGCAATGTTGTTATGATGATATGACATTTCAATTTATTTATTTGTTGTTGCAAAAATGGCTTTTGAAGTGTAAGATATAAAGCACATTAATGCAATCTAAGCAGCGTGGTTGAGGGGTGGTGGTGTAAGCACCAAACTGCAGAATAAAAACACTTTTTTCCGACAATTTTCACATAATGTGTGCTGTAAGGATAGCATTGCCAAAATATGATGTTTTTAAAGAATGTTTTTGGCCACCCTGTTCACATAAGCCAGAAGCACCTTTTACAATCTGCATTCTGGCACTGTGCATTCCACTTTTTTCTGAAGGGATGGCATGATGTATTGATAGCCTGTCAGAGCTATGAAGGTTGACCCCCACGCAGTCCAGCATGGATGGATGAACAGAACTGGCATGGAAATCTGATGAGTGCCAGAGGCCAGCATGTGGTATGTAGCCAGGAGAGTTACATCGAGTCACTAGATCACAAGCAACTGAATTAAGTGAACACTCAGCAGTAACCAATAGCACACGTTTACTTTCTTGGTTATTCTTGCAGTAGACTGATCAAAGCTAATTGCTGTGGGTTACTACACTGGCACATATGTTTGCAGTTTTAGCATATGAGGCTTACTGCGTAGTTTACTTGACACGTCTCTTGTGTTCCTTATTCATGTATTCTTTTATATGTACATTTTTCTGTCTCTGCAATCCGTAAAACTTGACATTACTACAATCTGTTCTTAATGTGGTTTCATGAATCAGTTTGCCCTGTCCTCTTCTAAATTTTCTTAAATGGCTCTCCTGGCACCCAATCAAACAGCAAATAAATCACACATTAAAGGACTTTTTGACTTCACGACTATCTATATGAAACAAGAAGTTAAAGTTCTAAGCTAAAGTTCTAACATAAGGTATTTGGATCCTTTCCTGTCCATTTGAATGCACAAAGTGATGGAACTGCCATGTCATGAATGGTAGATGCAAGTTTGTGCAGACAATGAGATATCATGACTTCCAGTTAAAAGGAATACTATATAGGGTACCCTTCTTGCTGGGACATAATCAGCAGACACATTTTCTTGATAAGCTGTAAACGTTCATATTGCTCATCAAAGTATTGACTTTGCAACTGAGCAATGCAATTTTTTTCTAAAATCATAATTGAAAATTCACTGCTTTACAAAAAAAAGGAATTCACATTAAAATGGGAAGGAGTTAAAGGAGAAGGAAAAGTAAGATCACTGGGAGGCTGTCAAAAGTTAGGCACCCCCAAGTGATTGTAACTAGGGATGTAGCGAACAGTTCGCCGGCGAACTAGTTCGCGCGAACTTCGACTGTTCGCGTCCGCCGAATGTTCGCGAACGTCGCGCGACGTTCGCCAATACGAGTTCGCGTTCGATTCAAACAAAAATCGTTCGACCATTCGACCATTCGATTCCTTCGACCGCTAAAATCGAAGGATTTTCGTTCGAATCGAACGATCGAAGCCATTGGATCGAATGCTCTTGTTAGCAGAAATCTGTACCATTCCCTTACGTCCCATCCGGCAGCAACCGTGAGATTTATCTCCCTCCTTGTTAAGTGGCCAATCACAATTTAACTAACCCCGCTTATAATTACGAGTTAACTCCCCCTCCTCACCAGTGTTTTCTTGTCCTACATGCAGTAGGTAAGTGGTTTTCAGTAACTGATGTTTTTTTTCTTTTCCCTTTTCAGTATGTAGCTGTCCAGGTCCTAAGGGGGCTTAATGACCACAGGCATGACACCCAAGGGGTAAATTGCTGGGGGTAGACTACTGCCCTTAGGCGATGGTCTATCTTCTCATTATGCAGCCTTAGGGTTGCCAGTCCCAAAGATGGCCGATGGAGATGTATTGATGGTTCAGCAGTTAACTCCTTCCAGGAGTATGTTTTTTTGGGAGGTAAATGGGCACCTCACAGTGACATCTAAGGCCGTTGTGCTCTCTGGTGGTCTGAGGACGCTGGAGTCTCAAGGAGTCAGGAGCGTTCTGATGTGTACAAAATTTGAGCGCGGCGTGGAAATTGTCACACACCGGAAATAGTCGCCAGAAATAGTCGCACGTGCTGAGAATTGTCACGCGCGCAGGAAAAACTGTGCGTCCCGTGAGTACAAATCATGATGTAATTTACCCGCGTCATCTTCTAGATGCGGAGGAGAGTGCACGCTGAGAGCTGCTTTGATTCCTGCCTGGATTGCAGTCTCCTGAGTAGGCTATAAGGTACCTTGTGGTGAACCCCCCCCCTTGTTGTTAATATGTTTCACAGAAACTAATGATGTTATTCTTGTGTTGCAGATCCACTGTTGCAAATAGTGAACCACCTGCAAAGAAGCACAGGAAATCTAAACATTTGCAGTGCAGAGCTTGTGAAGATCAGCTGCCTGATAATTATGACAAGAGATTCTGCATACTGCATCTTCATCATCTGACTAGATAAAAATGTATGGTGACGGAAATACTTTTTTTCTCTTTGAAATATATTCTCTGTCGGATGCAAACGAATAAAGAAAAAACTCCATCTGACTTTATCTGATCCGACTTTACATTCTAGCCTAGGGGGATCAGATTTTGTAGCATCCTACAAAATCTTGTGGTGTTGCATGGTATTGCTGGAGGATCAGATAAAATCTGACCACAAAATCAGATGCAAAGCTCATATGGAGATTAGCCCTAAGGGTAGGACTTCACGCACGGTATCCTGCCGCGATCCGACGCCCTGTGCAAAAACACAGCGGTCACGTTGGATGCGACAGAAATAAAGTAAGTAATGGAAATGTCGGATGAAGTCTCAGTGTTGATCTGACACGACTGTCGGATGCAGACGAAGCATGCAGCGTCTGCATCCAACAGTCGTGTTGCGTCAGATTAACGATGCGACTCCATCCAACAATGAAAAAAAAAGTGTAGTGAAATAGAGTAAAAAAATAAAGATTTTAGGAATTTTGGCATTTAATGATTTTCAAGTGTAAATGGAAATTTCATTCCATTTTATCTCCAAAATTTTTATGCCACTTTTATGTATTCCCCCCAGCAGGTCATAATGCTTGTCTGGTAAAGACATTTTTGTTGTTAACTTGTTATTCAAAGAGCATGAAATTCATAAATGCCTTAGGGCTCTTACTCCGAACGCAGGTTGGGACGCAACATGCTGCATTTTTCCTGCGTTCATCGCCTACACGCGCCTGTATGAGTACAGCCCCATTGAAAAAGATAAATGCGTCTATTCCTGCACTCCCCTGCGGCTGAACGCAGAAAAATGGAACGCAGGGACGGCCGTTCTGACCTGCGCTCCCCTGCGTTCCGTTTTTTGGCGTTCAGCCGCAGGGGAGCGCAGGAATAGACGCAAGTAATTATTTGAAATGGGGCTGTACTCACTCAGGCGCGTGTAGGCGCCGAACGCAGGAAAAATGCAGCATGTTGCGTCTGAACCTGCGTTCGGCGCCTACACGCGCCTGAGTGAGTACAGCCCCATTTCAAATAATTACTTGCGTCTATTCCTGCGCTCCCCTGCGGCTGAACGCCAAAAAACGGAAAGCAGGGGAGCGCAGGTCGGAACGGTCGTGTGTAAGAGCCCTTACTCTGTGTTGCAAATTTATACCATGGAATTGCAGTTACAAATCCTGTGTGTATGAGCCCTTGCTGCTAGTTAGTAGGTTTGTTCATAAGCAATCTTAACCTGCACACCTGCTTTCATTCTCATGTAGTGGAATGCAAATAAAAAAAACATCATATAGGAATGCCTGTGTGCAAGATGCTTTGCAAACACATGAAGTCATTATTGGTACTAATAAACAGAATTTGTTTTATGTTTATTTATTTTAAAGGGATCCTTAGCTTAACTGTGGCTACTTTTAACTGTGGCTACTAGGTATATGTAGGGTTTCTTGCTCTGTATGTGGCAAACCAAATGGACATTATCCTCCACTGTACAAGCTACTTGCATGGCATGAGCCACAGATGTGAAGGCAGGTAAGTGTGTGTAGGAACACAGCTGAAGGTAATGACTCTATTTATTGCAATTCTCCTCCTTGCGACCTATATTGTGCTGCCTGCCTTGGGAGCTGCTGGTAAGCTATTGTTTTCCTTTTTACATTATTTTCTTGTCATTTTAGGGTTTTTTTCTGAATTCACAATTAATAAATATCTGCTCCCCTTAAAATAAGGTTTGTTGCCTTGCATTTGACATGTATTTGGTGCATATATTTTGCAGGTGATTAGAATTATCTCTGTGTATCTCACTCAGTGTGTGTCACAGTTAGGGTTGCCACCTGGCCGGTAAAAAATGATGGTTAATCTCAATGTTATTAATAAGGAAAAAAGATAAATGTATAGGAAGGCCGGTATTTTTTCCTGGAAAAGGTGGCAACCCTAGTCACAGTGCATATCTATCAGTATACAGCAGGGCCGTCTAGGGCGCAATCATGTGGGGGGGTTGGTTTGGTTGGCCTTTAATAGTTTTTAAGTTTTATAAAACTGCCTGTTCCAACCTCGCTTGCCCGTGATTCGTAATGAGGGTAGAAGCACTCCCCATCTCCCTGTTGACAGCTGCTGGAGGACTTGTTGGAAACCTTTAAAAAAATGTCGTTCTCTTAAAATAAGCCACTAATCTCTTTTATATAAAAGCTATTATTGAGAATAACTTGAAACACAGGACACAACCTCTAAAAAGTACTGGCCTGAACATTGGTGCATATAGGCTCATTTGTTCCCTTTATGGAAGGAGGCTTATGACACATATATAACATGTTATGCATATCCTTCTGCACTATCCTGCACAATGCATTTCTCAAAAGTCTCCCTGTATCAGAAGCATGCGTGCCATTTAGAGCAAAATAATCACTACAGAGAAATGGATGTATGTATAGAGGGTAGGCCAGTCTGCAGCATGCAGTAGTGTCCGATCTTAAAGGGATGAACTGAGATACTCTGGGTATTGAGAGTGGATAAATATCAGCTACCAGGGCCATAAAAGGAATGACATAGTTCCGCCTTCAGACTATGGTGCCTGTTTACTAAAGTTTGTTGAAATGGTCTATAAGTCATCAGCCTTTAATGCTGAAAATTCTTTTTGTAAGCAATTTCCATTTATGAAAGCGTAATTCAGCTAATAGCTGGCATATTATGTACAAGCATTAGGAATTAAATCTAGAGACCTGCAAATTTTTTGTTGTCCATTTAGTTCCATATAAATGCTTGCACATATGCTTTTATAAGTGTGTTCCTGTGTGGTGGGTTTATTGTGCATTCCCATTCACAGAAATGCAGGAGTTAAGTGACCCCAGCTTTTTCTATGAGAACTGTACCCACACGGAGACCAAAACACTGAATGTAGATACAACTGGACATGGAGCAAAGTTTCTGGCTTTGAGTCCCTAGTACAAAGCTCACTCTGAGTCCCTGACCCTGCAGTAAATTTACTATCAAACTTGTCCACCCCTTCCCATGCGCATCTGTACCTTTTTCATTTGCCACCTGTGAATGGGGCAGAAGAAGGAAACCGTGGGCAGCAGTGACCGGTTTGGGCAGGGAGCATCAGAGCTGGGACCCACTGGGTTTTTTCCCAGTGTCCCGCCAGCCCAGTCCAACCCTGTTTGATAAATTATTGAATATTTTGCAGGGGTTATCAATGTATTAATTCATAAGTCATTATTACCAATGATTGCATATTGGTTATAAATTATTTTATATTGTCAATCAATGCACTAATAATTGTACCTGACAGTTCAATTGAATTGCAGTATTTTGCATATTGTATATATGGTGTAATGCTAAAATCTCAGGTTTATTATATAGGCTGTGCAGATTGTATTATATTATTAACAATATGTATTACGTTATTTATTGCATCTTGCAGGCAAATGATTTTTCAAGAATGGTCACTTCCTGTGATGTTATTGTATACATGCTTCATTCCATGTTATCATGCAGTCCTTGGTTGTGTTCCTTATAGTTATCTATGATCCTGATCGTGTTATACGGGTATGGGATCACTTAACTGGAAACCCAATAACCAGGAACCTCTGAATCACTGTAAGGCCATCTCCAACAGATGAGAGAAAATATTACAATTTTTAAAAATAATTTCCTTTCTTTTCTCTGTAATAATAAAAGAGTACCTTGTATTGGATGGTAACTAAGCTGCATGAATCCATATTGGTAGCTCAGTAATCCTATTAGGTTTTTTTTTTTATTTAAATCAAACAAAGGTACAGTTCTTGCATGGTGATTCTAGGATAAGCAGTGCCCCATTGGGATACCAGGAAAACTCTCGGTTGGCCCAGGTGTCAGTGGGACCTCCTGCTTCTAAACATTTTGCCCATTTCATGGCCTTTCCATATTTCCATGAGAACAAAGAAACTAAATAGATGGAAAATAGATTATAGTATGTAAAGAAAAGAGAATAAAATAGGAGAATAGAGGTTGTAAAGAGAGGAAGAAAATAGTACTGAGGGTGGGCCCCTGGTCTAAGGTTTTTTTGGGGGGCCCCTTGTGTCCCAGTCTGACACTGAGGATAAGCAATGGATTTTGGTTTTAATGTACAGGTATGGGATCTCCAGAAAGCTCTTAATTAAATGAACTCTATCACCCATAGAGTCCATTTCAGGCAAACAGATCTATATTCTTTGATTTTTTACTTATTTTAGTATTAATTAAACCATATCTTGTACTCAATGGTAACTAAGTGGCATGAATCCATATTGGTGGCAAACAACCCTATTCAGGGTTCCTAACACATGGACATACTTTTGTGTGTTTTACGTGCAGTTTGACCACGCCTAAACATACCAGCTAATTAATTCCATAATATTCTGCCTGTTTGTTCTCATGAGCATTTAGCGTTGTGTTTTATGACGAGTGGGTTTTATTTATGACATAACATGTTCTTGAACATAATGTGTGTTCAGAAGACAATAGAATTGTGTAGGCTTGCGTTTGGAACTCAACACAAATGCACATACTGTAGTTGCATTTACAAAAAGGCATATAAACATAATATGTGTTTTTACAGTCTCGGCATGCATTTGTGAATGCATAAAAACATATATAAAAACATGAAGTTTTGTTGTTTTTTTTCCTTCACTTTTGTACCCTGTCCACACTTTTTGCTGGCCTTGTCACAGGTGTTTGGGCTGCCTGTATTAACATTGCGCAACGGGTTCAAGGCTGCTTTATTCAAGTGCTGCAGCAAAGCCCCAAGTGTATGTGCTGTGTAAATAAGCACGCACTATGGGGCATGCTTTTCCTCTTGCACTTTCACTCTAATTTTAGTCATGTCATTTAGACATGTTATTTTTCTTTTGTTTCTTCTGTTTCTATAGTGAGTAGCTACCATTCATTTTGACGTTATACTGTGTTTCTTAATGCCCTGTGTACAGATGGCAATGCAACTTCATTGGTCACAGTTGGGGTATTTGTGGTTCCTGATGCATTTGGTCTTTCACATGGCGTATGCACACAAATTGTTTAGAGCCTATCAATACATTTTTGTCTCTATCTTCTTAGTTGTGTGTGTAGCCATGGTGCCTAAAACTGTTTTTGTTTGCCTATAAGATGCTACAAAACAATTGTTAGATCTGCTGATGAAATGTCACCCTGACCTGTTAGTCTGACTCCAGCCTGTAAAATTATAAATATTTTTCTATGGGAGGTGCATTTTTTTTAAAATCATGCACCCAAGGGCATGTTTTTTATTTCTTTACTTTAAAGAGAACTAAAGACTAACTAAAGAAGTAGCTTAGAAATGTTGTACATTATGTGTTGGGTTTCTGTACCAGCCCAAGGCAACCACAGCCCTTTAGCACTAAAGATCTGTGTCTCCAAAAATGCCCCAGTAACTCCCCATCTTCTTTCAGTATCAGAATTAAATATTAACTTTGTAGCATCAGCTTATATTACAGACAACCCTAATTTTCTGCTTGATAATTTACAACGACCCCTAAGCTTAGCGTTTCAACAGCTGCTCAGAGCCCACTGAGCATGTGAGTGTCACTGACATTTTCCAAAATGTTGACCCCCCTCTGACAAGTTTGAAGTCCTGGATCATTGCTGCTATTGAGAAGCTGAAACTTTAGGCTGGTACAATAAGTTCAGTATGTAAAATATGGCAATTTTAACCATAAGTGTGGTGTTGATGTGTTCAGCTTTACAAGAGAGATAGATACATAGCAAACAGGCACTAGAAGCGATAACATAGCACAGCGCCCTCTTTATGTCCAGTGAAAAAGACACAGATAAATAAACTACAATAAGAACATCAGATTTCTGCTATAAGTACTGGTTTGTCACAGAAATATGTTTATTCTCTAATCTTTAAAACCACAGACAGCAAAAATGATCTGGTTTCTAATCCATCAATTTAGACAGTTTATTCATAATCCAAATGAGGGAATCAGCTCTGAGATTCAGCTGGAGGACATGTCCTCCACTGAACTTCTGCATTGTTTTGTTCATATTCCGTACATATTCTGTCCGTCTGCATGAATAGATTCCTTTATTTCCCACAACAGTGAAGTGGATAAACTTGAATCCTCACTCCTGCTGAGGTATTATATTTACACTGATGGTACCCAATACTGTTGTATGGAGACTCTCTTCATTCACTAACTATTACTGCATAAGTTAAAGGGGTTGTTGCCCCATAACTTAGCTTTTAATAATGCTACATTTCAATTGCTTGTCTTTTATTTTTAGTTTTATAGTCTCCTGCCTCTTTCCAGATTTAAAATGAGGTCACTGATGCCTACAGCGAAAATTCGAAAAAGATTGTGAATATTAGATGGAAAAAATCCCGAAAATCAGATTTTGTTTCCCGGTAGGAAAATTTCGGGAATAACAATAAATAAGAGTAAAAAATCCAAGCGGATTTGGTCGGAGTGTGTAGCAGAAAATATTTAGATAAATTTGGACATTAAGCCCTCGGTGGGAAGATTCCTCTGGGAAATGTTTTCACTTTAAGTTTCTCTGTGTTAACACTGCATAAAGATTTGTGTTGTTTTATAGGAATTAACTTCTGTGCTGTGTTAGCTCCAGGTTCTTTATATACAATAAGGTCATTTTGATTTGTTTTCAATAAACACTGAACCTGTCCGGCCCTCGACCGGAATTTTTTTAAATTTTGGCTCAACGTGTACACATGGAGCTACTAGTAGCAAATACTTATCATGGCTTCAAAATGCCAGAAAATACACTGCCATGGACAATACTGAGAATTGCCTCTGCTAAAACACACACAGAGAGAGACAATTATCGGTAAATAATCAGCATTGTCTATTTTTGTAGCCGTGACAAGTAGCTGCTACTTGTAGCTCTGTGTGTCCTCGCCATAGACTGGCTGGCAAGTAAGGGACCTGACTGCAGCTGTAGTAGATTATACATTCCTGAGTTGACTTCTGACCGATGGTGCACCTCCTGCTGTCTAACACCCAGTGACACTGCCAGATCAGAGAGCCGTGGCAGGCAAGGGGTTAATTTAAACCAAACTTTCCTCACTGTTATTTCCTAATTAATTTTTATAAAACAGATTGTTAGGCAAAATACTATGGCAAAAATATAAAACGATGAAGTTGTTTATTCATCTAAAACTGTACAAAAACCAGTGTAGATTGAGCTCCAACTTTTCATTTTTTTTTGTTGCTCAGTTTGTGCCCAGTAACACATGAGAAACTTTGCAATATCACACCATCGTCAAGTGCTAATTTCCTACGGCACACAAGCAGCTGCACTGCACTTATTACCCTGGAAATATGCAACGTTACATTTTAATGAAAGGACACGTGATACTTTCCTATACATTATTACCTTTCAGGCGATGCAATAATATTTCATTTATGCAGAAACATTTAGTTAAGGTGAGCTGCAGTAGATGGGGATAAATACACATTTACAAACAATCCCCCTCTAGTGTATTACCCACATTAGGTATTGTTTTTTTGTTTTTTTTTTACTACAAGGCACAGAAGCCTTCAGGAGGAGGATGGGGCAGCCATCTCTATGGTTACAGCCTCTCTCCCCTCCCTTCTCTCTCTCTGGTGCATTCTTCTCCCTTTCTCCATCACATTTAGCCTATGCATGTTCCCAGGCGATGATCGGGGCTGGTCCATGCTGCTTCCCGGGTTAATTAGTAGTCTCAGCGTGTGGCTGGGAAGCAGGCACACAAAAGAGCTGTTTGCTGCCTGAGAATCCTGAGCTTCCGCAGAGAAAGGGTGAACAGAGCAAGACACTGCAGAACAGGTAGGCTGAGCTACAACTTGTAGGGGGTGGGAGACCCTTTGCTTTGACACCCTGTTGTGGAAAGAGATTTCAGGGGGGTCTGCAATGAAATTAGAGACTGCTAAAGAAACCTTGTGTACAAGACGCCTGGTTGTGGTCACATCTGTGTGCTGTGAAAGGCATGTGCACATTAGGCTGGGTCTGGAGATGAGCAATATAATAATTTCATGAAATGGGATGCAACAAGGAAACAGAGGAGTGGTGATAAGACATGTTATTGAGATGGCTTGCTTCCTTCTGTGTGTGCTTCTGCAACTGCTTCATCAAGACTGAGGAGCTGATGGCTGGAAAGATGTGTTACTCTATGCACTAATAAACAAACCCCAGCTGATAGCCAGGGGTGGGGATAACCGCTGGTGGCAGCTGGAGAATAGAGCTGTTCTGGGTCCTGACCATCTGAAATTTAGTACTGACCGCTCAGCATGATTTTCTTATATATACTATGATCCCTACAGTATATTCTGCTGTTCTGTTTTTACAGGCTCCCTAACGTTTATTAGCTCTTACATAATAGCACAGCATGACTATGAGCTAGACATTAATAAGGAGATGTACAGCTTACCGGTTATCTTTTGAACTGACAAGCTGGCAGCGGGGTGACACAGCAATAGTTTGAATCAGAATACCTTTTAAATGATGAACTATGCATTTATATGGTACCAGTATGACATTGGTGCTTCTAACATGCCCCGCCAATAATTCAGTTAGTTCAATAAGTTAGTTTTCCACGATACAAATTTGGAATATTGGAAACGTTTTAAAAGGTAAGGAGTAAAGAACCACTTTAAGGAATCTGTGATTTATACAGAGGATGACTTTCATACTGTTCTCTTAATGGTGTCAAGTATAACAATGCCTGAAGCCAAAAACTCAGAGAATGAACCTGTGTGTAAAAGAAATGAAATTGAGAGTCGGCTGGGCCATATTTAGAAGACTGTAAATCAGTGAAAGCATCACTCAAAATAAACCCCACTGGTATTAAAGTTGCACTCATATTCAATATGCAGGCATGACCTTTATAGAAGCAATCTGTGTTGATTACAGATGATTCTATTAAGCTTTCGTCTTTACTACAGGTTACTTGTAACAGGGTTTCCACGGCTTTGTTTCACTGGACATTTATAGCTAGGAGGGACGGAGAAGCTTATTTACCTCTTGCTTTCTTTTTTCTCTGATATATAAGGAGTCTCCTCCTTGATTCAGTACAGGTCTTGTGCGTTCCATATAACAGCTCATCACATGCTCATGCAAATGTCTCTCCTGTGTATGATATTTTTACACTTTGTCACTACTTTGTGCTTCAAGCTTAACACAAAAAAAACAGCATGTAACGTTCAATTCTTGTACTGCACCTTATGCAGGTGGGACTAGATGTGGATCACTATTTTCTAAAATATCAAGTTCTCAGCCTGAAAGCATATCCTCTGATTTTGCTTTACGTTTTTATACATTGCTTAATATGTTTTATTTGTATTTATAGCCAAACAGCCTCACTTTTCTGTCCCATAGGGGCTGTTTAAAAAAAAAAAATCAACTTTCCCATTTGCTGTCCCTTGGGGGTTAAGCAGATTAAGGATCTCTTGTACCCTAGAGGCATGGCCCTCCTGTCATTGTACACTGCATTTCTTTTCATCCTCTGATGGCTGCAGATGCCAGGATTTCAATTTCATGTTGCATGCATAGCCGCAAGTTTGATTTGACTATTATAAGAATACAAAAATGGTGTTTTACCTTTGCCATATTATTTTTATGCTTCGTGTAATTAAATTCATGTTGGGTAGGAAGGAAAAGAAACTTTTTTTGATTTTCAGCAGTTATGTTCATTTTTGTGTCAACATATACATACCCAAAACCTTTGGAAACAGTTCTCTATTAACATGAAGCTATTAGGTGGGAGTATAGGAGCCCAGATAAAGCACATGGTCCTTATTAGCTGTCCAATGCAAGCTTCCTGCATTATTCCATTATACCACTTTGCCACAAAGATTTCTGTATATTGTGATACATTATGATACACACCTACATGATTCTCAGTTTGTGTAACTTATAGTTATTTATCGCTTCTGGTAAGCAGTCATATCATAATCATATGGAAAAAATATATACACTGCTTAGTTGTCAGAATTGACTGCCCATTTTAAGATCTGTGCTGTGAAAACCTCACAGTTAGGGTTGTGTTTTCAAAAGCAGAACAGCTTAAGCAAAGGATTTGACTTGCTTTTCTTTAGAATACTTGGGTATCTCTACTGGAAGAAAAGCTTTTTAGAAAGGATACAACTGCAGATGTTAGTTTTGGGATTTCAGACCTCGAGGGACCTCGAGGTACCACGATTAAAAGCAATGGTTACATAAATCCACTACATTAGCAAAACACTTATTTGCTCGTTTACATATTCATTTTTTTAGCAATTATCTGCATCATCATGTCTCATTGTTGTTTCTAACCCTAACTGTTTGCAACCTATGCAGCGCAGGTATCATCAGGGCCAGGGCAGTGATGATACCTTATTGGTTCTAAGTAGAAGATAGTTTGAAGATAATACTTGTTGAATTTTTTTGCACCACTTTTTCCACAATTCTTCACAGAGGAAATAAAAGCGGCAGGAACCACTTGAATATTGGTGTCACATTTAGGTAAAGTAATTTGTTTTCAGAGAGGCTATTGGGAAGTGGGAAGTTGTGACCAGCCAGTCATTATCTCATTTGGCTGAGGATATGTTTATGCTGTTAACCAGCAGGATCTATTTTACTGTAAAATCTTAAACTGGAAAATTTTGAAAAACGTTAATTTTTAGATGATGTGTTTATCGCCAGTTATCATTTATTGTAATGACTTGGTGACTGAATGCTTCAAGCATTAACAGACAGCTGGCCATTTTGTGAGCTATGTGTTTTTTGTGCGTGTGTGTGACGTGAAACACATGCTGGATTTGTGAGCAACAAAGCTATTTATGAGGATTGATGTCAATTATATCCCATTGATGGTATGATTACATCAAAATAACTATGTAGGCTGAATAATCATACTTTCACCATATATGCTGTCTCTAGAAGAGCTATAATTACCCAAGCAAAGGAGAGAAGCATTAAGAAAAGCTTTCATTATTCTACTATGACAAAATAGCACTGAACAATATCTTTCTGTAATTTTCTAACGGTTCTGTGCATGCAGAAGCATTAGTAACTACTATACATGGTCCATTTGGTTTCCAATTATAGAGTTTTCTTTGAGATCAAGAATCTGCTCTACTTAGAGTTTTTCTTGTTGCTTTTTTGCATTTCCCTTTGTTCATATTGCTACTGATGTTAAGGATACATGTTCTCAGTAGCAGACTAATGACGTGGGGCCCCTAGGCTATATCCACAGGCCCCCCATTCTAGGCTACTGCTGGGTCTGGATACGGCCAGATCCAGGCAGGTGTGTACCAAAGCTCTCTACACTGGGTCGGGTTTGAAGTGCGCCAGTGACATCACTAGATCTGCATGCTTGCACGTCTTTCCTGCTTTTTTCTACTAGCAAGTGTACCTGACCAGACCCAACAGCTGTGCAAATAAAAGTAAATATTAAAGAAAATAGAAATAATAATTGAAAATAAATGTTAGATGGGCCCCTGTTCACACTGGGCCCATAGGGAGCCTCTGCATTAATTGGCCCCTGCATATTCTCAGTATTTATTTAATGGATGGACTCTATTGCCCCATTGATGAAACCAACCTTATGGTATTAAGAGGGAGCAGATCCCCCATATTTTTAATGTCTTAGTTGCCGTTTTGGTTTTGAATGTGATTTATAATCATAGTTTAGCTCTTGGAATCCTGCATGATATTGTTGTTAACCTGTGATAACATAGATGTCAGATCTGGCTTAAGAAAAGGGGTTCCTTTATAAGTGTAGGGGCACATTAAATTGTCAGGGAGAAAGCTGGCATGATGAGAAAAGAGGAAAGAATTTATCTGTTGAAACCCATTTACAGCAAAGTTATATTTTGTAGAAACAACGATAACCCTGAAAAGGTTTTGGCTGAAAAATGGTACGTTTTTAGCATAAATCACATAGGTTGTTTTATATAGTTGATGATGAGCGCAGTCTAGTTACAGGAACTGTTATCCCAAATGCTTTACTTAATTTGGATCCATATCTTAAGCCTATTAAGTATAATTTAAACATTAAAAAAACCAAATAGGATTGATTTGGCACCATTAAGGATTAATTCCTGTATATTAGTTGGGATCAAGAACATTTTACTGTCTTATTAAGAGAAAAAGGAAATCATTTTTACAGATGTTAATTTTGCTTAATTCAGAACTTTCTGTACAGAAACAGGTTTCCAAATAACGGATCAAATATATATATATATATATATATATATATATATATATTCAGTACTGTCTCATTTGTTTTAAAGGAGGCTTGGATACATGTTACTAAGACAATTTCATTGATTGTTTGTTAATAACCAATTCAATTTTAGGGTAATGGCACATGTAGGTCAATATTCCTTTCTGCCACCTGCTGTTAACGTAAATGAGGGTGTTTTTTTATTCATCTGAAGGATAGGCTCCACAGAGAGGTACTGTATCAGGCATCCCATTGCCTACTAGACAGTACATGGGCTATAGGCTTTATAGTGGTTTAGATTCAAAGCTTTACAATGTATAACTGGTGACCTGAATATATCATTTAATGTAGAATTTGAGTTTTGAAGTAGCATCAGGTTTGAACAACACAGGCCTTTTTTTCTATTCTGCAAGAAATCCTCTACATTTGCATGCATTTCAAAGAATATTAGGGTGTTGATTGCATGGCATATCTGGGCTTGCAAGGGGTTAATGCTCAGAAAAAAAATTAAGAATTGTTGTGAACATTATCAACCAAATACAAAAGCCTTTGCCTTGAGACGGGTTAATTCACGATCTTTATATACCTCTGTTTTGTTATGTGCATTTATAGTAGATTTTTAGAATGACATTTTCTAGGAATTTGAGGTTGAGTAATCTCTTTATATATCTCGTAGACTAGAGGTTATTCATTATTTACATCAATCCTGATCTACATGCTATAGTCCAGCTACAATAAAAATGCTGTTTATGATACCTTATTTTTATGTTATATAAAATGAGTGCATAGCTGGGTAAATGAAGCAGGTGTAAGAATTGGTTATTTTTGAATAACTTTCCCTGGTGGACATTTTCCTTTAACTGCTTTTTGAACATTGCTGCTGTCTGTCTTCTTCTAATATGTAATCAAATCACATGGTTCTGTATAACAATATAATTTCATCTGTGGTTGCTAGAGGAGACAAATTCCCTGTTCCTGAACATGGGATATTGTAAGAGCACAAAAGATCAAAATTTGAAAGCATGTCAGCGGTTTTGATACTAGCAGATTTCTTTTTTTATCTTTTATTTTTATCTTCTATTGGGCCTGCTCAGAATACACTTCTGAGCTTTGAGATCACAAAAGCACAGTTTCAGTTTTGCTAGTAGATATTTGACTTCTGACAACTCATTGAAAAAAAAAGGCAATACTTTTTATTGCTAAAGGAAAGCAATTATTACATTTTGCATTATTACATGTCATTATATAATCCACACTGCTCTACACAAATGCAGATTAACATGTGACACTAGATAGATGAATTATAGCTGGCGTTTTTATTTCACAGACAGTGATACCATATTACAGGTATAGGATCTATTATCCAAAAGGCTTGGGACTTGTGGTTTTCCTTGTGGTCTCTCTATAATTTGGATCTCTGTACCTTAAGTCTATCTAATAATTGTTTCAACAGTAAATCAACCCAATAGGATGGTTTTGGTACCAATATGGATTCATGCAGCTTGGTTACAAGGTTTTGTTTTTTAATTTTACAGAGAAAAGGCAAATGATTTTTAAAAAATCTAAATTAGTGGTCTTACCTGAATAAAATACACATATTTTCTACTGGATGCAGATAGCAGAAATTCCAATTAAACCAACCATAGACTGGGCTTTATTCGGTACTGTAACATCCTACTGAAATCTAAATAAAGGGGAAAAACGTTTGGTGGGGAGGTTGGCAGTGGCATCTCGAAAAGCAATACTTAGGGGCAGATTTACATAGGGTCAAATATCGAGGGTTAATTAACCCTCGATATTCGACTGCCGAATGTAAATCCTTCGACCTCGAATATTGAAGTCAAAGGATTTACCGCAAATAGTTTGATCGGACGATCGGACGAAAAATTAGTTTGATTCGAAGGATTTTAATCCATCGATCGAACGATTTTTCTTCGACCAAAAAAACATTACAAAGCCTATGGGGACCTTCCCCATAGGCTAACATTGCACTTCGGTAGGTTTTAGGTGGCGAACTAGGGGGTCGAAGTTTTTTTTAAAGAGACAGTACTTCGACTATCAAATGGTCGAACGATTTGTAGTTTGAATCGTTCGATTCGAAGTCGATGGTCGAAGTAGCCAAAAAAACCCATTAGAAATTCGAAGTTTTTTTTATTCTATTCCTTCAATTGAATTAAGTAAATGGGCCCCTTAATCAATGGCTTTCTACAGAAGCCCCATCACTGACACTTACCAAACAAAAATTACACCATATCCAAGCTATACTTCAAGGGACCAGAACAACAATTCCCCCCCCCCCCCCCCTGCCAGGAGTCACTGCATCAACGGGCTTTTAGCATCTTTTTAGCAAATTAGATTTAATCTGGGAAGATTGACAGAAGAACTCAAAATATGGTTTATATGAACATACATTACTTTATTAACTTTGTTTAAACGTAATTGTTTTTCTTTTCTTATCTTTACTCCCTTTGATTTAATACATGTATTGCCAATGGCTATGATGCATAAGACATTCAGGAAATGTTGTACATGTTTGAAGATTTTATAAAAACAAGTTTAAATATTTTTTTAAATTATTTGTTTAAAATGGAGCCTGTGGGAGATAGCCTTTCTGAACTTTCTAGGTAAAGGTTTTTTGGATAGCTATGCATGTATATTTGTATGTTTGTTAAAAGGAGAACTAAGCCTAACTAAAGCAGTAGGCTAGAAATGTTGTACATTATGTGTTGGGCTTCTATACCAGCCCAAGGCAACCACAGCCCTATAGCAGTACAGATCTGGGCCTCCGAATATGCCCAGTAGCTCCCCATCTTCTTTTCTGCTGATTTACTGCCCATGCTCTGTGCTGCTGTCACTCACTGAGCTTAGGGACCCACTCACAATATATTGTATATACAATATGTATATGACAAAATAGAAGGCAGATTAGTATTTAATACAAATAATTATTACATTGCAGCTCAGAAAGCCGTGCAATTAGCATCAGAATTAAACATACAGCCTTGTATCATCAGCTCATATTACAGACAAACCTCAATTTCTGCGGATAATTTGCAACGATTCCTAAGCTTGCTCAGAGCCCACTGAGCATGTGTGTGTGTCGCAGACACTTTGCAAGATGGTGACCCCCTGTGACAAGTTTGAAGTCTTTA
The DNA here is from genome assembly GCA_038501925.1 of Xenopus petersii. Classification (NCBI taxonomy): domain Eukaryota; kingdom Metazoa; phylum Chordata; class Amphibia; order Anura; family Pipidae; genus Xenopus; species Xenopus petersii. The sequence continues at coordinate 79,401,082 of CM076677.1, forward strand.
TGAACTTTGTAACAACATTTAAAAAAATTGGTGTTGTTTGCCTGTGCTCAGCTAGTATTAGCCAAACAGTGCTCATACACACAAATATTTAATTTACTTTCTTAATTTAACATGAGGAATGAAACTGGTGGCTTTACCGTGGGATTTTCTTTACCTTCCTCTTGGTCAACTTGAAGATAATTTGGAAGTTCTGTTCCAGATGTACCTGTATCTGTCCAACTTAATTTAGTATATTGCTCAAGGTAAATGATTTCATACCTCTCAGCTGTCCTGTTTTCTGCAGGACAGTCCTGATTTTGACACTCCCTGGTTTCTTACTGAGTTTCTCTTTCATCTCCTGCACTGATGCCAGAAAAAGATGCAATGTTTCTGAAACTTAATTAGAATTAAGAGGCTTTTTCATACATTTGTAACAATTTAAGATAAGCAAAGAAATAATTAACTATTTAAGATAAGCAGTAGTGATATGTGGGCTGACCCGATACCCGCAGGTTTGAGCTGACCTTGTTGCCCCATTTGCTAGTCGTGGTTGGGTTTGGGTTGAGTTCTTCTCACATTGCTGACTTCCAACTTCTGGGCAGGCATGTTCCTGTAAAAGGAAGCCGGAAGTCAGGTGCGGGCAGGCGCTGATCAGGAGCATGATGTTCATGGGGCAAGTTTTTCTCGACCAGCACATTACTAATAAGCAGGTCTCTTGGGGAAACTGTGACTCACAGCTTAAAGGGCAATTTCAGCTTCATTAGCAAAAATGTTATAACACATAAAACATGGCCCTTAAAACTCTAAAAAATGTGTTAAAACTTTCATAACTTGACAAATTTTATAAAATGGACATGTTAATTACGGGGTGTGGCCACAAAATGGCATGGTCAGAAAATGTTGTTGGCTGATGATCTTTACATTTTTCGATTGTTGGGAGGTATGTGAATACATATGTGTAGTTTCATAACTACAAAATCTTCTTAGGGCTCTTGTCCTTTTGCAAACAATGGTAACTGATCCATTTCACATTCATGTAATGATAATGTCTGACGGCCATTGGGCTATCCTTACTGCTGGGTCTGTTTCAATTGTTGTGTCTCTGCATTCATAGCTTTATTGTCTGTAAGTATGGTTTAGTAGCTGGGGATAACTAGGTATCTGATTTGCAAATGTAGTTTTTGTTTTCCAAAGGACAGGTTTTCTGTAGAATGCAAATGGGGGTGCTAGGGCTTGCAGTTAATTACAGTTCTATGCATACTGTAGTATAATAATATGTGGCAAGCAGAATACTTCAGTGATTTGCAGACCTGTTCTATTTTTCTAGCCGCCTTGCAGATAACCTATCTGTCATTTTTGTTGATGGCTAAAATATAAATAATGAGTCATACACCACTAAGTGTATGTAAAATAGCTATGGTGTTATTGCCAATGGAATGAAATTCATGTACAGTGAATTCTCAGTAGGAGAGCATAAAATGTCAAGTATAAGTTGAAAGAGGAGTAGTGTAAAAAAGAAAAATATTGGCATATTCCCCTTTACGTTAGCCTAACCCCAGAAAAGTGTGCAGCAAGTATTTAACATCAGTGAAGCTATGAGACGAATAGGCACATGTGGGAGGGTGGCAGTCCAGGGGTTTAGTTACATGTTACAGCAGCAATTTGTGTAGTGCAGGTGCACCTGATTACTAACAGGTGAGAGGATTGAAATATATACATTGGGATTGGTTTAAAAAGTGGAAAACTGGTCAGGTAACCACACGGAGCCCCTATATAAGCAGGTCCCTAGGGGGTACTGTATACTTACCAGTGGGAGCAGGACTTCGAGACATCCCTGAAGAACCAGGAGGATGGCATTCATGGCATGATAAAGGGGTTTGCCTCGAAGCGTTGCACGTTCGCACAAAAATAAAGAGCAAGGGGTAACCCTGCATTTCACTTGCCTCGAGTGCCAGCGTATTTCTACGTACTCTCTACACTGTGCACCAGGCCTTCTCTATGAAAGAAACCAGAGTGTGCTCTGCTTCACCTTGTTCCAGGCTTCATGGCAGCAACAGCGGAGAGGTAACAACCCGCACCCCTTCCCTATAATTTAAAAACTGTGCTTTTAACTACCTATTAACAACTTGCTTGAAAAAAGTAATACAGTAATTAGCACTGTTGGGAAAATGAAACGTGATTATGTCTTCACTGCCACCAATGCACTGTCTTTTATTAAAGGGATACTGTCATGGGGAAAAATTTTTTTTCAAAAGGAATCAGTTAATAGCGCTGATCCAGCAGAATTCTGCACTGAAATCCATTTCTCAAAAGAGCAAACAGATTTTTTTATATTCAATTTTGACATGGGGCTAGACATATTGTCAATTTCCCAGCTGCCCCAAGTCATGTGACTTGTGCTCTGATAAACATCAATCACTCTTTACTGCTGTACTGCAAGTTGGAGTGATATCACCCCCGTCACTCCCCCCCCCCCAGCAGCCAAACAAAAGAACAATGGGAAGGTAACCAGATAACAGCTCCCTAACACAAGATAACAGCTCAAGGCAATTTGATAGGATTCAAGTAGACTGTTCATTCACCATGCTTCCGTCCAATGAAGCCAATAACATATGCAAAGGAGTGATGAATTCAGTCAAACGCAGTGGGTTGCTGCAAAAACTGTGCTTTTATTTTAACACAACATGTTTCGAGCTGTGCTCTTTGTCAAGTGTAAGCTTGACAAAGAGCACAGCTCGAAACATGTTGTGTTAAAATAAAAGCACAGTTTTTGCAGCAACCCACTGCGTTTGACTGAATTCATCACTCCTTTGCATACAAGATAACAGCTGCCTGGTAGATCTAAGAACAACGCTCAATAGTAAAAACCCATGTCCCACTGAGACACATTCAGTTACATTGAGAAGGAAAAACAGCAGCCTAACAGAAAGCATTTCTGCAGACACAAGTCACATGACAGGGACAGCTTGGAAATTGACAAAATGTCTAGCCCCATGTCAGATTTCAAAATTGAATATAAAAAAATCTTTTTTCTCTTTTGAGAAATGGATTTCATTGCAGAATTCTGCTGGAGTAGCACTATTAACTGATTCATTTTGAAAAAAACATGTTTTCCGATGACAGGATCCCTTTAACCTTGGAAACAAGCACATACAATGTCTTATCAGCTTTTGTTGTCCACCACCCATCTTATGTGATGATTCTGTCTGTATAAACTCTGACCCTTCTAGTTTACTCTGGGACTCTGCCCATTATGCATTTTTCACCCACTATACCTTATTAATTTTGCTGTCTATAAAGAACTACTCTTTTCCATCAAGGTGATTCAAAGTATCATCAGGCCCAGCTACTGTATTTGTATCTTTAAAGGGGAACTATCGAGAAACTGAAAAATGAATACAAGCTTCATCATACTGAAATAAGAAACTTTCTAAATATAATTAATTGCAAATTCTGTATTGTTTCTGTATAAAGCTCATCTTCACCCTCAGCATCTGTTTCTCTTCCTTCTGTCTTTGTTAAGGAGTTGGGTGTCAGATGTATTTAATGTTTTAATGTGCCATTGATTTGCATTACAAAAAACATCTTTAGTAAAAATAATCTGAATTATAATTATTTCATTATTATCCAGACCAATTTACTATTTTGAAGATCCACCTTATAAAATCTTAAGGGGTACATATGTTCATGCTTTGTACACTGGTCTTGAGCATGGATTGATGATTGTGAAGTTGTCAATTTTTTCTAAAAATATTGAGATTGGGTCTTTGACTGGACATTCACCTTGCTTTTCTTGAACCACTCCAGTTACTCAGGCCTTGTTTTGGCCTTGTTTTTAAGATCATTGTTCTGCTAAATTTACATTTGCTCAAGCTTCAGATTTGTAGCAGATTAAAAAGTTAATTTGTAGTATTTTCCCATACTTTGCACCCTACATACTGGTTTTACACTTTCCTGTATGGAGTTTGTTGAAATATGGAGTGACCTAGTTGCAATATGGGAAAAGGATTTGTAGCATATCAAAAATGCTACAAATCATTAAAACATTAAAAAGAAGCCCAATAGGATTTCTTTAAAACCAATATGGTTTTATGCAACTTAGTTACCCTCAAATACAAGGGACTGTTTTATTATTACAGAGAAAAAGGAAATAATTTTTTAAAATTAGAATTATTTGCTTAAATTGGACCCTATTGGGGATGGCCTTTCTGTAATTGGAGCTTTCTGGATAATGGGTTATGGGAATGTTTTATGATTTTTTTGTCAAGCACATACCAATGACATCAATATAAATTTGTGTGTATATACAATTATGCTCTTGGAAATTTAATGTTATACATTTTTCAAATGTAGCCATGTTTGTTCCCAGCAGCCAGTTTTGCAGCCAAATAGACCACTTCACCAAGCAACCTTAAGAGCCCCTATGTTTATAGATTGATCTTTGCAACAGAGCAAGCTTGTTGGTCAGATGGCCAGGTCTATTCTATATTCTTTTGGAAACAAATGACAGATTGATGCTTGACATCAATGTAAAAACCTCTTGGTATATGTTTTGTCCTTATGTTTTGTCCTTATGCAAAAATTATATCAAGAGATGTATGTTCCAAGGCTTATTTATAGTAAAAATAAATTATTTATTAGTATTCACATTAAAAAAAAGATGGCCATACACGGGCAGATAAAGCCGCCGATATCTGTCGTTTTGACCAATTTGCCAGCTTATCTGCTCACGTATGGGGGCTTCCGACGTCTTCCCGATCGATATCTGGCCACGATATCGATCGTGAAGGTTTGATTTTTAACCGACCGATCCGTCGGAGCCCCTCTTGCATATCGTAATTCGATCGTTCGGCCATACGGCCGAACGTTCGAATTACCCCCAATATAGCCATGCCGTTAATGGCATATCGGGAAAAGATCCGCTCGTTTGGCGATGTCGCCAAACGAGTGGATCTTTGAGTCTATGGCCAGCTTAAGTCATAGGTGTAGGTGTATATGTTTTGGCCACAATGTCCTGCTGAGTAGTTCTCCGATACTATTGAATGGTGCAATTGTATTTGTCAGGTAGGTCTGTGATTTTGGAGTAAAGGAAGAACCCCTAGATATACAGTATATTTTGTTGCATTTGTTTGTATCCTACAGGAGGCCAAATTCTTATGCTTGTAGAAGAGAATGTAGTTGGTACCTCCAAAAGTTTCATTGTATTCATTTATACTGTACCATGCCCAAGCCACATACAAATGGACAAACATATTTATAAATAAAATATACAAATATTTAAAAGAAAAGATAACCTTGCCATAGTTTTAGGCTGATATCTGTATAACCCTATCTCTCTTTGATCTCAACATATACCATTAATTGCCCACTATTCTATGATTTTTACACAGCAGGCCTGAGGATTCATAAGCTACAGTGAACAGTGGCAGATGGACTGCATCCCCAGTCTCTCTCCATTAGAGAATTTATGCTGCTGAATTACATCACACACAGATGGCACAGATATTAACTTTTAGGCAATATTGGTTTAATTTAGGTCCACTGCTATCAATTACCAGCTATAGTTCTAGTCCTATTGCATGGTGGCTGTTTTAATGTTTACATTCTGGCTTTCAACACTTCTTTATCCTCTTATAATTTGGTCTGCATTCCACCACATCGCTTGCTTTTTACTTTTGCTATGTGAGGGGAAAAAGTAATGCAGTGATTTCAGATCTCTAGTAGGGATGTAGCGAACGTCGGAAAAAAAGTTTGCGAACATATTCGCGAACTTGCGCAAAAATGCGAGCGGTTCGCGAACCCCATAGACTTCAATGGGAAGGCGAACTTTAACATCTAAAAAAGACATTTCTGGCCAGAAAAATGTTTTAAAGTTGTTTAAAGGGTGCAACGACCTGGACAGTGGCATGCCAGAGGGGGATCAAGGGCAAAAATGTATCTGAAAAATCTGCCTGTGTGTGCTTGGAAGAGATAGTGTAGGGGGAGAGCTGTTAGTGATTTCAGGGACAGATGATAGTAAGTTTGCTGGCTAGTAATCTGCTTGATACTGCTCTGTATTGGAACAAAAAAATAAATAAAAGCAGTCCTTACAAGGACTACTGTTATTGCAGCAGTCAGCAGATGAGATCAGAAGCAGGACAGCTGCCCACTGCAGCTACATACAGAGCACTGCAGTAGAAGGTAGATTACTAGCCAGCAAAGCTACCTAAGCTTAAATGTCCCTCAAACCCCTGCAGACTTCTGTCCCTCCAATAACAGAGCAGTATCAAAACGATTACTAGCCAGCAAACTTTCAACTGTCCCTGAAATCACTAACAGGCAGCAGCTCTCTCCCTACACTATCTCTTCAGCACACACAGGCAGAGTGAAAAAACGCTGCAGGGCTTCGGTTTTTATAGGGAAGGGGAGTGGTCCAGGGGAGAGCTTCCTGATTGGCTGCCATGTACCTGCTGGTCTGGGGTGAGAGGGCAAAAAAAAGCGCCAACAATGGCGAACCCAAAATGGCGAACGTCGCGCAACGTTCGCGAACTTCCGGCGAGCGCGAACACCCGATGTTCGCGCGAACAAGTTCGCCGGCGAACAGTTCGCGCCATCTCTAATCTCTAGTCCTGTTGTGAGAAGAGATCAACCAATTTGTACATAAATAGATAACTGAAGAAAATGAAATCATTTAGATTCAATAAAATGAGAAAATGCTTTTAACATAATTTACACATGACAAAAGAAATTAGCCTTTCTCCTGCTGTGACTCTAGTGGGGCTTTATACTTTTATCATGTCATGTTCAGTAGTTGTGCTTATCATATCAGATAATTATACTGGTATCTGTCTTTGATACAGATGTTTGATTTTGAATACATTCTATTTGTTTCCAATCAAAAGTACTGGAGTTCATACCTGTAGTTATGAGCTCCATATATTCACAAGCTTTATGCAAACTCAGAAGTAAACAATGCACCTTCCTCATGTGCATTGCACCTGAGGAAGGGGTTGACCCCGAAAGCTTGCGCCAACTCTGCTGGAATAAATGTTCTAAAAGGCAAAGCCAAGTGTCTGGTGTGCTTCCTCCCTATGGGAATTCTTGTGTGGAAAATTGGCTTGGAAGTAGCTGGAGGAGTTGAATGCACCCTATGGAAAGAAAGTAAGTGGTGTGCTGAAGAAAATGTGTTTTAGCAGCAACCTATTAACCACCAAGGTGAATTTAACAGAACATGAATATTTTTAACATATGCTTAGAGTAGAGGTTTGTGTACAGATCAGTTGGAAGGCTGGGAAAGTTGGCTTCTTATTTTGTTGAAATGTATTATCGCCTAGAGGTGAAGAGGTCCTAGTCTAGTACATCATTTTCTGCCACTAGAAATGCAGAAATGCAGACAATTGCCTGTAAATTGTATATTCTTATGGCAATATTGCTTTTAGCCATAATTTGGTCTTCATGAAGAGGCTTCCAAACATCCCTTCAGAAAAGCAGTTCTTGCTGATATTAATTGTGAGTGTCCCACCTGAGAACTTCAGGGCTTGTCCGCTCTTTCTATTTATTTTAATGCTTTCTCTGATATATGCTTCCTTCCTGAACTTTGCTGATCATTCCATATTCTTTCGAATTAGCTATACATATTGTTCTATAACTCTCTATTTTGATAAGTTCACAAGATTTATAATTTTAGGATTCCAATCTCCTCCTTGAGATGTGGTTCACAGAAGTTAACACAATACTGTAATTCTACTCTGACTAAAACAACTATAGCATGAGGTTAGAACCTTCCATGTTGTTCTACTACTACTACTACTACTACTACTACCTTCTTCTCATACAATTCAGTACCTTGCTGGCTTGCCCTATAAAATTCTGGGAATAACTTCTTATTTTGGGTCATGTGAAATTGAAGAAGCTAGGTTCCTTATTAGTGCCTCATTCCCATAGACAACATAATGAGGTGTTGACTCCACAAAAAGAGACCAACTACCATATGTAAGTACACAGTTATAGGTGCTCCCATAAAAGCAATCTATTGGTAGCATCCCCAAAACAAAATTCATTTAATTTTCAATCATATATGCACTGCTTCTGGATTCCTCCAACAGAAAATCGCAAATCCATTTTACAACTGGCCATCAGATTAAGTGAGATCAAATCCAAGAATATGCATGTTTTATTATATAAATGAATTTAACTGGTTGCGTAGAAATTGAATTGCATGTAATGTAATTGCAGTTCCTTGGAGATTAAAAGTGATGCCATTCTAACTTAGTGTATTGGGTCAAAGTTGGCCATTGCTTCTGACACATAAGACCCTTGTCAATACACTAGTAAAATTGTGGTATTACTTACATATTCTGCTTATAGGTTGCTTTTGCCTGTTTGATATAGAAATACAATTTAATTTTTTACCCATATTACTCTTATGTGTACTTTACGATTTAATAAACCAGTTTTATTTACCTGTGATATTGATTCTGTTTCAGTACTTTGTGTCCTTATCACAGAGGTAAAATTTCCCTTCATCTGAGAGAGACTTCTTTTCTAAAAAAACTCCATTGACTGTTTCTACCATTACATATCTTGTATTCTAGCCTATAAATTTGCATAACCATAATGATTTAGTGTTCACTCCTTATGCAAGTATATAAAATGTTCCAGATGTTACATTGATTTCTGCTCCATCTGTTAATGTACCTAAAATATTAATTGAGCCAAAGAGAACAATCAAGAAATGTCTTGCTGAAGGGCAAAGAGGCATTTTATTTATTGTACATGCTTGCTTGATATTGTAGCTTCTCTGATTATTTCAGAATTAGATCACGAGATTGACAGATTTTCAGCATTAATATTTTAGCTCCAGAAATAATCAGCTTCTTGTGCTTTTTGAACAAGGTTGCTGAATAAATAAGATCAGATCAGGCAGATCTATAATGCTGGAAACGTATTGTGCTTGTGTTTATGTCTGCTATGTTAGACTTGCAAACACTGCAGTATTAAGTCAAGTATTCTGGCACCTACAGAGCAGTGATAACCCAGACTTACAAAAAGTGTTTTCTAATTTAAATGATTAGAACCACAAATTGTTTCTCTGCATCTCATTTTTCATGTGAGCTATAATAATTTCCTTTAGATGCTTATATTTTATTCTGCATTAGCGGATAATTAAGTGGGTAGAAGTTCCAGTAGCTTTACAACTTTCAAAATAAAGCAAGTCCTCAGCACTTAGTAGCAAGTTCTTGGGGTGAAATGAGAATTTAATGTATTTTCTGATCTTTTCTCTACTACCCAGTCTGCAAACTGTAGCAAAATAGTTTTAGCATTACTGATGTTAGACATTTTATTTATATTTCAGTCTACATTAAATACACAAGACTGTCTGAGGTTGAGCCACAAAAGCCACATTGGGAGCAGGTTGGTGGAGCAAAATCCATGGGACATTTTTTGATATGAATTAATTAAATTTGACATGTGGGTAGAAAAAAGTTCTCTTACCCCTGGGTGGCTAGCTTGAAAACAATACAGGAACCCTATCATATTTACACACAGTAGGGCCATGTGACATGACAGTAGTTGTCTCTCTTTTTTTTTTGCTTTGTACTCTTTTTTTTCTTTTGCATTCTAGTTATTTTTACAGTTAGTGATGATGCCAGGGTGCCAGCCATTGTGCAAGATAATGTGAATGTTTTTAAATTCCAAATAGCAGTTCTCAGTTATACCTTTTACACTATGATTTTTTTTCCATAAAAAGGAAAAATCAAAAAGTAGTTCTTCAAAAGATTTTTTCTCAGATTCCATCAGCATTTTTATTGTCTTAAACTTGGCATGCAGCCTGCTACTTTAACTCACCACAATTTCTTTCTACCATGCTGTGGGAAACCATATTGCTTTGTTGTTTCAAGATTCAGCTTTTCTATATAACAGATGCTTTTGTGTCATTTTGCAGTTAATTGCATTCTTACTCTAATACGAGACACAGTAGCTTCCATCTGTCTTTTCCTTTACAAGTGTTTTTTTTTTCCCCATTGTCTGGCATTTACCTGATAGAACTAGATACCACCCAACATTTGAAATGTAAAGACAAAAAGAAACATTTTAACCACTCCCATTTTTTGGTCACATCCCCTAAATGTCACTTCCATTTTACAAATTTGGCAGGTAATGGAAAGTCTGAACACATTTCTGGGAGTTTTCAGCACATGTTTTATGTGTTATGACAGTTTCGCTAATGAAATTCCCCTTAAGCTGTGGGTCACGGTTCCCCTAAGTGACCTGCTTATCTTTTTACTCACAATTGTATCTTACGTGCAGTTGCTGAGTATTCTGGGCTCTCTTTCAAAAAGCCTCTTATTTAATTAAGTTTCAGAAACGTTGTATCTTTTTCTGGCATCAGTGCAGGAAATCAAAGAGAAACTGAGCCATCAAAATCGGAACTGACCTGCAAAAAACAGGAGAGTTGAGAGGTTTGAAACTAAATGATAGAACTGTGGGTAGGGGCCCTGTATTTAAGCTTTTCCCAGTAACATTGATTCTTGCCACTGAATTAGAATTGATTATGAATTTTAAAGGCCCTAGAAGTTATTAATACTAGAAAATAGTCTCTGTATTACAGTATTTGGCATGCATAGGGAGATCAAGGGAAAGGGGTGTGTAACCTTTAAGTATCTTTTCGTATGTTATAGAATGGACAATTCTAAGCTTCAATTGGTCTGCATTATTTTTTTTTAAATTATTTGCCTTTTTCTTCTGATTCTTTCCAGCTTTCAAATGGAGGTCACTGACCTTATCTCAAAAACAAAGGCTACACATTTAGGGGTTATTAACTAAACTCTGAATTATTTTTTAAAATCGCACATTTGAAAAACCATGTTTTTATTTGACGTACGCTGGGTTTCGTGCAATACCTCAAAGTTTTCCGGTGAAAAGTCCGTAAAAATCATGAAAAACGGATCGGTTTTTGATAAATAACCCCCTTAATGCTATTGCTACTTTTTATTATGCATCTTTCTATTCAGGCCCTCTCCTATTCATATTCCTCCTTTTTTTTCAAATGAATCCATGGTTGCTAGAGTAATTTGGACCCTAGCAACCAAATTGCTGAAACTGCAGAGGTGCTGAATAAAAAGCAAAATAATCCAAAAACCACAAGGAATAAAAAGATGACAAGTAATTGCTAATTTTCTCAGAATATCACTCTCTACATCATACTAATAGTTACATCAAAGGTGAACAACCTTCCTTCAAAGCTCTAGCCAACAAGCTCTATAGAGGTCTACCCACATTGTATCCAATGAGCCCCCCCCATGAAAACGGAAATCCAGGTGTTTCAGAAGATTCTAGTGTCAGGGCATAAAAAATCTCACACCTGGTCCAAATGGATCCCTCTCTGGGGTACCTGTGCACTAGGAGAATTCAGAACCTTGCCTGAAGTTAGTTTCTGGGTTAATGCCAAGGTGAAATACTTATGGGGATATAATTGGAGCTGGTGAGCTGAAACGGTTTGCTCAGCTCAAGGAGGAATATGGCCTCCATAACCAGATGTTTTTTAGATTCTTACAGTTAAGACACGCTTTTCGGGCCCAATTTCCAGAGGGGTCCCCACAGATAGCTGAGTCTACCCTTGAACGCTACCTCTGTATTCCCGAATTAACAAAGCCCCTTATCTGGTTCTATGCAATTGTGCTCCAAGGGAACTTTAATCCCATACGTCAGGTGTGTAGGAAATGGGCCTCTGATTTCCCATCACTAGATGAAGAAACATGGGCAGATATACTTGAATGGATTCCAGAAACGAATATATGTATCAGAGATCGCTTTATTCACATCAAATTCTTAAATAGGGTGTATTTAACCCCACACAGGCTGGCACGTATGTATCAGGGGCATCCAGATGTATGTCTTAAATGCAATGCGGAATCTGGCACCTACTTGCACGTTTTCTGGGGCTGTCCAAAGATTCAACAATACTGGGCCGCAATACTTAGATTTACGTCTACATTTTTGGGACTACCTAACATAAGGTCTCCGGAATTTTGTCTCCTTGGACTATTTGAAGGTCTGCCTATGCCCTCCAGTGATAGACTATGCTAAAAGCAGTTGCTCCACTATGCCAGGAAAGCCCTTCTCTTGACTTGGAAAACTCCTGAACCTCCTACTCTTGGCTTCTGGAAAAGATTGGTAGATGACACCCTCCCTAGGTAAAAACTGACATATACTGCCCGAAGTTGACCTGAAAAAATTGGGAAACTCTGGGACAAATGGCTGGCTATCCCTTAAATGGTTATGATAACTTGACGGTGATTGAGCAAATGTAAGATATGGATGACTTAAAGGGGATGCAATTCTATGTAAACGGAAAAGCTCATCTTGTTTGCCTTTCTTCCTTCTCTTTCCTTCTTTCTTCTATCTTATGTTAATTGAAAATCAATAAAGAAAATCTTTTAGAAAGCAACAACAACCTCTTTAATGCCCTCGAAAAGAAATAATAATGACTCAAAGTTGCCCAGGTTTTCTGATTCAAAATAACAAGAGCCCTGTGGACAACATAATAAATAAATAAATAAATATATATATATATATATATATATATATATATATATATATATATATATATATATATACATATATATATATATGTTGCGCTGTTACATTGCTGCGCTAATATTGCCATCTATCAGTGCTTCCATATATGGGATGGGAAGAAGATGGCTGTGTGTGTATATTATTATCTGTCAGGTAATGGTACTGTAAATCAAACCTGTTTGTGGCAAGTGCCAGAGAGGTTTTTTTTTACAGAGTAAACTAATCACTGTACAGTGCAAATCTCATAAATTAAACACCTCCTATGTCCTTAACATGTCCTGTAGAAGTGTGTTTGACCTTACAGTAACAATTGCCATTCACAGCTCAGTTTGTCTGATCACATTCTCCCCTGCCATGACACTATGCATGACACTATGCACTCAGACTGTTAGGTCTTGCTTTGTTTCTATCTTATTGTAGTGAGATTATAACAGGAGGCCAGAGGCTTGTGATAAGGATGTGTGGCCAGAAGCCCAGAGACTAAATGGCTGCTTAGGCAATACTGCATGCTTAGGTAAAAAATACTTTTATAGAAGGATCACCGTATCAGTAATTCCACAAAAGATTTTGTCAAATGCTAAACCCGAACACTTCACATCCCCATTTACTGCTTCCTCCAAAATGTATAGAAATCTTGGTGGTGTAGAGAATGATGGCGCACTGGAAGAATATGGTGGAAAAAAGCACAATAATGACAAATCAGGTGCTGCTTGCTTTGGCAATATTAGCTGCCTCTTGGTCCGGTGAGGCAGGAATGCAGACAGAGCTGCTTGTTTATTCCCTGGGGCCCTTAAATTAAACTCGGAAAATGACTTCCCAGGAAGAACAGGTGACAAACTGCCATAAGGCATGTTCCTAAATGGTATGGAAAAAAAAATCTACATTGAACTTAAAAATCTCTTTAATTAGTAATGCACTGATGTGGATTTTGGCATTAAGATCATTTACAGGTAGGTTGTTGTTGGTCCTCTGCTGCTTTATCAGCATAGTGGACTAATCATAATTTAATTTATGTTCTAGGGCCAGATTATATCAAATAAGCATTTAATATAAAGTTTAAAAAATACTTGAGGAGGTTAAGGGACCCTTAAATTTGTTGGAGGGGGACATCCAACCAGGAAGTATTTCTGGGAATGTCGGATCAGCAAATCAAGGATAGAGCCTGGCATGGGTTTTTAGACATTCATTCTCCATTGTTTTTAGGGCAATTCACTAGGGACAGCTTCTGTGAAGGAAGCAAATCAGTAATGTTTCCCTGGCAGACTGCGAAGGCCCTTCCTAAAATGTTTGTGGCTGCCTGTGAAACAATGTCTGCCATATTCATAAAGGTTAATAATTAAGCAAAGCTTAAACTGCAAGCTAAGACATCAATACCTTCATAGAGCTTACAGGATAGGGGCTGCAAAAAGAAAAATAAACACATTTAATCCAATTTCTATAAGAATATCCATACTGAAAAAATAAAAACAATAAAACTAAGGCATGCCCCTGATAAGTAATACATTACTTAATATGAAGGAGTAAAAAATCAGTGGCCCTCAGGTTGTTTGGGAATAAGCCCCTGCCCTGGACATCCTGGCAGTAATTCAAGGTAAAACAGAAAATTATAATTTTTTGGGCTTATTAAAGAAAATATCTAGAATAAAAATAGATCAACAAAGTAGGTCACATTTCTTTTTCCTCTCATCCTATACACCATGATTTTTACTGATACCTTACATATCCTACTCCAGTTTGTATCTGAAATAAAACATTCAGCAAGAAAATAACTCTTATAATCCCTTATGGCAATACATTTTATATGTAATCAAAAAATGCACATATTATGAGGCAGAGGTATGAAATCATATTCATGGTTTGAAAGGTCTAAAGTGCCAAATGTTTTCAAAATGAATCAGTTAATAGTGCTACTCCAGCAGAATTCTGCACTGAAATCCATTTCTTAAAAGAGCAAACAGATTTTTTTATATTTAATTTTGAAATCTGACATGGGGCTAGACATATTGTTAATTTCCCAGCTGCCCCAAATCATGTGACTTGTGCTCTGATAAACTTCAGTCACTCTTTACTATTATACTGCAAGTTGGAGTGATATCACCCCCCCCCCCCCTTTCCCCCCCAGCAGCCAAACAAAAGAACAATGGGAAGGTAACAAGATAACCGCTCCCTAACACAAGATAACAGCTGCCTGGTAGATCTAAGAACAGCAGTCAATAGTAAAAACCCATGTCCCACTGAGACACATTCAGTTACATTGAGAAGGAAAAACAGCAGCCTGCCAGATAGAATTTCTCTCCTAAAGTGCAGGCACAAGTCACATGACCAGGGGCAGCTGGGAAATTGACAAAATGTCTAGCCCCATGTCAGATTTCAAAATTGAATATAAAAAAATATGTTTGCTCTTTTGAGAAATGGATTTCAGTGCAGCATTCTGCTTGAGCAGCACTATTAACTGATTTTTTTTTCCCATGACAGTATCCCTTTAAGAATTATCCCCTGGACTTTATAATTGATATAGGAAAGAGGTTACTATGGGTTATCCAATATAAGCAGCAATGTCTAGTGTAAAAAGTGAGTGCTACAATATAGAATAAGTTATGAATAATAGACATAAAATAAATATGCCTGAAATAAGTGTATGTAATATAGTATGACAGATGGGACAGGAACTTTATTATGACTTTTCTATGACAAAATAAACATATGAGTGTACAAAATGTGTTAGAAGTTTGCATAGAGATATAATAAAGCATTGCCAGTCAAATAGTCTGATCTTAGCGATATGTTTTCATGGATACTGTATATTGATTAAACCACATGGCCATTTGCAACTTCACAAATTTCTAGAGGAGCTTTTGTGTTCCGATGAAATGTGTTATTTGGTTTAATACTCTTGCCAATGTATAGAGATGTGGTGAATATGCCTAAAGCTATTTTAAACATTACTAGTTATTACTGATCCAATCATTAATAGCAATTAACAAACAAGCTCTTTGGCTAGTGAATCTCCTTATGTAACCATTTATAGGCATTTTATCCACACACTTCTTAAATATTGTTCCTTATAGACACAACTTTCACCTTCAGCCTTTGGCTTTGTCCCTTTGTATGCTCATGAAACTCCGGTGACTTATAATATCCTTATATTTTACAATAGAGAGCACAGTATATGCCTATAATACACAAAAGCGATGGATATCTTGCAAATTACAGTATATCCTTATAAACGGTGAGTTCTGATGTCATCAGTTATAAACGGTGAGTTCTGATGTCATTTCTGTCACATGACTCACCGAAACTTGTGTAATATATAATAAATAAAGTACCCCCAGTTGCAAAATATGGGGTTTTTAGAAGTTACATCGGCCTCGTGTTTTTATATGGTCTTGAAACTCCTCGGTAACTTATAATATCCCTATATTTTACAAGAAGGGGTACTTTATTCACTATATATTATTACAAAGTCTTTAGTGGGGGAGCCCTCAGTAGAAGTGATGGGCGAATACATTTCGGTGTTTTGCCGCCGGCAAATAAATTTAGCAAAACTGTGATGAAAATTCATTGGCGAAAAATCTGCCGCATCAAAAAAATTTGGGCATGTGTCAGAATAATCGCACATAAAAATTGTTGCGCAACAAAATGATTCGGACGCCCATTGACTTGAATGCATTTGGACAAAACAGGCGTGTATATTAAAATAGTTGTCGGCGTTGAAATTAATTTTGATGTCCATTGACTTCAATGTATTTTGCTAATTTTTTGGCGTTTCATGAGTTTTGCGGGAAATTCGCCCATCGCTACTCAGTGGCAATGCATAGTTACATTAATTTTTCTGTAGGGCTTATATCCCCATTAACTGCTAGTCTGCTGCAAATGTATATTTATTTAAACACTGTTTATAGACCTACTGTACAGAATTCTCTGCTGTTGATACTTGTGATGCAGAGCTCTATACATAAATATCTGACAGCTTAGCAAATATAAACACTGCAAATGTAATCCAAATAGCAATTAATAACAATCATTTACGTTGAATGAATGTAGCAGAAAGCTTGGAATGATTGAACATAATTGTTTCATTGATTAGGTAATATATTTTGGTGTAAATTTTACTCAATAACCTGAGGCCTTCCTTATGAACTATGAAATACAACTCCCAGAATCTATAAAAGGATCCTGGAGTTATTTCTCAGTAGCAGCTTCTGAATATTATACTTGCCATGCTGAGATTAAAAAAAATAATTTTACAAGCATGACTGTAGCTGCAAGAGGGAAAGGGTGCTCTAGTCCTTGCACAGATGACTGATGAAGGATATTGTAATTCAACAACTTCAGCAGCAGCTGTTAGGACTACTGAGAGATTACTGCCTTAAACTTACCCCAAATATGAAGCACTGTGGAATGGGGTCAAATGGAATCATACTCCTCTCCAGGTACTCTTTCAGCTGGTCCCATCCTAAACAATTGAGGTGTAGGGATGTGAAAATCTTAGACACCCTTACACTTTACAGACAGGCACATCCCTAGTAATATGGACACCTCAGTGGGTCCTTATGGGGACTTTGTGCTTATGTAACCCCTGTAATTCACACAGTGTACACCAGATGGCACTGTGCCAGAGTATAAAAGGTTTAGGAACCATGTGCTCTGGGTCCATTGCTTTAGCCCAACCAAGCAGGCTGGAAGGAAATGGGTAGTGTCGACCCTAGGCGCTTTGGCCCTAGTAATTAGACAGCTATACTCGTTTTATAGATCACTCTAGGAGTGATAGAGAGGTTATTTAGTTGAGCAGCTCAGGGCTCCGCTGAGGAGATTAGAGGGATTAAGATCCCAGGGTATTACTGACCCAGAGTAAGGAACCAAGTGTTGAGATAGGGATGTCAGGAGTTCCCCTAGTCTGTCACTGGAAGATATCCTGAAAACTGGTCAATACCCATCACATGCTGTCAACTTACTCTCTGCTGTATATTCCCTAGCCTGTGGGGATTCAGCCTATACGTGCTGTGAGTATAAACTTCCTTTATGCTGCTGTGTATGTTCTATGCTCCATTGTGGATCAATGTGCTAAATGATCTATGTGCTATTGTTCAATAAATACTGTTCTTTGTTCAACTGTTAAAGAACTACTGTTGCCCATCATTGTGCTATCACCCAGGTTACAGTTACACTACACCCTTGCCTCCACACTGTTGCGAGGGCTTACCCCTGAGAAAGAGAGCTCATCGGTGGTCTCAGCCCACAAAGGAAAGTAGCTAAAACTGCCCTAGCACAAGCCAGTTTACTATAGCGCTACAGAGGTAAAGGGGATTTAAGATGAATTATTGCTCTCACAGAAGAAATCTTGGGCCCCAGTGGTTCATAATCATGAGTGTATTACACTGATAGCTTATTCACATGCATGAAATATACAATAAAGGGTTATGACAGTTCCCTTAATAGGCTAAGATCACAATAGGTGTCAGCCCCTATGTACTGGATATTGTGTGGTGCCTCAAAGGGAATACTTGCTAATTCTACTCCCTATACACTGCTTTGCAAATGGATTCACCTCCCTTGGCTTTTTATCTATTCCATCCAGTAATTTAATGTTTCTTAATCTTATTTTATGTGATGGATCTGCACAAAATATGTTGGTGAGGTGAAATGAGAAAAATATATATGAAAAAGAATTTAAAAAATAAAAAACTGAAAACTGGCATGTACATATGTTTTCACCCCCTTTGCCAAAAAATCAGTTTTGGGTAAACTCCGCCATTTCCACATCGCTGTTTGCTGGACTAACTATACTAAACCCAGCTTGCAATGTTGTGGTTTATAGATTTAATGCACATATACAGTCTAGTTACAGTATGTAGAACTGCTTGATGTGAATACAGATTCAGCTAAATCCTGGCACTTCATGAGAATTCAATTTACCAAGTAACCCAGAAAAAAACATAATAATATGTGCAATATTTGCCCAGTTCTACTAACCCATAGCTAATAATCAGCATTTACTGGTCTGCAGTTTGCAAACAGACATATAATTAGCTGGTATGGTGTACTAGACATATTTTGCCCTTGTAATTACATTGCCCTCATTACTGATATAATATAGAACATACGCTCCTTCTCATTACATTTTTCATTTTTGACACTTCCTTTTTCCCTTTATTTGAATTACTACTCCTAATTCTGTGGGGTATTGCTAGCAGTATGCAAAGAAATACACCATAAAATATTACAAGCCATGTAACTGCATTTATAAAGGCCACCATTATCTGTGTACCTGTTACATTCTGCAGTATTTATATGAACTGTATCTTATTATCAGCAGATTCAACATATTTTCTATAATAAGTAATGCAAGATACTGTATATATTATAAAAACAAAAAAAAAAGCCCATATGAATATCATTTTGAATCAACACATGACATCACTGTTTTTATGGACTCCATGTAACTTATTAATAATGATAATTTATTTATATTCAAAGAAAACTTTGCTTTCCTTAAATCCTATATTTCCCAGATTTATTTTGCTTTTTTCCAGTCCATTGTGTGTGATTCTGTACTGTGACATTAATACCAGCAGCCTGCAATATCACTTTCCCTTTTCTTCTGCTAAATTAAACCTGATCTTTCCCCTAGGCAAAATACAAGATATCAGAGTCCCTGATGAGCAGAATCACTGAGTTTCATTAAAGGCAGCTGTTAGAATTGATACAATAGTTGCTAATATTCTACAGATACTGCTGAGAAATGTATCAACTAAATGTATCAACTAGATTGTAACCGTTCAGATTCTCCTGGGTCACTGAGCTGCCAGACTGAAACACTAGAAACAGGAACTTTAAACTTAAATTTTGGGAAAATGGTTAAAAAATAAAAGATGGAAAGCAATTGAAACAAAGTCTTTGCTTATGGTGAACAATCTGAAAACAACTGAACTGAAAAAAGTGAATGGAATGTGATCAACCCATAAAAACCTGTTTCAATAGCATCTAGTGTGCTATGCTTTGGTCCAGACATGACTAGTGCATGACAAATACTGGACAGGTAACTGGTTATCTTAACAAAAGCTAAACTGTTGACTGTTTGCCATACTAGCATATATCTGAGTGCTTTTAAATTGCTGTGGGTAAAGTGAAGCCTCTGCATTTCATAAATGGCACCTTCATGCAAACCTGCATATCTATAAATAAGTTTTGCAGAGCTTTAATTACTGCAAATTGGGTTAATTTGCCTTATGTATGCTAGGATTTGAGTCATAAGTGTGAAGCTCTTCTATAAAATAGTATAAGATTGCTGTGTTTATTAGTGATGGGCGAATTTGAAACGGGAAAAATTTCCGAAACGCATTGAAGTCAATGGGTGTCAAAATTATTTATTGGGTGTCAAATTTTATTTGGGTGTCAAATTTTATATCCTTGCCTATTTTGTCCAAATGCATTAAAGTCAATGGGTATTGGAATCATTTTGACACACACATTTATCACCAGCGAACTTTCACCACCATTTCGAATTTATTAGCTGGCGGCGAAACGCAGAAATTTACAGCGAATTCGCACCTGCCAAATCTATTCGCTCATTACTACTGTTAATTGGATAATTATTTTATTTGTTGATACCAATCAGGCACCATGAACATGACTCATTTAATATTTAAATTTTTACACACACACACACACACACACACACACACACACACACACACACACACACACACACACACACACACATATAATTTATATATTGCTTGCATAAGTTATGTATAACACACTGTGGACAACTCTGCATTGTTGTTTTCATTTTCAAACAGGATAACCTTGGATTCGACTGAGTAGGCAAAAGCATTAAAGGAGAAGGAAAGCTTTAAAAATAAAACCCCTCTCACATGTTTGCCTTAACCTCCTCTCCTGAAACGCTGCCTTATAAACTTTAAAATCATTACCATTCCTGCACACTATTGATTAAAAAATCCCCACTATTTAAAAGTCTGCCGCCGCCATATTCTTCTGTTTACGTCACTTCCCCTCCTTGGCTGTAATGCTACTGCACTCTGGCCAGAATTTGAACCCAAGTCATTTTGTAAAATGAATGTTCTATTAGTACAGACCTCAGTCAGACAGACCCCGACGCTGCTGATTTATCTGTGTGCATGGCTCCTCCGCTTGCTCAGAAGCAAGCAAGCACAAAAACTTTTCTTCACCTCGAGGCATCTCCGTGGCAACGAGACAGTAGTAATCCCACAGGCGGGTGAGCTACAGAAGGCGGGGGCAGAGAGGTCAGCAATGACGTTCGGGTCACATGACATCTCTACACTGGGGAAGATTTGGAAGTTGTGCGCATGTGCAGGGCACCTCAGAAGCTAACTGCACATGCATGTGCCCTGAATAGAGGAATTTATGGACTGCAGCAGAGGTACCCTTTGCAGAACAGCTTACAGCTTATTTTAAAATCGACTTCACCTTTAGAATAACTGACTAATTGTAGGAAGACATTACTGATGGTATGTGTATATACATTTTATGGGCAATGATTAGAGCTTTATTTATTTTTAGCCTTTCCTTCTCCTTTAAGCAGATTGATGAGCCATTGTATTTTCTCTGTTTCATCAACCTGCCGTGTAAGTTAACATTAGAAGTGTGTGAGGTGCAAGAGCAGAATCATTCTTGTTCAAATACATTTAGACAACGATCTTTTAAATTGTGATTGAGAGCAACTAGGCCAGCTAAATAAAGGTGGGATAATCAATACACAATCCCCCCCCCCCACCCCTTCATTCACCTCATCCATTATCCCCTTTACAGGAAATGGCGTGAGAATAATTCCCTCCCTTCTTCTTTAACCTCATCAAATCAAGTATCTTTTGGTCCATAACTAAATGAGTGCATTACATCATGGCATCTTTAAGCAACAGAACTAGGCATCTGTTATACTGGATTTTTTTTATATTTAATCAGGGCTGCCTGGAAGCTTTACAGTGATTCAAACCTACAGTGGAAAAGACACTATATGAATTGTTGTTAATATGAAAAAAAAATTAAGCCATGACTAGTGACATGGACTTGAATGCAAAAGTTATAACTGTGTCCCTTCCTTGTCCTCCCCCAAGCTTAAATGCAAATTACTCAATCCCTCCATATATGGCAGTGTGATTGCTTGGCTCTTATTACTTTTTATTGAACAATGAAAAGATTTGGGCCAAGTGGCCTTCCTTAGCTTGGACATGGCACAATGGTTCAAATATACACAATTTTTAATCAGCCTAGTGTTAGTCTGTACTTAGATGACAGCAGAAGGCCAATAAGAAGCCCTCTCTACCATAATAACCAAACTTTCTGTGCAAAAATTTCTATAAAAGACTATTGGTCTTGATCATTGCTCACTCGTGCATTATCATACTAAAAAGGCCTGTCCTCATACAGTGATTTACCTTCCCTTTAAAGTTTTCCAAACTACTGTGCCGCATAATATATATAAACAATTTTCCTTGTAACTCGCATAAAAAAGGGATGACTAGGTGCAGCTCGACCTGTTGAGAAAACTTCATAAACAGAAAATGCAGGTTGCACTCCCGGTCTTTAAAGGACATGTAAAGGCAAAAAAATAAAAGCCAATTTTTACTTTAATGAAAAAGGAACATATCTCCAATATACTTTGATTAAAAAAATGTGTACCGTTTTTATAAGAAACCTGACTGTATGCAGTGAAATTCTCCCTTCATTTACTGCTGTGGATAGGAATTGTCAGACAGTCCCCAACTGCTGGGCAGGGAAACAGTCATACTTATGAACAGCAGGGGGAGCCCTCGCCTTACTTACCAGCCATGCAGAACTCAAGCAGCTTTGTTTGTTTCCCTGTAGAGCAGTTGGCAACTGTGTAGAGATTTGTATTGGATTTTATTTTGGCTTTGCAACCCCTTTACTGTTTCCAACTCCAGCTGCAGGGACAAAGATCATGGAGCCAGATTTAAACAGATAAACTGGAATTCTATTTGGAGGGTTATTTTGCTGCGGCCACTGGTTCTGCAGATTTGGAGAACGTTTGTATTAAAAAATACAAAAACTATAAAATCAACATTAGATTACATGACAACACAGGACCCAGCAAGGGGCACTGCGCCAATGAGGCGAGTTGAGAAAGTCTCGGGTGGTAGCGCCCTGCTAGCTACCGCTAGATGCCACTCCTGGTACTTCAAACTGGAAATTCGGCTCTTCTAGTGCAGAGAGTGGAATTATGCTCTCTGTGCTAGTGTCCTGGTTCTCTCCACTGTCCGCGTGGACCTCCCAGACCCCCTCTGGTGCAAAAAGGTGAGGACATGGGGGAGGGGGGCAGCATCAGTAAGCTGCCTCCGGCGGCAAAGGGGCCAGAATCGACCATTGGAACCCAGTGCAGTCTGACTATTCTGATTATTAATACGTCTTGCTGTATCGGCTTCTGGCAGATATGATTGGACTGTTTTGATAATATATGACGATCCCTAAGCAGCTCAGACCACACGGAGCATGTGCACAGTCTTGGTCTTGCAAAGATGTTTAGCACAGTTACAAAATGGTGACCCCCTGCGGCCAACTTTGAAAGCATAAATCATTTGTTTGATTAGGCTTGTGGTGCAGTAAGTTCGTGTTTATGTTTAGTATACAAAATACAGCATTTCTAGCCTTAGTCTATTTTAGACTTTACTTCCCCTTTAAATAAATATGTCTGTTTCTGTTGGGGTTCTAGACATTTTTCAAGACTTGATCTTCTGAGAGTTAGAATTTGTGTTGCATATGGATGCTCTACATGTTCATTAATACAGCAGACCTGTGCATTCGGATAATTAAGAACCAAAGTCAGGCTGGGAATTTAGCTCTCATTTCAGTGCAATTAATCTTCAAAACAGCTTTTCTTTACATAGATGATTTATAAAGCCTCTTTTACTCTTTATGCGGTTTACAGCTGGCAGATTTTTTTTATATCTCATGTCATTAGTATCAGTTAGATCTAATATTTTTAGTTATTATTAAATAGGGATTAACTTTGATAGGCTGTAGTCATTGTTCCTAATCCAATCAAATGCCCCTTAATTTAATAAATACCCATTGCCTTCTGTTTTACCTTTGTTTCACTGTTCATGTTAATTGTGACCGTCTTTTAGGAGAATCTCCAACAGCTGTATCTCTTTAGGTTTATTCTGCATTGATTGCGGCAGCCTTCATGAATTACATGTATTCTATGTTGAACGCTTTATGGACCCAAAACACCAGCATGGTCCTGTGTTTTCTACCTTATGAATTTATTTAATTTGTATCATTGTTTTAATTTTTTGCTTTTCTGTTTTAAAGTAAATCACATTTTTAAAGGACGTGACCCCCCCATGTACAACTTTGGCAAACAATTGGCCACCATAGCCCATTTTTACGCACTCATATTTTTAGTGGGAAATCTCTTATTTTTCATGCAGTGTTTTATGAGAATTTTGCAGCCAGGATATTACTTCAGCTGATGTTATACTTCCGGCCTGGAGCCTTTGGGTTATTTGTCTCTTGCCTAAACCATTGTAAACATCCCTCCTATCAGCATATTACAATCACTAAACAATTACCTAGATCCCCCATGTCTAGATTTTGTAAGCAAGCATGATGATGATGATTAAATGTTAATCCTGCCTTAATATGTTTGTCCTTGACTGCTTTATAGTAGCCCCAATTAGGGTTTGATCAATTATCTTCCTTAAGATATTAGTTGTTACTTGAAAGCTTCAACATCATTTTCAAATACAAAAAAATATTTGTTGAGCAGTGGGTAAAATATATGTCAACAAAACTGTAGCTAATGACACTTTTTTGCTTTGGAGGTACTGGCCTGTGATAAGGTTTAATATGTTTTGTATTGGTTTATTGTTGCTACCTATTCTATTGCAGATGGTAAGAGATAGGAGTAGGCCAGTTGGCTGAACAACTAAGACTCCACTTAGGAAGTTATGACTTAGTACCCAAACAGCATTTCACATATGAGGATGACAGGAGCAGGAACAAAGGCCTATGAGGTCCTATAGAACAGTACCCCTTGGATGCTGTACTGGATAAAAAACCTGTGTACCAGTTGCCTCCTCCGAGTAAAGCAGAGACTCAGGATTTGGGCAGTGGGAGAAGCTAAATGCACTCAGGGCCCCTTGATTGATTGAATTGTAATACTGTGACAGAGATCATCTAAAGGACTAGTGTTAATCTGTTACATTGAATAAAATCTGTGCACGGTCAAAATCCCACTGTTGTGGTGGTGTGAGCTTAAAGGAAAACTATACCCCCCCCTAACAATGTAGGTCTCTATTAAAAGATACTGAGTAAAACAGCTCATGTGTAAAACCCTGCTTCATGTAAATGAACCATTATCATAATAATATACTTTTTTAGTAGTATGTGCCATTGGGTAATCATAAATAGAAAATTGTCATTTTAAAAAATAAGGGCCGCCCCCTGAGATCGTAAGATTCACTGTGCACACATACAAACCACATGTAAGGTCACATGAGCCAATTAACAGACAGAGTTCTGCCTTTTGCTTCCTCACTTCTTCCTGTTACAGTTAGTGTTGTAGTATTTCTGGTCAGGTGATCTCTGAGGCAGCACAGATAGAGTCACAAAATGGTGGTTCAAGGCAAGAGATGTAAAAGGGCAATATTTATGTAAATATATATTCCAGTTTGGTAAGATTCTTTAATATGTCATTCAATTTGATATAAACTATCTGTTGCTTAAGTATTCATTTTGGGGGTATAGTTTTCCTTTGAGTGCATGAGCTAAATGATAGTGAAGATCCCTGTCATGAGGGTCTAAGTCAAGTGGTGCATAAGTATAGAGTAAGAATTTGATCTATTTCTCTACTTCTTACTGTATATCTGCTCTCCGTTCCCTTACGCATCCTCCAGGTCATTATGTTCCACAGGACTATCTATTGCCATACAGTGTCCCACAGACAGGCAAGCTCACACTCTACCCCGACAATAAAACCCTGACCTGTAGACTAGTACCTCCCTTTTGTTACGTCTCCATCATCGTAGGTCATAAACTCTTCTAGGTAGGGATCTAATTCCAACTGTGTATTACACTCATAGTACTTATGTATTTATTACCACGGTCTCATTGTACTGTACAGCATGTTTGTGTTTATACCTTGTTAGCATTGAGTACACTTGTGGTGCTATTGAGATAAATACCATAGAATGTAATAACTCTCTTAAGATCTGAATGTGAGTTCACAGGAAGGGGGCTGACACATCACACCAAACCAAACAGAACTTTGCTCTCCTAGGACTCCCGTGCAACTGGACTGCAGCATTAGCATGTTTGCAGGGATTGTTTTTTGTTGGTGCTTTAAAGCAGTGGAACTCTTCTTTTTCACCAGCTGGATACCGTAAAGGGGTTGTTCACCTTGCAGACACCTTTTTCAGTTGTTTTTTTCAGATTGTTCACCATAGACAGACATTTTTTTCAATTGCTTTCCATCTTTTATTTTTTTATAGTTTTCCCATAATTTTAAGTTTAATGTTTGTGTCTTAAGTGTCTCAGTCTGGCAGCTCCGTGATCCAGGAGTAGATTCTGAACTTTACAATTTGTTACATTTAGTTGATACAATTAGTTGATAAATTTCTCGGGAGCAACTGTGGAATATTCGCTACTATTGTATCAATTCTAACAGCTGCCTTTAATAAAACTCAGGATAGTGATGTGCGGGTCGAGAATTTCTCGCACCCGACCCTAACCGCCCGCTCCCTACCCGCACCCGACCTGGGCCCCCTGCTCCCCTTTATTTATAGACCCGCTTCTGCCCGCCCCACAGTGACGTCACAAAAGGGCGGGGCAGGCGGAAGTCTATAAATTCCGGCGCCGGTAGTACTAGGTCGCACATTTTCTCCAGCGGTCGGCCCGAACCCGCAGGTCCCGTGGGCCTCGGGTCAGCCCGCACATCACTAACTCAGGGATTCTGCTTAGCAGGGCTAAAGATAACACATGTATCAACTAATTGTATCAATTTAAAACAGTTAAAGAGTCGGCGACCACCCCCCAAGTATTGCTTTTGAAGGTGAAAAATTTAACTTTACACTTCAATATAAGAAGAACAGTCACAAAAAGAAAATAGAAAGTAATTGGAAAAATACATTTTATTTCTGGTGAACTATCTGAAACCAACTGAAATGAAAAAAAGTGTTTGAAGGTGAGCACCCCTTTAATGACTGTAGGAGGAAATGTGTTACTTAGGATTTATTTTCTGTAGAGATCTCTCCTGCCAAATGCTGTACAATTCCTGGAATATATGAGATGGTGATTAAAATCTTGCATTAGCTGGCTGTTCTTGCTGCATGACACACATTTTCTAAACTTGCAGTAAAAGTGTAATCATTATTTGCTCGCTGTAGCTACTGAGCTGTTTCCAGAAGATAAAATCCATGATAAAGTTAGTTGGATAATTATGAATAACTTTCAAACATAGGTTTAAGTGATGGAGTACAATTTTGTATTTTATTACTTTACTGCTGTACTCTGGATTTTCATATATATATATATATATCCTTGAGAAAGGTCCCAGCAGGGACCGAAACGTTGGAATGTAACAGAAATAAAAACTGATATTTTTTATATATGGGAGTGATGGTTCTTCAGAGAATACAAATATATATATATATATATATATATATATATATATATATATATATATATATATATATATATATATACACACAAGTACAAGATTCCTCTGCACTCAACCCATTATCAATATATTTAAGACAGAGACATTTTGTGCATACAGCTACTGAAAAATGCCTTACCCTTTAAACAAAACAGGGATTGTTTGTCCATATATTGCAATATATTTAAGCTGGCCAACTACGTCAAAGTCTTAAATATATTAAAAATATACATGATTTTTTATTAGACTTAAGGTATGAATATCCAAATTACATCCGGAAAACCTCAGGTCCCAAGCATTCTGGATAACAGGTTTTATATATATATATATATATAGATATAGATAGATATATATATCTATATATATATATATATATATATATATATATATATATATATATATATATATATGTATGTCTAAAGGCTTGAGCACACACTTCAAAAAAGCTTTCACCTGGGTGCAAAACAGGACGACTTATATAACAATAGAATGCTGATGCACACCAGGGTTTTTCTTTCAAAATTTACTTCAATCAAATAAAGAAGTAAATTTTGAAAGAAAAACCCTGGTGTGCATCAGCATTCTATTGTTATATATATATATATATATATATATATATATATATATATATATATATATATAATCATGTAAACATAAATAAACCCAATAGGCTGTATTTGCTTCCAATAAGTATTAATTATATCTTAGCTTGGATCAAGTACAAGGTACTGTTTTATCATTAGAGAGAAAAAAGAAATCATTTTTACAAATTTGGATTATTTGGATAAAATTGAGTCTATGGGAGATGTCCTTTCCTTAATTTGGATAACGGGTTTTTGGATAACGGGTCCTGTACCTGACTTTGCATTATTTTCATAAAGATCTCTGTGTATATGTCATACCAGAATCTGCCCATGCTGCTATTAATGAAATATTATTTCTATATCTTTTCTTGCCACGGGACACATACTTAGATCTGCTGTTACTGCTTGGTACAAATCTGTCACACTTCTACTATTTTTATGAATGATAGAGTGTAACTTCTGTCAAGCTAGTAGCATAGTAACTCTTCTTTGTGTGCAGAATTGCAGATACAGGACTGCGTGGGACGATTAACCCATACTAATATGTTTAATCTGGGTCGGACTGGTGATTTGGGGCCCCTGTTTTAATGATCTTCTATGGAGGAAAACTTGCATTCAAATATTAACTATTAGATAAAACCAAAATATATTCAGCACTTGTATAACAGGAGTAGTCCATATCTATCAAAGTACAGATCACAAAGAGACTGTATGACAGTTAAAGTAATCCATAGCTTGGACAAAAAAAGTTACGATATGTACTGTATATGAATGTAGATATAGGAAAATGTTAAATCACAGTACTCTTGATACAAAGCAGTATGTGTGCTTGGTCTGAAGTAGACTGCAAGCTGTGTATATTTGCATGCTATAAGCAGGTTAGCCATTGATTTTGTTAGCTATTGTAAGGAATGTCAAGATGTCTAGAAGCTTGGTGCATTTTATAAATGTCTTTGATTCAGTAGGCTTGTTGAGTAAGGCAAGAACGTAAAACATAATTTGCAGTAAACAGGAGATGCCAAGGCCCACCGAAGATGTTAATAAAATATCAGGTTAATAGAAGATTAAACTAGTGTAGATTTATTTTAGAGGAGAGCAGGATGTTTCAATTTAAATTTATATTAAAAATCACAATAGGTTTTGTTTAACTGTTCATTTACTGTTATTTATTTCTAAGTAACATTGTTTATACTGCAAATAATTCACTCTACAAAGTTTTATTCCTGAACCAACAAGTACTGTATATTTTATTTCAACTTGTAATATTGGTTTGTAGGCAGCCATCACAGATGATTTTGCTGGTCATGTGCTTTCCGAAAAAAACAGCACTTTATGATGGAACTGCTTTCAGACAGGTTATTGTTTCTCCTACTCAGTGTAACTGGAGGAGTCGCAGTGGGACTTGGATTTTTACTATTGAGTGCTGTTCTTAGGTCTACCACGTGGTTGTTATCTTGTGTCAGGAAGCTATTATCTGGTTACCTTCCCATTGTTCTATTGTTATGCTGCTGAGGGGTGGGGGTTTTGATATCACTCCAAATTGCAGTACAGCAGTAAAGAGTGACTAAAGTTTATCAGAGCACAAGTCACATTGACTGAGGGCACCTGTGAAACTGACAATATGTCTAGCCCCATGTCAGATTTCATGTATTTCATATACACAGATTCACATATTATATTGATGCAGTTTACTGTTTAGTATATTTTGCATATTGCTATGTGCCAATGAATCATTTGCTGATGGGAAAGCCTTGCTGAGCCACCTGTGCTTTTGTGTAAAAGGGTTGTGGTGAAGCCTTTACAAATTTGTGCATTAACTGAAACTGTATTTGTGCCTCCTGTGTGCATGATTGTATTTTGGGGTATTTGTGAATGCCTGTGTGGATAAGAATATATTAAAGGAGACAGAAAGGCTTAAATGCTGTGGGGTGGGGGCAATTTGTTAGGCACCTACCATTGATTATAATTGCTGACCTTAGGATGAATGGTTTCTCTTGGATGATGGTTTCCTCTTCATTGAAAAATGCACCAGTACATTGTATTGTTGTAGTTACAAACTCACCCTCTTGCTTTTGGTTCCAGTGATCCATCGATGCAACTGTATCAACACGACTGTATTGGGTTTCCACAGTACAGGATGAGATGTGGTTCTCTTCTTGCTTAAAAGGCAAGTTTCTAAATTAGATATTACCTAGTACAGTATATTTTCAGGATATTTTTTGAAACCGCCAGTGTGTTCCTCTTGCAAACCAAACACCTGTTTGTTTATTTGTTTCAGTGCAGCCACACCTTTCTTTTTTTTTTTTTTTTAATTGATTTTTGTTATTATTATTATTAATTGGTTGGGCCCATTAAGACCAATGACTATTGTTTCTTTTTATATTGCCTGTTGTCTGCCTAACTCAACTTTGATTGCTGTGCCTGCTGAACACAGCATTGGCTCTTTATTCTTCTAGAAGAGAGAGACTTGATCTAGCGCTCAGCCTCCCTTGATATCATCAGTAAAGTGCTTGTCAATTTCCTCTAACGGTCCTGCTGTGGGTTTTCAAGGGGAAGAGGGGTTTAGGGAACCTTTTAGGATCAAGATCTATGTTTCAGTCTGTGTTTTTCTCTTGCTCTCTTTCTGTAATGTATGAATGTGAAGCATAAATAAACCATGAGCTTAATATGTTCAAGTAGCCAGGTCACAGCTGTTCAAGTAAAAAGCAAAATTGATCTTTGGCCTAACTGGTCATAAAAGATATGATGTTTTCCATGGCAATCACAGAGAAGAGTGATGAATCTGATATGTAGTGTTTTAGTTTTTTCCATTCCTAGAAAGGCAGGATTTTATAACTTTCTTAAAAGATTGTCAAAAAAGCTAGTTACCGCTTCTTAACATTTCTTGGCATCCACTCCCCTTTACTAAACTTTAACCAAATATATTATGTAGTAACTAAAACAAAGGAACTTTGAATTTGGTCAGGATCTGAAGAGCAGTAACTGGTGCATCACTTTATTATTGTTATTATTCTCAGTTTGTATACATTGTTATTCTTTGACAACCACACAACTAAACAAGGTCAATATTTTTAAAATTCAAAATAAAGCCAATGCCTACTTCGTCAGCTCACGTCCACTTTAATATAATGATATTGTCACATTCAGAGTTAAGTATTGATTGTTTCTTCAATTAGCCCAATAGTATAGCTACCATAAGTCATGTATTTGAATAGAATGGTTAAAAAGGTGTGTTAGGTTGAAGCAATACATTTTGTCACTGAAGTCATTTTATTAGCACAAGGTAATAATGTCAGTAGGACTTGTTAAATGTAAAAAATATATTGGCCCCATGGCTTTTATTGCTGTCCATTGTTTGCAGAGATTATATTTAGTACATCAATGCTTTGCATTGTCTCTAGCTCACAGATGCTTGGTTTCAATAGTATGTTTTTCTGTGTCAGTACTGTCGCTCTGTGCTTAGCACCGTCACAAACCATTGTATAGCAAATACATATATACCCACATAGGGGTTTGCTGAACTAGATAATATGCTCTGTGTTATTGATACTACATGAATAAGTCTAAAGAGACTGTAGTCAGTTGCTAATACACACCCATATAATTAATGCTACATTTCTGAAACCACCTTCAGTTCCATCTGCATGCTTCATTTCTGCTCTACACTGGTCTTTCACTTCTAAAGAAACCACAGTAAAAATATGAGAAATGGCAAAACACTTTGGAGCCAGCGGGCAAATTATGCCGCACCAAATGCTGAAGGAAATTGCTGTTTTTCTTGTTTTTTTTCCCTTCTGCTAAATGCAATAAAATCAAGGCCATTTTTTCCCTTCACATTTGGTTAAGAGCCAAAGGCATTGGAATCAATTGGCATATTTCTCTACTTTTTTTCTGCAATAAAAACATCAAAATAATTGGCAAGATTATAGCAAAGACTCTCAGAATACTTTTGTCAACTTGTGCAGTCTAACATAATAATAAGAACACTGCTTACTGCTTTGCAGCTCTCTTGGTTTCCACTGATTGGTTACCAGGCAGTAACCAATCAGTGACTTGAGCGGAGCCACATGGGTCATATTTGTTTGCTTCTGAATCTGAGCTGCATGCTAAGGATCAACTGCACACTCACTGAACAGTTATGTCCCATGTGCCCCCCCCCTTAAAGTCACTGACTTACTCAAATTTAGAGAGCTGAAAAGCAGGAAGTTGTGTTCTGTTATGTTAAACATCCAGTCACTCCAGCCTTTATACATTACATTTTTGGCTAACTATATTAGAAACATTTTTTTATATTTGCACAGCCTATTTATTCAGTTTTTATTTTTACGCTGAACTGTTTCTTAAAATTGTATGATGTGGTCTTTAATTAGTGTATATTTTTACTGTATTATACTTTGCCTAATCAATCCTTCATCCAGCATTCATAAGTCTTCTGTATTATCGAAAGAAGAGAAAAAAAAAATCAGTATATGAATAGATCTCTCAACAGTGATCTGTTGCAAAAACAGAAATCAGAGACTGGTTATTCTGCAGGTCAGAGATAAAATGGTGAGCCACTTATATCATATAATTGCAGTAAATATGGGGAGTTGCTAGAAGGGTACTACTTTGCTTAACAGTAAAGAAGGAAGGCGATGGAGAGAGTTTTAAATGTGATAAGCCGCTGATGAGACAGTGACTAATTACACAGCTCTAGGTTTATCTAAATTTTTACAGAAAATAGAAGCAGATGGTTTATGCTTTGATCTTAAAGGAGCACTAAAAATTTACCAGATAATCTTGATGAGAGGGGAAAATAGTTAATTCAAAACGAATCTGGTTGCTCTTATATGAATCTAAATAAGTGTAGTACATTATTAATCATAAACATTAGTGTTGCATGTGTGTATGTGGGTTTGCACAAATCTTATTTGTTTGTCTACTTTTTTTTGCATATTACTCAGAATTTGCTGATGGGGAAACTGGGGGCAATGTTATAAAAGACGCAAACTGGAAAAAGCACAAATAAAAAAAAAATTGGATTCCAAAATATAATAATCTACGTTTATTGCACTGCGATTTTTAATTGCAAATAACAATAAGGTGTTGTTACTTATGATTTCTGTCTGCTTATAGGAATATACTGCTGGAGAAAATACCAATAATGAACTAAGCCTTTCGGGTTAGCATTTGTCTAAATCGGAATCCTTGAAAAAAATTGCTGGAATTTCAATGAATTCCAAACTGAGCTATGAATTTGGTGCATCCTTATATAAAATGCTAATTGTTACACAGAACAAAATACTACAATTTAATCTCTGCTTGGGTACCACCATGTATCACATAGCCCCAAGTAAGTTGGTCTCTTGCACAGACCATGGCATTACTGGGAAGATCAGAAGTGAAGCCAAAAATATGCCTTTTTGTAAATCTAGAATGTGAAAGGGTTGTTTAATTAAACCCTCTGCCACAGTAGGTTTCTTTTCAATTTCAGCGTTTGAAATGTCTGCCTGCTGTTGCTTGGGAATCAACATTAAAGTTATGGTTTCTAAGAAATGAATCATTGAAGATCCTGGGGAAAAAGCTTGAATAAATGACAGGTAAAGAAGAGCCTAAGGGGACCTGACTGAAGTATTGTATGTCAAATCCAATTTAATGCAAGGTTATAATTCTCAGTCTTTGTTAAAAACCTGCAAATTCTGACTGTGACAAAGGGACATCAGCCTGCAACTGTTAGAACATAATATATAAATGAAACTGTCTCTATTAAATGTGTCATCAGGTTATTTCTGATTTTCTGCAAAAAGCTAGGTAACCAAAAGGAAAATGGTTTTAGAGTGGGTTTTGGCTATCTTACCATTATTGGAGCTAGGTAGAAGAATGAGCAGACAGGGGCACTGCTGCAATGAGATGAGTTGAGAAACTTCCCTCAGGGGGCAGCAGCCTGCAAGTTACCAAGGGCGGCAAGAAAGCCGCTCCTGGTAACTTTAAGAGACAAAATTCTGATTTTTAACTAGGAATTTCGGCTCTACTGGTGCAGAGAGCTGAAATGTGTCTTGTATAAAAAATATACCAGACACAAAGATGTTTTTTTTTATTACACTATAGTTTACTTCTTTTTTTATTGAAATATTAACATTGGCACATTGGTACCATGAAAAAACACTATATTGGATATATATATATATATATATATATATATATATATATATATATATATATATATATATATATATATAAACAATATATTGGATTTTTTCATGAACGCGCAAACATTACAATATTTTATAACTGCGACTTTATTCAAAGTAGAAGAAAAACCCCAATAGTGTTTGTACGTTTTATTAATGTATGTAAGCAGGGACATAAATGGGCAGAATTCCTGTTTGGGATATGGTCAAAGTACATGGACAGGACAAGAGATGGAGCTGAATTGTTTTGAGTGAATTGAGCACACCAGGGTAGTTCAGGACATATGATGGCAATGGGGAGGCATGTGGGACACCATTACTCCTCATGGATATCCTGTAAATGAACTGTATTGTGCAAAAAATTTAAATTCTGTTACGTGGTAATGTTGATGTTGTCCAAATGTTATGCTACCCTCAGGCATGGACATTATGATCAATGCTATAAATAAATAGTGAAAAGTCAAAGTCATAGTATAAGGTTTTTGCCATCTTAAGATTAAAAACATATATGTGCAATTGAATTTCCTTCCTTGTTACCTTAGCACTGAATTAATAATGAAAGAATCCACATTCAAATAAGAACGAGTTCCTCTAAAACAAAACTTGAAAAACCACTAGTTATATGTTGTGTATGGCAGACTCATTCTTATAACGTATGCTGTTATTTTACACTCATACTTGACATTACGCATTTAAGTGAATGGCACATATTTAAGGAAAAAGTATTTCTAGTGTGACAAGTGTATTTTTGGCATACAGATTGGTGTGAAATCATTATAGAACTTTATGAATGCATGTGATTTTGCATAATACACCATAACATTAAAAATAGATCACTTTTCAATTAATGTTTTGTATAATAAAGACATTGATAATATTAGACTATTTTAAACACAGATTGGGCTGTAGTTTTTTGTGTGTGTGTGTTTTTTTTTTTTAATTATTTATAATTTTCAGCAATTTGGTTCCTATTTACCCAACAAACCAGGCAGTGGTTGGAATAACAGTTTGGAGGTTAAACAGGAGAGGGCTTGATTAGAACGATAAGTAGTAATCCTCACTGAGCAGTAGATTGCAAGTAGGACATTGGGCAGAAGAAGAAGGAAAATCATTTGAAAAACTATATATATATATATATATATATATATATATATATATATATATATATATATAGTAGTCCCACAGTATGAGAATCGCACACCATAAGTACATAGAGTCCTGGGTGCCAGTCTTAAGAAAGCATCAATATCCACAGAGATGACGGCACTCCAGTGTGTAATCAACAAGGCAGGAACAACATCTTGCTTCAAAGGTTTATTGTAGACCAGGTCTACAATAAACCTTTGAAGCAAGATGTTGTTCCTGCCTTGTTGATTACACACTGGAGTGCCGTCATCTCTGTGGATATATATATATATATATATATATATATATATATAAAATAAGACCAATTAAAAAGTTAAGAATAAGAATAGGATGTTCTATAACAAAATGAAAGTTAATGTAAAGGTGAACTTAGCATTTAAAGTATTTTAGCAGTACTTCTTACACAGCTTTATGAATATGCCCCTTATTAATGCACAAGTTGGAGTCAGGTTTTGTCTTACTGTTGGGTCAAATACATTCATGTCTGCTCTCCTTTGTCTATTTGAGCTAAGTGTCTTTTAAAATATCAGACTCCTACACAAAGCTGCATTTTCTGAGTGTGGAATATGGAAGACTAAAGATGAAGCTTGCATTACATTTTCAGAATATATGAACTGTGTCTGACATACAAGTATAGCATATCACTTCAATATTTGGTTAAAGAAGGCTATAAAACTGTTTTTAAATATCCAACTGTGTTCTTGATCCTTCAGTATAAAATGTTAAGTAATAGATGATAAGGATGGAAATGATGATACAGGATAAATGGAGGTAATGTACAGGTATAATGGATTGCTGCATCTGACAACTACCGATTTCTGGAAAGAAAAGTCCATACAGTAAAAAAGGGCACACTCATGTGAATATTTAAAATAAGGAGCATTTAAATCAATTCTTACAGAGCTTGTAGTCATTTATTTTACTACATTAATATAGTGATACAGGTATGCGACTTCTTATCTAGAATACTCAGGATATATGGGGTCTTGAGGCATGGTGCACCAAATTACTTAAAGTCTGCTAAAATTAATTTAAACATGAATTAATCCCAGTAGGATTGTTTTGTCTCCAGTAAGGATTAATCACATCTTATTCAGGATCAAGTACAAAGTACTGTTTTATATTAAAGAGAAAAAAATATTACACTTTTTATTTGGTTAAAACAGAGTTTATGGGAGATGGCTGGCCCGTTATTCAGAACTCAGAAATTCAGAACTTATAAATAACAGATAATACATAATACAGGTATGGGACCAATTATTCAGAATGCTCGGGGCCTGGACTTTTCTGGATAATGGATCTTTCTGTAATTCGGGTCTTCACACCTTAACTTTACTAAAAAATCATGTAAAAATTTAAGTATCCTTTGCTTTAAATAAAGATTAATTATATCTTAGTTGGGAACAAATACAAGGCACTGGTTTATTATTACAGAGATAAAAGGAAACCATTTTTAAAACTTTCGATTATTTGTATAAAATGGAGTCTATGGGAGATGACCTTTCCATAAGTCATAGCTTTCTGAATAACAGGTTTCGGTGTCACAGAGTCCATACCTGTAATTAATAATAAAGGTTTACAGGAACAGACTACAATTGCTGGTGGTCTTAATATGTTTGTTTTTGACGACTAAGGAAGGTGGGCATAACCCAGACCAGATTTTATGAATAGTCAATAACTTGCATTGAATGGAGTTATAGTAACCAACAAGGACGTTTAATCAGGAACAGGGGCTGGCTAAAGGTGGCCATACATGGGCAGATTAAGCTTCCGATATCGATCATTCAGGCAATTTATCTGAGCATGTGTGGGGCCATCGGATGAGTCTCCCCGATCGATATCTGGCCAAAAATCGGCATCATATTGTTCATGCATGTTTGATTTTTCCTGCGGTCGAGGACCATATCAGATCGTTAACACGGTTCTATGATCTGTCGGCACCCATTTCCTTAGTATAATCCGATTGCTGGGCCCTAGGGCCAAACTTTCGGATTAACCATATAATGCCCTGCCATTGGTGGGCATATTGGGGAAAGATTCACTCATTTGGCAACCTCGCCAAACAAAAACGAGCGGATTTTATCATGTATGACCACCTTTACCATTGTTATAGCTGCATTTTGGATTTCTGCTCTGTGCCTGATGCTGTATGTAAAACTAATTTCAACAAATCTTTAGTATGTACTTTTATAGTTAGACCTTTATATAGTTAGACCTTCTTGTGATGGTACTGTTTGTGTACTTGGCTTGTAGTGCAGTTAAAAAACAGAATTCTGGAAAGACATTTGATACTTGTAGGGGAATGTGAAAAGTAGCAAAGAGCAAAACAATTAGCACAAATAAGAATAAAAATTTGCATTTCGCTATGTAATACTCTTTTTTTAAATTGTTATTGCATTGCAAATTGTAATTGTACATTGTCCTGTTTTAAGAAGTGCTTGAAAGTGTCATAATCTTTTGGAGCAAACATACAGTAAGTATTTCAGTAAGAAGTTTTATTACGTAGGCTGGGTCCTGTCACAAACTATAAAATTTGCAAACCTTCTTCCCCTGTCAGAAGAGGTTACGAAATTGTTCACAAAACCTATATGAAATTCATGCAAAGGAAAAATTGTTCGCACAAAGGCATAACTTTTTACACAACTTTTATTACATTCTCCTAAATGTTTCTAATAAGTTGTTTGATTAAAACTGTAATTTGCTACACACCGGAATTCTACTTTGACCTGCAATTCTTTCATGCAGTAGGGTGGCTCAGATACAATTGAGTAATTCAGTTCAGTAATAAAACCAAAACATAAGATTGTTACATCTGTGAAATAAAGATGTTCAGGTTGTACAGTTACTCCCACAAACCATGCAATATATACTTAATATATTCTAAACAGACAGCCTGA
Organism: Xenopus petersii; assembly: GCA_038501925.1. Taxonomy (NCBI): domain Eukaryota; kingdom Metazoa; phylum Chordata; class Amphibia; order Anura; family Pipidae; genus Xenopus; species Xenopus petersii. Next base: position 79,439,078 of record CM076677.1, read on the forward strand.
GTAGTGATTAAAGATTCATCTTTATTGACTGAAAGGATCAAAGCAGTAATTAACTCCTCCATTGGTGGAGATCGGAAAGTAGATAATAACCACCTTCCTTTTAAGAACTGTAAAACTGCTGAAGATCTGCAGTTCAGTAATTATCACCATCCTAGCAGGGAATCACTTTATCTTCCTGCAATGTAGGTGATAAGTGTTGTAGGTCAACCTATTCCTAATATTAAAACAGGATACTTTATATACTGTGTATCTCATTAGACTTACAGTGCACTCTGTGCCAGTACATAATTATGACCCTGGTGCTGATATGGATGAAATCCTAAACATACAAATCGAAGCACTCATTGGGTCCTTATAAATAGTGAATAAAAATAAATGATTATTTAGTCAATGTTTAGTTCCCTCAAGATTTCCCTTCTTATTTTTTAAAGTCCCACCATGAGAATGAAGTTTTAATGATATATTCTGTCAGGGATTAGGTAGCTGGGATTAGCTTTCTGGGGGTAATGTAGCCAATGGCGCAATCACAACTCATGAGAGTGAAATCTCTTTTTGGCAGTTTATTTTCACTAGCAGCAAAAAATTGTTCAAAATAAAACCCTTGCCGCTTAATGGGCTTCTAACTACCACAGGTCAGTTGTCCTAACTAACAGGAGTAGGCCTACCGCCTGTCTCCTCAAAACAGAAAATAAAGTTCCAAACCATGTGGTGATCTCAAGCCCCTTAGTTAGTTCACACAGACAGCTTTCCTGTGTCTTTCCCCCAGACTGGAGCGCTCTCCCTGTGGCTTGAGCTGCCTTTTAATTATCCACCAGAGATGCCTCAGGAAGACCTAGAACACCTGGGCTGGACTAGCAGTCCCGGAACCACTCTGTTAGGAACCTGGGAGATATATGAGATCTGTCCTGGACCTTCCCAGGTATCCTAGTAGCGACCTTACCACTATATATATATATATATATATATATATATATATATATCTATATCTATATATATCTATATATATATATATATATATATATATATATGTGTGTATATATATATATATATATATATATATATATATATATATATATATGTGTGTGTGTGTGTAGGTTAAAAAGTTCTGCACTCACAGATCTTTGTCAAATTATTAAAAATATGTTTTTATTTAATCATGTGCAAATGTTTATGAAAAATGTGTAAAATTGAAAACCGACTAAAACCCAATGGGATTTGTTTGCTACCAATATGGATTTGTGTAGCTTAGTTTCCATCAAGTACAAGGTACTGTTTTAAATATAAAAGAATAATTTATACTGAAATATACTGTAACAATAGAAAAAAGCCATTTTAGAAACACCTATGTAAATAGCTGCCACTTGTTCTTTCACTCATAGGTCCTGGGGTATAAGATCTATTTACAGCTGTATTTTTAATGAAAGTTGACATGGGCATAAATGTTGTCTCATATACGGTTGCTATTCATTATATATTAAATGCCTAAGCCATGGCTGGGGTGTAGTAAGGTGGGGGCTGTGGCATAAGACATAATAAGGGCATAGCAATTTAGGTTTAAAGGATGCTAGAATCCATCAGGATCAACCTTGCCACAAGTTTGCCTAACTATGAACACTCTGTGAGTCACATTAAAATTAAAATAAAACAAAAGTAAAACCATAAGCAACCAATTGATGGAAACCAATGGAGCAGCTCCCCCTCTCCCGCTCTTTATCTTCCTATTGTGAAAGATTGCAGAATAGTAAATTAAAATAATCTTATTTCCTTTGTTTTTGTAATGGTCCCTAATAATGTCTGCATAAATTCTGAACAAAATGACTTTTTTCACTACTTAGGGGGTGAGTCATTTTTCTGAATGTTATAGTCCCTCTGTGATTGCCAAACCTCTTTACTTAATTTTTCAGGATTCATTGAGATCTGGTATAGTGCCGAGAGACTGGCGAATTGCTAATGTGGTGCCTCTATTCAAAAAAGGATCCCGTTCTCAGCCTCAAAACTATAGGCCAGTTAGTCTGACATCAGTGGTAGGAAAGCTTTTCGAAGGGTTAATAAAGGATAAGATACTGGACTTCATAGCAAATCATAATTTGTGCCAGCATGGTTTTATGCGTAATAGATCTTTCCAGACTAACTTAATTTCTTTTTATGAGAATGTAAGTAGAGACCTCGATTCTGGGATGGCAGTGGGTGTGATTTACTTAGACTTTGCTAAAGCATTTGATACAGTGCCACACAAAAGGTTACTGGTTAAATTAAGGAATGTTGGCCTGGAACATAGTATTTGTACCTGTATAGAGAACTGGCTAAAATATAGACTACAAAGAGTGGTGGTAAATGAAATATTTTCTAATTGGACCAATGTTGTTAGTGGAGTACCGCAGGGCTCTGTACTAGGTCCTTTGCTTTTCAACTTGTTTATTAATGACCTGGAGGTGGGCATTGAAAGTACTGTTTCTATTTTTGCAGATGATACTAAATTGTGCAGAACTATAGGTTCCATGCAGGATGCTGCCACTTTGCAGAGTGATTTGTCTAAACTGGAAAACTGGGCAGCAAACTGGAAAATGAGGTTCAATGTTGATAAATGCAAGGTTATGCACTTTGGCAAAAATAATATAAATGCAAGTTATACACTAAATGGCAGTGTGTTGGGAGTTTCCTTAAATGAGAAGGATCTAGGGGTCTTTGTAGATAACACGTTGTCTAATTCTGGGCAATGTCCTTCTGTGGCTACTAAAGCAAATAAAGTTCTGTCTTGCATAAAAAAGGGCATTAACTCAAGGGATGAAAACATAATTATGCCTCTTTATAGGTCCCTGGTAAGGCCTCATCTGGAGTATGCAGTTCAGTTTTGGACTCCAGTCCTTAAGAGGGATATAAATGAGCTGGAGAGAGTGCAGAGACGTGCAACTAAATTGGTTAGAGGGACGGAAGACTTAAATTATGAGGGTAGATGTCAAGGTTGGGGTTGTTTTCTCTGGAAAAAAGGCGCTTGCGAGGGGACATGATTACACTTTACAGGTACATTAGAGGACATTATAGACAAATGGCAGGGGACCTTTTTACCCATAAAGAGGATCACCGTACCAGAGGCCACCCCTTTAGACTAGAAGAAAAGAACTTTCATTTGAAGCAACGTAGGGGGTTCTTCATAGTCAGGACAGTGAGGTTGTGGAATGCACTGCCGGGTGATGATGTGATGGCTGATTCAGTTAATGCCTTTAAGAATGGCTTGGATAATTTTTTGGACAGACATAATAGCAAAGGCTATTGTGATACTAAGCTCTATAGTTAGTATAGGTATGGGTATATAGAATTTAATTAAAAGTAGGGAGGGGTGTATGTATGGATGCTGGGTTTTCATTTGGAGGGGTTGAACTTGATGGACTTGATGTCTTTTTTCAACCCAATTTAACTATGTAACTATGTAACTTGGCAAGTTGGCAGTATGTCCTTTGACAAACTTGTCTCAGCCTATATGCAAGGGGCAAGCGTAAATGCCTATGTATACATACTGTACAGTTAGTCACTTTGTTTACCTACTGTAAACCATTTAGAGTATATATATATATATATATATATATATATATATATATATATATTATTATCATGTATTTATATGGCGCCAACATATTGCATAGCACTGTAAAGTAAATGTGATTATACAACTAAATCACATGAATTATATACATAGAACATATGGAGTAACAAACATCACAATCAATACAGGTACAAAAAGGTGAGGAAGGCCCTATGCATAGGCATACAGTCTAAAGGGAAGGGAGTAATACACAAGGTGTGGGAGTGGGCAAGATTGAATTAAGTGGGTGAGAAATGTGGTACTGTATGTGGTGTTGCGTTTGGTAGTTAAGCAGAGTGAGGGTAGGCTTCTCGAAAGTAGTGCGTTTTCAGAGATTTCTTAAAATTATTAGTTAATGTATGTAATGTACTTCCAAATATACTAATTTCATTCACCTTTGTGCTAAAGTTCATTGTCATTTACGGAATTAATACATGCAAAATGAAGGCATCCCGAAATTAGGTTATTACCAGCAGGGACATATGTTTTTATTCCAAACACTTAATTAAAATGACGTTTAATAAGCATTGTTACCACTTGTGACTTTGAACTATTTAATTTAAAATCTAATAGAATGTAACCTCACATGTGTTTCATATTAGGTATATCATTTATCATTATTAATTGAAATCTACATTTCCCTTATATCATTAATGATGCTGCTGATGCAGCAATTCTGGGAAGATTATATTTTAATTTTTAATGCAGAGCTGTTAAAACCCTGTATTCCAATGTTTTTTCTCACAAGTTTCACTCATTCTATTAAAACAGCTCATTGTGAAGCTGCTAAAGCTATTAAAAATACAATTTACACAGTTTGTATTTTTCTAGAGAGATCCCAATGTGCACTGAAACAAAGAGAAATTAGGATCAGTTACATTAATATACTGAATTTGTCATAAAATGAGTGACATGGTGATGATTGCACCTTTCACCTCCACTAGTAATGGTGCGTCCGATGGATTTCTATTTGTTGCAACATAGGATATCAAACTTCCTTGTCGAGATGTGTTGTGCTTTTATTGCAGAGGGATTTCCAGGGTGCTACTCCAGCAGGTGGTATTCCTAAATAGTCACTGTGAGGTTTTTTTTGTAGCACTGTTATGTTCAGAGACATGGTAAAATAAAAGTCTTAGGATTTACAAGCTAAAGGGAATTACCTAAAACATGTTGATTTTTCATATTTTTTTACTTATTTTTTTGTTAGTGACACTGTTCACTTGAATAGTAGAAGTGGTAATACATTTTTCAAAGGAAGTGACAGCAAAACTCAGGGTAATTTTTCAGGTAGTCACCAGTGTATTATTTACAGCAGGGCTTTCTACAATGACTATTTGTTTTAAACAGCATATTCAACAAACAAATTAAAGTTAATTTCTCTGATTTCCGAGCAGATTGACCCACCCTAGCAGTCTGAATAGCTAAGAATAATTAAAATTTCACTCCTCCTCAACTTTCTCTCCTCAGTTAACTGTCTCTCCTCCAGTGCCAGCACATTCCTGTTCCCCATTTCCTTAACAAAGAGCGTATTCACTGCCCCTCCTTCTTTTGAAATCTCATGTTCTTGTACTGGTTTCTCTAACACATAACCCCTGATTTTTTTTAATGTTTTCTCTATTTAAGAGCATTCTGGGAAAGATATGCCTTACTTACCATCAGTGGTATCATCAACATTAGTATTCAACTTGAGTATATGCCTCTGAATCAAAGAGCAATTTTATATATCACTGTATGTTGTTTCATTTGTAATGCACCTGGACATTTGTATTCTCTCTTTTATAAAATGTAAAACTTCAGCATTGTAGCTGTGGGGTTTTTGCTAGAGATACATTATTACAATACATTTGCATTGAACATTGCTTTGGGAGATAAGCCATTCATGAACAATTATCTAAATGGTAGGCTTCCTATGGTATTCTCATACCAAAGGTTTTATGACTGTAGCATTTGCATCACATCTGAATATATCTGAAAGGGCCTGAAATACCAAAGTTTTTATCAGCTCCTCCAGCTTCTACAAATAAATTATTCTAGGCAATACATTTCCAATTGTATATGATAAAGCCATTTATGCTACATTCCTGCAGATAACAATGGCATTTGTTCCATATTTCTTGGTAATAAGTAAAACCATTGCTTTGCTGTAAGGGGGTTATTCATCAAAAATTCAAATTTTTCTGATTATTTAATTAAATAAAGTCTGACCAAATTACAATCCAAGATTTGACCTTGTTTATTATTTAAAAACCCCAATGTTATTGGAAAAAAACGAGCGAAAACGTTGTAGCAACTTTGTAGTAATAGTTTATTTGTAAATACATAAAAAACCAAAACATTTTTGGTGTTATTGGACCATTATGCTATTGTCAGTAAATATAAATGACTGGATTCAATCCTTCATAGTATCCTCTGCTAGTAGGATACATTGATTTAGTCTAGATTTCTGAATTACAGTATAATAATAATTACTATATAATAATTGCATGTCGTAATGCACAATTATTTTTTCTGTGTTAAATCATAGCAGGAAAAGGGATATTCAGGCTTTTTTTTTTAATTAATATATCTTTTAAAACTTGCTAGGAAAATGTTGTTTGCTTGCTTCCTGCCAGCATACAGAATTACATTCCCTTATCTACATTACATTCTACATTACAAAAGAGAATGAAGACAATTCTTGCCGACAGGCATTTTCTTAATCAAACTGACTTACTTGGAAGAAGTGAATATCAATGAAATTAAATTCAAACCCATTAATCTATGGTGTAACCCCCCCCCACATTTGTTTATAATAATGCCAGAGACCTGTCAAAAGTGTGGCTACAAAACTATTGGCATTCCAATGAAAAGCAAACAGGTTCTAATGGATCTTCTCTATGATATTATTAACAAATGAAAGCAGGTTTCCCTTATTGGATCTGAAAGTTCAGATCAGCTAGTTCTCCTTACCCTAAATTGGGGAATGATCCTTATTTTTTTTATTTGTATTCTCTGGGTGACACTGGCATATGTACTCCCTACTTGTGCTTATCTTTATCCCTCCTCCCCACTGTGCTGGACAATATTTTAGAGACAATGCACTGGAGTCTATAGATGCATACATTTTAATACATTTAGGTTATTCATGTCAACAATAATAGTCAATGGACCTGTGAACAATCTGGGTCTACTGTGTATGTAAATAAATATATAGATATATATTGCACAGATCTGATCATTAAGGCATTTGTGATGGTCAATTTTCCAGGTTTACTGACCAGTGGCAAGTTCCAATATACAGTAGGTCTCCCCACAACAAATGAGAAATGTAATTTAAATGTATTAAAATTTATATGCTCAGAATGATTGCTTAGGAGACTAAACTCTGCATAAGGATCAGATTTTAAATGGAGCTTTACAATTTGTATGTTTGTTAATGATGGGGGGAGGGTAAATAGTTGGCAAAGTAATGCATTCAAAATGTATGATTTTATATAGATAGCTTATAAATAAAATCTGTTACAGATCAGATCTATTATAAAAAAGATGACACCACAATTTGTTCACAGTTTATTTTCAAACACCACGAAAGAAATTTATGGTTAACCAACTTCAGTTTTATGGTCCTCTTGTATACAAAATATTTTTATGACCCTCCTTCCAAAAATACCCAAGGTGCCAACTGCTTTTCTGCAGCATGATCTGGCATATCTTTCAAGGTGCTATATTACAGAAGAGGGAATCTTTGAACTGTGAGCCGTCAAAAAATGTTGGAATTTTTATTACAATACCCCGTTATGTCAGTAACTGAAATGTATGCATTGGACTCTCTGCCACTTGGGCCCAAAAGGATATTATCTTTAGTTCTGGTTTAGGTCTCGTGCATTTTAAATTGTCAGCTTTTCTTATACACAAACTTTTATTTTCTTTAGATACATCTTGTTCTGGACAACAAATTACTTATTGTTCCAATCCACAGGACTCCTCATAAAGGTAAGGCAATAGTATTTCTTTACTTTTTTTAGCACATCAGTAGGTTATCATATCATAGTGAGAGATTAAAGGTGGCCATAGACGCACCAATAATATTGTACAAAATAAATTTTCGTACAATATTCGGTGCATGTACTTTGGGAAATGAGCCGGCCTATATCGGCAGAAGACTTGGATATCGGCCGGCTCGTCAATCAGGTTGGCCAGAAAATTTTGATCAGGTGCATTTGAAGGCACCCGAACATCGGCCATTGTAGTGCTGAATCATCACATACAGGTAGAATTCTATTGTTTCTACCCGTATATCTGACGATTCAGCTCTACATGTGTGTATTGAAACAAATGATCTTTCTTGGAAAGATCTTTTCCAGGAAGGATCATAATTGTAACCTCTATGGCCACCTTTATAGATTGTAATCCTAAACAATAAGACTATTGTATTGTGGTCCTTGCAGTGTTGGACAGAGTCTGGGCAATATTTTACTTTTCTAGTAATTAACAAATCTGGGATCCATTATCTGGAAACCTGTTATCCATTTTCTCTGTAATTATAATGCAGTGCCTTGTACATGATCCAAACCAATGTATAATTAATCCTTACTAGCGGGAAAACAATACTATTGTGTTTTGAGTAGAAAGTATGGAGATCGCAATTGTGAAAAGATCCCTTATCTCATGCCTGTATAATTTCCTCAGCCTACTCAGCGCAAAACAGGCATTGCAGTCATTATTTTCTAGGTGTGCACATATTATTTATATACTGTAAGCATATAATATATAATAGCTGCAGTGTTAGTAAAGTTATTATTGAAGAAAATGGTGTGACAGCTGCATTCATGACATATTGAAGCCAGTTTAGTTAATGGAACAGCACTTATAGTGCTACATAATCAACACATGATATAACGAGTGCAGGAATTTTACATCATCAGTGTTTGATAATTTAATTGGTCTGGTACTTAGGCTTGTTAAACACCAATATATTATTATTCATGTCATTTTTATTTAATACAATTTCACATTGATGTTTGTTTGCTTTTATTAGTTATTGTGCTGGCCAACCATATATGTCCTAAATTATATCGGACACCTAAGTGTCCCTCAAAATAATAATAAAAAAAAACAAAAAAAACCAATGCCATAAGCAAATTAGCTCTGTGTGTCAATACCATATAAACAAAATATATACATGAAGTGCCACTCATGAGATCATAAAAATCTATTTGTGAAACCTCATGTAGCAAATAGAACTACTGTGCAATTAGCAGATGGATTTCGAGGGTTCCAAAGCTTTAACTTACCTTTACCTTTATATTAAATTTTGTATAACAAATATTTTTTTAATAAAACTTAGCTTTTTGTTCAGCAGCAGACCAGTTTGGAATCTTCTGATTAATGGACAATACACATATTTTAATAAGCCAATAATAAAACTGCTCCATGTTTTATTAAAATGTGCTTGACAGGTAATATAGTAGAAATTACTATAATTTTCAGTGGTATATTAGGATATATATATATATATATATATATATATATATATATATATATATATATATACTCAAACTGAGCCACTTTTTGTTGCTACATATATAATATTTTTATTAATCACAAAAATCAAAGCACCAGTAATCTACCATTCAAGGACCAGAAATGGAGTATCTTAAATTTCTCTGTTGCCATGTTTAGCTCAATAAATAACGCCTATAGATTTTTTATGATTAAAGCAATAGGTAATTTTAAGCAAGGTGCTATCCTTTAGTGATGGATGGGTGGCAAGCGGGTGCACCCCAATTTGCGGGTGTCAACCTTACACTGCCGGCTTCCAGGTTTTGGTTTTATAGCCGTGCGCCTGCTTGCCCCGGCCTGCTGGTCAGACTACTATCGTGCCCTTTTTGCTATTGCAGACAACTATGACCTAACTCATATTTTTCATCATAAATCATGAACATTGGACACCAGAATTGATTCACAGCATTCTGTTATTTATTTTTACTTCATTCAGCCATTTGTACTAGGGTCTTAGGATTAATGACTTTGGTTTTCCACAAGCATTCCAGTGTTATTTGCTAGCATGGATGGTTAAAGTTTAGATTAATAGGCCACTAAAGTGACAGTAAAGGAGACTGTTAAATGCTTTGACTCTGTTAATGTTAGTCCTTTATATCCTCACATTTATATGAACTTTATTTGCTCCCCTAGTTTTAATGTAATTTTTAATATTTATTTCAAGGTATGTTGAATGCATGCATATAGCTGTCATCTATTACATTAATATCAAGCTTATAACAGTGTGAAATATATATTGTATGTCAATTAATATATTTTCTGGGCAGTAATTTATAAAAAAAATCAAATAAGTTTTCCATTTCCTATTTACCCAATGATACAAAACAGACAATAAAATCATCCAAGTCTTGTTCCCAAGACTACCAAGATTGTGCCTCAAAGTTTTTGCATTAAAATGTTGGAAATTTACACACCTTTTAATGTTGATTTTGAGACATTCCAGCGGGGAATAATAAAAGACTTGTAAAAAATTAAAGAAAATATCTTAGATATAAAAAAGTAATATCTAAATAGTTGTTTTACTTTTTTGTTAAAGAGTACTGACATTCTTCAAAGTAATTTGAAATTCACATTCATACTCTCATTTTAATTTGTTTAATATATTGTACAAAACTACACTTTGAAATGCCACATTTATTTATGAATATGAAGTAATAGGCAAAATTCCATTTATGCTTAGGAAATAATTCATCCTTATGCAATTTGTTGAGGATATTAGAAACATACTAACTAAAATTGAAAAACACAATATTATCAGATTTTGTACATCTAGATTTATATTTACCAAGGGTATAAAGTCATGTATTGCTTTACAAATAAATAAATAAAAACACACATACATACACATACATTTGCAAGCAGTCATTGAAAAACATTCTAATATATTTATTGCTGCTGCAGACAAATACAGCCTTATCCAATTATGAGGGCTGTACATTCGACTTTGATATGAAAAGCTTAATTTTAGACCTCTTATTATTGGCATGTGTTTGCGTCAACATCAGTGAATGTTTTCACGATATTCAACACAAATAAAGGGAGAAAGTATATGGAGTAATTGATGGGCTATCACCCTACAGTGTTTATTGTAAAGCAAAAACTAAAGACTCATGCTTTCTGGAACAACATCTTCCTCAGGTAAACCATCCTTGAACTTAAACACTGTAGGGCAATAGCCCACCATGAATTTTGTGTTTCTTCTTCCTTAAGTTGTGGTGGATATTGGCCCAGAGGAAGTTGGACAGTATTCTAGAGCTTCAAGCAACCACACTGCCTAATCAGTAAGTGAGTAGTCTTCTACTTGCTTAGCAGCACAGGTATTAGGAGAATTGTTCTGTTCATGAGACATTATGGCAGGTTAAAGAAACTATGCTTTAGTTAACCATCAGGGTTTATAATTATTAAATGCTACTGTACGCAGACTGTCATATCATCTGACCTATCAGCATGCAGAATGCACAGCCTGATATTATTATCCACTCTGGCCATCTATTTGATAATTCTGAGTGAGGTGAAGCCCTAGTGCCATACATGATAGCAACTATTAGCACTGACAGCTTTTCATTGGATGTGCATGATGGGCTTTCTAAAAGTGCCTTCCAGCAGGAGACCCATGCATTCACCAATTTTTGTACAGTAAGGCTGAAAATTTAAAGTGCCTAGCCTTAACACTGTGGAGGCTACTACTCTTGGCATGCACACTGAATGTACAGTATATTAACATAGTAAGTTAGGTTGAACAAAGACACTAGTCTATCAAGTTCAACCCTTTAACTCTATCTTAACCCGTCTAACTGCTAGTTGATCCAGAGGAAGGCAAAAACCTATTTGAAACCTCTCCAAATTGACTGAGAGAGGGAAAAAATTCCTTCCGGTCTCCAAGATGCCAATAAGACTAGTCCCTGGATCAACTTTTACTATGTTCTATCCTTCATAAACCCTGTATTCACTCCTTTGCTAAAAAGCCATCTAAGCCCTTCTTAAAGCTATCTGATGTATCTATAAGGCTGTATGATTTATTCATGGAGAAAATTCCACATCTTCACAGCTCTCACTGTAAAAAAAACTCTTCCGAATATTTAGACAGAACCTCCTTTCTTCTAATCGGAATGGGTGACCTTGTGTCAGCTGGTTAGACCTACTGGTAAATAAAGCATTAGAGAGATTATTATATGATCTCCTTATATATTTATACATAGTTATCATATGATCCTTAAGTGCCTCTTCTCCAGAGTGAACAACCCCAATTTGTCCAGTCATATTGTGTACACTTGTGTTCATTTGGAGGGATTGAACTTTATGAACTTTGATCTTTTTTTCAACCACTTGATTTTGTAACTGTATCACAGGAAGACTTGTGTGTTTTGAGAACATCCAAATATACTTGCCATAATAGAATGTCATGTATGGGTAGAAATTCACTCATATGGGAATTCAATTCAATCATTCTATTGCAAAAATGAGGTTGATGTCCCCATTATGGAGAGAGGTTATTTATTTAAGTTTTAATTGAAACCTTTCTGATCTTGCTTATTATTTTTAAAATATACACATTTTAACATGAGTTATACTGTAAATGTTCATTGTAGAAGGAGATTGTTTTACTGCTAAGACTTTAAAAGTAATTAATTTCCATGTATGTTATAGGGACTGTAGATGCTGAGACAAAATCTGATGAAAGGGCTGGTTCTTAAAGAATTAAATGTTACAAATTGTGAAAACCTTCCCTGTAGGGAAATTTCATGGACTGAGCTTGGGGAAATGTGTACTTAAAATGCATGGTCAGTCTTAGCCTAGAAATGTTCTGGTGTAAACAGTGTGATCCTGTAAATTCATGTTTCTGTTGTCCTTGTAGATAAGAAGCTATTTGTCAGTGAATATACTGGGTTATCACCCCTGGGAAGCTGACAGCATTTCTATTTTCCTTTTGCTGCAGATACAGACCAAAGATGCTATAGTGCACAAAGTGTGTCACACCACAATGCTGATAAGACACAGAAAAGGGGTTGCGAGGGTGCAGGGGGGGAGCAGTATTTAGCCACGCAATTATTTAAATAGTATCATAGTGCAAAGACTGAAGCTTCTTCATAACAGTTGCTAAGAATACTACTCTGACACACATATAGGTTTCTTACACATCTGCATCTTACTGCAATTGACAATGTTCATGTTGATTGAAGTGGGATTTATTAGAATAGTGTTGTCATCATTCAATGAAGTGTTTTTTTACAGCTCCTCTGTATTGCACGTGGGATTCTGGATTTTAATTAGAAAGAAGCTCTTAACTGGGGCATAGATAAGGCCGGCAGACCCAGTTACTATTAGGGTGTACAGATACCTAGGTAATGAGAACCCTGTGCAAAGTGGTATAGAGGGTACCAATTTTGGAAATTTGCAAAGCACCCATGTCTTTAGTTCAGTAATTCTTTATCTAAGATATTGTGAGCAGGGCACCCCATTTTAATCTGTGACTGTGGTAATCTGTGTCTCAAATGGACAGATTTTGACCAGCCTGAAGTTCTTGTCGCATATAGCGCTCATGTTGCACAGCCTGAAGGACAGCCATAGGCCCAGGAAGAACAGATAGCAATGTATTTTAGCAAAATAGGTTGTTTTAGGTATTTTAGGTATTTTACAAATATTTTTTGTAGGGCCCACTAATGTCTAGTTATGACAATGACTGTCAGAATATTTTAATAGTTTACATTGTCGGATTTATGCTCCTATAGTCCTCCAGGGATATAAGATTCTCAGCCACGATGAGTAAGTCCCTCTTGGATTTGAATAAATACTTACTCAAATCGAGCCTGGCCCCGAAGTTCCCCCTGGGCCTGACTTGAACCAAACAGATTCTCTCAAGAAATTAACCAGACAGCTTTATTTGAGGTATACATTAATACAGAGTAATATAATACAGAGTATTAAATAATAGCTCACACGCCCTGAAAGCTCGTGAGGACGTTGGGGGACAATAAGCAATACAACAGATGACTATTTAACCATTTCTTCTTCCATGGGGCTGATCCAGAGGCATCCAATCATCATTCTTGTTTTAGCATAACTGTGTCACTATTTCCATCTTAGGGACAGACTCACAGTCTCAGTACAAAAGCCAAATAAGGTGTAACTACTGTGTCAGCACAGTGTCCAGAATGGTATCTATGCTGTAGTTTCTGAAACTATATGTCTTGCTTGTCCTTGCACTATACTTGTGACATGAGACAACAGATGTATTTCTTGTTCTGTGCAAACATTCTACATTCTAATAACAGAATGGCCTTTAACCTTGAGCTTCTTCTACAACACAGCAATTCTGTATTTAGTTTTGTGTTCTATAATCTTAGTTTTTTGATAATAACCACTTATGGCTTAAATATAAAACTCTGATATCTACATACATCATATCTACTTCTTTCTGTGCTTTAACTCTTTAGTTTGAATCCCATAATTTCCTTATGCAAAATATGATTTAACTGATGGATGTATTCATTTTAGGCTTCCTATCCAGGGTTGGGCTGGGGGTCCAAGGCACACCAGGGCTGTTACTTCAGCCCCCCCACACCTCCCTGCCCCAGCCCCAAAGCCCCTTTCGCCCCCCCCCCGTGCATTCCTTTCTCCTTCTTGCAGCCATGACTGGGACCAGGGTGGGGGCAAGTTCTGGGCAATAATGGCTCTGGACCAGCAGCAACCTGTTTGTTCCCCCATGTCTTTCCAGCCCAGTCCAATCTATAAAAGTAGGTTAGGCGTTGGAGGTTACTAAAATTAAAAAATGGACGCACAGGAAATATATTTTTTAACATCCTTTATTAGTCTTTCATTTGTGCTTAGCATCTTATTTTATAGGTGTAAGCCCAAAAAATAACCTCTGTATGTATGAATTAGTGTTTATTTTCAAATCATTCCAATGCTTTTTTTTAAATGTTTTACCATATTTGACTCTCTCGCTCCCCCCTCTCTAATGGTTGCCGTAGTCATAATGTATGCTCACATTTAAGTAAAACGATTATTTTAAGAATTGCCATTACACTGCAACTGTGTGTATACTGGGATCTTGGTGCTACAGAGCATGAGGATAGATTTTGAAACAACTTATACGAAGGAAGCAATCAAACCAGCTTCAGAGTACATCTTGACATCAATAGCATAAAAAAAATAAAAGTACAGATGGGCTTGCAGCACAAAAGAGATTGATTGACTGAGTTGCATGGAAAGCATTCAGCCAGATGTAAGAACCAAAGTCTTTTTAGACTTTGCAAGAGGGAGTTATAAATATCTCTCTTTTCTAATTCTTTAGCTCTTTTCCATCTCCTTGTGTTGCAGCAATGTATATTTTATTGTGTTGGTGCAACTTTAAAAGGGAATAGCAAACTTTTTTCTTCTGAACTGCCAAGATTAAAAAGATCATTTGTCAGTGCCCATTATCCTATCTTTTTTGAAAAGTTCCTGATGCTGTCTATTGTACAGATTTCACCCCACCAACAGGTGGAAACTGCAAGGGACATCACCTTTGAACCAATCATCTCAGTAGCATTCTAATTTCCTAACATGTCATAGTAAATTGGTGGACATGTAATACATTACCTTGGGAGTAGCTGGATATTCTTGCTTTAATACTCTGCTGGTGACAGTAGTATCTTTTATATCACACCTTTCCTAAGCCTAACCTACATGCCTGCATTTCTGTGTATTCTTTATATAGCTGTACTAGGATGGGCAGCACTGTACAATTTTGCACTATAGAAACATACATACAGGAAGGACAAGCATTGAAATAAATAAGTGTAAATATACTTATATTAAGTTCCATATGGTAAGAGTTTCGTTTTGTAGGCAGCCCCTATCCTTTAGAGCTTGCAATGTAACATATTTTCTAAAATGGTCCAATGTATTTGAAATGTCATATTCTGGTACATTCTGTTCCTTGCATGTTTCTACTCCCAGCAGTTATTTTAATATGAAATGCAGAAGAATATATGGATAATAAAATATGAGGAGAGGATGATTCCCAGGTTTCAAACCTGGCAAGGGGAATGTTTTCAGCTTGGATGAACAGTAATCCAGAGAAGCTCGGATTGTGCTCAGGAACAGAGTTATTTTTTGTGACCAATGAATGCCAGGCGCAGACCTCACATACTGTTTCTCAACTGAAGCAGAGAAAGGCTTAAATTACTTTTTTTCATTCATGAGCCATCGGCAAGTTTTGGGGCAAAGTTCCAGTTGCAGACTGAATCTGAATGGAAGGTAATTAAAAGTGTCAGTATTATTCCTTCTCCATAATTGGAGTGACACACTTTGAGTATTTGTAAGACATGCAGGCACATTTGCTGACTGGCCATGGTTGAGTATTTAGCTCAAATCTTTCATTTAACCTAACACCAAGACAATTATGGTTATCACAATATTGCAATAAAAAGTGGTCCTGTCTGTCAGTAAGCTTTCCTATAAGAGCATATTGGTGAAGTTTTTCTAAAGCACAGTTTTATTTTCATGTAGTCGGATGTCTATCCATTATATCACATGACTGGGGCCAACTTATCACATAGCAATGCAGTCATAAACAAAGGTTGAAGGGTGGATCACTTTTAACTTTTACTGAGTTCAAAAATGCCATATTGCTAGCAATTGGTCTTTGTCATTCATTTTTTATTGTTTTTATTTGCCTTCCGCTTTTACAATTTTATTATTATTGTAACTTTGTATTCCTTTTCTTTATATTCAGACCCTTTCTCAGTCTCTCATTCAAGCCACTGTCTGGTTGCTAAGCTAAACGAGATCCTAGCAACCAGAAAGCTGCTGGACAAAAATCGAAATAACCAAAAAAACACAAATAATAAAAAAATGAAAATAAATTGTATATTGTCTCAGACTATCAATGTCCAAGTCACACTTACAGTTAATTTAAAGATGAGTAGCCCTTTATTTCAGTGCTTGGTTGGGCCATGGAAACGGTTAGGTGAGTCAGAACAAATTAAAAAAATAATTGAGGCAAAACTTTTTTTTCGCAATCACTAGCATATGTAGACAACAAATGGAAAAAAATGTTGATTGCAAAAGAAAATCACATTATTCCATTTCCATGGTTCCAATTCAACTAATTTCTTAGGTAAATTTTTTCTGAAATTGTGAAAAACCCTGCAGTCTCAATTTTTTTATGTTTGCCCCACAGTATTTCCCAATATTATTTGGAACAACAAAAGGGAATAATAATTTAAGTTTTTCAGTATATTTGTTTAAGAGGTGGAGATAGACAGAAAAAAACATAAATATTCTGGATCTATAATCTGAATAATTTCAACTCAAATGGTTTTAATAGAGAACTCAATCTAGCTGTTTTTACCAAGGGGCCTCTATAGTTCAGGGATGCAGAGGCTTAATTTATCTAGTATACAGAGAGTATAAACTGTGTATCCATGATAAAAATAACTCTCTGCAACCAAGTAAATGTGTAATACTCCAAGCCAATCCTCCTGAAGAAGCAGATTGGCTTTCTTTGGCAGGATAATAACTCAAACTTTTTTGTTAGGAGCACTGAATAGACACCCCATTCTTGATATGTTTGTATGTGCTTGATGTGCCATTGTTATATTTGTGAGTGAAACACAAGTTTTTTTTTAATATACTTCTATACAATAAAAATACATTAATATTTAGAATGTAAAAGTAGCACTGCCCTTCACTAATGGGGTACGACCGTGGCAAGTGATATCGGTAAGAGCACGGTGGGTGGTGTCTCCTTGGAAGTGCTTTGTGGAGGGGGCCCAGTTGCAAATGTTGCTAATCTTTGGGTCTTTAGTCCTGTCTCTGATAATAGGGATTGACACAAAGTTAATTCAATTCACTGTGGATATAGTAAAGGTGATTGTTTACCAAATCATAAATATTGATTGCAGTATGATCACTAAAATCAGCTTTTTTTGACCCAGCTATTTCTATAAACCTTGCTGGTCTCAACTCACCCAAATGGTAGTTATGCATATATATTGTATAACTGTGTTTTCTCAGTAGGAACTTGCGCATACACGTGTTCTAACATCTCTTATACAGGGTTACGCTAGAAGAAGGTTTGTCCTTTTTGTTATGCTTCCTCTAAAGATGCCTGTAAAAAAAGTACTGACTATACATTTTCAATGAAACATGATACAAAAGAGTCAGTATTACCAATACATTCATCTATGCTCATGTAAGAAAGCCTTGAAATCTGTCCTCTGTGTCTACACTGCAGTGGGGATGCAAACTCAATGTGTATGTGTAATGCATTTCTGAATACAAAAATCCAAATCCTAAAACAAATTTGACGTTTTTGTTATTGTATGTGAAAATTAATGGTGACGGATATAAAGTATAGAATGAGCTGCTAGTTAAGCCAATCAAATGACATGGTTTTGAAGGATAGACTCAAAGACAGCGTTGTACACTTTACACAATTTGTATGCACAGAAATATTGATAAGGGCTGTCACCTTACGTTAATAATCATCTGGAGACTTCCAAATGCTGTCTTTTTGATACTATACAAGGTGGTCTGGTGCTCTGCTCATTTCTATATGTGCTGTGGGTACTTAACTCACTGGATAAATCAAAGCTCTGTATTGTTTCTGTCCTCTACCACACTGGATAGTAAACAACAAAATAATATTCCTTTTTGCCTTACATTTGTTTAAAAATAAATTTCAAAGGTAGATTGCCATTCCTTTAAACAACCTTGGGTGAATTCAATTATCCAGATATTAAGTAGTTATGGAATAGCCAAGTACAACACACACGTTTCTAAAAACTCATAACATTTTGCCTCTGGTAGTTTAGGATTTTTCTTGTAAAGATGCTATTTTGGATGTTATAATCACTAATAATACAATTGTAGTTGAGACAACTGTATAAAGGGATAACCAAGATACATATTGCAATGTTTTAACCAAGACAGAATTTTACAAACACGAAGTATACCTTTCTGTAATAACTATTCTGATATAACTAAGTAAGCACTTTATCATTTGATTAAGATGAGTCTGAAGAAACTTTTATAAGGTCCAGTAGTTATAGTAATTATTGATAAATTAAACAATATTGGCTGGTAAGGCCTCACCTTGAGCTGGAGAGAGAAGAGATGTGCAACTAAACTAATAAAAACAATAGAAAAGTTAAAATATAAGGAAAGACTGCAAAAGTTGGCAATTTCTCTAGAGAAAAGTTGCTGTGAAGGAATCAACTCTTTACTATTGCATAAAAGAACAATTTTTATATAGAAAAAACAAGATGCAAATCCTTTACAATTGTCCTAATTTGTCCAAAGAAACAACACAAATGGTTCATTACAGTGAGAGCAGGTATGGAGTACCCTGCTGAGCGATGATGTGACTATGGGTTCCTGCCTTTTAGAGGGACTTGAAAGATTTTGGAATTATTTAGAGAAGCTCAATAAAACTAAATAGCTAATTGAACAAAGTGACATGTTACATGTATTATCCAGAAAGCTCTGAAAATGATGAGAACCTTGCCTCAGATGGCACATACCATACACCCACATGTCACTATTATTATCATTGTATAGTGCCAACATATTGCCTAGCGCTGACTGTCCTTATCACCAGTCCACCCCCTGATATCATGACTTCACTTTGATGTCACTGTGTCTTAATGTCTGCCTTTTGCAGCTTACAAAGATGGCAACCCCAATTAATAAACAATATCTGCATGTTTAAATGTTAAAAGATGAAGAACCCATAATTGCCTGAAGGTTGAATCTTCTCTCTTTCTTTTCTGGGAGTTTTCTTTTTTTAACGGAACATCTTCCAGATATCAGAAGTGCACCATGTACATTTTGCGTCTGTATTTATTAGGTTCTTAATGGTTCCTATAGCAGCCAGAAAAGCAAGCTCCAATGCACACAAGTCTTGTAAATACAGGTTGTATCAGCAAGTTCTATAGGTGCTCATTCATCATGTATTAGGATTTTTATTCAAGTGTCTCAGTATGACAAGATATTGATTAAACCTACAGACACTGGCATCAATTTGATTTTGATGCCATGCTGATACTGTGGGGCAAATTCACTAAAGGACGAAGCGCCTAACGCTAGCGTTAATTCGCTAGCGTAGCACATTTTCGTTAATTCGCCGATTCACTAACAGACACTGGCATAAATTCGCTAGTGTTACTTCGCACCCTTACGCCTGGCGAATCGGCGCAATGGACGTAACTACGCAAATTTACTGACGCGCTCATTTTTCTGAATGCTACCTTTTACGCCAGACTTCCTTCACCACCTCAGACCAGGCGAAGAGCAATAGAATAGATAGGGATTGATTAAAAAAAAGTTAAAAATTCTAAGTCCCAAAAAACGCTGGCGTTTTTTATTTTTTTATGGGTGATAGGCTGAAAAAGATCGAAAAATATTTTGGGGCTACCCTCCATCCCCCCTACATTTCCTAACTCATGGCACCTTAACTATACAATGGGCACATGTGTAGGGCAAAATAAAAATTTTATTTGCTGTTTTGAAGGTTTCCCAGGCTTGTGTAGTGATGTTACATATACCTCCATTGTAACTGCAATTTGGCGCCGTATGCAAATTAAGCATCGCAATCGTAACTTTGCTTTGCTTGGCAAATTAACGCTAGCGCAACTTCGCAACCTTACGCTTTCCCTGAGCGCAACTTCGGATTTTAGTGAATTTGCGTAGTGCTGACGAAAATACGCCTGGCGAAGCGGACGCTGGCGCAACTACGAATCTTAGTGAATTTGCCCCTGTAAGACTTGTAGAGCAGGAAAACTAATTTAGCAAAGCATTGCTTGCAGTACCGTGTGCCTACCACTTGCCAGTTTGGTAATTAAGGTTTGACCTAATGCTTTGCTGTAATTCTGTACAAAATGTAAGAAGTTCAGTATTTGTATTTTTTTTTTCTGGATTGTTCAGCGTTTTTTTTTAGTTCACACTTTTTATAATCAAACTGGTTTGTGAGTTTGGTTGTGGTTTCTAAAATCTCTAAAATTCGAGCCTCAATAAATAAGCCTATAAGACTTTGAATGGCTAGTACAGAATCCATTTCTGGAAACCCATTATCCTTAAAGCTCTGAATTACAGAAAGTCCACCACCCATCGACTCCATTTTAATCAATTCAAATTTTAAAACCTGATTTGCTTTTTGTCTGTAATAGTGGAGCCAAAACAATCTTATTTGGTTAATTTAATGTTTAAATAATTTTTAGCAGACTTAAGGTATGAAGATCCAAATGACAGACTCCTAATCCACAAGGCCCCAGGTCCTGAACATGTACAGGTCCCATACCAGTACTTTAAAAAAACTAATTTGCATAATAAAAAATATAATTTAAAAAATAGTTGATTTTTGCAATGTTAGTTTTGTGGCATTAAAAATCAGACTAGTGCTGCAGTGAAAAAGTTAATCAATTTACAGCAATAATAATATTTAGTTTTTAAAGGAGTTAAAATTGCATAATGTAGGGAATGATTAAGTCTGTGATTTTCTTATCATAGCTAGAGTTTTGTTTGTCCTCCCATCGATGAGATGCAAGATATTAGGTCCCTTGAAGTCCCTACAGAATTTGCCAAGCAGAGCCTTACCATGATGAAGCTGATAATAAAGTTGTATTTTCACAAGGAATATGCAAAGCTTTTATGTCTTGGATGACAGACTTTTTTTGTAAGCTGTTTTATATTCTCATCAGGATTTATCTAGCCTCTGTCCTGCTTTGTGCAATGAGTTGGATTTATTAAACTGTACAACCCAATGATGCTTTCAAAACTCTTTTGGAAAAGAGTGAATTAAATACAGTAGACTGATGGAGGTCTGCAAGATAATATAGTTAATAGAAGAATGAGCCAGCTATGGTCACTGCTGCACTTGTGCTACAGGCAGAAAGGGCAATTATGCTGGATCCATGGAACCATTACAATGCATGTTTTATTTTCTAATGTCTTATTTACACAATACAAATTACTTCGAAATACAAAGTTTTTTAATTCGATAATTCAGTTCGACCTTTGATAAATCTGCCCCATAATGTTGTTGTATGCTTAAAACTTAACCTTAATTTTATTTTTCACTGTGTTTTAATTAGTGCATTTATTGAAAGCTCCGTACAAATAATGTATCTCTGTATTTCAATCTGCATCTGTTAGGGGATTTACATAAGGACGCATATAGATTTTTATATGCTTGGAAAATCCAGAGATAAATCACACAGTGACAGTAGTCATATTAGCTTTTGGAGGCAAAGAACTAAAAGGATTTTGGCAAGGAATCTTCATTATTTTATCTCTCTATATAATGTGCTAAGCAAGTAATTGCTTAATTTTTTGATCCTAAATCTATTTCAACATAAACTGGAGATTATTTCATATTCTTATTGCCTCAGCTGTAACACTGATACAATGAATACTCAACATGGGGAGGCCCATTTCTCAAAGGTCAATTTTTGTGTGATTTTTTTTTTAATTCGAATATACTCTCACAATTCGACTGGGAGGTTATTTAAGAAAAAATTTGACTGTCTAATATTCGATGGTTCTGACTCGAAAATTCAAATCGTATTCGTTTCGATCATATTCGATTTGTACGAATCAAGTATTTCTCCTGAAAATCAAAACTTGAATGTCAGGAGGGCAATTAACTTCTCTAAATGGCCCAATGGACCTCTGCCATTGACTTGTAAATGAACTCGGCAGGATTTAGGTGGTGAATATTTGAATTAGATTCCAATGTTTAGAGAGACAAGGTGCCCAGGGTTGATCCTGGCCCCTCCGCCGCCTGCTGCTGCCCCCCCTACCCCAGAAATTCACTCTTAAAGTAACAGGAGCAGCATTTTTGCTGCCCCTGGTACCTAGTGGGGCGCTGCTGCCTGAGACGACAGCCTCAACTTGCCTCATTGGCGGAGCACCCCTGAAGGTGCCCCAGAATATATTGTAAATATCTCACCGAGTAGTAGATGTGGTCCGGGTGCACCAGCCCCAGACCCCCAGATTTAGGTAGTGGCACAATGAAAGAACAGGGCTGCCTGGCACTCAAACGGATCCACAGTACCAGAAAAGTTTTAAGTTAAAAAATATATCATTATTTTACAAAGTTAAAAATGTATACTTGCATCTCCATCCACCTAAAAATACCTTTAGAGAGGCAACAACCCCAACTCCCAAATAAATATACAGACCCCTCATATAATCGGGTTTTAAACATTGCTACAGAGAATGACTTTTAATAGGACCAAGTTACTTAGCTGGGTAACTCTGCATCAAATCCATGCCTGGTGAAAAAAAATAGGTACTCGCTAAGCTTGACCAATAACTAACTAGCACTATAATGTATGTTGCAAAAATTTGAAAACCATTTTCATGGAACCTTTGCCAATTTACCTTGCTTGAAAAGTAGGCATGAGTATTACAATACAATAATTTAAACTGATACAGTTCAAAAACCTTGACCATTCATATATCTGGAAATTAGGCATAGCATACTGCCTGAATGATTTAAGCCTGCCAATGGCAGCAGTTCTAGGTAGGTGTTAAGAAACAATTAGGTGGGCTCCCATAGATAGATGCATCAACCAAGATGCACATTTTTTTATGCAGAAGATGAAGAGGGAGTTTATTAAACAATACAGCAACTAACTGCATTAACTAACTGTATTAACTAAAAGTAGAGCATCATAATATGTGGAGGCAATCATTGACAATTTAAGCCATTTTCATCTCCAAAGCAACAATTTTAATTGTAGCAAAACTGCAATCACTCCAATGAACAGTTACTCTAATCAAGGGATATTTTTATGCACAGAATGTGGCTTCTGAAGCATTATTATGTAATAGCAGAAAGCAGGCAAAATGTTTAGGACACCCCTCTGGATTTGAACTTGTCATCACGAGGCATCACATTCTAGCACACTGCTGTCAGACTTGTCATTTGATTTGTGCCCTGTGAATATAGATGCAGTAATAAAAAGAAAGGGCCATTGTGGCAAGAAATTGCCTCTTGAAAGCTTTCTTTTAACCTTTTGCACTGCCACTGTGCCTTGGAATAGATTTAAATGAACAATTACTCATCAATTAGAGCTTATGATTATCCAATTAAATTATCTCTTCAATGAAAATAATGGGAAATGTGTTTCAAAATGTCAACTGAATGCATTAAAATACTTTTTCCTTCCTTTTCCTATTTATTGATCTAGATAAAAACCAGTTAAATGAAATTTGTATGTTTACTACTGCATTGTTAATGAGTTAGTGAGTTAATGAGGAAAATAAACCCATATGAGCATCTTTAAACGGTGTCTTGATCTCAGTGCTTTTGTGTGGGTTTTTAGGCCAGTTGTGTATATTGGGTAATTATAACATAGGACTCCGGAGAACCAAGATAGTAGTTCAGTGATTCATTTTATTCATACAGTGCACGACATGTTTCGAGCCAATAAGCTCTTCCTCAGGTGTATATTGGGTATCAGTACCTTCGTTAATATATAGAATGTCAATGGTGAAATAGGATAACACAGTTCATAACATGTTTTGGGAATACATGGAATCTAAAGCTCTTCTTGAGTTTATTCACAATAAAAAAGGAATTTCCATCAAGTTCGTTTGGCTAGTAGATCTTCATGTTTTAGTGTGCATGGACTGTACATACTTTTTAATTACTCAATTCAGGAAGATTTTTTCATTTAAAAGTGGCACAAGATAGCTGATGGTTTGGAATTGATTAGATTTTGCTTTTTGCTGAATACAGGTGAATATGTTTGTTAAATCAACTGGACCCACCACGATTACTCTCTTGGGTACGCTGCATTATCACTGTTGTGGCTTTGACTATAGTGGTACTAACCCACATCAAATAGATTTTTTTTCTCTTCCTTGTTTCTGATTTGCGCTCTGAAGTTGATATGGTTATTTATTATATATTTCTTATAAACATTAATAACCTCCCTATATGCTGTTTTACCCATTTTAGAGGCTAATAATTTACTATATACCTCTTCTGAAAAATAGATCCACCCACCCCTATTAAAAAGTTTGATCCTGATTTTGTATAGGCATGTACCAAAATCAAGAACCCATATATCTTTTAAATCCCACAGTGATTGTGGTATAGTTAACTGCTAATTAAATTGTCATTAAATGCTTTGAATGCAAACTCACTGACCATCTTATAGTCAACCAACAAATGAATCATTTCCTGTTTATTGATCCATAATTGAACATCTAGCTCATAGATTTGTCATGAAATCTTTTTGAAAGACAAGCAGTTATTGACTTGTAGGACAAGGATTAACGTTAACATTGATTCCTTAAACCTTTTGATTTTTTCATTTAAGGATACTCCCTCATCTGCTATAATGGTTCTATACAGTTAGGTCCATAAATATTTGGACAGACAACTTTTTTTCTCTGTACATTACCACAATGAGTTTAAATTAAACAACTCAGATGCAGTTGAACTGCAAACTTTCATCTTTAATTCAGTGGGTTGAACAAAAATATTGCATACAAATGTGAGGAACTAAAGCCTATTTTAACACAATCATTTCATTTCAGAGGCTCAAAAGCAATTGGACAAATTAAAAAACTGAAAATAAAATGTTCATTTCTAATTGGTTGAAAACCCTTTGCTGGCAATGACAGCCTGAAGTCTTGAACTCATGGACATCACCAGATTCTGGGTTTCCTCCCTTTTAATTCTCTGCCAGGCCTTTACTGCAGTGGCTTTCAGTTGCTGTTTGTTTATGGGCCTTTCTGTCTGAAGTTTAGTCTTCAACAAGTGAAATGCATGCTCAATTGGGTTCAGATCAGGTGACTGCATTTAGCTGGATTTGAGCAGACAGTGTCTCTGAACACCCCAGAATTCATTTGGCTGCTTCTGTCCTGTGTCACATCATGGATAAACACAAGTGTCCCAGTGCCACTGGCAGCCATGCACGCCCAAGCCATCACACTGCCTCCGCCATGTTTTACAGATGATGTGGTGTGCTTTCAATCATGAGCTGTTCCACGCCTTCTCCATACTTTTTTATTGCCATCATTCTGGTAGAGGTTGATCTTGGTTTCATCTGTCCAAAGAATGTTTTCACAGAACTGTGCTGACTTTTTAAGATGTTTTTTTAGCAAAGTCCAATCTAGCCTTTCTATTCTTGAGGCTTATGAGTGGCTCGCACCTTGCAGTGCACCCTCTGTATTTACTTTCATGCAGTCTTCTCTTTATGGTAGACTTGGATATCGATACGCCTACCTATGGTTCTGTGATCATTCACCACTGTTGTGTTCCGTGGACGTCCAGGTTGTTTTGCATTGCTGAGTTCACCAGTGCTGTCTTTCTTTTCTCAGAATGTACCAAACTAGATTTGGCCACTCTCGGATGGGTTTTTTTCTGTTTTTGCAGCTTAAGGATGGCTTGTTTCACCTGCATGGAGAGCTCCTTTGACCGCATGTTACAGCAAAATCTTCTACATACAAACACATCTCCCCTCAAATCAGCTCCAGTACCTATACTAGATCTTGGGCTTTTATCTTGATAAGGTAGCCTTCATTTTAATCATATCTATATCTACTATATATCTGTATACCACTTTAAGCTACATCTCTTTTTCTAATAATATTCTATCATATTCTAGGTCAGCATGACATAAGTAGAAAGTCCCCAAACTTTCATCAGGCTTATCATGATTAACAAACATCCCCTAGTTAATCATACCTTAATCAAGGACTAAACCCTGGAGACAGAACTAGGTGAACGGTCATATCATATTTGTTATTTCTGTACCTAAATACTCTTCTCTAATTGGTTATGGTGGGAAACCACCCTAAGCCACCTTAATGTATAATCATTAATTCTGTATGTACTCAACCTATAAATAAACGGTCTGTCCACCAATATGGTAGAACAGAACAAATTGATACACTCGTGTCATCATTCTGGTCTCAGCAATATTGCTCATATTATCTTCCTGCAGTCGATTCATCCATTTTTATACGTGGCGTTGACCTCGACAGTTTGCTTCATTGATAATGAAATAACGAAGGAATTGCCCACACCTGCCCAAGAAATAGCCTTTGAGTCAATTGTCCAATTGCTTTTGAGCCCCTGAAATGAAGTCATTGCATTAAAAAAAGGCTTTAGTTCCTCACATTTTTATGCAATCTTTTTGTTCAGCCCACTAAATTAAAGTCTGCAGTTTAACTGCATCTGAGTTGTTTCATTTAAACTTCATTGTGGTAATGTTGTAATGTACAGAACCAAAATTATAAAAAGAAAATTGTCTCTGTCTAAATATTTATGGACCTAACTATTTCTGGCCATAGTTGTTATAGAAGCATTAACATGGCATGCATGGAGCACATGCAACAGATGCTTTTAGTTATTCTTGGATGTATAATACTACATGGGATACATGTAAAAGAGTGATTTTAAACTTGAATTTCCTTCATAGTTGGCTGTTACTTTAGGCCTGCTATGCTATTTCAGGATAAATTATAAATTGTGTGGTATCCAGGCTTCTCCAAATTAGTTTGCTAGGAAACAGGGTACTTTATCAATGTTACTGATCACAGACTATAATCTCACAAACAAAGGTAATGTTCACACCATGCAAAGAGACAGAACTACTAATAAAATGTTTAAAATTATTTGTTATAGCAGCAAAAATGCATAAATTGAGCAAATGAGTGGTTTTCCTGTATAAACTGAGCAAATGTGTGGATTTCCTGCTGGTTGAGGGTTTCAGAGAGTGTAGTTTCCACAAAACGAGGGCAGTTGCTTTTACAGCCATGACCTTAAATACGCTACATATTTTGGAACCCCTGCGGACATGAACAGGCAATTAGTAAATAACCAATAAAAAAAATAATTCTGGGCTTTTTTTGTATCATAATTTCCTAAATCTGCCATCTGCCCCCTTTAAAGCTCGTATCTGTACACTGCAAATTAAGCCAAAACCTTGCTACTGGCATTGAGTTTGTATTCAAGGAACAGCCAGCCCATAATCCCATGTGGCCAATAACATAACGGCACTTACTCTCTAAAGCATACAAAAACCTCATTCCCAAATTACCCTATTATCGAAAACAGTTGCATTTTAGTGCCGTTTTTAATTCATCACATTTCCATTAGCAGATGGAAATATATAATTTCTGTGTTAATGGAAAAATAGCAAATGAAGTTAATCATTTTCTGTAATACCAACAGAAACATAACTGCTTGCAATTCAAGAAAAGAAATGTCACTTCACTCTAATTGCTAAGATTTGCTCTAATGAGCGCCATCCATTATGTTCCTAATGCATTTTTGCATTCTGATCAAATGAGATTTCAGGCTTTGGGAATTTCATGTTCACTTTACAGATAGGCACAATTCAGCCTATGTTTACTGGGGTTCTAAACCTAGATATTCTTGGCATACCTCCTTCAGTTGTTGAGGTATGATACAAGATGTCATCCTACAGCTGCTGAAAGGCATCTGGCTAAATATATTTTTTCCCCCTGCATTTCACTGGGTTGTAAACAAATGATGTTGTAATAAAACTGTAGTTATCATTGCTCAACAGTGAATGAAGTTACAGAGTCCAATGAGCATACTTCTAAACCACAGAATAGTATCCCCAGTTACTAAATCAGCCAGTCAGACTATTAGCCGATTTTGTGAATGCATATGGTGCTAATATAGATACACATGTATTGGCCATTAGTCAGTGAATTCATGTGTGTGCAAATTTTCTTTCTTTGAACATCTCTTCACATATGTATAAAAAATATACATTTGTCAGTACGCCCAAACAACTTTTATAACTTTTATAATAAATTCTCCTAGCACTGCCAATTTGCATCCAAAACTATTCCTTCCATACAAAACAAAAAGGGAATTTAGAGGCATAATTCGCTTTCCCACATTCGCTTTTCTCTGTGTTTTTACTTTGTGTTACTATTCAATTGCCATTTAATATAAGTCAATGAATATAGCTCAATTCATTCTCTATATTTATAATACTGGAATGCTACTAATGATCAAAACTCAATTCTAAATGCTCAATTCAACACTATAAATGCTAGAAGTAGTAATAACCTCCTTTATAGCATGAATTGATCACCCTTTATCTAATGTGACCTGGGTGTATATACCCCAGGTCCCACGCTTATGGGTTCGCAAACAGCATGAATCTTAAAAGGGAAAACACATTCACCGAGTTAGACGAGTGGCCCAGGTGAATTGCCCTGAACCCGTAGCTGGAGGTGAAGTGCAGTGAAATGCCTATGACTATGTATTTGGGTACAAAAAGGGTCAGGACATTGATGGTTTTAAACTGCTGAAATAATTTTCTTCTCCAATTTTCTTCTTTAATTACTATTCCATTTCATAAAACTATCAATATGCAAGCATTATTTGATCATTGCAGAATTTTATCTGCAAAAATAATCTTTATTTAAAATGTTCACCCCTAAAACAAGAGACATGCCTTTCATCTTTAGAGCATATATTAAATCAAATTGTGTTATACTAATGAGCTATTTCCTCCACATTTAGAGGTTTTTGTATAGAGACAACATTTGGAATTCAATCCCCAAGGTGACCAAGAGGAATTTTTTAATGATCATATCACACAATTTCCTGTAGCAACAGGAGCGAACGTCAGAATTCCTTATTTAATGATGATGTACAGCCATTAAAGATAAATTTTTTATATATTTATATAGATTTCTTTCTTCAGTAGTAGAGATGAGCGAAAATTTTAACCCAGTTTCACCGCAAATATGACACCCATAGACTCTAATGGGTGAAAAAAATGTATCACACATCAAAAATTTGTCGCCCATAGACTTTAATGCATTTTGGTACATTTTTGCCGTTTCACAAATTTTGGGCAAAGCGAAACGGGTCAAATTCGCACATCACTAGTGCTTTAATGTGGACCCCATATAGTACTTTAATTGTTTTAGTATAATAAACAACATAAACAGAGAGGACAAACATAGCAATACATTAGTATAAATATACAGAGTTACAAAGATTAAGGGGCTGTGTAAAAAGTAAAAACATTGCTGGCAATGTTGTGTTAAAAGTAAAAACATTTCTGGCAATGTTGCTCATAGGAACCAATCAGATCTTTGCAAATGGCATTGCAATATTTTGTAACCTTATAGTCACAGATTTCTGATGTATAGATCAACTATATGAAGTATGGTGTCTCACTAGATATAACAGTCACAGTATTAGTTATCTTAAAATCAATATGGTATTAACTCGCTTCCCCCCTCTTTTTTTTGTAGGGCATATAACTAATAAACATGAATGTCCATGCTTTCTAATTGGATTACATTTTATGCTTGGAGGATGATTTATAACTAAATAATGACTACAAGTCAACTGAGCCCTTGAACAGACCGGAGTGGCACACCTGCAGTTAGACAGGCCTGTCCTATGGTAGTACTTTGGTGAAACAATTGTATTTCGGAAGTTAGTGAAAATCTTTCAGTTTCAGTAGAAATAGATTTTTCCCAACTCTGCTTTGAAGAAACCTCCCAGCATAGCAATAAACCTGTTATATATTGCAAAATCATTATCTATGTATACAAATAAATCATTGCCAGAGGATATCTTTGCTGGTGTGGATTTACACAGATTTTTACTGCAGTTCCTGTAAAAGGCACTTTTATACAAATTGTATTTGCAATTGCAAGTGATATCTTTTTGTGAAGCATGAAAATGTTCTACTGGCACATTACATACATGTTCATACAGTGAGTTCATCTTTTGAATACCATTTTTTAGTGAGTGAAATCTAATTTGCAACATTAACATAACTGCATACCTATCCATGCAAGTGGTAATTAATTAATGACGTATTTTGTGCATATATATATATATATATATATATATATATATATATATATATATATATATATTATCCAGAATGCTCGGGCCTTGGGCTTTCCGGATAATGGGTCTTTCCTTAATTTGGATCTTCATACTTTGTCTACTATAAAATCATGTAACATGAAAACATGAAATAAACCCAATAAGCTGCTTTTGCTTCTAATAAAGATGAATTAAAAATAATATTATTATTATTATTATTATGAAAAAAAGGAAATAATTTTTATTAAACTTTAGATTATATGATTATAATAGAGTTTATGGGAGATGTCCTTTCCGTAATTCTGAGCTTTCTGGATAACGGGTTTCTGTATAACGGATCCCATATATATCAATCCTCTCAGGACCATCACCAGGATTTTTTGTATATACTGTGTATATGTATACATATATATATATATATATATATATATATATATATATATATATATATATATATATATATATATATATATATATATATATATATATATATATATGAAGCTTGCACTCACAGGTCTTAAAAGAAATTTTCAAGTGATTATTGGATCAAAAAACAACTAATGTTTCGGCTAGCACTCTAGCCTTTCTCAAAGTGTATATAAATATATATACAGCCTGACGGTCCCAAGAAGATCGAAACACCTCAATGTCTACTATGCTTCAGTAAAGAGCTTTTCTTACAAATTTTATGCTGTGAGTGCTTTCATATTTCTCTGATTTTATATATATATATATATATATATATATATATATACTACTTTCTAAACAGTTTTCAGATTATTGAAATGTTTATATCTAATAAAATAAAGTATTTTTACTGCTTGTGCTTGCTGTCGAGCAACATCAGCTGCTAACTTATTTATTTGAGACCTGGCATGGCAGCCACTAGAAGGTTATTTGATAGAAACACACCTTCTTTTAAACTGCCTTTACTGTAGATTACTTTTGCTTTATTAACAAACAATGCTATACTCTTGCTCCACTTTATCATTTAAACAATGCTCAGAAAATCTAAAGTCACTGGGTGCACTGCTCTTTTTATCAGAATAGAGATCAAAGAAATGAATGAGCCGTTTATTAGTTTAATCTCTGCATCCTGCTTATCAATAGTCGGTAGTACATATTAAGGTAAACAAACAGAAAATGATGTATGAGAGTTATGCTTGTGTATGTAGAATACAATTTTCTTGTAATTGACTTGACCTTTGCAAAAGCATTTCAACACACATTGATAAGATATGTTTCACTGTAAACATGCAGAACAATTTGCTTTTCTTTTTGATTGTAGTCTGTTGCCTGGTATATCATTTGTTTTACAATTATAAACTGTTTTTCTATAATTTTATCAAAGCCAAATGTATTAATCTTAATCTTCCTTTCAACAATAATCATAAATTTGTCAGAAGTACCATATACAGTTATAGGTTGCTTATACAGTTATTTTTTACATCTCAGTATAACTTCTGAGTTAATAATAACTTGGTTCTTTTATTTTTCAGAGTATTTGTCAAGAAATAATGGTCATGCAAGTTGTTGAATATGGAAAATCATAAATGTCAGAGCACAATGGCCAGCATAATGGATCAAAGGCCGAGGTCTTGTCCTCCTTCTCCTCATGCCACGGACCCTGGAAGTGAAGAATCTGTTTATGAAGAAGTTATAGTCCCAGATTTTGTTAACTCACGGAAGAGCAGACACATGTCAAACACACAAGAAGACCATGACTGTAATGACAACAGTGGTGATGGGGACTCTAGTTCTGATTATGTGAATAATACCTCTGATGAAGAATATGATGAAGGACTTCCTGATGAAGAGGAAGGGATCACCTATTATATCCGTTATTGCCCTGAAGATGACAGTTATCTTGAAGGCATGGACTGCAATGGAGAGGAGTGTATTCAACATGAAGAGCACCATATAGAAACAGATGAATGTGTGGAAGCAGTGGAAGATGAATGGACAGAATCCAAGATACAGCAGCAGCACTGTATTGATACAGAGACAGAAGAAGAAAATCAGATGAATGCATTAGGGGAGGATAGTTCTTTGGAGGTGCATGACCAAGTTGGAGAAGCCCATTTTAGTGAAAATGAGGAGGGATACCAGGACTATTACTCCCCAGAGGCAAATGGAAACTCACTTCCTCCATCTCCATTTCCTATAAGGAAAGGTGATGGAGAAACAGAAGAACCAGAGGAGGACATTGATCAGATTGTGGCTGAAATAAAAATTAGTATGAGCATGAGCAGCATCAATAGCACAACAGACACAAGTCCAGAACATAATGTCACAGAAAACGTTGCAAAGGATCTTAAGGAAATATGCCAAACATTGGACTCTGGCCATTGTGCTAGCAGGCATAATGGAAGACCCAAGTCATTAAATATCCCCTCTGCCTCAAAGCCTGCCATTGAACTGCAAAGGGGCTATAAGGCAAAAGCTAGGACTCCAGAAGAAAGACAGAAGTGGGTGCCAGAACAGGTTGGTTACACATTGATTTTTTAAATAATCAATATGAAGCATGTACATAAATACAATAATATAATAACTTGAACTTCTCTGACAAACTTCCTGGGTTAAGATAAAGGAATAAAGCTTCCTTAAGGCCCACTCTGCATATCATACTCAGCCCTTTTCTGAGACACATGTATGGCATAAAACAAAAACTATAGTACCATGTTAGCCAGTAGCAAAAATAACAAAAAACAAGTATTGTAGAAGTGATACCTATACTTGCTAACAATAAAAATACATTGCAAGCTTTCAGAGCACCAAGGCCCCTTCATCAGGCAAAATACAAATGAAAACTGGAAACGCAAAGCATATATACTATTAAATCAGTGGAAGGTTTTCATGGGCAATAAATTAGTTACAGATAGAGATCAATTTTACAGTTACTACAATTAATTAGGGTGGGTTGTAAATAGTCCAGGGGTCTTGATTCACTCTGGTCACAAAGTGTGACATGAAACCTGACCCTAAATTAAAGCCTGTCTTAAGCTGGCCTTAAGCATGCAAAGATCCGCCTTAAGCACACAAAGATTGTCTTAAGCACACAAAGATCCCATCGCATGAATCCTCTATTCGTACGATTTCCGGACCGTGTGTGGAGAGTCCCGACATTTTTCATCCCATGGAGATCAGTCGTTCAGACAGATTAAAAGATTTCTGTTGGCTGCCGATGATATCTCTGCATGCATTGCCAATCGGACGATTTTTAGTGGGAGACTGTCACCAGTTTATCGGGCATAAACTTTCGTACGATTGCTGTTAGGGGCAGAACATTGGCTGACATTGGCTGATCTGTTCTTTTACTACTTTATTTAAACTGAAGGTTAGTGGCAGGTCGGGAGATAGGGAAATCTGATCGTTCGATGATTCGAACGATCGGAGCTTTGCATCTATGGCCAGCTTTAATGTGTTAAAAAATGCCATAAATGTATTCTTCGTTTCCTGTTCAGTTTCAAAGTTTCCTTTTAGAATTAAGACCTTCATGTCCTGAAGACTCTAATTTTGATTGCAGAAGTGTTGCCCTACTGGTGTGTATCACATTATTTGGTCTTGATCTTACATCATGTCTGTGATGGTTCATCCTTGTGTGTAGTTTTGTCCTGTTTCAATGTATATGCCTCCTGTAGAGCACCTAGTACATGTAATCGTGTATACCACATTGGATGAAGCACATGAATAGTAGTCCCGAATGCTGTATACTTTTTGTGTATTTGGTATAGCAACTTGATCTTTACACAGGATTTATTTGCAGCTTTCTCATCTGTTGCTGTTGCAGGGAAATGTACCTGCTTTTGTTGTTTTTGGAAGATCTCTTCTGACAATCATTTTCCTCAGATAAGGTGGTTGTCTATAAGACAAGAGAGGTAGTTCCAGGAATATTTCCTTTAGTCTGTTATTGGTATGGAGCATGGGTTGCTCCATACCAATGCAATGTATTGGAACATTAACTGAGGGCATATCTGACTGTATGTGTACATTTGTGCACATAGTGTTAAAGCATACTTAAAAGATTGATGTCATTTAAAGAACTAGGTTTCAAGATGGTAAAGATTAGATATGGTCAGTACATACCTAGGAACATGGTGTCCAAAGAAACATACATTTATTATATCAGTCCTTGAGCAAATGCTTATTCTGTTTCTTTTCTTCGTGCTTAAGAGTAGCTTGTCTTGAGTGATGGATGCCCTTTGGCAGCTTCCCAGCTAGGTAGTCTATTGGGTGTAAGAAATCATTTTTTATTACCAGGTTCTTGTCAGTAGAAAATAATCTTGGAGGACCAAAGCATTAATGCATGTTACCGCTTTCTGAAAGTAAAAAGAACTTTGGTTCTTTTAATAAAAAGGAAGTTTGCATAGTAAATAAAATATAGAAAAATGCATGATCTCAGCCGCCAACATCTGAAAAAATCTGCAGTGATACTTTGCTGCTGGAATGGAAAACTACATCCTAGCAATTCTTATGGTGTGTAACTATACACATATAGGGTGAATTATCAATTTGAGAATTATGATTTTTTTTTCCTTGCCTTGGAATCTGAAATGCCAGTATGGGTGGATTGGGTAAATGTTAGTTCCACAGGGCAAGGAGCAAAAATGCACTCAGTATAATTAACTTGTCATGTGTTGCCTGATTTTTAGATTACTTTTATGCCAAGGAAATACAAAGAGCAATTTGTACCATGCAAATAGAAAATAAATTAGTTGTAAAAATATTAATATACACTTTTCCATTGACAACACCATCTCACAACATATATTTTATAAACATGTCAGGTAGTGTGTTCCACAGGGGTATTACAACAAAGCAGTTGCAGACCCAATGCCTGCTGCGAGCCTAGCAGTAGATCTGGAGGAATAGATCATCTTGCCTAAGGTTTTTTGGGCTGATGAAATACTAAATGATAATTGATCTTACAGCTATAGATAGCTTCGGAGATCCAAACAGAGTACGCAATATTAAAGGGGTTGTTCACCTTTAAGATAACTTTTAGTATGATGTAGAGAGTGATATTCTGAGATAATTTGCAATCGTTTTTCATTTTTTATTATTGAAAGTTTTTGAGTTATTTAGCTTTTTATTCAGCAGCTCTTCAATTTGCATTTTAAGCAATCTGGTAACTAGGGTTCAAATTACCATAGCAACCATGCACTGATATGAATAAGAGACTGGAATATGAATAGGAGAGGCCTGAATAGAAAGATGAGTAATAAAAAGGAAAAATTACAATACATTTTTAGCCTTACAGAGCATTTGCTTTTTAGATGGGATCAGCGACGCCCATTTGAAAGCTGCAAAGAGTCAGAAGAAAAAGGCAAATAACTATAAAACTATAAAAAAATAAATAATGAAAACCAATTGAGGATAAAAAAATAAAAGCTACCTTAAAGATGAGCCACCCCTTTAAGCTTATTTATTGGGTCTGTGTTGTATTGTCCCTTAAAGGAGAACTAAAGCTTAACTAAAGAAGTAGGTTAGAAATGTTGTACATTATATTTTGGGTTTCTGTATCAGTCCAAGGCAACCCCAGCCCTTTAGCAGTAAAGATCTGTGCCTCCAAAGATGCCCCAGTAGCTCCCCTTCTTCTTTTCAGCTGATTCACTGCACATGCTCTGTGCTGTCACTTACTGAGTTTAGGGACCAACTCAAAATGTACAGTAATTTATATTACAGACAAACCTAATTTTCTGCTTGATCATTTGCAATGACCCCTACGCTTAGCTTCTAAACATCTGCTCAGAGCCCACTGAGCATGTGAGTGTCACAGACACTTTCTAAGATGGTGACCCCCTGTAAAAAGTTTGAAATCCTGGCTCAGTGCTGCTGTTGAGAAGCTGAAACTTTAGGTTGGTGCAGTAAGTTTAGTATGTAAAATATGGCATTTCTAGGTTTTAGTTCTCCTTTAAAGGAACAGTAACACCATGAACTGAGTGTATCAAAGTATTTAAATATAATGTACTCTTTCTTCACTTGTAAAAACGATGTGCTTCAGAAGGACTACTATAGTTTATATAAACAAGCTGCTGTATAGCCATGGAGGCAGCCATTCAAGCTGGGGTAAAAGGAGAAAAGGCACAGAGAACTTTAGAATGCTTTTGCCACCATGTTCAACAGGTCCAATAACTTTTGTTCCCACAGTCCTTTGCTTCTGCATTGCTTGTGTTTGGAGACCACTTAATGGATGTAAATTAGAAATCTGAATACTTACTGCTGCTTTACTAAAAAGCCTATAGTCCGCCCCTGAGAGATTATTTAATCTGTTTAGCCTCTTGGGTTTTTTTGCCAAGTAGCTTAAAAGCTCTGACTTTGCAGCTTTAGTTAGCTGTTTGTTCTTTTAGCAGCAGGAAGCAGACTTACATTACAAGAGGAAAATAACCAATAACCATAAAATTAAAAACATTACAAAGGCAAAGCAGCTTTTAACTAAAAATAAAAGATTCATACAAACAAGATACCCTTTAAAAATAAGACACCCCTATATATTTCATAAAATCAGTCTATCGGCGTCCACTGCAAAATAATCATTTAGGTCATTGCCATGATGTACTGGGAATAAATCATTGTCTCTAAGATTTTGTGCAAGAAAGCTTTGACTCTATCATTTAAGGAAATGTGCTGTTACAATCATGATTTTTTATGCTCGGACGGGTTTAAAATTCATTTTGGAATTTTCACAGGAAGCAGATTTGATTAAAAAAAAGGGAAACCTTTTTCCACAGCCCATACAGAAAAGGGAAAATGATAAATAATAATGACTTGTTTTTGTATAAACATACAGTACAAATACACTGTGTGCAGCTTCCTAATGGTCACATTTGCACACATAGGATATTTTCAATTTAAAAAAAACAAATCGACTTTGTAGTCATTAATCACCCCGGCAGTTCTCTGGATCTCACAAAGGTAATGCAAATGAGACAGCAACCTTTTCACCGAGCTGAGTCATCATAACTGTTGTCCTTGCCAAAAATCCATTTGGCTGATCCCACTCATCTGGGTGCTCATGAAGTGACCTGCAATTTTAAACCATTGAGCTTTGGTTTTCTATGTGAGTCCAAAATACTGTATTATCAATATAAGTATAAAATCAGACCTTCAAATCCAGTCCAATTTAGATGCTAAAGTTTCAAGTCTTTTTGAACTACATCTGTATTATATGTTTGTATTTTAACCACTCAAGCAGTGCTTATTTTATTTTATGGACCTGGAAACAGTATTTTTACAAGTG
Source organism: Xenopus petersii (assembly GCA_038501925.1). NCBI lineage: Eukaryota > Metazoa > Chordata > Amphibia > Anura > Pipidae > Xenopus > Xenopus petersii. The sequence goes on from CM076677.1 coordinate 79,476,785, forward strand.
TATGATTATTTTATAAATGTATGATTATAACAGTTTTAAAAGGACAGTGTACACCTATTTTAACATGAGCTAAATGAATAGGAATTGTGCTCAACATACTGTTTGATTATTCTTTTAATTAAGAAAAATATACTGTGTTTTTTGTTATAGCTGGCACTAAACAAGAATATAAAGCTAGTTCCACTTCCTGTCACTTTTTGGTCACACAGACCTATATAATACTAGTTACCAGTCTACTGAGAAGCGCCTTTTAATGACCTGTTTAAAGTCTGCTGCTAAGAGAAGCAAGGAGGTTTGTTTGTTCACAGGTAGCTAGGAAGCTCTGAACAAATTGCTCTACTTTTAAAAGAAGGGGGTTAAGTTCAGTGAAAATATCCCAACTTCTAAATAGAATTTAAAGTTCTTTACAATGACAAAAATATGCAAAATTTCAACAACAGGCAGAATGTACAGTAATTTCAACCCAAGTCCAATTAATTATGTTCACTTATGTTTTTAGGTGTATACTGTCCCTTTAAGAGCATTTAAAGAAAATGTGGAGTACATTAACTACTGCAGTCTGTAATATTATAACAGACCCCATTTACTGAAGCGAGTGTGTTGCTGGAAAATGTTCAACATAAGCAACATGAACTGAGACTTGACTTTGCTCTTTGTAGTAAAATGAACTGGCAACCAAGAACATGGAGACATCAAGAAGGGCAATTTGATAAAAGAAAAATGATCAGACTGTATATTTAGTAAGACAGACAACAAGGTGAAAATGAGCTGTGTCTACTGGCCACAATTTTAATTTCTGACTCATAGCACTAGCAAAAGCCTCCATGTTCTACCTGTTTATAAAATGTTTTTAATAGCTGAGGCCATTGAAAGATGATTTACATGAATGAAAGAATTGCCAGCACGTCGTCTTCCACTTTACAAGAACTTTAATTTGTGTGTCAGATTCAAAGGGAAACTTCAAACCAATCTACAATCAGCGTTGTGAGGATGATAAAGATATCCCTGCAGGTGCCTCAGCTCACAAATTATGTGTACAGTCTGAAAAAAAGAATAAATTGGCACTGCATTGCTATATATATTTTTGTAACAATAATTAAACCAATGGCTGTCTACCAACTTTCTGCTTATTTAGGATAATTGTGTAATTAAAAAAGCTGGATTTTATAACTATAGTTCTTCCACTGACATCTGTTGAACAGTGCAAATAAGTCACTTGCAATTTCCTTGCCTGTGGAATAGATCAGGTGTTTGACGAGAAATGAGCGCAATTAAAGAGAATCAGTGCTTGGAATAACAAGTACTGTATTTGTATGGCCCCTGTGACTCACGTAAAGCATCAGTTATCATGGTAACGCTCTCTTTGAAGCGGATCGTTCTTGTTCTTCTTAGGGAATGCACAAAAATGTTAGTTTAAACAGTTCTTAAAATATGGTTGCCAGATTGTAAAAATTGCATGGCAAATTCACATCTGTAAGAAGCCCCGGGAGACCGGCGTGTGCATTTACTTTTGGTCACAACGGTTCCCCTGGAACGAGGCACGTGTCAGTATGTTTGTACATGCATCTAGATTGACGCGTGGTGTGTCATGACGTCCCCAAGTGTGCTGACATTACAATTGCCTCCGAAATTCGAAATAAAGAGCGCTTTCTGTTTGGATTCTTTGCCCAAGCTGGTTTTCAGTACTCTTAAAGGAATTGTTCAGTGTAAAAATAAAAACTGGGTAAATAGATAGGCTGTGCAATATAAAAAATGTTTCTAATATAGTTAGTTAGCCAAAAATGTAATGTATAAAGGCTAGAGTGATTTCATGTATAACAAGTCAGTCAGATCACTACTTCCTGCTTTTCAACTCTCTTTGTTTACACTGACTGGTTGCCCTGGCTACCAGGCAGTAACCAATCAGAGACTTGAGGGGGGGCCACATGGGTCATTTCTGTTGCTTTTGAATCTGAGCTGAATGCTGAGGGTCAATTACAAACTCACTGAACAGAAATGTACCATGTGGCCCCCCTTCAAGTCGCTGACTAACTCAGAGTTATAGAGCTGAAAAGCAGGAAGTTGGATTCTGGCTGTTTTATTAGACATCTGTTCACTCCAGCCTTTATACATTACATTTTGGCTAACTAACTATATTAGAAACATTTTTTATTTTGCACAGCCTATCTATTTACACAGTTTTTATTTTCACACTGAACTATTCCTTTAAATCCGCTTAAGCTATTTCCTGTATTCTGTATTGGTTTTTGACTCTTGCCTAGATTTCGACTTCTGATTCTTGCTGCCTGCCACTGACCCTTGCCTTGACATAAATTTGAACTTGCTTTATCAATTTGTACCACGCTTCTGACCACCGTGGATGTGGGTAGGATCCCTACCTGCTTCGCAACAGAAAGTCCAGGGCCCCAAAAGTGCATCGGTGAACACCGGAGTTAGTAGGGCTCTCCCGCTAAACCTAAGGGGTAGGTCCTGGCAGTTACGGGCTTCTCCACACTCCAGTGCTGTAACAGTGGGGGTCATTTATAAAGTTCGCGCAGCGCATATTTTTCGCAAATGGTTGTATTGCGCATGTTTTTTGCTGAGCGCTAATATATTGCACTGCTCTGCCCGTCTTTCCGGTTTTTGCGAATTCGCAGTGTGAATAAATTTTCGCAAATGGCGCACAAATGAGACAGGAGTTTGCGCGAGCGCACCCAATGTGCGAGGTTGTTGTGCGCGAAAATAGCGTTAAATTTGCAGTTTGCAAAACTGTTTTGCGAATATTTTATCCGCCACCAAAGTTGTGGCGTAATTGAGTCGCAGAGTGTGCGCATAAAGATTCGCAATTTGCGAATTGTGACATATTTATAAAGCCCCTTTAGACATTCGCATTGTGAATAAAAAATTCGCAATTCTGTATGCACCCTCTTATTCAGCTTTATAAATATAACCATGCGCAGGGCAAACATATTCACTTTGCGAACCAATCTGCCCTGCGCGATCTTTATAAATGACCCCCAGTATCTTTTAACTTTATGGTTTTGTCATAATGTCACCAAATTTCAAAATGTGTCATGTACACAGTAAAAAAACTGCACTGTGAAAAAGTTGTTTGTGTGCTGAAAAGATTTTTTCTATAGAGACTTAAGCCAAATTAACCTATAAATATTCCCAAACTTTCTTATTATGGTGGAGACATTTTGGAGTAAAAAAGTCTGTAAAAAATGACGAAGGCATGATGCATACATATGAAACAATAATAGCCATATCTATTATTTAACAACATTTTTGAAACTTGTCGGTAGAGGCAGAAAAATAACTGAAAATGGGTCTGTGAATAAGTTGACGCAAATTAAACGCATTTCTTTTTCATTTACTGACATTTTTGTGATATAGGTGTGCTGTTTATATATACATTTTTATAGGTACTTTTCCCGTGACATCAAAAATGCAGGGGAAAATTGAATTGTTATTCCAGATAGAGCATTAGTATTTCTAGTGATATCCACATTTCACATATATCTCACTTATGTGAGTTTTTTTAAATTCCATATATACAAATGAACTGTTAAATAAAATCTTATTAATACTTATCATAATGTGAGTCTATGAAACCAGCTTTCCTTTCATAAGAGGTGCAAGAAAGAGTAACACTTCTTACCTGCACTTTAGATTGTGATTACTTCAAATCCCTAGTATTAAAGCACATGCCCAATAAAAGAACAATTTGCCAAATTCTTTACAAAAACGCAGTTGGACAAATGTGTAATTTCAACTTAAACCCTGCTCAGAATCTGGACAAACATTCCCATATAATCATTACCCCAGGTACTTCAGTTAATTATGGTACAAAGTTAGCCAGTGAAGCCAGAAGCAGGAAGTAGCTGAACTTATGTTATATCCTGTATATATCCTGTATTAAATAACATATTAGATTTTTAAATTATATCTGTTTGGGACCAGTGTTTTATGTCCCTTGTCAGTGCAGTTATGTCAATGAGTTGGAAATTAAACTTAATCATTAAAAATATAAATAATGAAGTCTGTTAATGGGTTTTGGGGGGCAATAACAGGACTAAAAAAGTACACAATGGGGGAAAGGTTGTGCTCTAAATATATTAAAGAAAATTCTTTAAATTGGGATTAATTTGTATTATCTTGTATTTCATAAGTAGAGCACAGAGAATGGTTGTAATTTGGAACAGTTTTTAAAGACGTTAAAGATACATTTACAGAATTTAAAAAGTGTGAATTTTGTGCTGTGGAGAAATGCAAGCAATCTACGTGATTATCTAAAGATTATGTGTTTAAGCCTACTTCTAGGGAGTAATTTACTAAACTTTTTTTTTTCTGATCAGGGTTTAAAGAGGAAAATCCAGAGGCTGCTAAGTCCAAATAAAATAGGACCTGCCAAAGTTATGTACAAATCAAAGGCAGATATCCCATTTACAATTGGAAGATATTTTGATCTGCACTGGGATTTGTGAAATAATCCAAAGAATTTGTGGGTTTAGGACAATAATCTGAAAGATATTATTTTCCCGTACTCGATTTTTTAGAGTCAATTTATTGACAAATACTATAAAAATGTCCACGGGAGTTTGGTCGAAGTGGTTTTAAGAAAATAGTGAGAAATTTTTGTGAATAACCCCCCTAGAGTTTTATAAAATATTTACTCCAAAAATCTGCTTTGTTACTCTTAACACTAGACTAGTGTATATGAAAATGAGGTTAGAACAGATGCTGCATAATCTATAAAAACAAACATTGTCACTACATAGAGGGGGGGAAACTCATTGAAATCAATGCGATGGTTGAGAATATTGGTAGTTTTTTATTATTGATTAGAATAATAAAAACAAGCAGTGTCCCAATGGGTATATGCTAAATACTGTCTAACTTAAGGTTTATCTGTCTTCAGGTGTGTAACAGTGTGGATCAGCCAAGGAAACAGCAACGTTCTGACCTCAATGGACTTGTTGACAATAACAATGTTCAGGAGGTAAGTAACACACATTGGTATAATTCATATTACTCTAAACCTAATGCCCCTTATGTTTTCTTACTCTTAAATAATAACTTTTAGCATAGGCTGTGCAGCTTTGATTTATGGGTGGGCATTGCTTGACTGGTGGGATTCTCCAAACATATTCATTAATTATTATTAATAGTGATTTCCAGGGAATTGATATTTGAAAGTTTTTTCAAATAGAAATTTAGACATTTTGTATGAATTCCCTGAAAGTGTGTTTGTTCCTCATCTCTTAACAGAATGTATGCTTTGAAAGTAAATATATATTTTATAATTAAAAAATAAAAAAATATATATAGAGAGAGAGAGAGAGAGAGACTACATTATGTTAAAATAATCATATCTAGGAGTGTACGTTTATATTGGTAATTACCAGTTTATAACTCCTGTAATTATAAACAAATAGAGAAAGTCCTTGCATCTAGTGTTCATAACTATACCCCTTGGTTAAGTGTTTTTGTTCATACAAAATATAGTTACTATATATTTAAAGAACAATGCCCAACCTCATACATTGTCAATTCTTAACTTGTTTTTCAGGATTTTTAAATGGAAGATTAATATTTGTGGCGTGCACTGGTATATTTATGAGAATTGTATGTCTTATAATGTACATATTGTTACTTACTGCAGTGGCCACTTGTTTGTTACTACTAATTTATTGTTTTGCTTTACAGTGCTTTGCCCTCAAGGAGCGCTATACAAATAAAATATACATACATACATACATACATACATACATACATACATAGTGGTGGTGATGGTAAGGGGCTTGATTAGAAGGTTTGCATTTAATTTATCGTTCATTAGGTTATACACTGTTTTTCTTTTGCTTTGCAGCAGACAAAGAAGGTGGCATCATTCCCAAGTTTTGTGGATGGTAAGGGACTTTTAATTGAACTTAAACTTTGTAATTAGATAATTCATTCCTGATGAACGATGGCTCTTTTACAATATGTTTTTATTTTAATTATTTATTTTTAAATGCAAAATATGTTAATGTGTGAATTTAACAAAACAAGATGGAAATGACTGATGTCTAACAGTTTTTTATTTTTAATTACCTCGTCTACAACAGGATTTGTCTGGGGACATTTATAACTGAGGACATTTGTTGTTTTTAAGGAACAGTAGCATCAAAAACTGAAATTACATCAAGGTAATGAAAAGGCCAATTTATCAAGGGTCGATTTTCACAATTCATGTGAGTTTTTTTAAACTCGAAATTCAAAAATTATCATTAAAATCGAATGTTTAAAAATCGGGTGAATAGGATCGACCAGGAAACTGAAATCAAATTTAAATCAAATTAGATTCGAGCTTTTAAAACTCGATTCGAGTTTTTTCTCTGAAAAAAACTTCAATATCATGAAGGCTGCAGACATCAACAAATTGATCCCTGGACCTCTCCCATTGACTTATACAGAAACTCAGCAGGTTTTAGTCTCATTTGAGTTCTTAAAGGGCCAGAGTATGATAAATCTTGAAAATTAAATTAAATTTTTTTTAAAAAACTCAAATCAAATTTGGATAGCTTTCTAGTCGAAATTGACAATTTTGGCCATAAAAAAACTCAAAAATTCAAATTCCAAATTCGACCTTTGATAAATCTGCCCCTAATGTCTGTTACTGATAAAAGTTGTGTGTTTGCTTCAAAAAGACTATTATAGTTTATATAAGTAAGCTTCTGCATAACCAAGTAGGCTGCCATTCAAGATGGAAAAAAGGATAAAAAGCACAGGTTACATAGCAGATAACAGACAAAACACCATTGTATTCTGCAGGGTATATCTGTTATCTGCTATGTAGCCTGTGCCGTTTATCCAAGGTAAAAGTAAAGTTCACTCTGGAGAACCACATTCGATTCAGTGTATTTTATTTAAACACAACATGTTTTGGACAGACATGTCCTTCATCAGCACCTGATGAAGCACATGCCTGTCCGAAACATGTTGTGATTAAATAAAATACACTGAATCGAATGTGGTTCTCGAGAGTGACCTTTACTTTTACCTTGGATATATTGTAGCTTGGATGGTGCCACTGACTCTGTTGTATAGAACCCTGATACATTTGGAGTGAGGGACCACCCGACAATCAAGAGCATTACCTGTGCCGTTTATCCTTTTTTTCCAGCTTCAATAGCTACCCCCATGGTTACACAAGTTATAGTTTACTTATATAAACTATAGTAGTCTTTCTGACACAATCACACAACGTTTACCAGTGCAGCATAACCGTATATTATATATTTATTGCTTAATAACACCTTTACTTTTTTGCTGTTACTATTCCTAGACAAAACAATGCTATATCTTATGCGGATAGTTCAAAGATTTGAATTTCCTCATCATAGGTTTAATTTATGAACATCAGTATTGAATTGAACCAGTTACCAATAACAAGTTATAAGACTTATGTGTTGGTTTTTTAAAATGTAGCTTAATTTTGATTGGCAGCTACACTACTACACTAATTAGAACTTATGCTTAATTAGCCTTTATGCCTGCAGTTTTCTCCTAACACGTCTAAATTGACCCTCAAATGACCTGATTGTTAACCCTAGGTCACTAAATATTTTGAGTAAAGGTTCATTTCTTTGGTGACTTCAGTCTACCTGATGATCTACTGTATGTGTTGCCAACCTAAATGTTTGGGGGTTTGTGTCTGTTTGTTAGTGACCCCTATGTCAGCTTCTTTAGACCTTGGGTCTAAGTTACGGATCTTGTACTTTTGTTTTAAAGGGTTGGGACGGATTCAACTTGAATATTTATTCATATATGAAAGCTTTGTATATAACTAGTACTATTATTAGTACTTAATAATTAATAGTACTATTAATAGTACTATTATTAAATAATACTATAACAAAATAATTATATTTGCTGTTTTACTTTTTTTCTAATTTCTAAAAGTAAGTAACAGACACTGGTTTCTCAGATTTTGAGTGTAATGTTCCTAAGTTGAGAGTATTCAAACATCAGCAGCATCTGATATGCACCAGCACAATATATATTTTCCTCTTATATACAAGACATGTTACATATCTCCTTTGGTTCATTAAAACAAAAATGAATATTTGTTTTAAATGCTATCAAATAATGTTTTTATAAAATAGGCGAAATTATTGTACCCTAATAAATTGTTTAGATTATTTTCTAGAGTTGCCCTTTATTATGCCAAAACATTTTGCTATTTCTATGCAAGCAATTGGATTTATGCCACAAAGAGAGATATGTAGCTGCTACTTGTATCAAACAACATACGTTTTAATGTTTTCTGTGGGCATATAACAAGATACTTGCTTCTTAGAAAGCAATTAAACACATTTCTAGACCAGTTACTGCAGTTTATATGAAAACTCAAGGAATAAAACACTCACCATTTCATTAGTTTACATATCCATTTCCCACAACATCTTAAATATTAGTTCATAAAATCACTCTCATTAGAAGTTTTGGTCCTTACATTGCAACACAAGTAAGCTCAATTGTGTTTTTTGCATGTGGTTTTGGCTTACTTTCTTTGTTCACACTCTTATGTCCCCTGCAGTTTCTTCTTCAAACTGACTAAGTTTTAAAGCATTTTTAAATTTCTTTGATCTGTATTCAGTATAGAATATTCACATTTTTAAGCCATTCTGAAAAAATAATTATTTATGCACTGTTAATAAAAGCTTGCATATTATCAAAGGACATAGGAAAAGCAAAAGCTTAATTGATATGTCTTGTATTAAATTATAGATGCTATTTATATTTTTCACTTTTCTGATGATGGTTATGTCTTGTTTTATTCCTATTTTAATTTTTTTTTTAGCTTACTGTTAATAATTCAATTTCAGTTTTAGGTTTGCCACAGACTTCAGTACTTATTACTGTAACTGTGTTTGGCATCCAAGGAAAAGTAACATGCCATTGCTGATATTTACTAAGATCCTTGCTACTAATATCTGTGCCACACAGTAGTTTGATAGACAGTGCAAAAGAGTCCATATATATATATGATTTTAGTGTTACTTCATTTAAAGGTGACATTTGAGGCAATGAGAAAATGTAAGTTTTGAATTGGATAGTTTTGTAAAATAACCCCAAATCATGAGCAGTTATTAGGGTTTATATAGGGTTTATATAAATCAATTAAATTAATCAAATACAATTCAGAAAAAAATGAACATTTTCAAGTTTATAGGCTTAAAAAACTCGAATTTGTAAGTTTACAAACTCAAAAACTCGAGTTAAAACTCGAAAACTTTAATTAAAGAAATGGCTACAGTATATGAACTCGCTAGCTTTTAGATGCCATTTTTTTTAAAATTTGAGTTTTCCAGTTTTTTTGAGGCTTAATAAACACCAGACATTCAAGTTTTTAAAATTATAATTCAAATTTGTGAATTCTATTTGCAAAAAAAATTGAATTGTGGCAATAATTAAAAATTGAACCATGATACAAAATCACCCCTCTAGTATTTGTAAGAAATCTAACTCCTCATAATGAGTTTTACTTGTAAAGATTACATTTTATGAGTATTGACTACTTCAGTTTCTCTGGATATATGATTTTAGTGTTACTTCAGTTAAAGGTGACATGTTTGAGGCATTGAGAAAATTTAAGTTTTGTATTGGATAGTTTTGTAAAATAACCCCAGATGATGAACAGTTATTAGGCTTTATATAAATTTGTTTTTTTGAAACCATAATTATTCAATAATGCATTTTATTCAGTTAAATTTTATAAGCCAAATATATGCCAAGGTTCCCGTGGATTTAACAGCATCTTTTAAGTGTAGTACATGATTAGTTCAGTTGATTCCTTTTTAGACATTTAAATTATTTCTTTTATTTATGTGTAAAAGTCATGTATCAGCAGATTAAAATGGAGCCTTTTCAGGGAGCACGCGTGTCCCTATGCATATGCCGGATAAAAGAGACTCTTTTTACTTTCACTTGGAAATTATATTGAGTTGTACCCTATGGGTTGGTATCTAAGATGGTGCGGTTATGACTCTCACAGAACATCAGCACCTTGAATTGTTTTGTTAAAGGGGAAGGAAACCTAGTCGGCCCAAACCCCCCACCCCCCCTCCCGTTTGTTGCCAACCCTCCCTCCTCCCCCCTGGCCTACCCGTCCCGCTGGGCAAATGCCCCTAACTTGTTACTTACCCTTCTGCGCAGGTCCAGTCCAGGGAGTTCACCGACGACATCTTCTTCCACGCGATCTTCTTCCTGCTTTGACCGGCGCATATGCAGTAGGAGCATTTTGCCGGTACGATCTACTGCGCATGCGCGGGACTTTTGGTGCATGCGCAGTAGATCCTTACCGGCGAAATGATCCTACTGCGCATGCGCCAAAACGCCGTTCACAGCAGGAAGAAGATCGCGTGGAAGAAGATGTCGTCGGTGAACTCCCTGGACTGGACCTGCGCAGGAGGGTAAGTAACAAGTTAAGGGCATTTGCCCAGCAGGACGGGTAGGCCAGGGGGGAGGAGGGAGGGTGGGCAACAAACGGAAAGGGGGGTGGGGGGTTTGCGCCGACTAGGTTTCCTTCCCCTTTAAGGCATGGACACAGAAATTACCCAGATATAGTCACTTCCAATTAGTAGATTGGATCTTCTGGTGGTATAATATGTGTAATTGGAAAGTTTTCTATTTATTTATTTCTCTGCAAGTTGTCTTTCTAGAAAGACTCTTGGAGGCAAAACTATTTAATTGAAGATCTTTAAAAGGTACAATGGAATTAGGTTCACACTACAAGAACTTGCATAGTGACCACTGCCAGTTTGCTGAAATGTATGTTTTATATCTTACAAGTTTTTCCAAAATCAAATGCACATAGAATTAGCACATAAGTAAATACACAATGTTTTGACCATTGTGAGAATTAGCATGCCTTTGTCAGAAATCAACACTAAAATATTGTTTTTTCAAACTGTGTATCTGTAGTTTTTGAGATGAACTCACAGAAGTAATATAGATTTATTCCCAGTACTTGGAGATGCAGTTGCTTTCAGAATTTTGAACAAAAACAAAAGATTTACTGTGGAAAACAAAAGTAATATAGATTTATATAAACAGAAGTAATATAGATTAATCCCAGTACTTGGAGATGGAAGATGCAGTTGCCTTCAGAATTTTGAACAAAAACAAAAGATTTACTGTGGGAACAGAAATGCAGCTATTCATGTCATTATCACAACATGATTATTCATCATAAAAACATGACAGTTCTAATTACAGTAGTTTGTTTTCCAGGGAGGGTTTTTGTTTACTGTATTGATGCCAATTACATTATAATGAGGAGATGGTTGATCTGTACTACTGGTGGCCTGTATACTGTCTTGAGAAGTTATGTTCTATTGTAGAAGTATGGACTTGCTACTGAAAGTTTCATTGATGTCATGTAGCCCAAAAGGTTGTTTATAATGTGAAATCAGCTAAAATCATAACTTGATTGTAGTTCACTTTATAATTTGACAACTCACTGATTTGGAATAATAAGCTCTAATTTTTATCATGTAGCAGCATTTGGCAGAGAAAAATAGATAGACGTAGGAGACATACTTCATGTCATTGGAAGCAAAGAAGGCATGCTGCTTTTGGCCCTGTGTCTGCAGTCAAGCCGGTTTGCTGCATATTAGAATTGACCTTTAAAACTCAGAATGACAATAGCTACTTGGTGCAAGAGGGTGACATTAGTATACATGTGAATAGCTAAGCAAAAGGAAATTGTCAATCAAGTGCTGTACAAATATTCATGTTGTAGAAGTATAATTTGTATTTATGAGCTTGATTTAACTAGATGAATAATTAGATTCCCATAGGCAAAAACATGAAAAGTTTCCTTGCGTTCCCTTTTGTTTTTTTATTATTGAAATTCCAGTTGAGTGAAGAAAAGAATCTCACTATTGCTGCTTTTTTCATGCTGGATGAAATAAACACAGAAGTTGAAAAAAGGTTCTAGATCCATAGATCATATTCTAATTTTGGAGAAGATAAATATAAAATGTGATGTCCGCAAACTTCTAGAAACGTAATTTTGACAGAAAATGGAAAACAATGTGGTTCCCATTGTCCCATTATAAAAAATAACCTAGTGACAAAGTTATGCACTCGTATTAAACAGGGCACACATCCATTAAAGTGAACAAAACACTATTGAAGTATACATATTTATTGGATTATTATTGAATAGCTGACAATTCCACAGTATGCTTTCTGACTGCAAAATAGTACCTAGTACTTGAAATGATCAACTATAAGTGACTGTATTATACAAATTATACAATTACACACCTTTTGCTGTAAAGACAAAACCTGATAAGTGAAGTTCAGATACTACTTTGTTCTAAAGAGCAATGCATGATCTCATGTCTTCTATAGGCCTATGATACAAGGTGCAGCACTTTAAAAAAAACTAAAAAAAACTTTATGCATCATTTAAATGCCAACAAATTGTATTGTATTTGTATATGCCATCTACAGAATTACATATTAAAAAAGAATTATACCCCCAGAATGAATGCTTAACCTACATGGCCTATTAAATAATCTTATCTATCTATAAAATGTGTGTATATATATATATATATATATATACACTGTATATATGTATAGTATATCAGCAAATATCTATTCATTTAGATGTTCTCTGTGCTGCCTCAGAGATTTCCTTACCAGAAATACTGCAACTCTAAACTTTGCCCATTAAAGGAAAACTTTACCCCCAAAATGAATATTTAAGCAACAGATAGTTTATATTATATTAAGTGACATATTAAAGAATCTTTGCAAACTGGTATATATATATATTTAAGTAAATATTGCCCTTTTACATCTCTTGCCTTAAACCACCATTTCTTCATGGTCTGTGTGCTGCCTCAGAGATCACCTGAACAGAAAGCGTTGAAGCAAAAAATATAAACTCTGGTTTATATACACATTGCAGTGTTTACACACAAGCTGTTTTATGCAAAATCGTTTTATAGAGACCTGCATTGTCCTGGGGAGGAGTATAGTTTTCCCTTAATTGGCTCATGTGACCTAACATCTAGTGTGCCTTTGGTTTGTTTGTGAGCAGCATGAATTCTATTATCTCAGGAGGCAGATACAGTTAGGCCCATAAATATTTGGACAGACAAATTGTTTCTGTTTTTGCAGCTTGAGGATGACTTGTTTCTCCTGCATGGACAGCTTCTTTGACCACATGTTGTCTGTTCAAGCAAAATCTTCCACATACAAGCACCCCCCCTCAAATCAACTCCAGGGCTTTTATCTGCTTCATCGATAGACATACAAAGGAATTGCTCACCTGCTTGAGCTTAGGGACCTACTCAAAATATACTGTATATATAGAAAATAACAGGATTTATTATACTTACTGTATAACCTAATTTGGTTTATTGTCTCTTTAAATAGCAATTAACCCATGGCAATCCGGGGCCCCAAGTCTATTATATGTATGAAAAGTACTTGGAACTGGAATTTACAGCGCAGTGACTCCACCTATGGAACACTGAGGAGCACACCTCAGGGGATTTCCACTAGGAAAAATAAAACACGCACAATTTGCAATAAAACATTTATGTAAAACTGTATTTAGTAACTGCAAATGCAATTAACACAATATCACTTTTCTCTGGGGTATCTGTGAGGACTATCAACCACTGGCACAGTCTCTCGATGCCACAGTCCCATACTCCACACCGGGTGGATAAATGTAGAATAAATCCAGTCAGTTTAATGTCCTTCCCCAAGAGCTCTTATGTCCCCAGGTAGCACTACCTGCCCCAAGGTACCTTTCCATTCGTTTATAAGCTCTGTTAGAAACCCTGTACATTTGACTCCAAAGTCAGGCACTCCCTCTCTCCCAAAGAAGGACTGGGGCGCCCAGCCAATCAGATGGCTCTCCAGCCTAAACTGGGCTGGGTGATGTCACAGACAGAAAAACAGGGGAAGGATTTATCTGATCCCCTACATTCACCTTTAAATCCATTTACCTGTTGTTGACAGGGGGACACAGGAGACAGTCTCTCCCCCCCCAGTCCACTGGCCAGTCAAAGACAGTTGCATTATTATATTTGTCCTATTGAAATTGATTTTGATATTGTACTTTCTTCTCTACAATGCAGCTTAAGCAATGGAAATCTCTGGTCACCAAATGTAATGTATAAGGTTCAAAGAGTTAATACAGGGAATTTTATATGAGTATAGGGAATAGGGAGTCATTCTAAATCAAATTTATGCTTAAAATCTTTTTTTTTTTTTTGTTCTGTATTTTGTTCTGCCACATCAAATAGTGCAGTGCATAAGTGAAAATAAGTTAAAAAAAAACAAAAGTCAAGGGCAGCAACCACAATGAAAGCATTCAATTATGACAGTAAATCAGAGGAAGTAAACTTTCTTTGAGTCTGTGCATTTTATAACACTTCAGGCTCACTGAAGTTTGAAATCAGAATTGTTTTGATCTTATCTAATTAGAATTCAGCATTTTCTGCAAGTTTATGAAACCTCGTTGATCAGTCAGTCATTGTATAATTACTCGGCTTGCTGTTTCTAAATGGTTTCATGTGTCTATGAATCTAGTTCCTGGCCCTTGTGAGCCTGAAGACCTGATTGATGGAATTATCTTTGCTGCCAATTTCTTGGGATCCACACAGCTGCTGTCAGAACGCAACCCATCCAAAAACATCAGGATGATGCAGGCCCAAGAAGCTGTCAGCCGTGTCAAGGTAAGAAGCAGAGCCGCTTTCCTTACCCAAGTAACCTACTTAATTACTTTGCGTTTCCCATGATTTTCAAGAAACACAAAGAAGGCAAAATGGTAATTTCTTAGAATTAATATTAATTACCATTTAATAAATATACTGGAGTTTTACAAATGTGTTAATATACAAATGTAATCCATACTTTTATTATATAATGATGAACTAGGGATCCCCAGCCACTAAAAACCTTTTGGCATACCACTTGGGTTTTTCGGGTAAGGGATCCCATACCTGTATAATTCATGCTCAGGCACTAGAAGGATGCACCCCTTGCTTCTGTGGTAATCAAGTTGTTCTTTTTTTCATGTTATGTATAAGTAATGCAAATAATCATTTCTATTATGAGCTTTTTCCTATCCTTGGCTTAAATCAACAAAATGTATTGGTAATGGGCTATCATTGTGCATCTGAATCTCAAAGTTGTTGTATTCAGTTCTGTGGATTCTTAAAGGGGTTGATGTTCAATTTGTTGTTGTTAAAGGTGGGAAGGTAATTGCTCTAAATTCTGCTTAATGTCTTTCTGATACATTTCATATCATATAATATCATATAATATACTATAATGTCCATGAACTTCCTGCATCAAATTGATATTTTTGTGTCTAAACTTAAGTACAAAAACAAAATGGGAAGTATGTTCATAATGTCAAATTATTTCATCCCACTCAGTCTTTATAGAAATCTAAGTAATACAGCATTTATATTTAGCAGGGTAGCAGCTGGTATTTGTGTGTGGGCTTTCCTTGCCATTTTCTGGACTTGTATTCTAATACTTTACTCTCTTTTTCTGTGTGCTACACAACTTTCTTCTTTCTGTCATGTTGCTGCCTGTTCAGAGGATGCAAAAGGCTGCTAAAATCAAGAAAAAAGCGGTGTGTAGAATATTTCATTTGATTTAGCCCATTTGCTGACTTTTTTTCCATTATAAGATAATAATTTGTGCTGGCTTGATTGTATGAATTCTAAATTGTTTTATTATCATTTGATTAATGGTCAGCTGTAGAAAAATGGCCTTGTCAAATACAGTTCAATGCATATTGAGTAAAAGGATTTGAACGATAAAGCACTATGGACATATTTTGCCTTTACGAGACAGAAAATAACAAGTCTAGTGGCATTTTCACTTTGTTATAAAAGTGACTGACAGAATTTATATAAAGGTAAATACCGTCAAAAGTGAAAATCATTGTGTTTCCAAGAAAGCAAAGCATGTCATTGATTAACTGGAAGAAGATGTTGCTTGTCAGGCAGAACACAGAAGACCTACTGAAATTGCAGAATACCAATGCATCAGCCAGTGTGGGTGCCTGGATACAATCTAATTGTCACATATCAGGATAGCAATACATATATTCTTTCAGATTTGGTGGTGTAAAACCATTCAAGTAAAAAAAAAAACAGCAAAAACCTAAACATAAATATATTTGGAAAAAAGACTAACCTAAACCCCTAGGTATGATTATGTGTCACACTGTATACACCAGACCTGCAATGGTAGTTGTTAAAGATTTACTGAGAGTGACTGTCAACTAAAAGCTCTTAGCTTGTGAAATCACTGTGCCATCTTGCATCTACTGATTTACTCATTTACTGATACTGATTTAATATCCACACATTTTTAATGGTATATTTTTTGTCTTTTTAACCAAAACAACAACAGGATTTCTTCCACTGTTTTAAAAGGCTTTCAGCAGTCCCTGCTAGTTTCTATGTCTCCCAGTTAATCCCTCTTTACTTGAGGCATGCTGTTTGTTGTACTTCTGCAGCTTATGAGCCACAGGATGATGGTTAACAGCTTGCTCCACAGTATAGCCTCTCAAACCTTTCCTAAAGCCCCACCAACATTTCATGCATTATGAGTGTCCTCACAGCAGCAAACATTAATGACTAAATGGACATACTTTTCCATGTATGAAAGATGCCTCATATAAAAGTAATGCTTTTATAAATTATGTTTAAAATGTAAACAAAAGAAGTCATAGTTTCATTTGAGTTTTGAAGATGAGGTTGCTATGTCAGAGCAACCAATATGGTCACATGAATAGATATTTATGCAGATATATAAGGCTTTTGGTTTATTCTGACTGATAAACTAGTGATGCTGCTTGTATAGCCATGAAACATATTGGTGGCTAGGTCTGGGAAGCTTTGATTTACAGTTTAGAGTTTGATTTTCCCATAAAATTCTAATGCTGTTCCATTCACCCTGCCCAATTATTGCTCAGCTGTACTCCAGTATGCTTTGGGCCCCTTTGTCTCGGTACTCACCTACTTATAGAAAAAATGATTCAAATTAAAATACAGTATACTTGTAATGTTGTATGTAATGTATTCAAGTTGACAGTCACGTGAACAATAATGAATGGTAAATTGCTTTAAACCTAGGGAATAATAAGGTGCATGCCAAAGAATATTCCCCAGCGTTGGATCTTGTTTATATGGCAACTAAAGTGCCAAAGTGTTGCTATATTCTCCTCTTAAATGACGGGGAAATTCGGTCTCAGAGGCTGCATTAATATCCACAAAATATAGTGGCTGATAGGGTTGAGTCTGTGAGTAACATGTGGTCCTACCCTTGCCTCATTCTTTGTCCCTCATTCGGGAGGCACAAGGAAGAAGTGCCAGAGGATGCAAGGAATGTGGGAGTTCCTTTGCTTAACACCTTCTCTACTCTTACCTACAGTAACAGGACAAATGTACAACATGTATAAAACAAATTAAAAGAAGGGTGTGCTCCTCTACTTTAATCCTTATAAAACACTTCTTTATTATTAATTAAAACATACAAAATTGCAGTGATCATTTGCTCATCAGATAGCAAGTATATAGAGCCCAACACATTTCTTCACTTACTGTGACTTCCTTGGGGAGAACAATCATAATCATTTCAGTATCTAGAAAATCTAGAAAATGAGTGTCAAGTAGTGATGGACGAATCTCTCCGAAAAATCGTGAAATCAGAAAGTTCAAGAAAAAAATCGAGAAATTCTAAAGTTTTCACTATAAAATCGAGCAACTAGGACCTTTTCACAAAAAAATCGTGTAAGTCGAAAGTTTTCATGAAAAAAACACGGGAATTCACCGCAAATTCGTGCTAGGTGAATTTATTCGCCCATCACTAGTGTCAAGGTACATGGAATATTGCTTAAAGGAAGTCTATACCCCCAAATTTTGTATTAAACAGCTCAGACGTAAAACCCTTCTTTATGTAAATAAAAAAAATCCTAATAATATACTTTTTAAAGTAGTATGTACCATTGGGTAATCCTAAATAGAAAATTGCCATTTTAAAAAACAAGAGCCACCCCCTGGGATCTAACGATGCACAGTTCACACAAACAAACCAAACAATCAAACTGTACATGTTAGGTCATATGACAGATAGAGTTTGCTTCCACAAAAGCTCAGTTAGAGCTGTAGTATTTCTGGTCAGGTGATCTCTGAGGCAGCACACAGGCCATCGCGAAATGCTGATCCAAGGCAAGAGATGTAAAAAGGCAATATTTACTTATACAGTATATGCCAGTTTGGTAAGATTATTTAATATGCAACAGATAATTTAATCTGTTACTTAAGCATTTATTTTGGGGTATATAGTTTTCCTTTAATTGAGACTAAAGTCCATAAACTAGATTTCAGTTAAATTTATTAAAAAAGCCTTTATTTTTCAGCTTGGCAGTTCTTACAGTTTCTGCACCAATGAGGGTGCAAAAATATTCACAAAATAACTATGTTGTTGCTATCATTAATGTAATTTTATAGCTATATTATTACCTAAATAAAATTCAGTGAGCTTCTTGGCCAGATAATATGCAGGGGTTAATTGTCCAGTGATATAGCCATGTCTATTATATTGTGTGTTTTTCATAGATGAGAAAATATCAGAGTTTCGTTTTTGTAAGAGAAACCAAATTGTAGTTTAATGTATTTTGCTTCCACACTGCCTTTCAATTCCCTTATATCTTCTTTGAAGGAGAAGAACATAAAAGGCAGAATGCTGCAGTTTATTATTTTAATGCCATCCATAATATTCTATATTCTGCATGGTTTACTGTAGTTGCAGTAGACAATTAGGTTGTCATTTTTAGAACAAAAAGTAGTTATTCATTGTGAAGGAAATATGCAATCCCTGTGAATGACTTTGTGTGAAAGCAACTGTCAGAAACATAGCTTTAAATATTCCAGAAATTGTAGAAACCTTTAGGCACAGAAAATGTAAGCATTTTATTTATTTATTATATATATTGTTTAATATGGTGCAAATGCATCTTTATTACTAACTTAGCAGAAATGTATTACAAGTGACCAGCCCATCCACTATCAAAATAATATTATGGTTTGGTTTTCATTTTGTTTTGTAAACCTTAGCCCAAGCAAATGATTGGAAATTACAAAAACATATTGGATGTGCTTCTGTCTATGTAATTGTCTTTCTATCACCGTTCTCTTTAGATAGTGCTTAAACAATTAATGAAACATTAATCATGTGCATATAAATCCCAAATGCACAATATGTATAATTTAATACATATACATCTAAATATAAGTGGTAATGTGCTTTTAGAATCTCACATTAAGTGGCTTGTATGACTAATTTTCGGACCGTAAGCTGGAATTTAGAATATACACAAGCAGAATCCCTTTTCTGCTGTATACTACATTTGCAAATCTTCCTTGTCAGGATTATTCAGATAAGCTATTTTAGATGCTTTATTAATGAAAATGTCCGTCTTGGGAACAGTTCTACACCTCCTGTCACTTATAGGTTAACTGAGTTATTTCTGTGCTGTACAGATTTCTTTTCCAAATGGTAGGCCTTCATTTTAATGATCTTTATGTGAATACTGTATATGTGGCACAAGTGTGTCTAAGGTAGGCAGGGATGTGGGTAAAGAGGTTTAAAGGAAGACAGGAGAGAGTCAGAAAAGCCTGAAAAAGACAGGCCAGGGGAAAGGCAACAGTCACAGCTGCAAATAGGGTAAAATGAATATTATTTAAAAATGGTTGATGGCTTCTAACTTTTTAAATGCATAAAATTGCATTCTACAATACATTTAAAATAACTTCAATTGTGGCTTCAAATATTTTTTTTACTGAATTTTGAAATAAACATACCTTTGATTAAAACAGGTATTAGAGTATCAAAACCTTTTAATGTCATGCTATTCAAGTAATCTGTACATGTAAAAACAAATGTGTATATATTCTCTCTGTTGACTCTTTTAGAGTAAAGTATAAATGTCTGCGAATAGCAAAAAATTAATTTGTATCAACATTCATGAATTTGAGAATCAGATTCCTGTCTTTGTCAGTAGAGGAATCTTGTGTTTAAGTTACTGTTTCAGAATCGAATTGTTTCTTAAAACAGAGATTTTTTTTGGTGTGCACTATTTGTAGTTGCAGCCATAACTAGATATAAGAAATGTATATAGTAACACTATTTTGCTCTACCTTGACCACAGTCAATGGATAATATTCCATATTTTACCATAAACCCAAAGCTTTTGGCCAATGCCATAGAAATTAATGAATGTCCTGCTCAATTAAGGACAAAGGCAGCAGGGTCGGGGAATTATCAATCTTTGTATCATTCTAATTGTGTAATAATATCACATAGAGATGCTATAACTTTTTAACTTTTAGCAAAGCAGACAGAGTTGGGCATGCAACTATACCAAATTCCTACCAAATTTCTTTCTGACCAAATTCATTCTGTTTTTATGTTCTTATTTCCATAAATAACGAGAATAAATCTCTTTTCTGTATAATATGTGTTGACCTCTGCAGGAAATCTGACCTCCAAGTCTGACTGCTTCAAAAATCATTATGCTTGCAACTGCTTCTCACCCCATCATGTGTTTCTTTTCTTTCCTAAGTTAAGCCATTTTTATATATACCATAATTAGCCTAGCAGAAGGCAGGGATTTAATTATACTGTAGGTTTTCTACATGCTTTATGTTTACTGCACAGTAAAGTGCATTATCAATATATAGCTATTAAGCTCAATTACAAGGCCCAGTGAGTATACACTTTGCTCTGAAAGACAGACCCTTCTTAGTCTCTATTCATTACTGCTCTTTAAGTGGGGGGGCAGTAGATGTGATCTATTTGGATTTTGCCAAAGCGTTTGATACTGTGCCCCACAAACGACTGCTTTCTAAACTAAGGTCTGTTGGGCTTAAAGGAGAAGGAAAGCCCCAGGGCGCAAAACCCCTCCCCCCTCCCCTCCGTTGCCCCCCCTCCCTCCTCCCCCCTGGCCTACCTGTCCCCCTGGGCAAATGCCCCTAACTTGTTACTCACCCCTCTGCGCAGGTCCTGTCCACGGAGTTCACAGTCGCCATCTTCTCCCACGCGCGTCTTCTTCCTGCTCTGACTGGCGTTTTCTGGCGCATGCGCAGTAGGAACAGTTACCGGTACCGCTCTACTGCGCATGCGCCGAATGTCAAGAAGTGAAATCGGAAAACTTCGTGACATTTGGCGCATGCGCAGTAGAGCCGTACCGGTAACTGTTCCTACTGCGCATGCGCCAGAAAACGCCGGTCAGAGCAGGAAGAAGACGCGCGTGGGAGAAGATGGCGACTGTGAACTCCGTGGACAGGACCTGCGCAGAGGGGTGAGTAACAAGTTAGGGGCATTTGCCCAGGGGGACAGGTAGGCCAGGGGGGAGGAGGGAGGGGGGGCAACGGAGGGGGGGAGGGGTTTTGCGCCCTGGGGCTTTCCTTCTCCTTTAATGAAGTCGTTTGCACATGGATAGGAAACTGGCTACAGGATCGGGTACAGAGGGTGGTTGTTAATGGTACATTCTCTACTTGGAGTAAGGTTCTTAGTGGGGTCCATCAGGGCTCGGTATTGGGCAATTTTTTTTTAACTTGTTCATTAATGACTTAGGGGAGGGTATTGTAAGTAATGTATCAGTGTTTGCAGATGACACAAAACTATCCAGCCCAATTAATTCCATCCAGGATGTGACATCCTTGCAACATGATCTTGACAAACTGCCAATCTGGGCAGCTAAGTGGCAGATGAGATTAAATGTTGATAAATGTAAAGTCATGCACCTGGGATGTAAAAATATCCAATACACTTATTCCCTTAATGGGACTGCACTAGGCAAATCCATTATTGAAAAGGACCTTGGAGTCCTTGTAGTTGACTTGGCTGTAGCAAGCAATGCCAGTCGGCAGCATCAAGGGCAAATAAGGTCTTGAGCTGTATTAAAAGGGGCATTGATTCACGGGAGTAGGGGTCATTCTTCCCCTGTATAGAGCACTTGTAAGGCCCCATCTAGAACATGCTGTAAAGTTTTGGTCTCCATCACTCAAACAGGACATTATTGTATTAGAGAGAGAGGGTGCAGAGAAGGGCAACTAAGCTGGTGAAATGTATGGAAAATCTTAGCTATGAGGAAAGACTGGCCAAATTGGGGATGTTCACGCTGGTGAAGAGGCGCTTAAGGGGTGATATGATGACTATGTATAAATATATAAGGGGATCATATAATAATCTCTCTAATGCTTTATTTACCAGTAGGTCTTTCCAGCTGACACGAGGTCACCCATTCCAATTAGAATAAAAGAGGTTCCGCCTAAATATTTGGAAGGGGCTTTTTACAGTGAGAGCTGTGAAGATGTGGAATTTTCTCCCTGAATCAGTTGTACAGGCTGATACATGAGATAGCTTTAAGAAGGGGTTGGATAGCTTTTTAGCAAGTGAGGGAATACAGGGTTATGGGAGATAGCTCATAGTACAAGTTGATCCAGAGACTAATCCGATTGCCATTTTAGAGTCAGGAAGGAATTTTTCCCCCTCTGAGGCAAATTGGTGAGGCTTCAGATGGGTATTTTGCCTTCCTCTGGATCAACTGGCAGTTAGGCAGATATAAAAAAAAAAAAAAGGTTGAACTTGATGGATGTGTGTCTTTTTTCAATCTTACTTACTATGTTACTATGTAATAGTGACTTTATCAAAGGAAGGGTGTAGAGTATATTCAGATAATATCTCTGACATTTGTAAAATTAATATAGGCCCATCTACAGAATGATGAAATGGGCTTCGGCTCTTTGGCGGCACATGCTTTATCAATGGCACTGATTAAAATATCAGACACACTCTGGAAAAATTGTGTGTCTCTATATCATCTATCTATCTATCATCTATCTATCATCTATCTATCTATCTATCTATCTATCTATCTATCTATCTATCTATCTATCTATCTATCTATCTATCTATCTATCATCACACACACATAGACACACACACAACCATATATACAAACACACATATATACTGTAGTAAGTTTGTGGAATCCACAACAGACATATTCTTCTTTTTAAGGCAGTTTATTTAGACAGGTTACTATTTCAGCATACCAAACATAATCATAAAAATTAATCCTGCTCACTTGGCTCTACCGTCACACATTTGGTGAGTTATTTCATTAACCCGGGCCCCTTGTGGACTACCAGTAAGAAAACACATATACTGTCATCAGCCCTTTTCTCACAATACTTTTTAGGGGGGTTGTTCGGTCTTTTCACAATTCCATGATGACTTATACTCTTAGTTGCTAGGCTAAAGGCTCCCTCTGCTTCTTGCTATAGCATGCAGCAAGAAAGCCCCTCTGGGAGTTCACAGATAGGTATAACCAGGGAATCCATCAGGGGGAGGAGAGTTGTAGGGGGCCCAGAGGGTAAGGGCCACGCCACACTTACTTGATTAGCCGGGCCCCCCATCTTTCTGAGAGCTGCTGATGTTTGTACGTTTAAGGGGCCATGGCCACTAATTTTCTTATAACGTGGGGGGGGGGGGGTTCCCTGGCCACCAATTTTTTTTCTCATGTGGGGTCCTAGCCACCAATATTTTTTAATGGGGGGGGCCCTGGCCACAAATGTTTTTTTATGGAGGGCCCTGACCACTAATATCTTTTTATTTTTTATTAACATGTGGGAACCCTAGCCACCAATATTTTTTTTGTTTTTTTACTGTGTGGTGGGGGGCGGACCTGTGGGGTGGGGAAGGCAGACCTGTAGGTGGGGCTTGCGGTGGGCACAGCCCAGGGGGCCCAGGAAATTTTGTCGTATGGGGCCCCTGTGATTTCTGATGGTGGTCCTGGGTATACCCAGACACACACAGAAGGCTTTGGTTGTAGGATGTTTTCAATACATTGTAGAACTGCCAACTTTGCTCCACATGGCTGTGTCAAAACCATAGTGCATAGGATACTCTCTGGCCTGCTATAGATGGCACCCTCTAATGTTAGCAGTGCTGCATAACAATGAACTTCAATATAATAAACTGAATAGAAACTCTAGAATGCCTGTGGAAACTGAACTCCAGTATGTGAGCTGGATCGCTGGAATGGATTACCTGGCTTTTCTATTTCTTACAGAAAACGTAAGCTTCCAGGGCCAGATGGCAAAAACCTTTAAACATTCTCTCTTTTGCAACATCTCCCTTGAAACTTACATGTCCCACTATGGAGATCTTAAAGGGAATACTCAATTTTGGCCACTCTCTTACAATATATACACCTATGGCAGTTAACCAACATAAGACTACATTGCCCATCACAAAATTGCACCTGTCAACCAAATCCTTACCTGGTGCGTACATCTGATTCTGGTATCTGTAGAACTGCAGAGTGTAACAGGAAAAAAAAATCACACACTTACTCCATATACTGTACCAGACCTCTGTTTGGCAAATAGCCTTGTGCTAGTTGAGACGAGGTCAAAATCAAAATAAAGTGGCAAACTTCAATTTTGCATATATGTAATGAATTAATCAAAACATAATGGGGATAAAGTGTCTGGTGCTTTGTTAATTTTAATGTTAATGGAGATATTCATGTGAATTGATTTTAACAAATGTATTTATAAAATCATTGATAAGGAATTTTATGAATAAAGTGACTATTTCAGAAAGATGAAGATTAAAATTACAGATATGCAGCACAGTATGTAGGTTACACAAATTCTGGCATGGCTCTGAATTATTTCATCTTCCCATTTCCAGAGCTGTGTGTTAGAATGTGATCTGATGCTATGATGTCTCTTTTCATTATGTAACAGCAATGCTTTCATGCACATATTTAATCATTCATTCACTGCCTTTACATTTGAACATGTTCTACACTGGACTTCATTAAAGTAATACCAAGTATAATTTATCAGTTCATGCAGGTTTTATATAAGACACACTTTAATATTGTGATGTTCATGCTCTACATTTTTACTTACACTCCAGTGCTAAAATGATTTGATGCAAGGGCCAATGTAATAACAGAAATTATGTTTGCTCAAGTTCTAGCAACGCATAGGAAACAATCCAAAATAAGCAATATGTTCTATATAAATGTAAATATCTTATTATACTGCTATATTTTCCTAGACCTAGTACACACTTTTGTAATTGCAAGATGTAAGATGCAAGATGTAAATTCAAAAACTATTTTTTGTTTAATGTTTAAATTTTTAATTATAATAATATAATTATATTAATTATCACCTCATGCATACTTGTAAGTAGGTATGACTTGGCTTTTCCATACACCAAATTTTAAAGAACATTTATTCTTATATGTATAGACTATGCTTAATTATATATTCATTTATATGCTCAGAATATGTATTTGTTCTGGAAAGCCATGAGTAATGAGATATATTGGGAATAAACACATTACACAAAAGGGGGCTTTAAAGTCCCAGAACATCTTTCCCCAATTATTTTGCCTGAAAGCCCAAGACCATTATACTTGTGTTCCTTAAACTGGGACAGCAGAATCACTTGTTACAGGGACAAGTCATGTGAGATTAGTGCAGACTTTCCATACATGGGAGCAGTTGCTTCTGCTACATAGAACCTATTTTAGTGCAGATGCGTTGCATTTTACTTGTTGCAGTTAGGATTTTTTTCTCTGGAGATAGTGTCTTGTAAATATTTTTTTATAATTTCAACCACTTTTCTATAACTTCTGTGAATTTAGAGTGTGTTGCTGATAAGTTTGTTTGGGAGAGGTTTTAATAAATCACTTATGTTTATTCATTCATACAGATTGAAAAGACTGAATTTGGGGTCACGAGGAAGCATACATTACTTAGTCTGGCATAAAATGTATACATGACCCATGTATCTATAATTTTAGTAGTGATTCTTGGTGATAATGGTTAGAGGCTGGTTGGAAACTGGCTTATGTAATAAGACACAAAGTTTGCTACAGGCCAATTCATCTATAGCAACCAATTAACTGATAGTATTTACTGGTAACCTGTTTAAAAGCATCTCATTGGTTGCCATGGATTACTGCACCCGGGAAAATTTTGCATTTTTTATGACATAAAAAGGGTATATTAAATACAAGATTGTGCACAACAGACAATATCTGTGCACTTAAAAAAGGAAAGAGAATAGTTTCCCTGAGTTTATACCGTCCATTCCTTTACTGTAAATACACCACATAATAAATCTGCACCTTAATGTAGGACTCACTTTTTCAAAGGCACATGGTACTTAATAGGAGAAAGTAAAATGTGTGCAATAGTGGGCGAAAAAGTACTTAAGTATAGGGTAAATGCTACACAAAATGCATAGAACCCTTATGCTTTCTGATTGTGATGCCACACCAAAAAAAAGTGATTTTTCTCCTCAAAATGTATAAATAGTTTAGGACTATATATAGTTTAGGACTCTTTTTTTAAATTAATGTAAATCTAACACTTCTTATCATTGATATGTATGTTTTTTTCTTTAGAACTCTGAGGGAGATTCACAAACATTAACAGAAGTCGATCTTTTCATATCAACACAGAGGATTAAAGTATTAAATGCAGATACCCAGGTATGTAAGATTGGGTGCTTTTCTGTATGCTTTGGTTATTGCTGCTTCTGAAAATGTATGCTTTAGGCTAAACTAGTGTTGCCACATCTCCCCCCCCCCCCATAATATAAGCTTTTGGGTCATGGGCTGGCCAGGATTCAGCTGGGGGCAGGGTTGTGATGTCAAAGGGTGTGGAAATGGTTAAGCTTGGTGGGGAAATGGGTGGAGCATATGCAAGCCTATGGTTATAAGGGTTAATCAGCAGTGCAGAGGATCAGGGACAGGAAGAAATGGATAGGGTATTACAAATTTACCGGCAAGTATATTACCAGTAAATGTGTAATACCGTCCCTAACTGATGATTTACCGACTAGGCCAGGCAAATACCAGCCAGGTGGCAACTCTAGGTTCAAAATATTTATACAGTTATATAAAAATAATTTAAGATCCTTATTTCTAAATTTACATTACTGCTGGAAAAATTTTAAAACTGGTTTGTTACAATAATATGGCCTTGTTGACACTTGGAC
This sequence comes from Xenopus petersii, assembly GCA_038501925.1. Lineage (NCBI taxonomy): Eukaryota > Metazoa > Chordata > Amphibia > Anura > Pipidae > Xenopus > Xenopus petersii. Next base: position 79,503,905 of record CM076677.1, read on the forward strand.
TGGCATCACTTTTGACAGTAGATTTAGATCTTTAAAATACCTCTTTAAGACTAAAATGCACCCCCCTTATAGAAACAAAATACAACTGCTATTACCCAACATAATCTTACCAAACAGAACAGGGAAGCTTGGAGTCATTTATGGCTAGCAAATTAAGTTTTCATAAAAAGATAATTTGAGGTGGAAAACATGAAGTTCAGATATTCAAATATCCTTCATCTTGGATAAATCCCATACAGTGTTTCTTATTTAAACTGGTTTGTATAAAAAGTACCTTGCAAAAATACTCATACTTTTGTACAGCTCTCACAAATAAGATTTTCAGTCATTGCTAATAAAACACATCCCTACAACATATTCCACCTCTGCTTTTCATTACCAAGAACTGGACATCTGGAAGTTTAAAAGATTACAACACCCTCAAGCACTTCTTAAAAGTATGCAATTAAAATTCGCAATACGCAATTTGAAATTCGCAATGCAATAACCATTGCAAAATGCAAATTTTTATTCTTATTTGAGCAAATAGTTTTTATCTTTGCGACTTTTATTACATTCCCCCATTAATGTTTCAAACTGTGGTAGTTCAGTTTTATTTATTTTTCATTAGATTACATTCTAACATAAAACAATCTCACAATAAAACACAAATTTAGTTTTTTTTATTCTGAATTTTAAGAAAAACGTCTGACAGCAAACAATATGTTTTTGTTACTACTATAAACTGTATATGCACAGTGTTCTCATAAAATAAGTGGCAGGTGCCTCTGCATATGGCATCGTCTTGTTGAGTTAATTAAATATGTTAGATAATTATAACTGCTGATACATTCATTAAAAATAACAAACTTTTCACTGGAGCAGGTGGTGTTTTTTGTATATTGCAGTCAACTCTCTAGATACCGATTGTCTAAATAGCTACCATTGTGAGCATATGCATTCATTTTTTCTTTTATACTCTATAAATTAGATGGTTTCTAATGTTATAAAAAAAGAATCCATGACTAAGTTACTAAGCTGGATAGCAACTTTGATTTCTATAGAAATGTGGAGTGTTTTCAGTTGGTTCAGTACCACTACTGCTTACCACAGTTCCTTATCTGAAATCTATGACTGATTTTCGCTTTACCCTATAGACCTGTTTACATACAGCCAAGCTTACTTTACTTTATTCCATCTTGTTTAGTACTGATTATTCTGTTTAATATTGCTAACACCCATTAATCTTATCTTGGCTAAAACAGGCCTTCCCAAGCTAGTAAACATTAGATTATGAGTCACACTGGACTCTCTCCTCCAGATGGTCCTTTGTCAAAGGAACAGTACCACCAAATGAGTGTTTTAAAGGAATGACAATATAATGTACTGTTGTGCTGCACTGGTAAAATTGGTGTGTTGGCCTCAGAAACTCTACTATAGGTTACTGTATATAAACAAGTTGTTGTTTAGTCTTGGGGGCAGCCATTCAAACACAGGGTACAAATAGATAACAGATAAGGACTAAAGAATACCATTGTATACTACAGCATTTATCTGCTACCTGCTGTGCCTTTTCTCTATTTTTAGCTTTGAATGGCTGCCCCAATGGCTACACATGAGCTTGCAAACAAAAGTTTTTTTGTCAAAGTTTTAGTAGAATTAATCATTGATAATCATGTCAGATACAGTGGTAGGTAGAGCAGGGTTCTGTGACACCACTGTGGAGACTTATAGGTTTAAAGGTTTACCCTTAGCCTCCAGATCCCCCACATTAGAAATGGATTAGAGGGAAAAATATAGCCAAAATCCCTCTTCAGCACTGACCTTCCTTCACTTAAGGCTAACAGAGCCTATATAGATAGATAGATTTTCCAGCTATCAATACTTAGAGCATATGCTGCTCTTTTTAGCTTTTCCTAAATATCTTGAGTTCCTACAATGTACTATGAGAAAAGCTAGTCCAATAACTGACTTTACCTCATTCAAGTGGTCCCTGTTTTCCCCAACTTTCACTAGAAGGGTTGTCCCGCAAGGACAGAACAGTTTCATTGGACATTGTTGATCCCAGACTCTCCAGTTAGCAGAGGAAGGCAAAAGAGAAAAAAATCACCCCTTTCCAGACACTATAGTAAAATGTGACAAGGAGTGGATACTATTCTCACTAATTTGAGTCTGGTGCCATCTCTTAAAAACTTGGTTTACTTAATAAATTCTAGTGCATAGGGGATAAGGGAAAGATGAATGGAGGTACACAGCAAGAAAATAAAATGGGTCTATTTTAGCAAGGCAGTCCAGACATGGTTGCAGGGGAGTGTTGTGACGTGAATTAATTTTATGAGCATGGAATATCTCTGTACTTTCTATGAAATGCAATTTGTTAAGCTTTACATATACATTGGATATTGGTCTGACTTTATCCATTTTGGCACTTAGACACCACACAGAATATAGAAATTTGTTTTCTAAAATATTTCTTTTCAACAAAGTTTGTGCATTTTCAAGAGCTTAACTTCCTTGTTACAGAGACATCTTAATAGTCAAACACTGCATCAAAATGACATGAAGCTAGAAGCTAACAAAAGCTAACAAATCAAGAGAAAATTACAGCACTGGAACCATAAGACGGATAAAACCGCAAACTATAAAAGCCATCTTTGTGCCAAAAGACCATAGGACATTTCATAGCTGTTCATTCTCTTGATTGCAAAGTCACAAGATGTTTGACAGTCCTAAAAACAAGCATATAAAAGATATGTCTCACCAGGAAAGTAATTTGAACTCAGGAGGAAAACAATGGAGCATTTCAATATATATATATATATATATACACACACCATGGATTGATTTTTTTTCTGTGGATGAATGAATTGAAAGAAGATATGTCAATTCTAGACTGGGGAGGTGTTAGGGCCTTTCGAGAAATGGAAAAGGATTTTAGTGCTGCACTGCCCATTCCTCCACTGTGCTGATTAAATCTTCATCCTTGTAGAAATTGTTCACAAATTTACAAAAAAAATCTCTGTTGTAAATGTGCTGGAAGCAGTCACTTGTAGGGTCAGTGATACCTTAAACTGTCAGATCCATAGCAGTTGCACCCAGATGCTGCTTCTAAAAAAGGTCAACGTTGTCCCTCTCTGAACCTGTCCCTTTATTGCACATTCTCCTTATGTCCCTTTGTCACTTAGGAATAAAACATCCTTGTTGAAGAAATAGTACTGATTTGCTAAATGAGCCCACAAGTACACTCTAGACAGATTAAATATAATACAGTTTAATCATACTATGATTGTACTACATTACACATTACCTCTTGTGAGACCTCTGCAAAGAATGACATATGGGCAGTTTGATTACAAATAACTGAATTGCTTGACTATAACAGTCTCTTTAGTCATATACCACATGAAGCATAGCTTTCAGGAGCATATAAAAATGTTTTATTACTATTAATTGAAAACCATTGGGAAAGCTACATTTTCTTCTGCTTAAGAGAAACCCAATGAAACAAAATCAAATTACTTTTATGGGATTCTGTGTTTAAAAATCGAAATATTTGTACGTCTTGTTTCATTTCTAACAAGGCAAAAGATAATAATGCTTAAACATAGGCACCGTTAAAAAAGGAACTGTGTGGGTGTGGCAGCACACATCCCGATGTTTCAATGCATTTGGACGTACGCATATTGTGGTGTGCCATCAGTGCTGAGCTTTTGGAGCCAAATTTTAATTTTTTTTTCCTTTTCTTTGTCCAAGATGGCTCTCTTTGTTACAGTTCCTGCCTTAGCTTAGTTCCTCGTTCCTGACTGATTGCTCACTGCCTGCCCTTACTCCTTGCCTGCCTTGACCACATCTTTATTGAACCCTTATCTGTACCATGTTCTGGATCAATCTCCACTGTGTCCAGGTTCTCTCTTTCAATCATCAGTGGAAAGTTCAGTACTCTTCTTTCTAACTAAAGAGTACAATCTTTTATCCAGTAACAGGGTTCCTGCTACACAGATTGAGAAACTCTCAATGTATTCTGAATTGTTTTGTCTATTTATGCCATATGAAACAAAACATATTTAGAATCAAAACGTACAACATTTTTGGCTTGTTTTCTCTGTTTAGGAAACAATGATGGACCATGCACTACGGACAATCTCTTACATTGCAGACATTGGCAACATTGTTGTTTTAATGGCCCGGCGTCGCATGCCTAGATCGGCCTCCCAGGACTGTATAGAAACAACACCAGGAGCCCAGGAGGGAAAGAAACAGTATAAGATGATATGTCATGTATTTGAATCTGAGGATGTAAGTAAAGAACCTAATACTTTTGTGACATTTTCACAATAGTAGCATCTTAAAGCAAGATCAGTTAATATCATGACAAAGACAGATGTTAATGTGCACAGAAGCAGCCATCTAACAAGCTGCACAATGAATTGGTGTATTGTTATGTACATGCTGGTAATGAAACCAGGCAGGAGTAATTCTATGACATTGGTAAAAGATGGTTTTGCCTTTCAAACTTTCTGACTTGAAATTAGATGTTCACAAAGCACACTTTTATATTTATCTTTATTGCACGTAAATTAATGTGATAAAAAAAGACAATTTGCACAAATAAGAATAAAAAATTAGCATTTTGCCATGTTCTTCATTAGATTGTAATTGCATTGTAAATTTTAATTGCACACTTTTAAGAAGTGCTTGAAGGTGCATAATCTTTTGGAGCAAACATAACTTTTTCAGCAAGAAGTTTTATTACATACATTGCTTACTGACGCAAACAATAACATTTGCAATCTTTCCACAAAAGGTGTATAAAATTAGCACAATGGAAATTTTGTTCACACAAAGTCATAAATATTCATATTGCAAATACTTAATTATTGACTTTTATTACAGGGGCATTAGAGTCTTTTGGGCAAAAGAGGCACTTGGCTTGGATACTGTTAGGGAAAACTGGCAATTTGAGCTCTAGTTCCTCAGCCTTCTGAAACCATTCCGCACATTTGGTGGTTCTTAGGCAATAGCTAGCTGGTGTCTACATTGCATCATGCTCAATCTATATTGGCATATAGATTATTTTTTACAGTGCAATATCCATTGCACTGTTTTAGTTGTTTTAGTTTTTTCCATGGTGTTGGTAGAAATTGTTGTTATGCAGTAGTCAAAAAAGGCTTCTGCATATAGCCACTTCTATAGCTGTGTTTTAATTTATTTCACATTTGAATGGCTTATATGGGAAGCTGTGTGTTATTTGTCTCTCCCTGAAATCAAAGAGTGATTAATTCTAGGAAATATTTAATTTGTTCACTTATTTAAATTACTTTACTTTTGCAATATATTTTAAACGTTTGGCTAAATGCAGACATACTGTATTCTTTAAATAAATATTATTTAAATAAATTAAATACAAAAATCACTTAATATCCGGGCTGACAAGATGATCCATTTGGTATGTTGTTCTTTATAAAATTAATTATGTTATGTTTTATGAACTCTGTGTAATGTATCAGCCTGAACATTTTCAATTATATTTTTCCTTCTTTGAGACTGGATATATTATTCACTTGACTGTAGTTAGAAAATGTGTTATGCAGAGATAATTTCCATACCCCCAGGGAAGCAAAGGAAATGTGTTTTTTAACCATAAAAAGCAGCATATTGTATCTGTAAGAAACACAGCTCCCGCAAAGCATTAGCAATTGGTGTCCTAGCCGTACCATTTGTGGATGCAGAAGTTAATTGGATGCTCATGTAGTTTACTCTGTGCAACAAAGAAAATAACATATTGACTTTGGGATTACTAGAATTAAATAACCATTCCTCTGCAGGAAAGCTTGATTTTTAAATATGCTGCAGTACAGAGGCAAACTTTGGAACTGAGAGCAAACAACTTACTCCCAGCAGATCATAAAGGTTAAATGAGCTATAATACTAATAATTTTTTGTTTGGAAAGTGTTTAACCTATGGTATCAAGCAGAAAATGGATGGGTTTTTTTCTTTATTTTTTTTTGTTCTAGGTTTTCTGAAATGACACAGAGGGGCCAAACAACACAAGTAATACATATAGATGTACAAGCTTCATGCCATCCTCTAACTTTTCTGCTTGTACACAGTGTAACTGAGTCCATATTTTAGATTACGTAATAAAAAACACAGGTTTTTCCAACTTTTTAAAAGAATGTATGAACTGCACCTGCCTGGGATACACAGATAGTTATAAAATCTCATGTTTTAGTTCACTGCTGAAAAAAGTGTGATTGCTTTTTTCCCCCGAATTTTCAGTTTCATGCATTCTGTCTTGCTGCCCCCTGTGTGTGAGAGCATAAGGGATATAAATATTAGAATTAAAACGTTTGCTGCAGGGGAAGAGACTTTTAACTAATTATACTGTTCCATGTAATAAAAAAGTAGTAATGTTGCCTATATTAACAAGAACAAATATTACATTGTTTATTTGTGTTATGAAAACACCAAAGTCCATCAAGTTCAACCCAAACACACACACACTTCTGTAAAAGGTAAAATTTATTTGAAAATTAACATTTAGTATATTAAAAACGAATAATTAAAACATTAAAACTAAATATTATTTACATTTTTATAGTGCAGCAATCAGGTCTTATGACTGCTGGGTCAGTAACTCTAACAACCACATAGCATTTTCAGTGCAGGTCAAAAATGGGCCCATTGCTGTGATGTTTTTTGCTTAATAAATACTTTTTTGCTGCATCGACTTGTGGAGTGTAGTCCAGATTGTGCCATCGTTTTTCTATTTTGAAATTGTTTGCCTCCCTGAGCTGAAGGTCCGTGGCTTGAGCACCTGGACCCCTGTCTTTTTGGGTAAGTTTACCCCAACTTACGTCATTTCAGACACTGAACACCTTTTTGTAAATGGTTTTTGTCAGACTTTTTCAAAAGTTGTCTTTTGCCACTATTTTTAGTTAGTTGTATTTTTGTTAATCATATTTGCGATGTTGAATAAAAGGAACCAGTTAAACATTCCTTCAAACAGAGATCTACTGTGTCTCAAAACTTCACGTTAAGTCACTCAACTTTTAATTATCATATATGGTTTATCTGATTTTAGGGAAGTCCGACCAATCCTTTGAAATTATCGTGTGGTTAGTGGGATTCGAACGATCGTACATCTTACGATTTTTCGGCCGACATCTGTCAGGAAATTGATCGGCCAGCTCAAAAAATCTTTGTCGGTCCCAGTGCAATCTATCTATGTTTGCAGGGCCAAGCAGGCAGCTCCCCTTTGTTTTCCTGGCAAATTGGTCTTTTTAGTTGATGGTAAATTCATACGATTGTACGATCGTTCTGAGAAGATCGTGGTCTCACGATCAGGATCTGATCTTTTAAAAATCTCAACATCTATGGCCAGCTTTAGATTCCCAATCTCACAGGTAACAACCAGCTCTCTCAAAGCTGCTACAAATTGTTCTGTGGATTCACCATTACGTTGTCCACATTGGCGGAATTTATATCTTTCAGCCACCACATTTACTCTTGCCATGAAAAAGTTCTTTATAGCAGTAAGTGAAGTTTCATAAGTCTCATCAGGTAATGGTAATGTATAGAATATACGCTGTTCCTGTGCTCCCAGGCAGTGAGTAAAGCACGCTTTCTAGCAGCAGAAATTTCCCTTTGGTCAGCAGCAATAATGTAATTTTCAAACATATAGATCCAAGCAGTAAAAGGTATGCTAGGCTTACCAGGGTTTGGGAGAAAAGGTGCAGGCTACTATAGAGGTAGAAGAGACATTTTGTTGCCAATTTGTTATGTTTTGGTAGCCGAGGATGAGTAGAGCATAATAGTGCTTTATTAGCAGGCTCATGCAGCCATTACACAACAGTAAGCAACTCTAGCACTACAAGTTGTATAGAAAGTATGCACAGTATAAATCTTGAGCACAGGGACATCTACAGGCCATTTTTATAAACACCACAAGTTGAGTAACCAGAAGTCCCTTTACAACACATAAATTGTAACTGATTTCTGAGAGAAGTAAAGTTCGATTTTTTTAGTAGTTTTTGTTATATGGAGGGAAAGCCTAAGATGAAATATTGTTTCACACCCTAGTGATAGCCTTCATTAATATGGCCACCCCCAACAATTGCCAACTGCATTGGCCATCTAGAAGAGAAGGGGTCAAATAATTTTAATACAAGTTGCAAAAAGTTCTGTTAGACATTTAAATAGTCATTTAAATAATTTTTTTATAGTGTATTATTTTTACTACTTCCCTTTCTTCTGAAACATACTTGTCCTCCATCCTGATAATGAAATCACTGTTTGCTAAGGGGAATGAATTTAGCAACCACACAGAAAGTGAGCTGGATTGTGCTAAAAAATGTCAAAAGTAGAAGTGCAGAAAATAGAAAGAAATGCACAGATGTGGCTTTTAATAGCAATTACATTTAATAAATAATTTAAAACCACTGAAAATATAAGTTTTTAGAATGACACTTTCTTTTGTTATGCAAAATTTTATTTTTTCCATTATTTAAATGTAAGTCCCCTTTAACTGAAGACACCAAGTATGTAATGGATTCCATTATTGTTTTCATCATTCTGTGGTTCAGTAATGCCTTTTAATGCTCTACACTATATATACAACTAAAAACTATACCTGCAGTGGCTTTTGATTTTAACAGCCTCCAATTATGAGAATTAAATTTCTAATGACTGTATAAAGGTTATAACATTTGAATGGTTGTATATTATGAATTCCTCCTTGATTAATATTAATTTCAAAACTTTTTAACATACTGTATGTATTACAGCTATTTATTGTTTTAATTGGTGAGGTATATTAAAGTAGTCCGCCCATTTTTTAATTATATGTCTGATAGCATGAACTGTTGTTACCAATAAAATTGTAATCAGTGTACTTGATTTCTCATTTTTTTAAATGTTTGGGTGAAGTTCCCCTTTGATCATTTGAAAGAAGAAAGTGAAGATCATTTATAGATTGTACGTGATTTAAGATGAGTTGTATTATTCTGTGGTTCAGAAATGCCTTTTAATGTTCAGGAATGGTATAATCATTCCTGAACATTAAAAGGCATAATCAGCCATTGAGTAATGTTTCTTACCTACTCCATGAGACGTATGTATGTATGTTTGTAACAAATATACTTTTCATAATAAATCTAAAAAAGAAATAGTGTTGTGGAATAAAAATGTGCTTCCTTGAACTGTTAATCGGCAAAATGGGGTTTATTAGTTTATTATGATAGAATGCCATCTAGTGTCAATTTGAAAAAGATTTATATTTTGCCACAGCAAAACTACATGGACATAGTGTGCCAAAAATTGTAGGCTATTTAAATGTATTAAATATTGTTTTTTAATTTTAAATATTGAGTTATTTTAGCAGTTGATATATTTTTACAGGCACAGCTTATTGCTCAGTCCATTGGGCAGGCATTTAGTGTAGCCTATCAGGAATTTTTGCGAGCAAATGGCATTAATCCAGAAGACCTCAGTCAAAAAGAATACAGTGACATCATCAATACCCAAGAAATGTACAATGATGACCTCATTCACTTTTCAAATTCTGCCAACTGTAAAGAGGTACAGTGCTTTGCATATTTATTTGTGTGTTGTGTTAACAGCTTGTGCAATGTAGAAAAATTCACTTTTTTCTTTAACAGCTGCAAGTGGAAAAGCTCAAAGGTGAAATCTTAGGCGTGGTAATAGTGGAGTCTGGCTGGGGATCTATTCTACCTACTGTCATTCTGGCAAATATGATGAATGGAGGCCCAGCAGCGCGTTCTGGAAAGCTCAGTATTGGCGATCAAATTATGTCCATCAATGGGACGAGTTTAGTTGGTCTTCCTCTGGCAACTTGTCAAGGCATTATAAAGGTATCTTAATCCAATGAAAATCTTTAAAAAACACACACACACACACACTCTGTAATAATAATAATTTTTGGTACATAGATACAATTATACATTGTACTGTATATTGTTAATGTGAATTCCTATATTTCTGTTATCTATTAAGAATTTCAAGTGCATCACAGCCTTGGCATTCTTTTGATAAAGTCTATGTCTTCATGTCTAACGCAGGGGGTTAAAACCATAGAGTTAAGTATTGGTTCACAAAACAGGGATGGGGGCATGTTATTGTGCTTTGCACTTTCCTCCATCTCATTACTTTGCCTATAGAAATGGTTAATTTTGATTATCCAGTACTGGGATCTGTTCACTTGTAAAACTAAGGGAAAAGTAATTTTTGTTATCTTCTGTATGTGCCTTCTCTTATAATTAGGGGACTTTCTGTGTTTGATAATTTCTAGTTTAATTTTTAAACATATTTACAGTTGTAGTTAGGACAGCAAAATGTGTAAAAGTCTAGAAAAATATAGCCATGTAACAGGGCCGCCATCAGAAATCACGGGGCCCTGTACAACAAAATTTTCTGGGCCCCGCCCCTTCACGACCCAAAGCTCCACCCCAGATCCTGCCCACCCCACACCACTGTAAAAAAAGCCAAACATCTACATGCCCCCATGTAGACTACCTACTATACGCTACTGTCCAGTTCCTTCCAAGCTCTCAGCTTCTAACCACGCCCACTTTCTGAATCATCCTATCACGTGCGCTCCTGGGAAACCTGACAGAATGGAAAGCGCCGTAAGCTCTTCCTACAGGAGGGCACGCTCGCCACTTATTGGTTGTTCTAAAGTGACAGTCTTTTGGTCGTGCTGGGATTTGTAGTTTGCGGACTGAATGTAAAGGCGTTTGTACCGGTATACAGAGGTGCTGTGGAGTGTCTCCTGTACATGAGGAGAGGGTCCAAAGAACTTGTGAATGGATACTTTGACCCTCTTGACAGTAATAAACAAAAGTGCTAAGCGCAGGCACAGCTGCCAGTGTTGTTTGAAGTCCAGCAGTGGGTCATTTCGGCGGCTTTCAATTCTTTGCGACTTAAGGGGGTCTGCAAATCCAGGAGGTGTAGCACACCCTTCACGCATCAAAAACCGCCGGGCCCGGTACAACTGTACCCACTGTGCCCCCCTGATGGCAGCCCTGCCATGTAGTAGAACCAAAAATGTTCTTGGTCTATTTTTTTTTGTTTTTGAGAACCTATAAATTAAATACTGAGCTCAGTGTAGTTCATTTCATTTATTGTTTAAGGAAGTATAGTCATAATTGGAATATAGTAATTTGGATTGTGCAAAACGAATAATGAACTATTGACTAATTAAGAGCTTAAATGGCTGAACTGTAAATTATTATTTGCGTTTAATGCATTCATTTATTTATTGGATATATTTATACAGGGCCTAAAGAATCAAACACAATTAAAACTGAACATAGTGAGTTGTCCACCTGTCACTACTGTCCTCATTAAACGACCTGACCTTAAATACCAGCTGGGATTCAGTGTACAGAATGGAATAGTAAGTACATTATATCATATATCAAGTGCATTTTATTGTCTCATACTGTTTAGATACATATAATATAAATGCCTTACTCATGTTTTCTATCCAGTGGCCCTGACAAGAGCACCAATAATAGGACAACTAGTATTGTCCTCCATAATTACCGAAATGCATTTCTTGAAGAACGTGTTCCTAAAGTGTGTCTAGCATTAGTTCCAAATTTATTTATTTTTTTATAATTCCCAATATGTATGCAATAAGAAGTTTAATGAAAGAGAAATCTATAAATAGTAGCTTGCTATTACGTTTAACCCTGTTTGGCTAAACCAATTCCATAATGCAGTATAGGGTTTATAATTAGTGATATTTGATTATCTATTATATAGGTTCTGGTTGAGGAAAGTAGAGTCTTGTGAGTTCCGTCATGTTGCTCAAGTGCATGTCTAATTAGAAAGGGATTCTTGGGAAAATAACGTAGACATAGCAGACTTAGAAATTTAGATAATTCAAGACTGACCATAAGAGCAGATGTTGTCTTCTCAAGCTTGTTATAGCTTTGGCACATTCATTTTATCTAATAAATATAAATAATACATAGCAGGAAAGAGTAAAGACAACAAAGGAGTGTATTTAAAAAGTACTTAAATGTATAAGGCAGAGTGCATTCTGATACAAAAATCTTCACAAATACACCAGAGTAAGCATACAAATTTCACCAAGGCGACCACTTAAGTGAAGGAGACGGGTCTTTAACTATTCCATTGGTGGTGTTGGATCAGCTGTGTTTAAAACTGTGTTTATGTGCTAAGATCTGTATACAGTTTTACTGCCTTGAACAGTAAATAGCTACTAAAGTAGACAAGTAGGGGTTACTTGTCAATTTTTGTTTGTACGTTATTGTATAAAGGTTCATTTCTTAAACTCATTCTATATTGTTAATTGTAAAAAGGACCAAGTAGATTGCAGGTAAAATACTTTCTTGTTTTAGTCTGTATAGAAAAAAAAATGTGCAATCTCGTTTCAGATCAGTGTACTGGTATGATGAAGCACTTGTGTTAATAAATCAGCCCCTATCTCTCCTAAGAAATACACATTTTGGGCTAAGCCTTTTATTGATCTTGACAGGCAGGACGCTGGAATATTGTTTTGTTTGGATATGTAGGAACAGGACACACCGGCACAGCATGGGTAAGTTCAGCAGGTTAAACCTTGCTCATTTATTGCGGATGCAACGTTTCGGGGCGAGACCCCTTTCTCAAGCATGGGTCACGCCCCGAAACGTTGCATCCGCAATAAATGAGCAAGGTTTAACCTGCTGAACTTACCCATGCTGTCCCGGTGTGTTCTGTTCCTACGTTGTTTTTGAGGTTGCCCATTCCCTCTGACATCGAGCACCTGGGAGTCGCTGAAGTCTGGACGGCCAGGGTGTGCGAGTGTAAGTCTTTGTTTTTGTTTGGATATGTGCCAGGATCAGTGTCAGCGGTATAAAGTGCATGATAACAATCACTAGATAACATTACTGTTTAATCAAAAGTAAATCTTAATAGATGATACAGAGCATCAGCCTTTTCTATTATATGTAGATGCAAACACAAAGGGAGGATTAATTCTTATGACATATATATAAGTACATCATGACATTTACACATCTTTAATTTGACCAAGTACAAAATTCATGAATGGATTAAATAAAGCCTTGAGTTTAATTAATATCAACCATTTATAAAGCTAACAAGTTTTGCTTCTTTTAAAGCATGGACACCATCTAGTGGAGAGATTGTTAAATCACATAAGACTAATAAAAGCAGGAGATGAAATGTTACTGTATTCGTCAGTAGAGCTGAAGAAAAAAACATGTTGTTTTGCACACTAACAAAATAAGTTTTTATTCTTGTGATTGAATTTTTATATCTTAATTAGAGAAAGTATTCATTTCTATTCTACATTGAAACAACATTGAAACAACCATACTTCTTTATTATATATAATTAATACTTTATTATATCATTAATAAAGTATAATTCTAGTTATAATACTATGACATGTTCGCATTGTTTTTACTTCTTGTTTTCCTATTTACCATTGAATCTAATTTACTCTTTGCAAAATAATGTATTTTTCACTTGAAGAGCATAACCATGCTACTACTTTAATGCTACTTATAGGTTAAGAATAACTGGTTAACTGAACCTGTTAATGTGAAAGAGCAGACACCAAGCTAATTGAGGAATGCTGATTAAAAAGCATAAACAGCTCTATAGTAAGAAAAGAGAGTATTAAGATGTGAGTGCCATGGTACACTTTAGGTAGGTTCATTCCTCCTTTAACTATGAGATGTAGGTTTACAATGATATCTAAATTGTATTTTCTCACCGTCCTACACCCGCATTACCCCAAAGAAGGGCTAGAGCGGTCCAAAGTCACAACAATAAATGCAGTCTGTGGGTTTGTAAGGGGGATGCACCAAATCCACTATATTGAAAAATCTGGTCCCAGGGCCAATGCCATATATTAATCCCCAGAATAGTTCTAAAACACATAATAATACCTCGATCCTGATTATTGTATAAAAATCATTAGCTTTGAGTTAGGCAGTTTGCCGTCCTAAGCCTTCATGGGGAGGCACATTTATCAAGGGTTGAATTTCAAATTCATGTGAGTTTTTTAAAACTCCCATAAACGCCCATAAATTTGAAATTCAACTAGTCAAAATTTATAAATTAAATCAAAATTTTAATACTCAAATTTAAATGACACGAAAACTCAAATCGAATTCGATTTTCTCTGAAAAAAACTTGAATGTCAGGAAGGCTACAAATATCTCCAAATTGATCCCCGCACCTCTCCCATTGACTTAAACAGAAATTCGGTAGGTTTTAGGTGGGGAATAGTCAAATTCGAATATGATAAATCTCAAAATCTAAATTCAATTTTTTTTAAATACTTTAATCGAGGTTAGATAACTCCCTTGTCAAATTTGAGAGTTTTGACCATAAAAAAGATTTGAAATTTAGAACTTTCAATTTGACCCTTGATAAATCTGCCCCTAAGGGTTTCAAAAGGGACATGCCATGGAATAAAAACATCTGATGGCATAGTTGATTACATCTATATATGAGATACAGAGTTATCACTACAAATATCAATCGCTAGCTTATCCATATGTAATCAGAAAAATAAAGGTTTACGCAGACAACCTCAGTACAACAGAGCCCCGTGTACCATTCCTGTTCTGTCAGAAACCAGTAGATGGTAGACTTCAGCAACATAATGAGAACAGTATGCTGGGTCACGATGTGCATCACTGAGTTCTGAATCATTTTCTGGCTTTTGATGGTATTGTTAGTATTCATGGGCAGCACAGTTTAGTGCTCTGTAAGTAGAATGTCTTAGAACATTTCTGACAGCTGGAGCATGACTGTAGTGTTTGCTGCATTAGCTGAAGAGGCTTACGCATAGCTGATCATTGGGTTTCATGATACTCTTCCATTATGAAACTGTTATGATAACCCATGGAGATGCCAGAAAGCAGAGAGACGCCTGTTGTTTAGCTGTTATAAAGAAGCTTTTACAATATAGAATTGTATAGAAATTGCATTTAGTTATCTTTTTCAATACAATCTACAGAGTTACTGTTATATAACAGGCAAAGAAGTGTTAGTTTGACAAAGGCAGATTAGTTCTAAAACATAAAGAAACTTAGGAAATGTTTCCGTTGTTTGGTAAAGTGAAGGCTATGATAAGGTTTTCTTTCATTGCCAAGCACTTAGGAGATATTTAAAAAGAAGTTAGCTTGAGCCTCTGTACTTGCATTTCTTATATCTAAACAAAGAGCAAAGCTCTTGAAAATATGAGTGAAGTATTAGCCATAATACAATAATGCAAACTCAATAAGCTATTGTACCTCTTATGTATTCTGCCATTAGAGTTACACCTGTATTTATACATTAGTTACTCTGTTTGTCTCACTGGTAAGACCAGGGGCCAAGCTAGTGTTGATTCATCAGTGCGAGCATTTCTTAGCGTTCAATTTTGCCTAGCAAAACTTCATTAGTACTCTTATGCTTAGGTCAATCTGAATAGGGCGGGTGCATATAGGTCGTATAGACGAATTTATTGGAGATGTTGGTGCAAATGCTTGGGGGCACATTTACTAAGGGTCGAAGTGAATTTGAAGTGAATTTTCGAATTGAAAAACTTCGAATCTCGAAGTAATTTTTGGGTACTTCGACCATCGAATAGGCCAAAATTCGATTTGAATTGAAAAAACTTTGAAAATCCGACCATTCGAAAATGGAAGTACTGTCTCTTTAAAAAACTTTTACTTCGACACTTCACCACCTTAAACCTGCCGAATTGCTATGTTAGCCTATGGGGACCTCCTAGAACCTATAGCCAGTATTTGGCTGAGTTTTTAGAAGTCAAAAACCTCAGACTATCGGATTTCTACAATTTGATGGTCGAATTTTGAAGTTTTACCGACCCTTAGTAAATATGCCCCTTGAAGTTGCTACTTATTATTACACATGTCCAAGGAAGCAAAATAAAGAATAACGAGATTCTCTAATACCCTAGACATGAGCCCACCCTAAAACAAATGTGGCATGCCCCTTAAATTGGTTGCAAAAATTGTTAAGACAAAAATCTTTTATAGTTAGAACTTTCGAAGGCAATCCCGCTTTAAAAAATGAAAAAACGCCAGCATTTTTTTTTACAACTTTTATGAGTTTCCGGCATACAGGATTGCTAGCTATGGCCACTTCGCCCTTTAGTAAATCTGCCCATTAGAGTTTCCATGTCCCCATAACATTTTCTCTATAACAATACATTTTATATACAAACATATCTTCAGTATACAGAATCAGTGTTTCTTGGGGCAAATATGTAATTGTGGCCATATACACTGGAAAAAAAAAAGCAAAATCAATTTTGTGTATAAGAAAATAACATTATTTTACAAAGTGTATTTTTATTTAACAAATTTTGAAGCCTTACGCATTTTTGCCTTGTGGGAGCTTTATCATAGGCTGGGCATTTCCCAACAAGTCATCAGTGAATAGATTAAATAAAAATCGACCCAATACAGAATCCTGTGGCAAGAATCCTACCAAGACCAACAGATGTGGGTTTAGAAATCATTCTTTTATGCAAAACTTTTGGCAAAATCCAAGTATATCACATTTACTGCAACCCTACTGTCCAAGTTCTTTCTTACTTTATCATAAAAAGCAATCACATTTGTTTTACACAGTCTGCCATTCATAAAGCCACACTAACTGCTATGTATACTACAATTATATTGAAAACAACATTTCAACTAAATTTCCAACTATCGATATTTAATGTATGGGCCTACCATGGCCAGTCTGAAATTGTGACCCATTTTTAAAAATATTGGAATCACATCAGCATTTCCAATCCATAGATACCATTCTAAATAAAAGTGAGTGGGGAAATCATAAAAAGTGACTTGTCTAAACAACACTAAACTCTCTATTTACTTGAGTGTGTATTCCATCAGGCCCTGGGGCCATTCTCACATTAGCTTCACACAAACATTGCAGCACCATATCTTGTGTCACTTTCTTGACTTGCTAAATTAAGTGAATGCTGTAGCCTTACTATTAACTTTTTTAACAACCAGATTGACAGGTATTTAAAGATTTCAAAGGGGCTGTTCTCTTTTTGTAGGGAGTTTACATGACCTTTCAGCACATTTTTTTTAGTGTCTCTTATAACCAATTATTTCCAAGTAATGGAGCTAAAGTTTTGGATTTGTTTTTGCTTGTAATGCAATCAGTTCCCCCTTTCTAATATTGTCTGCGTAATTGCTGCTTTACAGCATTTGTTTTAGTATTTATATGCTTTAAAAGAAGCATCTGACTCCTCTGTTTGTTTGTAATTCCTAAATGCTTATTTCTTATTTATATTAACGATTTTAATATTTTTACATTCCTTAAGGGAATAAATTGAGAACAATAATGATCTGATATAATTTTAAACAACAGCATAGGTAAAATCTGACTGCCTTGGAGGGTTGAATTGCCATTAAGCTTCCTTACTTTCTTAATATGATGGCTGTGTATCAATATATAATTCTGATTTCTGAATGCATTTTTCACTTTCTGGATTAAAACACTACTGTATACATATCTGCAAATATACTAACATTATTTTTAACAAACTTTCCCAAAAAGGATCATTCATAACCACTATTACTACATGTCAAGTAATGTATACAAGCACAGCAAACCTACTCTGTGTGCATATCTGATTTTCTTCAGTTTACATTTTCTGCAGAAGCAGAAAAGTAGTAGGAATATTATGATTGAATATTTTAATGGAATAAACAAATACGGATTATATCATGCAATAATATAAGAATTTATTTTTTAATCAAATGTTTTACTCACAATGGAACTGTTGTTGCTTTAACTGAGATGCAGTTTAATCTCTCTGTAAAAAGGAAACATTGTTTTTCCCAATGCACAGACTGAAATCTGTCTAAAAACTTTGCTGATGTCTATGTTAGTGTTGCTCTAGTGCTTTCCATTTTCAGCTACATTAGCCCTGAAGAATCCCATGTTGCAGCTGAGAAGTAAAATGTACCTCCTTGTTTAAGATAGACCATTGTATCATCTGTAATGTGTCACTATGTTTTCTCTTTATATATAGCAAAAGCTGGGTCAATGCACTCTCTTAATTTTAGACAAAGGCTACTAACTGGAGACAAATAATGCAAGTAATTAGGTGCAAAATGGATTTTGTTCTCCATTAAAACTAGGTTTTTAAAACAAAAGTTCAAATCCCATAAGATTCCTCTTCAGGAGACAATACATGGTCTCAGAAACTCCACTATATGATCTCTCATTGGTATTACAAATAGGGCCAGCAATAAGAAATCCAATACACTGCATTTCTGTACATCTAGCATTTGGAAGTAAAATGTTTCTTACTACAATTTTACTTCTTTTTGGTAAGCATCATTCTGATTTGATTTATACAGAGCTAACTTTAATAACATTAGGAACAATTTGTGAAATGTATTCAGAATATATGAAAAAATAAGAGATGTACATTCTTCCAATTTGTAAATAGATCCTGACAGCCATTCATAAAAAGACATCACAGAAAAACTACTTGTCCCTCAAAACTATTTCATTTAGCACATATAACACCATAATCTTAATAGCTTATTTTTTGGTTCTCTTGTACACTACTTCAAAAGCTTCATCTCGTTACAGGAAGCTATTTTGTTAATATATCAGAACACAAATGCAAATAGAGGAAATATATACAATTATTCACAGCCACAGAATCAAGTTTGCAGTTCTTTACTGATCTCTTTTGTTGTAGGCTTACTGAACCAATTATTATTAGCAGAGGAATTGATCAGCATGCTAGCCACTGTGAGCAACAGATCATGGGTTAAATATTGTAGTTCAAACTGCTCCCACAATATTAAAATAAGCAACACAATGCTTTGACGCTTGAAATGAAAATAACCTTCTCAGGAGTTTTTATCAATTACTTACATCAAATACCTACAAAATATAATCATAATACATTTTTAATTAGGTGAATAGTAAGGCAATTTGCCTTGATGTATGTAAGTAACATTGGCTACTGTACTATCTTTTGTAAGTCAAACTTACTATGAAAGAATATTATATACTCATATATAAGAATATAAGAATTTGGGAAACTGTGAAAAAAAATTGCAAACCGCAGTGAAGTGAATAAGCGTCAACATTTTTTGTACAAAAAAAAAAGTCAATGGGCCATTTTTCTTATGGAGACTTTTTCGTCTCTGCAACTTTGCAGCAACATTTTTCACATTTAAGGAGTTTTGCATAATGAAAACAAAGTAGCACAGTAGTTACTATCACTACTTTGCAGCTTTGGATTTAATGCTCAACAGGTATAATGTTCATTGAATTTGTATTTTCCCTCATGGTTTTGTAGTTATACTCCAGTTTCTTCCCGTGTGTGTGTGTGTGTGTCTGTAGTATAATAAAGAAGTCAACGCCTCTGGTGCTGATAAAAAAATAGACTAATACACCATGTCTATAGAAATTGCAATACCCATAAATCCAAACCCTCTTTACTGATTTATCTTTCAGATCTGCAGCCTTATGAGGGGTGGAATAGCTGAGAGAGGTGGAGTCAGGGTTGGACACCGAATCATTGAGATCAATGGACAAAGTGTTGTTGCTACAGCCCATGAAAAAATTGTCCAAGCACTATCCAATTCCGTAGGAGAGGTAAAAATATATTAAAGTGAAATGTTGACTTTAATCCTGCACTTTTCTACATGAGGGTCAAATCAGACCTGTCACCTACCCATAAAAAGCCGTATAATGAAATTCCTTTGCAAATTAAACATTGAACCTAAATTATTAAAATATCCATACCTGTTATAACAGTGCTTGTATACATACAAGCACCCCCCCCTCAAATCAACTCCAGGGCTTTAATCTGCTTAAAGGAACAGTAACGTAAAAAAATAAGTGTTTTAAGGTAATGAAAATATAATGTAATGTTGCCCTGCACTGGTAAAACAGATGTGTTTGCTTCATAAACACTACTATTGTTTATATAAATGACCTGCTGTGTAGCAATGGGGGCAGCCATTCAAAGGAGAAAAAGCTCAAGTTACGCAGCAGATAGCAGATAAGTTATGTCTGTCTAATGGTGTTATCTGTTATCCACTATTTAACCTGTGCCATATAGGTGTTTTTCAATTTCCGACATTGCTCCACAGCAGCTTGTTTATATGAAGCAAACACATCAGTTTTACCAGTGCAGGGCAACACTACATGATATTTTCATTACTTTAAAACACTTACATTTTTTGGTGTTCCTTTAATTGATAATGACATTATGAAGGAATTGCCCTCACCTGCCCATGAAATAGCCTTTGAGTTGATTGTCCATTTGCTTTTGAGCTCCTGAAATTAAGTGATTGTGTTAAAAAAGGGCTTTAGTTCCTAATATTTGTATGCAATCTTTTTGTTGAACCCACTGAATTAAAGCTGAAAGCCTGCAGTTCAACTGAGTTGTTTCATTTAAAATTCATTGTGGTAATGTACACAACCAAAATTAGAAAAAAATTGTCTGCCCAAATATTTATGGACCTAGTTGTATTTAGCACACCATGGTATTAGCAAAAGCAAAACGCGAGAAAAGCCTGCCCAAAAAACTACTTTGCCATGGAGTTTTTCTAAAATGTTGGGGTGTCTCACCTTTTTGCACAATGTGCCTGCTTTAACATATTTGCTTATTTGCACTATGAACACCACTCGTATGTATATGCTTTAGTTTGTAATATGAATGCATTGCCGTATACATGTTTTAAGCATATTAACACATTTCTTTTTGGTTTTGCAAATACCAGGGTGTACTAAATTTACTAAGGTGTATGTTAGGCTATTCTTGAAGCTGTAGTTTGTTCAGTTTTGGTCATACTAGACCTAAGGAAAACAGCATGTTCCTTTTGCATCAATAATAATATACATATATATTAATATAAACAATTAAAAAGTAATTTCTGTATAAGAGTGCCCTCCTTACTTTAGATTTTGTCAAACTGTGTTCATTACTATGTACCTATGGTAATATTTCATAGGCAACCAACTCCATGTTTGGTAACTTTTATTAGAAAAAGAGTCTCCTAACCAAAACATTGACCAAAACATTGGTTCCTGTATTTAAACATGGGCAGCTGGGCTTGGGTTGACCTTGGTATTAAGGTGCTATCCTTACAGAGTTGTCATTTACCCTACACTTTGCATTGGTTTCCTCAAAGTATTTGAGCTTTCTTCCACCCTACTAATTGGTCCCTGATAAACCTAGTGTGTATATGTGTATGATCATGTGATGGAACCTATAAGGGAAGGGAATGTTATAGGTTGGAAAAAAGTTTTCAACATATGGAAAAGTCGCATGTTCTACTGTTATATTGTTTGTTAGAAATACTGTTATTATTATCTCTTCTCTGGTGATGAATTGCTAAATACCTGTTGTTGGTCTGCAAACTTTTCCTTCTATTACTTTTATTACATTCCCCATTAGACTCTTATCTCCGCTGGGATAGGGACTAATGACTATAATGAATATTCTCTGGATAGATATTTATAACATGTCAGCACAAAGTGAATCATAATAGCTATAATAATCCATTTGTCAACTTTTTAAAAAATCTATATTATTGGGAAGTCTCATAAACAGTCATTCTTTCAGCGGCATTGTGAAGCCTGAGGCTTTGAACATTGTTTAAATGTTTCATTGATGAGTTCAATTTATATTCAAGAAGGAATAAGGTTGCTACCAAAAAAAAAATTCCTGCTGCTCTGTTTTTTATGTTTATGTGTGATAAGAGTGACCGAGTGAGGTTACTGTCATTTTCTATTCATGTTTAGATTTATATATTCAGTGAAATCAATATAATTAACATAACAATGCACTTGTGTTTTTATATAACATCAGCACCATTATCAGTAGTCATAGCCCATGTGCAACATAGCTTTCTGAGATAATCTAATAATTGTTCCAATCTTAGTAAATGGTAAATTTATTGCTGAATTTTGGCTAATTATTTTTATTTCCATTCCCATATGTTATAAAGAGTCAGAGGAGTATTTTCTAAATATTAAACACATACACAGCTCCCAAGGCAAAGGGCGTGCTTCTTATTTTGCATTCTACCAATACATACCGTACTATACACATGCCAGAAGACCTACTTTAGTTAAATTCCAAAATACATTTACACTACTGTGACTACCTGATACCAATACCCACATTAAAATGTTCAACTATTCAAACATTATCTACAGCATGGCCTATATTTGTTGAATGGGAAATTTAAAATTTAAAATTAAAATGGATATTCATTTTACATTGGTCTTAAAATCACAGTTTCATAGCACTGGCATGTAGCTTTCAGTACCATGTGTTATCCTTACATCCAGCTGCCTTCAGTTTACTCATTTTACTCTCATGATTATTCCTCCCACACATTTCAGTCCCCTGTTTAATTCTGTGCATTTTCACTGTTTTCACCCAAGTTTTCACCCCAGGCAATGAGAAATGAAAAACACATTTTAAATGAAGCCTCTATTAAAAGTTGGGAAATATAATCTATTTTTCTCTTACCACTTTTTCTACAGATTCACATGAAGACTATGCCAGCAGCAATGTTTAGGCTTCTTACTGGACAGGAAACTCCACTTTACATATAAGAAGAAGCAGCCGCCATTGCCATCCATAACACATTTGCAGGCAAGATCAATAAATCTGCACCTCAAAAAGACACTGTGCATATGTATATACAGTATATATATTTTTTTCCATTTCAAACAAGGATGCAAGGAATCTCCATGGCTGATTGGAACTGCCTTCCTCTCCCCTTGCTTTTGCCAAAGGCAATAACCAGTTCCGAGCAATTTCACCATTATCAAAGACAATCTGTAAATCACTGAGTAAGACAGTTAAAACTCTTTAAACATCATGACAAGTGATATTGATGATATTTATTTGTAATGTTAAGTAGTGTTAACGTGTATGTGTAGTACATTATAATGGTGAGTGTGGGGATGTGAGCCAAGTGATGACGGATTAACAATGGACTTTAGATACGTAAAACTAAAAATACCGCTTCATGTCCGCATTGGAAACTGATGGTTCCGTAAAACAAAGGCATTGTGTACATTCACTTATTTATAATGTTTTATACGATCATTAACAAATTAAGAAATATATATACCATCTTGTTTTCATGTATTGCTGTATGTAATACCTAAGCACCACAACATTTCACACATAAGTGCTACATATTATTTTCTATTCCTTGTATTGTACTTTCCAAGCATTCATACATGACATTCTTTAAGATGTTATCAATAAAAGATGTTACTACTTGCAACCTCTAAAATATTCTCTAGGACTCAGCAATAATTAGGGCTATTACAAGTAGCTATGTATTTGTAAAGTGAAAAAATCTATATCTAGGCAGCAACTAGTGGCACTGGATTTAATTTTTCACCTTTTGTTATGTTTTTAATTTTATTATGGAGACAAATTAAGAGGGTCCCTAAAGGATACACAAACATTTTCTAAACATTTTCAAAATGGAATCAAATAAGATTTTATCTATTGCAGAAGACCGATGGATGTATTTTGGATTAATCTAAATATTAGAATCTAAGGGTGTTAGTACAGTGAACCTTTCAGGTTTAAATTAGTTTGTTTCCATTACATTTTTAAAATATTTGTTGGTTTTTTAATTTCTTTATCATTTTCTTGACCATTCTGACCCCTCCACAAAAGGAGACAAATAGGGGAAGAGTCATTGACGAGTCATTGACTTATTTTAGTTCTGTATGTGTAAAAAAAAGGGACATGGATGGAAGAGAGATACTTCTAGTCAGTCTTTATATTGCTGTTAGTCTCACAGTGTAAATAGGATTTCTGGTGAATGTAAGTGCTGTATCTTTCATTGTTATTGTGGGCCTTGTTATTGTGTATCTAAAGTTGTTCCACTTAACGTAGAAAATCTCTAAATCTAACAAATGCAAGAAAAAAAAAAGATAATCATGAATCTGTGGGAGTGAGAAGAGGTGGATACA
The DNA here is from genome assembly GCA_038501925.1 of Xenopus petersii. NCBI lineage: Eukaryota > Metazoa > Chordata > Amphibia > Anura > Pipidae > Xenopus > Xenopus petersii. The sequence goes on from CM076677.1 coordinate 79,527,915, forward strand.
GAAGTGGCAGTGAAAGCCTCAGCATCTTAGAATAAGCTCGGTGCTTTCTGTGTAGCTCTTTCAGAAATCTATTCATGTGTAATGGCTTTTATAGGGAAAAGTTTAGCTAATTTGGGAAGCTTCCAGCAGAATCCAATCACTTAAATGAGATAAGACAAGGGTTCTGTTCATTTGTGAGATACTTTGTCAAAATATTCCATTTCGTAGCAGAAACTGATTATGGCAAACTTATTATGAGGAAAAGATATACTTTAGCATCAGAGGAATGCAGCAAGCTAGCTTTCATTTTAAATTGTCTACACTTTAGTGCGGTTGGGGGATAAACATGAATGGCTTCAACATAATAGGTGTGGTGAAAAAGCTTCCTTCACTATTCTGCTTCCTAAAAAAAACTAAAATACAAAAGCATGGAAGAAACTGACACAAATTTCAAGTCTAAGGAGCAGATTTATCAAGGGTCAAATTTAGAGTTCATGGGAGTTTTTTTAAACTCCCATGAACTCGAAATTTGACAAAAATGTGAGCAACTGCAATTTATTAAAAAAATTAAATGGTGAATGGGATTGACTCGCAAATTTGTATCAAATTCTAATAAAATTTAATTTGTGTTTTTTCCAAATTGATCCCAGGATGTCCCCCATAGGCTTAAACAGCAATTTGACAGGTTTAAGGTGGCGAATAGTCAAATTCGAATTCTTAAAGGGCCAGTACATGATACATTTTGAAAATTCTATTTGAATTTTTTTTTACAAATGCTAATCAAATTTTAACTATTCCCTTGTCAAATTTCACAAAAAAACTCGAAAATTTGAATTCCAAATTGAAATTTTCACTTCGACCCTTGATAAATCTGCCCCTAATAGTAAGAAAGTGTCTCTATCTCTTATCAAGTGTAATAAGTCACCTCTAGACATCAATTCTGGCAATCCTGGACAGAACTGATGTCTACTTTTTTTGAGCCAATAACAATAATCAATCAATGTTCTACAGCAATTTTGAGCTCTATAATAATAAGTCACCTCTAGTGATGAGCAAACTGCAGCAAAATGCATGGAGTTTATGCTGCATCATGGCCCAAGGAAGTTTTCGACTTATATTGCACCTTAACATCTTTAATGTTGACTGAAAAACCCCAGAAATATATGCAGCAATTTGAATACAATAAATAGATCTATTATCAGGAATATGTATATTGATGTTAACTAAGCTAGCATAAATCTTTGTTACGTGTAACCATGTGCCATTTCACATGGTTAACAACCCTTAAGAGTAAATATGTTGACCTGCTCGATTATTATCCAGGCAAGCAACCATATGGCCTCTTGCCTTTATTTAGAAATGCAAATTCACAGAGAGCAGTGCTCTTTGTACATATTAAGCCATACCTGTTAGAAAACAACAATCAAAATTACCAGAATATATACCACTAGGTATAATAATATTTTGACAAACATGGGGATTAATTATTCAGTGTTTACTTCCCACAGTTTAACCCTGCACTAGCAATATTTCTGATACAAAAATTAGTGGTCACATTTTCCTCAAGAACCTTGTACATTCTGTCATTCTGAATTGAGAGCCAATCAGTTGACTAGTAAAACGTCTTCAAGAGAAAAAAATGCAGCAAGTCCAGTTGAATGAAAACCTTGACAGACTTCCCCATCATCAACAACTCCAGAATGGAGTCTGAAGACCTACACTGAGGGACATATTTATTAACATTGTAGATAAACATCAATGGTGATGTTTAGCAACCAATCAGCAATTAGATTTGAACAGACATCTACATCTAGCAAAAATCTGGTTGCTAAGGACATAATCACTGGTGATGATTGTATCCAATGTTATTAAATATACCCCATAATGTAAAAATACAGTGCAGATTGGATGACGCACTTAGGCAAACCCTTTGACGCACTTAGGCAAACCCTTCCTGACCCTACCACTAACTTGTGTGCTCGGCATCAAAAAGTCAGCGCAGAGAGAAGATATGCCCCAGACGCAAAAAGATATGTGGCAGAAGGCAATTCAGCCACAGCGATTTCCCCCCAAGGTCTTGCATGGGGATTCTACTTTCAATAGCACTTGCATTTACAAATAACTTCAGAATTAATAAAGAATTGTTGGAATCAAAGTTCTCTCTAAGCTGTGTGCTTGTTCATGCACACACAGATTTTGGTGTACATGACAAATTGTGGTGTGCACAAAGACTTTGGTTTGAAAATACAAGAGGGTTATTTATTTAAAGTATTTTTCTGGTCAGACTTTTAAAGTGGAAAACCACCATTTTTTGTAGAATTTTTTTTTTTTTTATTAAACCCTAATGATGCTAAAAGTCTAAATAAAAAAGTACTCCAACTCAGACCTGTCGAGTTCATGTAGAAGTCAATGGTAGATGTCCCATTGATATCCTGATCTTCGTTGGGTTTTGTCCAATAGTTCTAAGATTTCATGGTTTGCTGGTGTCAAATATGAAAAAGTCACAGGTTTCGGGCAACAAATTCGAAAAAGTTGCAGGTTTCAGCGACAAATCCAAAAAAATTTGTAGAATCAGACTTTTTCACAATTTAAACAAATTTTTTTCCAGCACAAGAAATTTTTGGAAAAATGTATTGATAAATAAGGGGGAAAAGTCAGTGCGGATTTGGACAGAGTAGCTTTCTGAAAATAGTGAGAACTTTTCTGATTTTAATAAATAACCACCATAATGTTTTATATATTCTGTCCTGAGCAGAGTTTTCAAGATGCTCACACAAGAAGAAAATGTGCACGCAAATTAAATTTCTTGCCCATATAGCCAAAAAGGAGGGAACGTTGTTAAGGATCATATACTGAAATGTTGCTTTAAGTGATATTTTCTTTAAAGGGGAACTTCCAAACCAAAATTTGATAAAGAGGCCCACATAACACAGAAACCCCTAATATACCCATCACAGTTACCTGATTCTTCAGATAGTATGACTAAATGCCATTTTCTATGCTGAAATCCAGTTGTTTAACAGTTCTTCTCTTTCTGCATCATTTGAAATCCTGACAGGGAAGAAGGGGCTAAAATACTGATACTCGAAAACTTCTCCACAGTTTACAGACAGCATGCATACATTGCTCTGTGATGTCCCTTTCCTTATTGAAATCACATGTGCAGGGAATTGTGGGGTTTGGAGGACACAGGCTGAGGACAGATGGCTGCTGATACAAAGTAATAGTAGTCAGACAGATCAACAGGAGAGCAGTCTGAATATTTTTTAAATGATGATGTATATTGCAAAGTTGCTTTTTTAAAAAGCTTGTTGTGTTTTTGTGGAGTTCCCCTTTAATTATAGGAGTTTTATGGGGGGTTCATATATAAAGCCTGTTACTAACAACACTTAAATAGTGAACAAATAACTGGGTCACAACTATGCAGTGTTATGCTTCAAACTTTTTTTGGGATCATATCATTATCTTTCAAATGAAAGTGTTATCTTACCTATCAACACACTTCAGACATAGCAGAACTGTTTTATCAATGCTGGACAATATGGTTACTTGGTTATGGTTATTTGGTTACATTCTTCAACCTGCAGCTTGCTGAAAGAGACCTAATCACTGATAGGCTAGGTTGCTGCTGAGTTACTAATTTGCCCAGTGTTAGTAAATCAGCATTGAGTGGAGCTTTTTACAATGTATAAGTAGTGATGGGGGAATTTGTGAAACATGAATTTTGACGCTCATTAAAGTCAATGGGCATCCGTTAATTGATGAATGTTCGCAGACAAATATTCGTGTCAATTTCCTGAATTTATTCACCCATCACTATGTATAAGTATTCTAAAATAAATTACATGCACAGGCCTCAAAGTGTCATCATTTTCATGTGAACTGTGCATGGACCATTACTGAACAATACATTTTAAATAATGAAAATACTGTTTCTCATCAATTTAAAGTGACTTTTCCATTTGACACAGTGGCGGAACTAACGGGGGGAGCAGGGGGTGTGAGCGGGCCAGGGCCCACACCCCCTCAGGGCCCCCCGGCAGTTTGCACGCTGCTTATTCCCGGCCAGTTCCAGGCATATGGAGGGGGTCGGGGGCCCGGCTGCGCGTCCTGCGCCAGGGCCCGCCCCCCTCTAGTTACGTTTGTGATTTGACATGTCTTTTCATTTTCACCAAAAATTAGAAGGGAAATTGTTTCAGAAGTAAGTGTTCAGGGGAGATGATTCTTCCCGTCTTGTGCTGGTCAACGCATAAGAGGGAACACCTGGACAATTATTTTGCTGGCTCTGTCATTTTGTCCTCTTGGTAGCATAAGTATTAAGATTTCATTGGAAAAAAAGCTACATTGTGTTTAATTCGACAAAATAAATGTTTATTAATGACTTGACTTTTGGCTTGGACCTTGAAGAGTTTACACTGTGACTTAAGAAGCCTTACCATACAGTGATTAAGACATACTGAGTGTGGAATATTAAGGAGTGATTTATATGTTGCATGCAGCTGCCAACTGTAGAAAGGGGATAAGCTATCACTGTTAATAAATTTAATAACAATGAGGAACTGTTTGTTTATAATTTATGTATCTGACAAATGCACACTGCTGCTTTAAGTGAATTCTATGTGAAAGATTTGAATTATAAGCATTATTCCTGAAATAATGAGCTGATTCTACTAACGGAACCTTTTTTTATTTTTTTCAAATCCTTTTGCTCATAGATGTACTTCCATTAAGCATATTAAGCTTCAGGCTTTAAAGAGAATCCCACCCACACGCACCGTATGAGTATGACCATAAAAATGGCCCTTTACTAACAAGTATTTTCAATCAACATTTTTAAGAGTTTCATTTAGCTATCTGCAAGAGCACAGGTAAATCTGAGTTGGCAACAATAATGCATTTCACTGTATATATATGAACTGTATAATGTCTTAATAAAAACATGCTTTCCTTTCTAACCCCAGGCTTCTTTCTGTTAAAGCATTCTCTTATTTTAGCACTTAATTACATGCTGTAATGAGAAGACTTTCAGTGTACAGCTAATTCATGTCTACTGAAATGTTTTCGTACAGGGTTCAACTGAGCCATTACTTTGGTTTGCTGGAGCTGTTGTTTTTTAATTCCAGTCTTTAAGTCGCTAATGACTTGGAAATATAGGATACAGTTATGTTTGCTTCAGTTGATAAGCTTATAGACTTGGTTAGGCTCCATGCACAAGGTGGGTGGTTGATCTACAGAAACTGGATACTGAACAGATGCACTAGTGACCTTTAAGAGCTAATATATCTGCAGCAAAATACATATTCCTAAATGGATAACGATAAGGTTAAATCACAAGGACACGGCATAATTATCATATGTACTTGTGCACAAGTCAATGTAACCATCTTAAATTGTTTTCTTATGAGCGGTATAGGCTGCTAAGCATAGTTCATTCCTTCATTAATTTTAACTTGCTGCTATTAGAAGAAGTAACTAGTGATGGGCGAATAAATTTGCGAAATTGCAGTCAAAATTTGCCAGCATCCAAATTGACTTTAATGGGCATCAGAACAGTCTGAATTGTCACCGGAGTCAAAAAAGATTTGGACGCGGCTTCAGAATCGCAAATTTTTTGCCGTTTCGCAAATTTTGTAGGAGATTCGCAAATTTTTCTGTGTAGCGAGACTGGAGAAGTAACAAGTCCAAGATTCTATTAGATAAACTCCAGGACAATAGTTTTAAAACATAACATATACCATTGTGGCTTAAATTGTCTTTATCACTTTAGAGCTATATCCATTATTGTTTATGAACTGCTAGTAAAGCACTTATTTAGGCAAAGTAATCCACTGGGATGGACTAAATATTTTAAAATTTTGTTTTTTCTAACTGAGGTGAGTTACAATGGTAAGTGATATTGAGAAAGGTTTGTCAATGGCATTTTTTTCATGATTAAACTGCTGTTTCATTTGACACCCCAAAAAATAATATTAGCTGAAATACTCAGGATCTTTATGTTCATGCCCAATAAAAAAAAACTACTAGTTTTCATGAGACAGCCATTGATAACAAAGGTCTTTCACCTTTATTTGGATTGACAGCTTTTGAACTACTTTTTACCTCTGAATAATAATTTTCTTTTATGGAATGAACTGAACTGGATACACATCTAAATAGGATTTTTATTTACATTAATACATTAAGGATAACTGGGGATATTAATATTTTCCACTTACAAACAAAGGCTGTGACATTTAACTGCTTATATTACACTTGTCAGTGTGCTAGAAAAAGTGTCAAATAAAAGGACTTCCAGCCTTAAATAATGAATTGTTTGCTCTGCATTCTAACGGCTAATAAATGTAGAAGTAACAGAAGTATAGTTAGTTATTAGAGTGATTTTTCAATACTTTGACTGGAGAAAATATGTCAAGGCAAAGTTGTAAATTTTAGATTTGCAAATGGATGTTTTCAGATAGGTTTCAAGAACCTATTATATTTATTTAGTTGTTTAAGTAGACAGGACGTATACCCTATATTTTATGATAAGTAGTGATGGGCAAATTTACCCGTTTCGCCGCCAGCGAATAAATTTGTGTCAAAGTTTTTTCCGGTGACGATAAATGGACGCCCATTGACTTTAACGTTCGCAAGCGCGAACTGTGATTCCAGCATTCATTTTGACGCTGCCGAATTGTCTCAGCCGTCAAAATCACTGTTTCCCAAATTTTTCGCCAGTTTTGTGAATTTCACAGGAAGTTCATGGCGATGCAAAACGAGACAAATTCACCCATCACTGATATTAAGGGCTCATTCATATTTCATCTTCAGTCTATGTCTTGAGTATATGATCCAGCGCAATCTAATTTGACCATATGCACCAAGGTTGCATCAACTTTGGTTGAATACATGTTGGATTGCCCACTTGTTTTTTTTCAATAGAAAGAGTCACATCCAATTTACTCAATAGACACTTGGAGGTATATTTATGAAAAAGTGAAGTAAGAGATCACCACAGTCTGCCTCTCTCCATTTATTTCTATGGGATTTTTAAAGGTGTATTTTTCAAAGGGTGAACTTTCACCCTTTGATAAATACACCTTTAAATTCCCATAGAAATAAATGGCGAGAGGTGGTATTTCACTCTAGTGGACTCTGGTTATCTCTAACTTCACTCTTTCATAAATATACCCCTTGGTCTAACTCAGGGGTCCCCAACCTTTTATACCTGTGAGCCATATTCAAATGTAAAAAGAGTTGGGGAGCAACACAAGCATGACAAAAATTCCTAGAGATGCCAAATATGGGCTGTCATTGGCTATTGGTAGCCCTTAAGTGCACTGGCAGCCTACAGGAGTCTCTGTTTGGCAGTACATTTTTTTTTATATAACCAAAATTTCAACCTCCAAGTCAGAAATTCAAAAATAAGCACCTGATTTGAGGCCACTGGGAGCAACATTCAAGGGGTTGGTGAGCAACATGTTGTTCATGAGCCACTGGTTGGGGACTACTGGTCTAACTGAACAGTTCCAAAAATAAATTGTCAGACTTTTATTTAGGGGCCGATTCATGAAGCTTGAGTAAAGGATTCGAATTAAAAAAACTTCGAATTTGGAAGTGTTTTTTGGGCTACTTCGACCTTCGACTACTACTTCGACTTCGAATCGAATGATTCGAACTAAAAATCGTTCGACTATTCAACCATTCGATAGTCGAAGTACTGTCTCTTTAAGAAAAACTTCGACCCTGTACTTCGGCAGCTAAAAGCTACCGAAGTCAATGTTAGCCTATGGGGAAGGTCCCATAGGCTTGCCTGAGATTTTTTGATCGAAGGATATTCCTTCGATCGTTGGATTAAAATCCTTCGAATCGTTCGATTCGAAGGATTTAATCGTTCGTTCGAACGAATAATCGTTCGATCGATCGCAGGATTTGCGCTAAATTGTTCGACTTAGATATTCGAAGTCAAACGATTTTAGTTCCTAGTCGAATATCGAGGGTTAAATAGTGAATCGGCCCCTTAATGTGTTTTTGCTCAGTTATTGCCTAGAATTCAGACAATGGCTGAACTATCGGGAGTGTGTGTGAGTGTGGGGGGTTCGATCACACCAGGTCCGGCACCCCCCCCCCCAGGGCCGCCGGTTGTTCGCACAAATGCTAATCTGTCGGAAATATCTCTTTTGGAGGGGGTGGGGGGATGCATGGCCTGCACCTGGGCCCTACACTGTGTAGATAAATTACTGAATTCAGGCTGTGTTTGAAATGAATACTAAACCTTTGTGGCTTTATAGTGAACTCATCTCTTGTGTAATCTATTGCCTTAATCATTTATATAGAAATTGAAATAATTTGTAGCCCAACACAATGATTTCTCAAGGGAAAAAAATTAAATCTACCTTATAACTATTTCCCGAAATGGCACCTTGTTTAGATTTGTGACATTTTTTCTTTTGTTATGGACCCTTTTGAATGGTGGTCTCTTCTACTATATGCTCATACAACTGGGTGGTGCTAAAGCAAGGTACGCTTTGTGGAAGCCTTGGTTTAAGCCTTGGTTAAAATTACATGCCATGTTTACTTTTATTAAGAAAACATGTTGATTATCTGACTTAAGTAATTACATGTAATGAATAATACAAAACAGACCACATCCGGCCATGCACAGAGGGTTTCAATGTGACTTTTTCATCAGCTGAAATGAAGGTTGACTTTTAAGTAACCCATAGTCTCCTGGAGTGGTTTACCTTCCACAAATCATATATAGGGTAACATTATAAAAGCCATAAAATGAAAAATATGCCTTAATTGCAAAAAATTTTTTCTGTTAGTGACATTTACTGCATATTCCATTAGGCTCAATTTTCAATGTAGATCAAGATCAGCATGACTTTGGCAGTAGACAAAACAATCCAATTCATGGCCTGTTTGAGTACTACAATATTCTAACCCCCACATACACATTAGACTTGAGCCTGTTAAATATGGAATAATTACTTGGACTCTTAAAATGTTTCTAAAGATGGTATTGATATGACTATGCTTATGAAAAGGTCTAAATGCAATTCACGCAAAACTTTTTTACAGTATTAAGTGTAACAGTTACACAAGTTGCCTCAGGTCTGCCTTTCAGGGGTACTAAAGCAGATGCATAGCAGAGTCTAAAAGTCTGTTTGGATGTGTCAGTTCTTATGAGCTGCCTTACATGATAGCCTTCACATTGTGTTTGCAATGTTTCTGATGAGACTTGGGGCAGCATTTACTGTCCTTGGCACTGTAGTAGAATATAAATATTTGTGTACAACTGAGGAAGTGAAGGGGTGACCAGGTGTTGGGACTGTACAGAGAGGACTTTTCCCTTAAAGGAACAGTTATACCAGAACATTAAAGTGTACTGAAGTAATGAAAATATAATGTACAGATCGTGCTGCACTTGTACAACTGGTGTGTTTGCTACAGAAATTCTACAATAGTTTATACAAACTAGCTGCTGTGTAGCCATGGGGGGGGCAACCATTCAAAGCTAAAATAATACAGAACTTATCTGTTATCTACTGTGTATCCTGTGCTTGAATGGCTGCATTTGTGAAGCAAACACATCAGTTGTACCAGTGCATGGCAACAATACATTGTATTGCCAATCCTTTAAATGAACGGTAACACTAAACAATTAAAGTTTAAAACTTCTACTTTAACTAAAGCATTGCTCAGTAAAAATGGGATAGGACTAGGTAAGAAAAAATCAGTATGGTCAACATCTGTAAGTAGATTTGTGTTGCGCAACACAATAAATACATGGTGAAATATAATATAATGTACTTAACAGAGTATCAGAAAATAAAATACAGCGCTGCAGTTTTAATTTACAGATTCACTACACATAGGGTAGTTCACCATAAAACCAGCCTAGTAAATAATACGGACAATGCTTTAGCATCCAGTGAAGTCAGAATGGAAGCTGAATAAAACCAGACATTAAAAATGTAGCACAGCATCACATCAGTTGCTTACTTAAATTCCAGGTCAGTGACCCCGAAAACCAGATTCTAACCATTCTAAAAAATAATGCCCTATTATACTATTATATAAGTAAACAATTATGATGGTTTTATCTTGTGTGTGTAAAATGACTGTACAACCAATATCACACATATAAACAGCTAAGGATGAGATGAATGGAAATACACATTATAGTGAAGGTTTTTTTTATTAAAACACATTGTGAAAACACTTTAAAGTACATAAAGTAATACATTTGAGCTGTATAACAATATTTTTCAGAAGTATGGGGTTTCTTGATGGTTCAGTCTGTGAATCTGATGATGGGTGCAAGCCTTGAAAGACCTCTTTTTTAACCCTTTTCTTTTGGAATGTAATTATTAAGAGATGATGTTGGTTTTACAGAGCTACATGGCAGCAATATTGTAATCTTTATTTCAGAAAGAAAATAATAGATGGAATTCCAGTCATCTTAAAAAAAAAAGCTCTTTGTGTAAAAATTTAGTTTGTACTGTTTGTTTGCAAAACATTACATTCAGCAAGATCTCCATAGTGAGTGTCCTTTATGCTTGCTGTCCCATGCCGGAGCAAGTTCTACAAGGAGAAACTGAGTTTGAATTCAACATAGTTGATGGTGCCTGAAGAAGTGTACTGGAATTGATCACCCTAAGTTTGCATGCAATCCTTTTGTTTTAATTAATCTTATAATCTTTTATCAAAGAATTGTTTCCCTACAGACTCCAATTAAGCTGCGTGGCCTGTCCTGATCCGTTTCTTGTGTTCGATGTATTCTGTGAAGGCAGGCAACTGGAGAGCTTAGAGCTCCACAACTCTGAAGATGAAGATCTTCTTGAAGACGTTTTCTAGAGATATTAATGTTTTGCTGTGAACTTGTTATTACCTGTAGAAAAATTATTATAGTTTAATAGACAGTTGTTCCTGTTTCATTTTCCATTTCACAAACGGTGTAAACCACAGATAAGCAAATGTTTAAGTTGCTGAGGGCTATATTCAAGCAATAGAGGTAATTTGTTCAGGGTAATGTTGTAAATGTAGCTAAGAGTGAATCATGTAACCTAGAGCAATAGGTGATAAGTAAATAGGACCTGCTAATTATTGGTTATTGTGGGTTACAAGTCCTCATATAAACTATTTAATTAAATAAACCTACAAAGAAACCAACAAGTTAAAGGCTTCTTAGTGGCTAGTTATGGACCTATTTTTATGTTTACATTAAAGGGCACCTGTCAGCTGAAATTCCCCTTATTAAGAAAACACCAGTTCCCAATAAATCTGTGGGTCCCATGCCTGTATTATGTATTAAAGGTGCGGTAAAACCATTTTTAGGGGCTAATTTATTGATGCTTATATTTTAATGAAGCTGTATGTAAATGGTACCACTTGTAAAAACTATTTAACATTTCAGATTTCAATCCATGCTCATAGGTATATACTGTAGCTTTATAATTTAACATATATACATATTGCTTTATTATGAAAGGCCTCAACATGCAAATAAGAAATGTAACACACTTTGCAAGCTGACATATCTGAAAATAAATATATGTTCTTTTATCTATTAATTATGTATATAGAATACATAATTAATAGGCATTCTCAACGATAAATGAGATGTTACGTTTTTGTAATTATGACAGAGTGAAGAATATTCCAGATTCAGAATCTCATATTACCTGTTTGCTTTAAAATAAATGTTATTTCAGATTTCTGGTGTAATAAGCCTATTTTGCTTATGCCTAAAGTAGGGCAGTATAAACAGTAGGTTCCTGACAAAATCTAAAGCCATGTTACAATTTGTGAGTGGGGCATCTACTAATATTCATTCATTTGCTTCATAGAAAACCAGCCAATAACAGTTGCCATTTATATTCTTCATACAGCCATGTTCCTGCCATGTTAATGTTTATTAACAACCCTCTGACTTGGTTGAATCATTTTCTACTTGAACATTACCATTTGTATCTGATAATTACAGTAACTGGAATTTTTCTAAACACACAGCATTCATTTATTACCTGGTCTATAATATTGGCGCTGAAGATTGCCTCTTCCATGTGCCTTTCATCGGACTTAATGACAGACTTGATACTATTCACCACATGTCGCACTTCTGGAGAGAGATGGCAATTTGAATGTTCCAAAAACTTGGCCACTAAAATTTTCGTGTCCTTGTAGGTCTTCAGGTCAACTAAAGAATTGGGCCGTTCTTTAGAGATGATCTTAATTGCCTTTGGCTTTATGCGATGGTTACTTTTCCGTGCTTCTTTGTGTCTGCCTGTAGATAATAAGTGGTGTGCAGTGTCCTGGCAGACAGAGGCGGTTGTCCGTGGGCATGAATATGAAGCTGAAAGCATGAGGAGGAAATAGAAAAGGTGAAATCCCTCTACTGAACACAAACAATAAATAGATTGCATTTTCAGCCATGAGTAGTTCAGTTCTATTCTATTTGCATCTTTAAAGCACATTTTGCAGAGCAATATCCAACTAAAAGAGAGTCACTAGACTTGATACACCCTGGTTTGCAAGTACAATATGAAACATACAGTACACAATATCTTTCAGATACATATTTCTGCTTTATCATGTAATATCTACATTCAGTGTGCCCCTTTTTCAAAGAGATACATTGCAAAAATACATTTACATTTTAATAATGATGATAGACTGGAGGGAATGTACAGTATGATGTATTCTGTGACTTCAATATATAAATGGAGTGAAGGCTTTAGCCTGTGCTCTTGGCAAATTGCCTCACAATTGCCTGCACCACTGTGCTAGGGAAATACTCAGTTTGTAAATGGATGAAAAACTGTTTATACTTGTAAAACATTCCGATTATAATCACTGTCCCAGCTTAAAGCTCAGGAGACTGGTAGCAAATGAGGTCCAATACATATTTTATCCATTCCTCCCATCCAAGATAATATAGTGAATTCAACACACTACTATATGAACATTCCTCGCTTATCCTCATTATATTATTTACCATCTTACTTGTCACTATCAGGATTCATATTACTAAAGCCATCTATGTAGGTGCCCATTAAGTAGAGATAAAAAGGTCACAGAAGAGCACAAAGTCTAAATCCCCTCACTGTTTGGGCCTCTCTTAAATTTTTGTTCCATACTTAAGGGGGCAGTGGAAAGTAGCAGCAGAGCAACACCTTCTAAGAAGAAAGCATACAATATGGCCTATATTTATTGTGGAGGTAAGCAACATATGACTGTGTGTAGAACTGTGTGTTCTACTTTTATTCATCTAAATCACAGCTGTGAATTGTGTTGTGATATTGTTACATTTTACTGCAGAAGACAATTGCCCACCGTAATTACTTTATTCTTTATTACTAAGCCAAAGCATTATGGGAAATGTAGCTGTTATTTGTGTATGTGTTTTTTGCAATATCTTCCATTGAAACAAAGATTCTTACAAAAAGCGTAATAAAAGGAATGTTGCCAAATGTAGATGAAATGTATTCCTTTCAAAAGTCTCAATAACTGAGAGAATAATGGGCTAAATATCAAGAATAGCCAGATATTAAACAAGGTCATTTTTTTTTTATCAAGGTCCTAATTTTCTGGGGAGGGAGGGGTTTATAGTTATATGTAAATACAGTAAACATTACTTGGCTGATGAGAGCAACAAAGTTTTTTGGCAAAAGTAAAGCCATCCTTTCTGAATACTTCAACTGGCTGTTTTGTTTTCATAAACCACCTATACATTTATACAGCCAGATATATTAAGTAAAAGGCAACAACCTTTATCTATAATATGTATATAATTTAAAAAAAAGTTATTAGAAAATTAGAATGTGTATTCGACGTGGATCATAATGAGAAAATATGGATTTCTGTACATTTAAAGGGATACTGTCATGGAAAAACATGTTTTTTCCAAAACACATCAGTTAATAGTGCTGCTCCAGCAGAATTCTGCACTGAAATCCATTTCTCAAAAGAGGAAACAGATTTTTTTTTTATATTCAATTTTGAAATCTGACATGAGGCTAGACATATTGTCAGTTTCCCAGCTGCCCCAGTCTTGTGACTTGTGCCTGCACTTTAGGATGGAACTACTTTCTAGCAGGCTGTTATTTCTCCTTCTTAATGTAACTGAATCAGTGGGACTTAGCTTTTACTATTTAGTGTTGTTCTTAGATCTACCAGGCTGCTGTTATCTTGTGTTAGGGAGCTGCTATTTGGTTACCTTCCCATTGTTCTGTTGTTAGGCTGCTGTGGGGGGGAGGGGTGACATCACTCAAACTTGCAGTACAGCAGTAAAGAGTGACTGAAGTTTATCAGAGCACAGGTCAAATGACTGGGGGCAGCTGGGAAATTGACAATATGTCTAGCCCCATGTCAGATTTGAAAATTGAATATAACAAAATCTGTTTGCTCTTTTGAAAAATGTATTTCAGTACAGAATAGTGGACCAGCACTATTAAATGATGCGTTTTGAAAAAAACATGTTTTCCCATGACAGTATCCCTTTAAAGTAATTGGTATATAATACACAAAAGCAATGAATTTCCTGTGAAATATATTCTTTTTTTTTTTTTTTTGCATGAAACACACATTACAACTTGCCCACATAGGGCCATATCACAGTACAATTGGCAATATAAGGTATAATCTGAGCATCATACAGCATCAATTAATCAATATGTTATTTTCCTACTATGCTCCATCATTTATTCATGAAGCCACATGTTATTGCCAAAGTAATAAGGTACATCTATACTGTTATTCTTGTGTCCCTACTAGACCCTCTAATTCCAGCTGTGTTTTTAGGTTATCGTCCTACATATCTTTTATATGCCAAATACCCACTTTGTAGACCCCTTTTTACTCTATATTACGCGGTTCCCCCGTTGCATCTCTAATAGATCCCAATTATACCATATTCTATCAAATAAATCTACGTTATTATGTTTCAGTGCCGTCAGATAATCCATTCTGCGAATATATTTCATTCTATCTAGAAACTCCTGTTCTGTGGGAGGTCTAGGAGCCTTCCAGTGTTTCGCTACTAAACCCCTTGCTGCCGACAGGATATGATTAACCATCCTCTACGATGGGTTTTTTAGTTTCAGGATTCTATCTCCTAAGATAAAGATCATTGGTTCAAATTTCACCATTACCATTATCAGTGAAATATATTCTTATAATGCACAAGTCCTGAATATCCTGTAAATTATATTCTTATAAACAGTGCTTAGTAATTTCATTAGTTATAATCGCCTTAAACGACTCCCATGACTCAAGGAAACATGTATATTATAATAAAACATGCACCCCCTGTTAAAAATATGAGGATATTAGAAGAGTTCCATGACTTGTATAAAAGCACTCGGCCTATTGTATGATATAACTGTATTTGAATTCACCTTGGAGTTCAATAACTTTGTACATTAAAATTATTGCTTCTAATATCTTTATATTTAAGAATGGGGGAGGTGGGTTATTCACATTATTCCACCTTATATTCAACTCCACTTATAAACATGTTATTTCCTTTTAAAGCTGACATTTGATATATGCTAGTACCACCTATTGGTAGTTCCAGGACATATGGAGACTAGCAGTTTTGACATTCCTGTATTTAAAGAAGGTGGGTTTACACACAGATAATTCTTTGTATCCAAACAACATTGTTTTGATACAAGACACATCCATTTCAATGCTATGATAGTTATATGTTATATATTTTAGTAGAGTGACAGGGTGGGACATGGCCAACTATATCAGCCCATTATCTAATGTATGATTTGTCATACTGGGGTCTACCAGGATTTTTTGAAATTTTTTTTACTTTCTTATCTGCATATAATGTACATACTAGAATTTAGAAGATTCTTTCTAGGGTTTTAGAAATATATAGTTGTCATTATTAGTGATGAGTGAAAATTTTTGTATAGATTCATTGCAGGCAAAAATATACTCAAAACTGCATTAAAAGTTGACACGCAACAGAGCAAAAAAGGTGTGTCACAAACTCATCTGTCATTGTGCTAAAAACTCACCTTGGTGGTCTAGTGGGGGGACGGCAGGGATGCCTGCTGCCCCCTCGGGGGGGACGGCCACCGCATAAGGCTTCTGCGCCTCAGGCGCCGGCATCTTAAGGAGCACGTGGTGCGCCTCCTTGGGAATGAAAGGCGCATGCGTGCTGACGTATGACGTCCCCACGCAATGGCGCGAAATTTAAAAGTACTTAAAGGTACATTTTCTTTTTACACGCTGCCTGTGATAGGAGTTTGTTCCTGTTGCTTCTGAGCTTTTGCTAAATCTGTTTTGAACCTGTTTGATTCCTGTTGTGACCCCCTCTGATTGACTTCCTGGTGTGACCCTTGCTTGCCTGAATACGTTTATTCTCTGCCTGCCGCGACCCGGCCTGATCTGACTACTCTATTGCCTAACGCCTTGTACTACGACCTTCTGCCCAAAGACTCTCGCTAAACAGTTGTGCCCCTCTGCCTATCCAGAACCTCTTGCACCTCTTGTTTAAGTCCTGGTGGCATCCAAGTAGCTGAGGGCTCCTCCCGAAGCCAAATGTGGTCACACTACAGGTGAAGCATGAGCCGAGACCAGGGTGCTTGGCATTTGTTCTGTTGTTGGGTGCCGACCGTGACAGTCATTTTATCCTTCCCCTCACCTTCTACATCAACCAAAGGTATTTGTGCCATCCCGCTGTCTATAGAAGGACATACATATAACTATATGGTTTATTCAATTTAATGCGATATACAAAGCACCTGGGTATTACCTGTTGGTGGTCAGATTTATTATTAGCAGTTGCTGTGTTAGCAAGATAGTAGAAATATATAATATCTATAGATGGTACTTTTTGCTCAAACAGCAACATAATGTAGTAGTAGATACCATTACCAGACTTAATGAAATCGTATACATATTTATTTAAGATTGGCAACATGGCAGCATATGGATAGGAGGTCCTCTAACAATGTAGGGGTGTGTAGCAGCATATGAAAAATGCATATGATTTTGCCTTCCCAATTTATATTGGTAGCCCCAAAGCAGAAACAATGTGCCAAGAAAAAAACACCCATAGAATCTAATGTAGTTTGCTTCAAAAATTTTGCTAATTTTTTCACTGTTTCCCGAATTTTCCTGCAGTTTTGAAAATTTTGCAGTGATGCGGGACAAGACAGATTGGCTGATCACTATTCATTATATTTAAGAAGACTATTTGTTTTTGCAAGTGCATAATTGATTCTCTTTACTATAATTAATGTTTTAGCTATCGATTGGGGAAGCTCTTTCTTTAAGGTAGGGGGTTGGAATTGCTAATACATTTCTGGCTTACATAGTCTGGTTAAGGCCATTGAATTGATATATGTATTCCATTTGCTACACACTCATCCTTTATGGATGTGCAGCCACTTTAAATCATCTTTGAGATATGGCTGCATTCTAACACAAACAATGGCAGGCAAGCAGATTTATTATGTGATGCACTAGCAAATCTTCCCAAAGTATTAACACTCTGCCTATCATCAAAAGGACAGCATCAGATATACGGCAGAGCCCTAACAAATATAAAACCTACAACAATTATACTGGAATGGAAGAGAGCCAATAGATTTTCAACAGATTGGCTAACACTGTCTCGGCTCAGTATCACAGTTGGGTTTGTAGACGGAAAGTACACAGCCTATAAATATCACCTTGTACAAGCAATGGTTTGACTCACCTTCTTTAGCTATGTTACTCTTACAAATGGGAACATATCTCTTTACTCTGCTGTTGTATTCATAAACGTCAGATGAATACAATAACTGAGATGTAATCATTTGTTCCTTATTTCCACTGGGTAACCACATTTTCCCCTCACCTTACATATTTATCTGTATACTAAATATTTATGGTGATGGTTAAGAACTATCAAGTCCTGCTACAGTGTTCATAGTGTAGATTGTCATTATATAAGTGCTTAACAATCTTTGGCTGCCCTCCCAGTCACAATAAACACTGCCCTGCAAATCCTATAATATTACATTTACTAAACAAACCAGTAATGCTACATCTCTATTAGCATTCAGTGCCAATGGTGGTTATGATTTTTCTTCTTCTATAGCACTATTAATTATATCAAGTACTAAAGAGACACACAGAGTGAATGTTCCATAGAAATTTCATTTACAAATCAAATCAATTAAGATGTTAAGGCATGTGTATGGGCAGACACACGTGGTAGATTCAAGGAGATTAGTCGCCCTGTGAGAAATCTCCTCTATTTCAGGGTGACTAATCTCCCCGGACTGCCTTCCCCTGCCTTCGTGCCAGCTAGAATGTAAATCACCGGCGGGATAGCACTTGGAGCACTTTATTTTCCAAAGTCACCTGAAAGGCCTCGCAAGGAAACTCTGGTCGACTTCCATAAACAAACTGCTCCAAGTGCCATCCTGCCAGCGATTTATATTCTAGCCGGCGGGAAGTCTTTAGTGACATTAACATGTTAACTTTTTAGCTTGTGCTTTAGCTTCTTGGCATCCAGATGTTGCAGATGTATGACTTGTCTAGATGTTGTCTTGCATATCTTGACGTCCTTGGTCCATGCAGGTAACTTTCTGATTCTCTTAAGTGATGGGCAAATTTGTCCGGTTTTGCTTTGCCACGAATTTCATGAATTTCCAGCAAAATTAGCAAAACTGGCGATAAATTTGTGAAACTGCGATTTTGACGCCGGTGACAATCCGCCGGTGTCAGAATGGGCACCGGTGTCGTAAAAACTTTGATGCTGGCATCGGAACCATCGCAACAAATATGTGAATTTATTCACCGGGGGCGAAACACACATTTGTCGTGAATTTGCGCCTGCCCATCACTAATTCTCTTAGTATGCCTTATACTTTCACTTTCTTCAGGTCTATTGCAGTTGGCATCAGGAGTAGGAAAATGTCCTACTTTTTGCATTTGCAGCACTGTACAGCTTTTGCAGGACATGTAGCATAATTTGCAGTGTGTTGTGTTGAACCACAGTGGAAGCAGTATTTTTTATTTGTATTTGCTGCACAGTTTTGCAGTGAATTCCTTCCCTTAGCAGTGTATTTTGCCCGTGACTGTGCATTAGTAGGCTACATTGCTAGATTCACAGTCTGTACATTCCCAGCAGTTCCCTGACAGAGTTTTAGCCTTTGCCACTGCTGTTTCATTTGGCTAGCAACTGTTATAGCCTTTTCAATGGTTAAATCCTGCTCTAGGAGCAGTCTCTCTCTTATGTGAGGTGAGTTTTTCCACTATTTGGTCTCTTAGCATTTCAAAGTCACAGGTAAACATCTAGCTCTCTTAAAGCTCCTACAAATTGTTCTGTGAATTCGCCATTACGTTGTCCATGTTGACGGAATTTATATATTTCAGTAACCATTTACTCTTGGCATAAAAAAGTTCTTTATAGCAGTAAGAGCAGTTTCATAAGTATCATCATACGGATCCAAGCAGTAAAAGGTATGGTAGGCTCACAAGGGTTTGGAAGAAAAGCTGCAGGCTGCTGCAGAGGTAGAAGAGACATCTCGTTGCCAATATGTTATGTTTTGGTAGCCAAGGATGAGTAGAGTATAAGAGTGCTTTATTATCAGGTTCATGCAGCCATTACACTTCAACAGTAACTTCAACTCTAATACTTTTAAGCTGTAAAGAAAATACTATGCACACAGTATAACTCTTGTGCACAGTGACACCTACAGGCCCTTTGTATAAACCACAGAGGTAACGGGCAATGTTTCCATGCAGGTCATATTTGTGCAAGCAATGAAGCACCATGGATAATTGCAACACCAGTCCTGTGTCACCCAAAACTTCCTGTAGGTCTTTTGCAATCAAATGAGGGTTTGCCTTTGCCTTTCTGGTTAGCATACCAGCAGTTATCCCTAAATTAATTCTTGCTCTTCCAGATCTTGCCTTGACTTGACTCCATGGGAGATTTTTATTAGATATTGTGGGTCAGATTTTATCTGATCTTGCCATGCAACAGCACAAGATTTGTAAGATGCTATGATCTGATCCCTCCTACAGATGTAATGTAATGTAGGATGGAGTATTTTGTTCATGCATTTACATCAGCCAGTCAATATATTTCAATGAGAAAAAAAAGTTAGAAAAAAAGTTTGAAAAAAAAGTGAGAAAAATAAGTTTCCGACACCATTCGTTTTTATCTTGTTGAATGAAGACCCAACATATTTAATTTCCATCCGGCAGGTGTCACATGGCAAATGTTTCATGTAGTTTACACATCAGATTTTTCCATCAATCCCATTATATTTGAACCCATGCAACTACATCCAACTTGTTAAATGTGTTGTATCGATCCAAATCCATCCAACAAAATCTCATTTGGAGTTTAGCCCTTACAGTTCCCCTTAACTGACATTTTTGATGACATTACAGATCATGGAAATTGAGGGCTGGAAGCATTTTGCACTTTTTGTTGCCTTGTTCTGCTTTATAAGCATCAATCATATCTTCACTCACTCCAGTATTTACAGGATACTTAGGAAACAGGAAGCAAAACATATTTCTTTCCACTGGCAATTTATATTACTGCCATTGGAAAGGAAACTAGGGTTGTTTTGTTGCCTGTAGTAGAGCAGATTTACATTGAGCAACAACCCTTAAAGTGAACGTTGTATTACAACACTATTGAACTTGCATATAACGATGTAAGATGCGCCGGGAGATTGCTGCAGTCTCTCGCCTCCCTGTGCATCTCAGCTTGAATGGCAGTGTGCAGGCACGCACTTCCGGCCTAGTGACGCTGGCGTCCGACATCATAACATCATCTGTGCACATCGGATTAGAATTTTGGCGCCAAAGACAGCTTTAAAAGCCCATTCCACCATTTTGCGAATGCTCAAGCTGATTCCATTTTTACTGTTCCTGCCAAAGCGTTTGTTTGTGATTTTGGATTCCTGTTTTTTTTTTACTTCTGCCCGACCCTTGACTACGATTTCTGCCGCCTTCCTTGAACTCTTCGCCTGACTTCGACTACGTCTTCTCTACAACCCTGCCGGTACCTTGCTTACGGTCTTGTTACGCACTTCCTTGTTGGTTTCCACAGCAGAAAGCCTAGGGCCCCAAATGAGCGTCGGTGTACACCGAAACCCACAGGGTTCACCTGTGCATGGTACAGTCGCTGATAAAGGTTCCTGATAACGTGGTCGTTACAAATGCTTTTTTGTATGCTTGATCATTTTAATGGAGAAAAACATATTGATTATGAAGGATCCATCTAGAAAAGCAAGTGTGAATGTTATATTTTGGGGGACTAATTGATCAAGTATCACAGAGATGAAAGAGTTAAAAACCATAAAGGACTTTTAAGGATATACTGTAGATCATGTGACACCCCTGAGATGATGAATGCTGCTGTCCTACTCCATTCCTGAAACTCTATTTCAAAGCTCTGAAAATCCAATCTGGTGATCTGTCAAGCTTTTAGTGTGACTGATTGTAGCAAAATACAAGGAACAAAGGGATCTCCTTTGCAACAGGGAATTCACGTCGCTCCCAATAAAAACACCCATAAGTACATGTATATGGAAGAGCATCCTAATTCAGTTATTACATAAACTTTGAAGAAAAAAGAATACAATAAATACTATACAATAAATACGTGTAGAACAATGATTATATTGGTACACTAGAATTCAAAGATTACCTGGATTTATTCCTAAACACTAGCAGTCTCTGTGTTCTGAAAAAGTGTATATAATGCCAATATATTTGTTTATTATTTACTAAATATAGCATTGGAAATATTTACAGATGTCAAAAAATTTGGCATGATCAGAGGTCTTTATTCAAATGAATAACTGTTACTTTCAGTTCCGGGATAATAAGAGTAGCTATAAGGATGCTATAAGCAGAGTTTATGCTTTTATTGGTGCAGCAGGACTTGCTTAAACAAATCAAGTAGCAGCGATATTCATAAGTAGAAAACAAGGATTACTGATAACCCTTTTATGTGGTGATTTTCAGCTATAACTACATAACTGGTAGAACACAGACAGGTTCCATGAAATAGCCAATTATCACAGTGGCTATGATATTTTCCAAAGACAGTTAATTTATGCAACACAAAATGACACTAATTTCAAGAAAAACAGTTAATTTTCATATATATAATAATATAATATATATTTATATATTTATATTTATTTATATATATATATATATATATATATATATATATATATATATATATATATATATATAAAATAATGTCACCTTTAGTAAAGCGAATACATTATTATCCTGATTTGTTGTATGCCACACTTGACCCTTATCTGACTCTCAGGGTCTCGGCTGCAAAATCTGGAAACATCTTGGAAAATTGCAGACATTCTTTAACAAACAAGGTACAGTAACAAGTCTGTTTAAAGAAAAAGTGAAAATGCTCTATAAATATACACCTTGTTGGCTTAAGAATAGCACAGTTAAGACCCCAGGTCTGTCCTGAGTCCAGAAAAAGAAAATTCTAGAAACCTGTTCTCTTCACATTTAATATATTACATACCTTAAAGTGGAAAACAAGTGCAATCTTAAGTACAGCACACCAGCCAAGGGGCTGATGTGACAAAAGGAGACCTGAAATATTAAAGGTGTTAATAGCCCAGGTGCCAGACCATTAGTCTCACCGGGGAATGATTAGGCTTGCGTAACGGGGATTGGCCGTGGAGGGCCCACAGTGATTTGCTAACCAGGGAGCAGGAGAGGTTACAAATGCAAATTGCTTACAAATTATTACCACTTTCATTTACCTTTACCCTTAGGGCTCTTACAGACGAGCGTTTTTACCTGCGCTCCCCTGCGTTCGGTTTTTCTGCGTTCAGCCGCAGGGGAGCGCAGGAATAGACTCATTACATTTTTTCCAATGGGGCTGTACTCACACAGGCTTGTGTAGGCGCCAAATGCAGGAAAAATGCAGCATGTTGCGTCTCAACCTGCATTCGGCGCCTACATGCGCCTGTGTGAGTACAGTCCCATTGGAAAAAAATCTAATGCATCTATTCCTGCGCTCCCCTGCGGCTGAACGCAGAAAAATGGAAATCAGGGGAGCGCAGGTAAAAACGCTAGTCTGTAGGAGCCCTTAGCGATAAAGGAGTTTTTATTTAGGTTTAGTTTATTTTTAATAGGTTTTTTTGTTGGTACAGGTATGGGACGTGTTATTAAATAAACCCTTATTGTGTACATTAAGGATTAATTATATCTTAGTTGGGATCAAGTACAGTACAAAGTATTGTTTTATTATTACAGAGAAAAGAGAAATCATTTTTTTTTCAATTGTATTATTTGGATAAAATGGAGTCTAATGGAAAAAAGCTTTCCTTAATTCTGAGCTTTCTGGATAGAGGGTTGTGGATAATGGATCCCATGCCTGTACTCCCTTCTGAACCATAGTTCTTCTGAAGGTTATCCAAGAGCAGGCACCATCCTTAGGTATCACAAAGAATTTGTCAGAAAACTTTCAATGCAGAGAAGATTTTAGTATTTAAATTAAGTTTAATTTACTGTTTAAAATTGCTTCCACTGATTAAACCTGCACATTATAGATGGTAGTGGAGAGAGTTTGTAATCATCATGCATATTCAGCAAAGTAACTGCTATTTCAGTAAGTTTTGCAGGCAGCAGACTGCAGGAAAGTGTTGGATGGCATCCTGCAGGGTTCATTATTTTGAAGGTTCCGCCATGAGCATTAAGTAGCACAGTATGCAATAGAATAATATAGGAAAACATATATTTATAAAGATAAAGTCCTATTTCTGCAAAATTGTACTGCATTTACTAAAACAGCTATTTCTTAAAGATTTAGTTACACCAGCTGGCTTGTCATCACAAAAGCAATATGCTAAACACCAATCAACAAAAAAAAACTATTTGTACACAAGACTTTCCAAAAGTCATACAACCCCATACTGTGAAGTCACAGTTGGGGACAAAGACTAATAAACTAGCCAGAATCTCTTGCAAGTGTAATAAAGTTTACTCTAATTCTCCCAGCTGGAGGTGCAGAACAGATTACAAGTAGTTACATAAATTTGTCAGTCTCTGGAAGTTAATTTCACATGTTTGCAGCTTGTTATGCTAAGAGTTAGGCTAAGCTAAATGCCACATCAAATCTACAGCTATTATAGAAATCTGAGAATAATGCACATAAAGAAAAATAACTTAGTTTATAACATATTCTTTTAGATTTGTAAAATGTAATAATGGCCTACCAGGTTGTAAAATGTTTTCTTTTGTTGAAGAGATGACATAATTACATCAGCCATTTAGCTAGTGCTTTTGTAAAAAAAAAACCTTGATCGTAAGCTCTTGTGATTGCGGCCCACTTGTGACATTTGTATCAGTATTTATTTGTGTCCTCCTCAAGTACAGTGTGTAAAAGAAACGGATCCGCACACACACCGATTAGTGCAGTTGGGGATTATCCCCTTTTATTCAGCCACCAAACATCTAATCGGTGTGTGTGCGGATCCGTTTCTTTTACACATTGGTTGCTAAGGGACCCGGCCGGGTCAACGGAAGGAACCCACCACCAGCTTGCAGGATTGGTGAACTACAGGTGTGCGGTAGGATAATTACATTGTTCTCCTCAAGTACAGGACACCATATTAGTCAATGAAATCTAGTTTTCTATGAAAACAGGACTGACGATTGACTTCTCCTATTTATCAATCAGCCAAATACCCAGGTTGATAATGACCCCAAATATAAAACAATCTAACATTTCAAACAGAATCTGTTCAAGGATAGACTAGAGCCCCATACACTGCCAGGTGATTTTGCAAATTATCCACAACTGATCAAACTGTGTATTCGGATGCAGATCATTTACATGAGATTGAAGACAATTCTATGTTTTCTTGTTAACATGATATGTTTTAGAACTCTTCTTTACCATGGTGAGAATGGTAAGTCTTTGGTTCCATGGCAGCCCCCATAGAACTAATTAATATGTTGCCAGAGCAAGAGAAAATCTGCTACTGCAACCAATAGTCTTTAAATGACTCTTCAATTATTAAAACAACAATAATATTAAAATGACAGGCAGTATTTTAATTAGCTTATAGAGTTCTATACTGTTTACATTGTTTGTTGGGGCACTGCTACAATTCTACAAGTACTTTGACTTTATTCAGCTTTATTTGATTAAAATGTAAACATCAAAATCCTTTGCTGGGGTTGTTATCCCTGGAGAATAGGGAAAGTATCATAAAACCCTTCAACCAAAGAGTATTCACAGGTGTCTATATATGTAAAGTAGCTGTATTTGCTTGTTAGCTAAGTCCAGCCACACAGCTGTGGTGCTCATTTTTTGATGGGCAATACAAATAAGCGTGTGCAGAGGAGGAATGTTGTGAATGAACTTAATTTTCATAAGCAGTGGTATATTATTAAATGTCTTATTTTTTATAAGCTTGTGGATAACTTTTTGGCCAAATATTTATGGTAACCAGGGGTTCAGTTCTTTCTACTGAAAAGTGGGGAGTGGCTCAGTTTTTGCCAAGAATATGTACAGATATGTAAAATGTCAGACGTGCCAAAGGGTGTCCTTCCACTCACAAGAAGCAAAATTAACAGCTGCAATGCCAGAGTAAACATTATATAACATACAGAGGTATAATGCTGCTTCGACCTAACTGTTATGTTTTGGGTAGTCGAGGATGAGTAGCGTATAACAGTGCTTTATTAGCAGAGTCATGCAGGCATTACACAACAGTAACTTTCCCTTTTAAGCTGTCAGGAAGTATGCACAGTATAAATCTTGAGCGCAGTGACATCTACAGGCCATTTGTATAAACACCACACTAACACTTCTCCTTTGTTCCCAGGAGAGCACTTTGCTGTGTATAACAGTATAGAACTTGGCAGTACTTGCATGGATGTATCCACAGTGGCACATAGAGAAAGGAAATAGTGACTACTGAGTATAGTACCTTTGCCATTTTTGAAATAACATAATATGAACCCTTACATCATGGAACTACAATACCTTTATGAAATCCACCACTTGTTACCAAGTCATTTACAGCTCAGCTTTCTATGCACAATCCTACCTACATGTCAAAAGCATGGCATACCAAACCCCCTTACTGGGGGTTCCTTGAATGCGGTTTCTTTCTGTGGAGGAATATGTTGAGGCTATGCAAGTAAAATTTAATTATGAAATGGAAGAATCCTTAACCGTTAAAAGCATTCTTCTAAAGCTCTTTGTTATGCATTGCCCAGTAGAGAGCAACATAATGCTAGAGCCAGAACTGTATTGCCTGTAAAATTGCAGAGTTGTATTAAGGAACCCATAATGTGTTGTATCCGATGGAAAATAACCTACAGTATAAGAATGATAGAAGGAAAAAAGGCATTAGACATGTCGAATAGGCAACAGGAAAGAGCCTTAAACTCCAGAAAAAAAATAATTTTTAAAAAAATCTTGTGACTTTGCTAAGCCTGAAAAAGTCCTCCATTGTTAACTGTATTGATACAGCACAGGACTAAGAGTCTCATTGTTTTGTTTCTAACATCATGTCCCATCATTTATTATTGCCTCTTATGTAAATAGACACAGCAGTGCTAGGTGAGAAGTGACACAAAGTTGAACACCTTTAGCTGTTTGTGCAAACATATTTGCACAGATATTAAACAGACCTAATTTTAACACAAACCAGCTATTACAAAACTGATATCCAAACAACAATTTACATGTTCCTTAATGCTTATAGTTGTACACCAACAGACATATTAGCATTGATATACTGTAGGCTAGATTGGTGGCTTTCAATATTTTTAACAATGTGGGAAATTAGCTAATAACACATTAAATAACACATGCATTAAAATCATCATGTCCTACAAAGCCATCTCCATATGATGATTGAGTGCCATACAAATATAATATAGAGCTCAGACTGCTGAATATATATGAGCAGAACCACAACCCACAGTCCTACCCTTATAAACAGTGCAAGACAGAGATTTAATTGAATGTAATGTCTGGATTTGGCACACAGACACATGCAAGGTGAAATGTACCTGTAGTTTGAAATGAATAGTAAAACTGGCATACCTAAAACAACAGAGTACTCACAGCAGATAAGAACAAGCACTTATGCAAAAGCTAACTCGGCCAAATTCCATTTATATCAGCAAATACTGTATATGAAGAATGTTGCAGAATTATAATTCCAGTTTAGGTTCCAGGCTTTATTATCCAGGCTTTTTACAGTGCTACACATTACAAAATGCAAGAAATGTCAACCAAGTTTATTTTGATAATAGCGCCATAGACAGTGTGATAAAAAACAAAAATGAAATATAAGCAAGACCGACTGTAACTAAAAATGTCATTGCCAGCAATTCTGCACAATTATGTAACTAACAGGAAACCGCTCCACACTATTAATGAATATGTCTACTTAAGGGATGTAAGGCAATCTCCATTCCCATTCTAATACCAGATTATGTTAAACCAGATCATGGTCATTCATTACCAAATCAAAAAATTACTGTACTTTGTATAACTTGTATGTGAATGAAAAGGTATTGGTTAAAAAAAAGTACAGATATAATGCTTCCCCAATGGTAAATTGTATTGGAAGCATCACAGTTCTGCAAATGACAGATTGTTGATTATAAAAAATGCATAGATGTAAAAGCTGATAAAAATCATTTAATTCTGAACTTCTTTTTAATTGCACATTATGGTATATTTAAATGGATTGGTGATGTTTTTGTCTGCAGTTAAAGAAAATTGTGGAAGAAAAACATGATCTTGTTTTATTTTAGTGAACCTGAATTTTCAGGATTTATCAATTGAAAAAAATCTTGAAAAAATTTGAATGAAAACAAATGGCAGTTAAAACTTTGCAACTATATACAGAAGTCCGTGGAAGGTATATTTTTTACATTCAGGCTGTTTTCTTTAATTTATACAAACTTGAATGTGGTAAAAAAAAACTATGTGAAGTTTAGATTTTTGTTGCAATCAATCTTTTTTTGTTTAACTGAGAAGAAAAAATCTTGAGTTTAAAAGTGATTTTTTTTCCACAGCTGAAAATAAAAAAAACAAAAAAACACTCAAATTCTAAATTTGGTTAAATATGCCTAGTAGTATAGAATGCTTTTTCAAAAACAGATTCTATAAATGGTTCTAACTGTGCTTTAAACTCCAAATGATTTACTTTTCTACATGACTATAGAAAGAGGAGAGTTTTTCAGACTGCTCTTATGGCTCTTCATGTAAAAGAATTTACCTTCTGTGATGGAGGTACAGGAAACAGGTTCACTAGTGGATCGGACTATACTGGCAATCCTGTATTTCCTCGAACGATGTTGCTGCATAGTTTTTTCCAGCCGCCCTGTACGTTGGGTGTGATTTGCAGGAAGAGCACTGGGTGATGGCAGACACTGGCCAGGTGGTTGAGCAAACACAGTGCAGCACATTTTGATGGGTTTCAGAGACTGGGCAACTTTTCTTTCTTTCATCAAAAGTTGAGATTCTCTTTCCGACGTGCTGAAATTCTCAGCGGATGTGTCCAGTGACCTGGACTGTATGTGATTCTCACAGTTTTGCCACTGGGATCTGTCTGTGGATGTTCTACTTCCATCATCATCAGGTGAAACCTGGGAATTAGTGAGAGGAAATCCACCACGGAAGCTGTGTTCCAAACTGGTGCAGCTGCTCCCAGTGGTGGCTGTATGGATGGCACTATAAGGGCTAAAATCGGCAGAGCGAAGTGAGCCTTGAACTTCAAGTGAACAAAGATCTTCTGATGAGCAGCTGCGAACTGGGATTTCGGCCACATCAGACACCAGCAATGAAGTGCTATCTACAGACACTGCAAAACAATACAAATATATACAGTATACCTCAAAATCTATATTCTGCAATACATACTGTATAGTTCCTTTTGGCAGGCCATAATTGTCCAGTTACTTTTTTAATTACACTACCATCACTGTCAACACATTTTCAAGTTATTTAAAAGTACATTTGTCACTAAGGAAATTATGTTTGTGAAAGTTCTCATTCATCCAGGTCATGGTTTATCTATAGAAGTAAGTCAAATCAATTGGACTTGCTGTGTTTTATTTTTCTTGAAGAAGTTTCACCAGTCATCCAACTCGCTTTCTCAATTCAGAATAACTTTAATAACACATAAGGTTTAATAACACATTAAAGCTCTAATCTTGCTAATACAATCAACAACTAATTTAATTACATCATTGTGGATTATCATAAACAGATTATGCTGATTGGAGCAACATTCCAGAGGTTATAAAGCGAAGCAAGATCCTATGTACAAGTTATTCTGAATTGAGAAATCCAGTTGAAATTGGACTGGTGAAATGTCTTCAAGAAAAAAAACCACAGCAAGTCCAGTTGATTTGACTTACTTCTATAAATAAAATAAGGAAATTAGTTTGTTTGCATTACCCTATAATCTGCAGATTAGTGAGTATGAATGGATGGTCTCTGTGCTGTGCAGTAGTAAAGTAATGCAGGCAGAATTGCCCAGAATTTTGTGGAACTGATCAATGAATGATATCTTCTCTGTAAATGGAAGGAAATGTAATTTGTTGACATTTGGTACACGTCAGCATCAAAATTAGGTATTCTTCACTAGATGTGTGCTTCTGTACGAGCCCAAGGCAACACAGTCCTTTAGGGATAAAGATCAGTACGTCTAAAGTTCTAAAGATGTCCCCAGTATCTCTTCATCATCAGGCTGTCGGCTTTTTCATTTCGCTAGCTGCTTAGGGACATTATAATATATATTATATATAAGTACCTGTACTCAAAATCAAAAGTGGGGTGCACAGTTAAAAATAACATATGTAAAATAAAAAGTAAAAAATAGTGGGTCCGGCATTCCCTATAAATTCAGTTTATTACTTTGTATTTAACACATTGTTATGAAAGATAACAGTGGTATGTCATTTTGCTAATTTGAATGCATGTAACTGCTCAATACTGATTACTGGCAACACCAAATTGGATGGATTAGCTTGTTAAGCCTTGAACTTCACAAGCAGGTGTGTGCAATCATGAGAAAAGGTATTTAAGGTGGCCAATTGCAAGTTGTGCTTCTGTTTAACTCTCCTCTGAAAAGTGACAGCAACTCTCAAAAGATCTGAAAACGATTGTTCAGTGTCATGGTTCAGAGGAAGGCTACAAAAAGCTAGCTCAGAGGTTTAAACTGTAAGTTTTAACTGTACGAATTGCAATTAGGAAATGGAAGACCACAGGCACAGTTGTTATAAAAATGCAGAAGTGGCACATGCAGAGGATTGTGAGAATGGATACAGACAATGCAAAGATCACCTCCAAAGACCTGCAAGAACATCTTGCTGCAGATGGTGCATCTGTACATCGTTCTACAATCCAGTGCATTTTGCACAAAGGACATCTGTATGGCAGGGGGGAGTAGCCCTTTCTTCGCTCAAGCTACAGACAGAGTCACTTGTTGTATGCAAAAGCTCATTTGGAACAAAGTGCTTTGGACTGATGAGACAAAATTTTAGTTATTTTGTCATAACAAAAAGCAGTTTGCATGGCGAAGAACACAGCATTCCAAGAAAAACACCTGCTACCTACTGTCAAATTTGGTGGAGGTTCCATCATGCTGTGGGGCTGTGTGACTAGTTCAGAGACTGAGGCCCTTGTTGAATTCAATGTTTAAATGTTTCATTTTAGCAGATTGCTGTTAATATGTAAATGTCAGCTCTTGCTGTAGTTAAGATCTGTGGTTACAGGGAAGATGGTACCAACATCATTGCCTGACCCAACAACTTGTCTTTTCTAAAATGCCTCCATTTTTAATGATAGTTCATCTTAGTCTATCAGTGAGAAGATTAGCTCAATACCTTGGGTGCTGAAGCCTGCTGTTGTGTTTCTGTCACCTAGACTGGATTCTGTGACCTGCTGATCTATGCTGGCCCCCTGTAGAAAGATAACAGAAACAAGAAACACTTTAATTTACACCAGCATTAATCTATGTAAGACACTCAAGTTATCACATTTTGCATTTTAATTTGAACATAGAGGAGGTTTAAAGCATTTCTTGCTAGAGGGCACCCTTTACCCGCATTCACTTATTAAAGCAATTAATAGTTAGCCAACAAAGATGTGTTTTCCTAGCATTAAACAGTACTGACAAGTGGAATATTTTAGCATGAATTGTTCTGCATTTGCTGTAGAAGCTTTAGACTAGATTAGCTGTGTCCATTGCAGGGCCCCAGGGTGCATAAAGACAGATGTATATAAAAAATGTGAAAGCAGATAAATAAAGCACACCTTCAGCAGGCTGTTGTACAAGCTGCTAATGGGACTCAGCAGGATTCAACCTTCATTTTCAGTAACTCATGTGCCTTAGAAATCATTTCTTGCATTTTACTGTTATATAACTTTCTTCATTATTGAGGCACAAATGTTTAATATTTAACACTAGCAGATGCAGGGATTAAACCAAAAACCCCGTCTCCACTTTAGCAATCATAACACCATCCATCCCTGCTTGACACTTGGGTCAGTGTTCTGCAGAGACAGTAGAGGAAAGGACACACTTGGTGATTCATTTATTTCGTCGAATTCCCATGTGTTTATTTGCATGTTAGTGACCATGGAGCTTAGTGTGCCAGTTATTAACCTTTCAAGACAATTCACAAATGCATAATACTCTATCCAGCTCTGGTTTGCATGTTCATATAGAAACTATGGGCAAATGTGAAATGCAAAGGCAAATTGGCGTAATATTGTTTGAAGTGCTTCCAGTTTAATTTTTTATTAAAAAAATTAAGGAAACTAAAGTAAAAAAAAAATGGAAGGAAATATTACATAAGATAGATAAGATTCTTTATTTGTCATATGCATAGTTATACAAGTACAACATGCAGCATCCTGATCCAATTTTTTAGGCTATGCATAGTTAAAATACACAAAAAAAAAGTTTTTTAAATTAAGTAGAGCAGCAGAGCATATGTAGTAAAAGATGAACCATGTTATTTACTTAAGTGACAGTGAGTGAAGATTGTATAAAAATATAAAATATAAAAACAGCAGTGCATTACAGTACACCAAATAACCATTTTGTGGTGAAATAAAATAAAAGCAAACGGTGCAGTAACAGTACATAGTATTAATGTGCAATGTATGTGGATTGTATACTACTGTATTGTGGTGACGTACAGTAATGTGTCATATAGATCAAGTAGGTGCAAGTGAAGAAGGGGGAAGGGATATGGGAAATTATGGGTAAGGTGGCATGTCTTGGTTTAGCAGTCTAATGGCTTGAGGATCAGGGATGGGCGAATTTGACCCATTTTGTTTCGCCAAAAATTCGCCACCGGCGAAATGTTGCAGACGCCCATTAAAGTCTATGGGCGTCAAAAAAATTTGTCGCGCGGCAAAATTATTTTGTCGCGCGTCTTTTTTTGACACACGTCTATGGGCGTTATTTTTTCGGCGAAACGCAGCGAAAAAATTCGCCCATCCCTACTGAGGATAGAAACTCCTTTTAAGTCTCTCAGTTCTGGCCAGGATACTGCAAAAACCTTTTCCCTGATTTAAGTAGGTGCAACAGTCCATTACTGGGATGTGATGAGTCCTTGAGAATCCTGAGGGCTCTGGTCCTGCATCTCTTGGTGTAAATGTTCAGCAAAGATGGAAGAGCTGACCTGCAGCAGCATTCTGCTGCACGTATCACTCTCTGAAGGGCTTTGCGGTCCTGGACACAACTGTTTCCAAACCAGGATGTAATGTTCTGTGTTAGGACACTTTCCACAGCACCAAAGAAAAAAGTCTTTAGCATCTTCAAAGAGACCCCAAACTTCCTCAACTGTCGGAGATGGAACAAACACTGCTTTGCCCTTTTAGTTTGAACTTGGATATGTTTAGACCATGTCAGGTTCTCAGAGATGTGGACTCCGAGGTATTTTAAACTGCTCAATAGAGATGGCGCGAACTGTTCGCCGGCAAACTTGTTCGCGCGAACATCGGGTGTTCGCGCTCGCCGGAAGTTCGCGAACGTCGCGCGACGTTCGCCATTTTGGGTTCGCCATTGTTGGCGCTTTTTTTTGCCCTCTCACCCCAGACCAGCAGGTACATGGCAGCCAATCAGGAAGCTCTCCCCTGGACCACTCCCCTTCCCTATAAAAACCGAAGCCCTGCAGCGTTTTTTCACTCTGCCTGTGTGTGCTGAAGAGATAGTGTAGGGAGAGAGCTGCTGCCTGTTAGTGATTTCAGGGACAGTTGAAAGTTTGCTGGCTAGTAATCGTGTTGATACTGCTCTGTTATTGGAGGGACAGAAGTCTGCAGGGGTTTGAGGGACATTTAAGCTTAGGTAGCTTTGCTGGCTAGTAATCTACCTTCTACTGCAGTGCTCTGTATGTAGCTGCAGTGGGCAGCTGTCCTGCTTCTGATCTCATCTGCTGACTGCTGCAATAACAGTAGTCCTTGTAAGGACTGCTTTTATTTATTTTTTTGTTCCAATACAGAGCAGTATCAAGCAGATTACTAGCCAGCAAACTTACTATCATCTGTCCCTGAAATCACTAACAGCTCTCCCCCTACACTATCTCTTCCAAGCACACACAGGCAGATTTTTCAGATACATTTTTGCCCTTGATCCCCCTCTGGCATGCCACTGTCCAGGTCGTTGCACCCTTTAAACAACTTTAAAATCATTTTTCTGGCCAGAAATGTCTTTTTTAGATGTTAAAGTTCGCCTTCCCATTGAAGTCTATGGGGTTCGCGAACCGTTCGCGAACCGCTCGCATTTTTGCGCAAGTTCGCGAATATGTTCGCGAACTTTTTTTCCGACGTTCGCTACATCCCTACTGCTCAACCTCTCCTCTAGGGTCCCACTGATGTTAAGGGGTTTGTAGTTCTGCTGCTGTCTCCTACTAATGTCCACCACCATCTCCTTGGTCTTGCTAACATTCAGCTGGAGGCAGTTTTCCTGACACCACAGTGTCAGGTTATCCCTTTCTTTCATGTAGGCTGTCTCATCATTGTTTGTGATGAAGCCCAACACTACCATATCATCAACAAACTGTGTACAGTATATATTTATATATACATGTATAGTGTATATATATATATATTATATATTTATTTATATACACATACACAGGTATGGGATCTGTTATCCAGAAACCTTTTATGCAGAAAGTTCAGAATTGTGGAAAAATTGTCTTCAATAGAGAAAATAAAGGTGGTCTGCATTTCAATACCATTGCTTCTGAAAGAACTTTACTGTATACATTTCACATTTCAGTTCCTGCTTGGGAGCTGTATACATTTAACACAAAGGCTTATAAAATACATAGGTCAGTGCTCCTTCTGTTACTATGACATAAATGGAATTTCAGGAATTGTCTCCAGAGGAACAGAAAGAAATTTGTGCACACTAGGCAACTAAGAGACACAGTAATATTTATCATTTTCACTTGGTCCCATTTTTTTCATTGACATCGTTACATGGTTACGTAGTTCATGCATTACTGTATTGTTGAATTCCACTATTGGTAGAGAAAGAAGAAAAAGTGCTATACTGTGTACATACAATGTATGTTTCCATTGTTCTATGAATACATTTCTCTTAATAGACATTGTGTATGTGTATACAGGGCCACCAGTCATCCTGGGTCTGGTGGATTTCATGTCTGTGGTGTGGGGGTGGGAATGGCAGTTAAAAATTGTTGTCATACAGGGCCCTATGATTTCTGATTTTGGCCCTATATATCTATACATATGGCATAAGCTGAACATACATTGGTATAATAAGCTGCTCTTCATCTAAAAGCCTAATAGGCTGCAGTTGTGGAAAGGGATGGGGTTGTTTATGAAAACATTTTTAAGTGGACTGCTCATACTGCATGTTTTTGTTGGTTTTTAATCCTCAAATTTTAAAAACCAGGAAGACCTGCAATAGCAAGGATTAATATATTAAATAAAAACCATTCTAAATTGAGGAAGCCAGTCAGATAACAAACGCAAACGGCTTCAACAGAAAAGTATACAGCAAGTCCATTTGATTTGACTTATTACTATAGATAACTTATAGATTAATTCAGAACTAAAATCTTTTAAAGAATGTATAGAGTGATTTGTAAGCCAAGGCTCTCTTTAGTTCCTGTATCAATCAATATTTGTATGCAATTTGTGTAATTCATTTACACCCCTCTATCCACCAGGCTGTGGAATATGTTGGCTTTTAGGGATGTAGCGAACATCGGGAAAAAAGTTCGCGAACATATTCGCGAACTTGCGTCATAAATGCGAACGGTTCGCGAACGTCGCGAACCCCATAGACTTCAATGGGAAGGCGAATTTTAAAAGCTAGAAAAGACATTTCTGGCCAGAAAAATGATTTTAAAGTTGTTTAAAGGGTGCAACGACCTGGACAGTGCCATGCCAGAGGGGGATCAAGGGCAAAAATGTTTCTAAAAAATCCATTGTTGACACAGCGCTGCGTTTTGTGCTGTAAAGGGCAGAAATCACACTACATTTCTAAACCTGTGTAATAAAATGCTTTAAAACGTCCGGCGTCTACATGCCAATCAAGTCGTGTAAAGGTTACAGCCTGTTCACACGCAAAGACGAAACGCGGTGCTTACTGCAACGCAAAAAGACGCAAAGAGCTTTAATGAATGATACCGTCAAGTGAGCAAATAATAGTTTTTAATTACTAGTTGAGCTTGTCACCTCCAGGATGTTCGTCCTGTTGGTGGCAATATTTCTGTAGTGGTGTGTTTAGCAGTCACCGTGCTTGTGCGCACGTGCACGGTCAGGCAGAGGTAATTCAATGTACAGTGAAGTGAACCAAAAAACACTGATTCTGCAGTGTGGGCCCAGTTTTGGTGTACTTTATTGATCACCTGCGGTGACCATAAAAGATGCGATTTTGCCACTGTTGCAGAACCCTGAAAAATTAGGCATGTGTACTTTCCTGAAAAATTATCTTTTTTTTGTCGCAGCCACTGAAGCACAGAGGCCAGAAAAAATATGCCATATAAATGCTGAAAATATAAAAAATTTTTTGTCGCAGCCACTGCAGCACAGAGGCCAGAAAAAATATGCCATATAAATGCTGAAAATATTAATTTTTTTTTGTCGCAGCCACTGCAGCACAGAGGCCAGAAAAAATATGCCATATAAATGCAAACAATATTAATTTTTTTTGGTCGCAGCCACTGCAGCACAGAGGCCAGGAAAAATATGCCATATAAATGCTAACAATGTAAATTTTTTTTGTCGCAGACACTGAAGCACAGAGGCCAGAAAAAATATGCCATATAAATGCTGAAAATATTCATTTTTTTTGGTCGCAGCCACTGAAGCACAGAGGCCAGAAAAAATATGCCATATAAATGCTGAAAATATTCATTTTTTTTGGTCGCAGCCACTGAAGCACAGAGGCCAGAAAAAATATGCCATATAAATGCTGAAAATATTCATTTTTTTGTCACAGCCACTGAAGCACAGAGGCCATAAAAAATATGCCATATAAATGCTGAAAATATTCTGTTTTTTTTTGGTCGCAGCCACTGAAGCACAGAGGCCATAAAAAATATGCCATATAAATGCTGAAAATATTCATTTTTTTGTCACAGCCACTGAAGCACAGAGGCCAGAAAAAATATGCCATATAAATGCTGAAAATATTCTGTTTTTTTTGGTCGCAGCCACTGAAGCACAGAGACCAGAAAAAATATGCCATATAAATGCTGAAAATATTCATTTTTTTGTCACAGCCACTGAAGCACAGAGGCCAGAAAAAATATGCCATATAAATGCTGAAAATATTCATTTTTTTTTGGTCGCAGCCACTGAAGCACAGAGGCCAGAAAAAATATGCCATATAAATGCTGAAAATATTCTGGTTTTTTTGGTCGCAGCCACTGAAGCACAGAGGCCAGAAAAAATATGCCATATAAATGCTGAAAATATTCTGTTTTTTTTGGTCGCAGCCACTGAAGCACAGAGGCCAGAAAAAATATGCCATATAAATGCTGAAAATATTCATTTTCTTGTCACAGCCACTGAAGCACAGAGGCCAGAAAAACTCAGGATTTACCTGGATTCAAATTAAAACAGTAGGGTTTGCACCCTAGTTTGTAACGGTGGTGGAGGGAGGAGGACGCTAAAGGACAGCTGTATGTGGAGTCATGAGGCGTGCAGAGAAGGACAGCTGCATGGGGAGTCAGAATCAGAAACTCAGCACAAGTCTTCCGGCGTGCAGTAACCCTCCGAGATCCACCCCTCATTCATTTTAATAAAGGTCAGGTAATCCACACTTTTGTGACCTAGGCGAGTTCTCTTCTCAGTTACAATCCCTCCTGCTGCACTGAAGGTCCTTTCTGAGAGGACACTTGAGGCGGGGCAAGACAAGAGGTTCATGGCAAATTGTGACAGCTCTGGCCACAGATCAAGCCTGCGCACCCAGTAGTCCAGGGGTTCATCGCTCCTCAGAGTGTCGATATCTGCAGTTAATGCCAGGTAGTCCGCTACCTGCCGGTCGAGGCGTTCTTTGAGGGTGGATCCCGAACGGTTCTGCCGCTGCCTTGGACTGAAAAACATTTGCATGTCTGACGTTACAGAGTGGCCAAAGTGCTTTGTCCTTGCAGGTGCGCTCGTGGCAGGATTACTGGCACCTCTGCCCCTGGAATGTTGATGAGTTCCTGAAGTGACATCACCCTTAAAAGCATTGTACAACATGTTTTGCAGGCTGGTTTCTAAATGCAGCATCCTTTCAGACTTGTGGTATGTTGGTAACATTTCTGCCACTTTATGCTTGTACCGAGGGTCTAGTAGAGTCGCGACCCAGTACAGGTCCTTCTCCTTAAGCCTCTTGATACGGGGGTCCTTCAACAGGCATGACAGCATGAAAGACCCCATTCTCACAAGGTTGGATGCAGAGGTATCCATCTCCGCTTCCTCGTTATCAAGGACTGCATCATCCACGGTCTCCTCCCCCCAGCCACGTACAAGACCAGGGGTCCCCAAAAGGTCACCACTAGCCCCCTGGGAAGCCTGCTCCTGTTGGTCCTCCTCCTCCACAAAGCCACCTTCCTCCTCTGACTCCACTTCTGACACCTCTCCCTGCGTTGCAGCAGGTGCCTGGGTTCGTTCTGGTGATTCCGACCAGAAATCGTGCGCTTCCTGCTCCTCGTCACGCTGGTCTACAGCCTCATCTGTCACTCGTCGCACGGCACGCTCCAGGAAGAAAGCAAAGGGTATTAGGTCGCTAATGGTGCCTTCGGTGCGACTGACCATATTTGTAACCTCTTCAAAAGGGCGCATGAGCCTGCAGGCATCGCGCATAAGCACCCAGTAACGGGGTAAAAAAATCCCCAGCTCTGCAGATCCAGTCCTACCACCCAGTTCAAACAGGTATTCGTTGACGGCTCTTTGTTGTTGCAGCAGACGTTCCAACATGAGGAGCGTTGAATTCCAGCGAGTCTGGCTGTCGCAAATCAAACGCCTGACTGGCATGTTGTACCGCTGCTGAATGTCAGCAAGGCGTGCCATGGCTGTGAAGGACCATCTGAAATGGGCCGACACCTTCCTGGACTGCCTGAGAACGTCCTGGAATCCTGGGTACTTTGAAACAAAACGTTGTACTATTAAATTCAGAACATGTGCCATGCAGGGCACATGTGTTAAATTGCCCAGTCTCAGTGCTGCCAACAGATTGCTTCCATTGTCACACACCACTTTTCCGATCTTCAGTTGGTGTGGGGTCAGCCACCGATCGGCCTGTGACTGCAGAGATGACAGGAGTACAGATCCGGTATGGTTTTTGCTTTCCAGGCACGTCATCCCCAAGACAGCATGACAACGGCGTACCTGGCACGTCGAATAGCCTAGGGGGAGCTGGGGGTGCACAGGTGTGGAGGAGGAGGACCCAGCAGCAGAGGACGAAGAAGAGGAAGAAGACGAGGTAGAGAGCGAAGGAGGAGTAGAGGTGGTGGCAGAACCGCGTGCAATCCGTGGCGGTGACACCAACTCCACTGTCGTTGTTGAGCTACACATTCCCTGCTTCCCAGCCATTACCAAGTTCACCCAGTGGGCAGTGTAGGTGACATACCTGCCCTGACCATGCTTGGAGGACCATGCGTCAGTAGTCATATGGACCTTTGGCCCAACACTAAGTGACAGAGATGCGGTGACTTGGCTCTGCACATGGTGGTACAGGTGTGGTATTCCCTTTTTTGAAAAAAAATTGCGGCTGGGTACCTTCCACTGCGGTGTCCCAATTGCTACAAATTTGCGGAAGGCCTCAGAGTCCACCAGCTGGTATGGTAAAAGCTGGCGGGCTAAGAGTGCGGACAAGCCAGCTGTCAGACGCCAGGCAAGGGGGTGCCTCGCAGACATTGGCTTCTTACGCTCAAACATGGCCCTCACAGAAACTTGGCTGGGGGCAGATGACTGGGAATGGGAACTGGTGGTCAAGGTGGAAGGCGGAGTGGAGGGTGGTTCAGACGGGTGAAGGACAGCAGAGGTAGAGCAGTAAGATGCTGGACCAGAAGGAGGGTGGCTTTTAGTTTGCCTGTTGCCTTTGAGGTGTTGCTCCCAAAGTGCTTTGTGCTTGCCGTTCATGTGCCTTCGCATAGAAGTTGTACCTATGTGGCTGTTGGGCTTCCCAAGACTCAGTTTCTGACTGCACTCATTGCAAATGACAACGCTTTTGTCAGAGGCACACACATTAAAAAAATCCCACACTGCTGACCTTTTTGAGGCTGGCAATCTGGCGGTAACAGTAGAAGTCGGCGGCGTTGGCGGCAATGGCGGGTGCGTTGGCCGGCTGACCACAGGTGCCGATACATGTTGTTGCCCTACTGTTCCCTGCGAGCTGTCCTCCCTGCTTCTTCTAAGTCTTATTCTCCTCCTGCCTCTCTGACTCTCCGTCTCTCCATCTGAACTATCCTCCTCTTGCTCTCTTCTACTGGGCACCCATAAAACATCAATCTCCTCATCCTCATTCTCCTCAGATGCATCAATTTCTTCTACCAGCTCACAGAAGGAAGCAGCAGCGGGGACCTCCTCGTCATCACTCATTATGTCCATCTCTGTTGTGTTCTCTGCCAGAATTAAATCTGGTGTAACGTCCTCATCTCCTTCATCTTCTTCTGCCAATAATGGTTGCGCATCACTCAGTTCAAGAAACTCATGTGAAAATAACTCCTCTGACTCCAGTGAAGAAGGGGCGCCGGTGGTGGAGGAAGTGTTACGTGGGGTGCCCATAGCAGTGGAGGATGAGGATGTTGTGGTAAAGTTAGAAACGGTAGAGGATGGGGTGTGCTGTGTAAGCCAGTCAACTACCTCTTCAGCATTTTGGGAGTTCAGGGTCATTGCCTTTTTAAAACTGGGCAATTTCCTAGGGCCACAGGATAGCATAGCAGCACGGCCCCTAGTGCCTCTGCGTGGCGGCCTGCCTTTGCCTGGCATTATTTTTAAAACAACAACAACAACAACTCAGGTGGTGTTTCTAGAGACGGTATTATTATTGACAGAATGTGAACAAGCTCACACAGCTAAGTGGCAGTGGTTTGAAAATGAAGAAGAAGAACACACTGGGCAAACAAGGCCTACAAGGTCAACGTATACACTACTACAGCAGTGGATACGGAATATATTATTGCTGCCTGAAAAACGTCACTCGGGTGGTGTTTCTAGAGACGGTACTATTATTGATATTTAGACAGAATGTGAACAAGCTCACACAGCTAGATGGTTGTTGTTTGAAAATGAAGAACACACTGAGCAAATAATGCCTACAAGGTTAACGTATACACTACTACAGCAGTGGATACGGAATATATTATTGCTGCCTGAAAAACGTCACTCGGGTGGTGTTTCTAGAGACGGTATTATTATTGATATTTAGACAGAATGTGAACAAGCTCACACAGCTAGATGGTTGTTGTTTGAAAATGAAGAACACACTGGGCAAACAAGGCCTACAAGGTCAACATATACACTACTACAGCAGTGGATACGGAATATATTATTGCTGCCTGAAAAACGTCACTCGGGTGGTGTTTCTAGAGACGGTATTATTATTGATATTTAGACAGAATGTGAACAAGCTCACACAGCTAGATGGTTGTTGTTTGAAAATGAAGAACACACTGAGCAAATAATGCCTACAAGGTTAACATATACACTACTACAGCAGTGGATACGGAATATATTATTGCTGCCTGAAAAACGTCACTCGGGTGGTGTTTCTAGAGACGGTATTATTATTGATATTTAGACAGAATGTGAACAAGCTCACACAGCTAGATGGTTGTTGTTTGAAAATGAAGAACACACTGAGCAAATAATGCCTACAAGGTCAACGTATACACTACTACAGCAGTGGATACGGAATATATTATTGCTGCCTGAAAAACGTCACTCGGGTGGTGTTTCTAGAGACGGTATTATTATTGATATTTAGACAGAATGTGAACAAGCTCACACAGCTAGATGGTTGTTGTTTGAAAATGAAGAACACACTGAGCAAATAATGCCTACAAGGTTAACGTATACACTACTACAGCAGTGGATACGGAATATATTATTGCTGCCTGAAAAACGTCACTCGGGTGGTGTTTCTAGAGACGGTATTATTATTGATATTTAGACAGAATGTGAACAAGCTCACACAGCTAGATGGTTGTTGTTTGAAAATGAAGAACACACTGAGCAAATAATGCCTACAAGGTTAACGTATACACTACTACAGCAGTGGATACGGAATATATTATTGCTGCCTGAAAAACGTCACTCGGGTGGTGTTTCTAGAGACGGTATTATTATTGATATTTAGACAGAATGTGAACAAGCTCACACAGCTAGATGGTTGTTGTTTGAAAATGAAGGACACACTGAGCAAATAATGCCTACAAGGTTAACGTATACACTACTACAGCAGTGGATACGGAATATATTATTGCTGCCTGAAAAACGTCACTCGGGTGGTGTTTCTAGAGACGGTATTATTATTGATATTTAGACAGAATGTGAACAAGCTCACACAGCTAGATGGTTGTTGTTTGAAAATGAAGAACACACTGAGCAAATAATGCCTACAAGGTTAACGTATACACTACTACAGCAGTGGATACGGAATATATTATTGCTGCCTGAAAAACGTCACTCGGGTGGTGTTTCTAGAGACGGTATTATTATTGATATTTAGACAGAATGTGAACAAGCTCACACAGCTAGATGGTTGTTGTTTGAAAATGAAGAACACACTGAGCAAATAATGCCTACAAGGTTAACGTATACACTACTACAGCAGTGGATACGGAATATATTATTGCTGCCTGAAAAACGTCACTCGGGTGGTGTTTCTAGAGACGGTATTATTATTGATATTTAGACAGAATGTGAACAAGCTCACACAGCTAGATGGTTGTTGTTTGAAAATGAAGGACACACTGAGCAAATAATGCCTACAAGGTTAACGTATACACTACTACAGCAGTGGATACGGAATATATTATTGCTGCCTGAAAAACGTCACTCGGGTGGTGTTTCTAGAGACGGTATTATTATTGATATTTAGACAGAATGTGAACAAGCTCACACAGCTAGATGGTTGTTGTTTGAAAATGAAGGACACACTGAGCAAATAATGCCTACAAGGTTAACGTATACACTACTACAGCAGTGGATACGGAATATATTATTGCTGCCTGAAAAACGTCACTCGGGTGGTGTTTCTAGAGACGGTATTATTATTGATATTTAGACAGAATGTGAACAAGCTCACACAGCTAGATGGTTGTTGTTTGAAAATGAAGGACACACTGAGCAAATAATGCCTACAAGTGCACTACTATTGGTGCACTACTATGAAGAACAGCAACAGCACTGTACACGTTAAAGAACAGTAAGATAAGTAAAAGAAAAAAAAAATATATGTATATTAAAAAAAATATTTTTCTCGGGTTGGTGCTGCTGAACTACTAGGAGCAGCACAGTAGCACACCAGTCCCACTCCCCAACACTGCTAGACTAATAGCACTGGGCTTATAGTAGCAACTAGCAAAGTAAAAAAACAAAAAAGAAAATAAAAGCAGTCCTTACAAGGACTATTGGGTTATTACAGCAGTCAGCAGATGAGATCAGAAGAGATCAGTGCCCACAGCAGGCAGCTACATACAGAGCACTGCAGTAGAAGGTAGATTACTAGCCAGCAAAGCTACCCTAAAATGTCCCTCAAATCCCTGCAGACTTCTGTCCCTCCAATACAGAGCAGTATCAAGTAGATTACTAGCCAGCAAACTTACTATCAACTGTCCCTCAAAGAAATCAGTGAAATCAGTAACAGCTCTCTCCCTACACTAGCTCTTGCAAGCACACACAGGCAGAATGAAAAAACGCTGCAGGGCTTCAGTTTATATATGGAAGGGGAGTGGTCCAGGGGGTGTGGGGGTGGTCCAGGAGGGAGAGCTTCCTGATTGGCTGCCATGTATCTGCTGGTCTGGGGTGAGAGGTCAAAAAAAAGCGCCAGGTAAGGCGAACCCAAAATGGCGAACGTTGCGCGACGTTCGCGAACTTGCGGCGGACGCGAACAGCCGATGTTCGTGCGAACAAGTTCGCCGGCGAACAGTCCGCGACATCCCTATTGGCTTTTTGATTAATACATAGTTAATGTTAATTATGTAAAAAAAAAATCAATAAATGATCCACAAATGTTTACCCATTTTTTTCAGCAAGGCACTGATGCTGCAGAAGTTCAGTATGAGATATGACATGATTCATGTTGATAATTTGCAACGGGAATGTATGAAGTGGTAACTTAGCACTCAATCAAGGAGGAAGCAGTGAGCTGAATACATCAGAGGAAATCAGCAGATGTGGAATTGGTATTCTCGGGATCTAAGGCATGATGCTTGCAATGTAAA
Source organism: Xenopus petersii (assembly GCA_038501925.1). Taxonomy (NCBI): domain Eukaryota; kingdom Metazoa; phylum Chordata; class Amphibia; order Anura; family Pipidae; genus Xenopus; species Xenopus petersii. The sequence continues at coordinate 79,571,817 of CM076677.1, forward strand.
AAGGAAAAATGGAAGAAAAAAACTAAAGGAGGCTGAGAATTGTTCTGAAGCCAAGATAACAGCCAATCAACCCATTTATTGCTTATGGAAATTGCCTCATACTCAGTGTCTATAATATGAGAAACTGGGCTCCTGCCAACTCAAACAGCTTTCTGCAGGCAGTGTCCTTAAGATGCATCTGGGGAATAATCTGCAGCTGCAAGAATCTTGTACCATATATAGTTGTCTATTTACTTGCCTTGCTATACAAAGGAAGACAATTGTCTTGAGCTGGCTTAACTATTCTTCATATTTGGAAGCTGTCACTTTCTCTCAAATGTTCAGTAGCCCTACATCCCTTCCAACAGTGTGAGATGATAAAAAGAGCTTTCATATTAATAAACATGAACGGTTTATAATGCCCTAGTAAGTTAGTTTCCCTAAGGACCCAAAATGTACAATCAGGACCACCATCAGAAATCGCAGGGCCCCATACGACAAAATTTCCTGGGCCCCCTTGGCTGCACCCACCGCAAGCCCGACCAAGAGGTCCGCCTTCCCCACCCCACAGGTCCGCCCCCCACCACACAGTAAAAAAACAAAAAAAATATTAGTGGCTAGGGTTCCCACATGTTAATAAAAAATTAAAAAGATATTGGTGGTCAGGGCCCCCCATAAAAAAACATTTGTCACCATATTGGTGACTTGGACCCCACATGAGAAAAAAAATTGGTGGCCAGGCCCCCCCCCCCACATTATGAGAAAATTGGTGGCCAGGGCCCCTTAAACGTCTATGCCTTCCCGAAGTCAGCAGCTCTCAGAAAGTTGGGGGGCCCGGCTAATCAAGTAAGTGTGGCGTGGCCGGGCCCCCCTTACCCTCGGGCCCCCTACAACTCTCCCCCCTGTCCCCCCCTGATGGCTGCCCTGTGTACAATTAATGTAGATATTGTTATATGGTTTATATATGTGAGTGTGTAGATAAGTGGGTATAATGTGTATATATGTGCACTGGGGATTGGAGGGGGAGAACCTCTTTTCAACCCAACGTAACTATGAAACTCTCAGCAACAGTGTATTTCGCTGTAATAACACACAATCAGGGATAAACATGAAAATCAATTATTTTTGCAATTTCTAACCCCCCCCCCAACCCAATGTCTGAGACAGATAGCACGAATCACCAACAGCCTTCCAGACTACAAAAAGGTACGAAAAATGCAGCAGACCCTAAGAGGCAGAGAATGCAGCAGCATGAGACATCATGAGCAATTATGTTGGAGCACAGCAGCAATGAGGACAACCTGTAGACAGGATACAGGATGATAAAAGGCTTGTTGCTAAAGATAACAAAAATATCCTACCACTGTGTAAATATATATTTTTTTAAAATATGATTATCAAGTGGAAAGACATGGAATAAGCAGAAGCAGTATGACATTAAGGGGGTTATTTACTAAACTCCGAATGCAAATATCCCCAAACATTCCTGATTTTTTTTTTTATAAAATCGGACTTTTAAAAAAATCGCACATTTTTCGGTATTTATTAAACCCAGAGAATGGAAAAGTCATTATCTGAAAATCCTGCATCTCAGACCTGTCGAGGTTGCATATAAGTCAATGGGAGAAATCCCAATGATTTTTTGATGTGTGCTGGGTTTTGGCAATACCCTCAAGTTTTTTGCGTTTTCGGGTAAAAAAATCAGAAAAAATCGTAAAACCAGGATGAAAACAACATTTTCGGGAAAGTATTAATAAATAAGCAAAAAAAACCCAGTGTGGATTTGGTCAGATTTTATTTCAGAAAATATTGAGATAAATTTGGACTTTGATAAATAACCCCTTAAATCTCTCTAAATACTTGGTGGGGTGTCCCTGCTCTGTGTGTACGCATTTGCCTATTTTTGCAATTTTTTTGGAGGATAGGGGGCTACCATACTATCCTTCCCTGTACTGTGTGTTTGTCCCTTCTCATATCCTCCTCTTTACAAATGTGGTGGTCAGTATAGTTCTGGTATTTGTGCTGCTGTCTAACTCTGGAAGGACTACTCTGCATGGATCAAACTAAATGGACTAAATCCTAACCAACAAAAAGATGTATCTGTTTTTAGTTTGCAAAAATAAATCAGCAACAGGTCACTTGTTTGGCATGTGCACATATTGGAAACATATACAACACACATATATTATTATAATTATTCTACAATATTTTATACAGCAACAACACCAACTCTATGAGCATATATAAATGTATATTTTATTATACTGAACTGAAGAGCAGAGCTGTGATCTATTGAAGTTTGCAAATGTCCATAAGTAACAAGCTCTCAAAGAACAGAATAGCTGATTCAATCCCTGAAGGGGTAACAACAGGGTCAGAAATGCTTTCAAAGACAAAAAAAATAATACTAATCTCTTGAGGCCTATAATACATTATAATACAATATTAATATTTCAAACACTAATTTTAAAATGTAAAAATTGTTCTTTGGTTCTTGATCTTAAAACTATTTAGAAGAAGTCAATTCCCTCCAGGTCTATAAATCAGATGGCTTCTGTTTCAAGAGTGAGAACCAGTAGTGCAGAGAATATAAAAGGAAATGAAGGAAAGGAACTGCTTTCCATAGCCATTACATTTACAAATAACCTTGCTTGTCTCATACTCTCTTCTCCATTTAGATTGTAAGCTCTAATGAGCAGGGCATTACAAACTGGAAGATCACTTATCATTACATTTTTCAAAATGGAGATCCCCTTTAAAGTAATCCCCAATTCTGTTCAGCATTTCTATTATTTAATCCTTATTTCCATTTTGGGACACCTAGGGGCAGATTTATTAAAGGTCAAGGTAAATTTTCAAATTTAAAAAAAAAAATGAATTTCAAGCTATTTTTGTGTACCTCGACTAGGGAATAGTCCAAATTCGATTTGAATTTTAAAAAAAATCAAAAATTCTAATATCGAAATTTATCATGTACTGGCTCTTTAAAAATTCACCATCTAAAAGCTGCTGAATTGCTGTTTTGGCTTATGGGTAACCTCCAAGAACCAATTTGGATTCAATTGGTGGACTTGAAAAATCAAAGATTTTTTTTTTAAATTGCTTCATTAGAAAAGGTTGTATTGTTTATTTTTTTGTTAGCCAAACCCAGAGAGACCTTGAGAGATTTGTAGGCTTAAAATATTTTAGAGGTATTGAATACCGCCTGCAGTGATGGACCCTATCTTGTCTTGACAAAAACACATAGGTAGGTTTTTATACCTTTAGGGTGAAGACACACAGAGCTACTAGTAGCAGCTACTTGTCACAGCTGCAAAATAGACAATTGTGATAATTGACTTTGTTTTAGGAGAGACAATTCGCAGTATTGTCTATGGCATGGTATTCTTTTGCACCACACCACATTATTTTATAGCCACAACAAGTAGATGCTACTAGTAGTTCTGTGTGTTTTCACCCTTAAAGAATTATGAAGATGATTTTCTCCACACTCACTATTTCTCACTATTCAGTGTACAGAATAAAAGTATTTTGCAGTGACAAAGGCTAAAATGACCCCAGTCTAGTAAATCGCATCAAACCAATTTCATTCTTCTGACTGCATTTGTCCTACAGTATAAATGTATGATTGATACTAGGAGTTACTGAATCTTGTTTCTAGAGTGCTAAAAATGCAGTTGGTATTTCACATAGTTTTTGCAGCTCTGCGATTTAGTAGTAATTTGAATTTCATACTGCAAGATGAATATTAGAGTGCGACCATCTTAATGAAAAACTATCATGTGGATGGTGAGTACTTTAAAAAAATGACCCATACTTTGCAGATGTCCCTCTGCTTCTGATTCCCAATCTAGCTGAATCTCTGGCCATGCTTGGAGCAATTTATCTGTTGTCATGTTTCTACTCTACAAGAGCATTGGTTTGACAATCTTCTCTGCACAGAGCTTGTACACAACAACTCACTCATTGTCTTTTGTGTTTATGGACAGCATTCTGCATCCTCTATTCAGGACTCATACCATAACCTTCCTCACTGCAAGACAGACAACCAAGTAATATCACATTTAAAAATTGATTTCTAACAAAAGAAGAAAAGCTTCTCCTTCATATGCTTTTGGAGATAAAGTTTGGCTGTCCACTGAGAACTTTTGTTTTTCCATGTCCTTAAATCATAGTAAATACAAAGCTCCTTGAAGAGACTGCTATAGATGAAAATCACATGAAATGGGCAAAGGTGTTGACCTGAAAGAGCTGCTGCATGGTTTTTCAACACAAGTGGCCATTAACCCCAGTGACCATGTCCTTTTACTAGGCTTTCTGGGTATACAAAGCTTTTGTGAGTTATAACTGTGGTATTGCATTGGGCTAGATAATGGCTGCTGCCAGCTAGAGTGCTGGACACTGTATGTATTCTTTCAACACAATCCTCCCTCAATTTGAAAATGGCCAACATCCTGCTAAGAACAGCAGCTGCATTTTTTATAATGTCTTTATTTTACATTTTTCAACTGAACATGTGAAAGAAAACATTCATATAACATGTTATCAATAATCAAATTATATAAAAAAAAAATAAATAAAACAATAAAAACAAAAATAAACAACAAAAAAAGAAAAAAAAAAAAAAAAAGGAAGGGGTAGGCATTTGTAAGCATAACTACAGACAGGCTAACCGTTGTCATTTGAAATGTACAACATTTATAGTAAGCATTCTTTATGTACATAAAAAGACTTCCGTTTCCCAAAATGTATCCCAATGAGGTCAAGTATGCAATTAAAAAGACCAGAATCAAATCTTAGGTGGAATTATTCTTTTTATAGGTCTCCCAAGGCTCCCATATTAATTTGTGGGTTTCCCTAGCATCCGAAACCAATGCCGCAAGATACGTCAATGAGTATATATGATCAATTCGGTTCGTCACTGGTGTCATTTGGAGTGTAGAAGCCAGCCAATTCAAGGCTATATTCCATCTCGTTGCTGCTAATAACTGTGACAGTAGCTTATTTTGTAGTTTATCTAGTTTCTTAGAGGGTAAGCAAAATAATGCATTGTCAAAATCTGGCTGAAGTTGCACATTAAAGATTCGTGATGCCATTTGAAAAGTTTCAGACCATAGGAGTTTGACTACAGGGCAAGACCACCAAGAATGTAAATACGTCCCTCTTTCGTGACAATTTCTAAAGCAGGTATCCGAAACTGAGGAATGGTATTTCTGTTTTTGGATAGGAGTTACATACCATCTCATGACAACCTTGTATGCAGATTCTCGTATGCTAACATTCGGAGAAAGATGACGTATCGAGTCAAAAATCCGTCCCCATTTAGCAGGAGATATAATAGCATCAATTTCACTCTCCCATTTTTGGGTATAACTTGGAGTCACATCTATGTTTGCGCCATTAATTTGTGCGTATAAGTGGGATATTGCGTGAGACATCTGCTCTGGATATCTGCATCTATTCTCAAATAGTGAACTCGTCATAGTGGGTTTCAGATTAGCCTGCTGAGTATAAAAGTGTAAAATTTGATTATATCTGAACAGCTCAGTATCAGGAATAGCATAGGATTCCTGGAGTAGATTTTTTGAAATAAAACCTCTGGGGGTGAGCAAATCTTTCAGAATATTAAAATTATTATTTCTCCACCACTCAAAAGACGAACCCTGAAGCCCAGGGAAAAAATCAGGGTTGTTTATGATAGGTTGCCTATTACTATGAGTTTCATGCATTAATACCCTCTTTCTTACTGTGGCCCAAATTCGTAAATGGAAGCGAACGATAGGATTCTCTATACGATAATGATTAAGCTTAGGATTGATCAACCATAATAACGATGCAGTTGTAATCGGAGATATAGTAGAATTCTCAAAATCAACCCATGGGATCGTATTAGGCTTCGCATGCCAAAGAATAGACTGCGCTACCCTTGCTGCTTTATAGTAATTAAGAAAATTGGGTACCGCAAGGCCTCCCTGTTCTAGGGAACGGTATAATATTGACTTGTTAATCCGATGACGCTTATTATTCCAAAGGAATTTTAATGTCGCCCTTTGTAGTTTATCTATATTGTTGTGGAACATTGGAACAGGAAGGGCACGAAATAAATATAGTAATTTCGGCAAGATCACCATACGTACAGCAGCAATACGACCTAGCCAAGAGAGCATAAGCGAATTCCATTCAATTAATTTAGTTTGCAAGTGATGGATCATGGGTGGGAGATTAGCTTGGTATAGCGTAGTGTAATCTTTAGTTATTTTGACTCCTAAATACTTCACTGAGTGTTGCTTCCACTGAAAGGGAAAATTCAACTGTAGTAGTTTAACTTGGTGGGAAGGAGTATGGATTGGTAGTGCCTCAGTTTTATTTAAATTGACTTTCAAGCCTGAAACTTGTTGAAAGTTGTCCAGTACTCGAAATAAATTGGGAAGGCTGGTTAAGGGATTAATTAATGTGAGACACAGGTCATCTGCATACAACCCCAATTTATAAGTTTTACTGCCCTTGCTATAACCCATTATATTGGGATCGTCTCGAATCAGCCAAGCAAGGGGTTCTATCGCAAGAGCGAATAGAAGCGGGGAAAGCGGGCATCCTTGCCTCGTACCTCTGAGAATCGGGAAGCTGGGAGAAGGCATATTAAACATTTTAATGGAAGCTGTAGGAGAATCATACAGAACTCGTATTCCTTCTAAGAAAGGCCCAGTGATATTAAATTTTGAGAGTACACTAAAAAGATACGGCCATGAGACCGAGTCAAATGCTTTATAGATATCAATCATTAATATTAGAAGTGGTGACTTGGTAATATTGGTATCATGGATTATATTAATCAACCGTCTTATAGCGTCAGTGGTCTGTCTACCAAGTATAAATCCAGACTGATCTGGGTGTATTAACCGTGGCATGTATTCATTCAGCCGAAGGCTGAGAATTTTAGAAAACAATTTTACATCCACATTCAGTACTGATATGGGCCTGTAGTTTTGGATTTTGGTCAGATCCGAATTAGGTTTCGGAAGTAAGGAAAGGTTTGCTCTCAACATATCTGGGGGTATGGAATGACCAGCTAACATATCATTAAACAGCACTGTGAGATGTGGAATGAGAAACTCCTGGAACTTTTTATAGTAACTGGAAGGAAGGCCATCAGGGCCTGGGCTAGATTTGTTTTTTAAAGTGCTGATCGCCTGCTTAACTTCCTCAGTTGTAATAGGGTTATTAAGGGCTTCTTTTTCAGAGGGAGATAGAGAAGGTAGTTTAATTTGGTCCAGGAGGTGATCCCGTACATGAGGTGGAGAAATAACTGGGGTAGCATACAAACTTTCGTAGAACTTATGGAATTCAGCCAAGATATCAGCTGGTTTATGGAGGTGGTCGCCTGAGGGGTTCGTGATAGTAGTAATTGGCTTGTAACCGCGTTCCAATTTCAACTTATTAGCTAAGTAACGATTAGGTTTGTCCTTTAATGTGAAGAAATTTTGTTGAGACCAACGATAGGCTCTTTCAGCCTTTTCTTGTAATAAAGTTTTCAATTGCTGACGCGCATTGGTTAACCTGGTTAAATTAGTGGCGGTTGGGGATGATTTATGCTCAGATTCTAGACCCGAAATCTGTTTCTCTAGTGAATCATTTTTTTTAATAAATTCTTTTTTTTTGTGGGTTGCAAGTTTTATGAATGAACCCCTTATAACCACTTTGTGAGCCGCCCATATCGTCCCCATGGATAGGTCCTCATCAATATTGTGTTCCCAGTAATCCTGCAAGTCGTCAATGATAGCAGATGTTAATGAGGAGTCTGTTAAGAGGGACTCATTCAAGCGCCAGGCATGTCTCGTACGAGGGTTTTGAGAAAGGGAACACACTATCGACACAGGGGCATGGTCCGACCATAATATGGGAAGTATATCGGAGCATGAAATTTGCTGTAAAGTGAGTTGGGTAGCAAATATGTGGTCAATCCTAGAATACGAGTTATGCACAGGGGAGTAAAATGTGTAATCTTTTGATTGGGGATGTAACGAGCGCCAGGGGTCAATCAACGTACACTCTTGCAATAGTTTTTTAAGGTATTTGGGCGCTGCCATTGAATTACTATCAGCTCCTGATGATCTATCTAGTTTGGGATTCATTACGAGATTAAAATCCCCCATAACAAACACAAGACCTGACATATACATCTGCAATAGTTTAAATACTTCCAAATAAAATTGCCTGGACCCAACAGAAGGAGCATATAAATTCAAAAATGTAACAGAAATTCCACCTATGCGGCCAATTAGGAGGATATATCGACTTTCTGGGTCTAAGAATGATTTTTCAGAGGTGAAATGGATATGATTGCGAAAGGCAATTGCCACCCCTCGTGCTTTAGTAGCGAACGAGGTAGCGTAAATCTGAGAGTAGTACCTGTGTAAATAAGGTTTAGGACCAGGGGAGGCCCAGTGTGTCTCTTGAAGGGCCACCACATCAGCCGCAATTCTAGCATAATATTGGCCCGCCATCTTACGTTTAATTGGGGTATTCAACCCTTTAACGTTATGTGTAACAATTTTCATAGCCATTGTTTGCAGATGTGTAAAGAACATTATTGTTTTGAAAATGGATCCAGTCCAAAACATCATTATCTTTAAGGAGCAAGAGTGATGGCAATCCAAGGGCACACTGTACTATAGCCTCATATAACAAATTGTAGCATCGTAACAAGACATTTAACCTTTGAAAAGTGTGGTAATAAAAAAGATCACAACTGTAAACAGTCAACGGAAATATTAAGTTTGAGACATTCAGGATTAGGATAACATGGAGCAGACATGATCTAAGGCGAGAATAGCCAAACCAAAAATCAGAGATCGTGATGAGAACCATGTGAGGCAAGTCTTCCCCACTGTAGTTAGATAAAATCCCAAAAGTAAGAATAACAGCGTTCTTATCAAGGTAAAGTGGGCCAAAGGATTCCACAAGACTTGTATCGGAAGTATTGCCAAAACAAGTATGGTCGCGTTGCCCGGTTCCCAAGTTCAAGTATATCGCCAAAAAATGAAAAAAGGAAGAAAAAAACAAAAAGTAAAAATAAAAACCAAATAAAAATAAACCATAACCAACATTATAACCATCAAAGTCCAAGCCCGGGAGAGTCACAAGTCCCAGGAGGATCATTACCTGTACCAGGTAGTGCTCGTAGAACCAATGATCCTTGGGGGGTGAGGAATGCATAACCCACACTGCCGACAGAAGCATCGCCGGTCTCCCAACCACTCAACCGCTGCATGTAAAAAAAAAATCGTGTAGTAGGGTAAGAGAGGCGAGACCCCAAATAGGATGAATTGCGATGTTTGCAGGAGAACGCCATCATGGAGTATTAGTGGTGGAACTGGTGGATCTGGAAGAAGGTGGCGGGGACATCTTCAGCTGCTTGGATGTCGTCTTTGAAGCTTTCTTTTCCCATATAGGTCGTACTGGCAACGGTTTCGTAGGGCTTTGCTTGCGAGGCGAATCTGAGGTGACGAGACCTAGCCTCTTGAGAAAGGATTCCCCATCCAGAGGGCCTGTTAAGGAGTATGACACTCCATTCTGGAAAGTTGTTAAACGGAACGGGAACCCCCATCTATATTTCAGACCCGCCTGAGTAAGACACGATGTAACAGGCTTCAGTTCCCTACGCTTCAGCAGGGTCGTAGGGGCCAGGTCTGGGAAGATAAGTATAGGTGTGCCATCAATTTCTATCGCCTCATTAGTTCTGGCTGAGCGCAATAGATCTTCTTTCGTTTCAAAGTAATGCAGCCGGGCAATAACGTCTCTGGGTGGATCTGTATCTGGAGGTTTAGGCCGCAAGGCCCTATGCACTCTATCCAGTAGTAGTAAATCAGGTGCATATTCAGGCAGCAATTTGGCAAAAAGCAGTTCAAACAACTTGGAGAGGTCTGTGTGTGTCTCCGATACATTGCGTAGACGTATGTTATTACGCCGGGATCTGTTTTCCAGATCCTCAGTGTGATTAGTAAGGGACAGTACAGACCTTTCCAGCGAGGAGACTCGGGCCGCCATGTGATCATGCGTCGTGACCATGTCGTCGTGCTTAGTTTCGAGTAGGTCCACCCGTGAGCCCATAGCCGTCAAATCCGCCTTAATGTCGGAAATAGCTGAACGAAGCTCCGATTGAAATGTGGAAATCATTTTCTGCAATAGCGAGTCCAGACTTTTGTCCAGCATTGACTTCGTCAAATACGCAGTGCTCCCCGCACTATCTTTCGCGTCGGGAGAAGCTGCGCCATCTTGGTTTTTCGGTTGGTCCGCTGCTGGGCGCTTAAAAAAGTTTCCAGGGTCTTTTTGAGAGCGCGAACGTTGAGAAGACATTCCTGGCGTAGTCCTGAGAAGCTGATAGTGAAAGTTAGTAGGTGAGGTGAAGATCAAACACTATCCTAGATCCAATTTTAGCGGCTGTGGTAAGGGAGCACTCGGCAAAAGCGTCCTCACAGCATGGCGTCAGGCTCCGCCCCCCAGCAGCTGCATTTTAAGCCAGGCTAAGCAATGTTTTACTAGTGCTTTTATGGTCAATGCAGCACACTCGATCAGTGGTTTGAGCCTTGTAACAGCATGTATTATTCTAAGATACAGTATTTATCATCTTCTACCGGAACTAAGCGTGTTCATTAAAATGAAAGCTCAACAATTAGAATTACTTAGCAATGTGCTCAACAGAAAACCTGGGGGGATTCAAATGTTCTGGCTAATGAAATTTAACTATAGGGTCTGAACTCTTTCCTCTCTATATATAGCACCCATAAATAAGATATAAAATGTGCTGTGACAAGGTCATGAGGACACAGTGAGGATGTCATGTTTGGCAAAAAACATCATCCAGGCTCAGTCTGCGTATACTTAAGCACCAGACATCTCATAAAAATTGGTGGCAGATCCCACAGAACCTCATCAATCACTTTTCAGCCGGCACTCGTGTCCAAGACTTAATTTAAATTTGCCCTTTCATAAAACTAAATGTGACACGCTATTTAAAATCTATTAGGAAAGGAGCCTGCAGTTCATGTGGAATTTTACATCAATATGCGTCTTCCGACAAAGTCAAAAGTGGAAAAAAATTGTTTTGCATCACATTTAAAACCCAATTTTCACAAAGAGATCAGCAGCACCTGTCTGCATAGGAAATGTAGCTTAGAAAAATGTGTTGTACAAATCTGAGGTTTCATAAGATGTCTGATATGTTAAGATGCATGAGCAAATTCTATTAAGCAGGCATTGTGCTTCCCATTTATAAAGAACACAAAGCTGAGAATTTAATATTTTAGGAACAGTGGGACATGATATATCAGAGGGAGATGCTTTGTTGCAAGGAAATTGATTTGTGAAATGGTTTATTTAGGTTTCTCTAGTTTCCTTAATTCTGTCTATTATCATAAATATGTCTATGGTTCGGCTACAATACATTTTTGCTTATTGGAGAAAATAAAAAAATCTGCTCAGGTTGTAAATAGAAACAAACGAAAACAATACAATTTTAATCTATCTCTCTCTCTCTCTATAGATCTTAATATAGAATAGAAAAGTTGGGAGCATAAGTGGGATAAAAGATGATGCTGTAGTAAGACTTGATAACTGGGTTTTTGAGTGTGCAGGCCTTCAGGTTTCTGAATTATCTATCATGGGCTCTTAGTAGTGAAGAGAACCCCAGAGGCTGTTGAGTAGACAGACCAGGCAGCTTATTTGGACAAAAGAAGGCTAAAAGAGCTCTCATAAGAAGAGAACCCACTGCCAGTTATGATGGGTAAGGGAGAAACCATCCCCGTTGGATGACAAAATTAGTTCTAGTGTTATCAGATTTATAATAACACTTCATGCCATTCTTTAAGAAATATTTGACTTAAAGCTGTTATCTATTGTTTACTACAGCAATATGCAGTTACTTGTATGTATTTAAAGATATATTTACTTGCATTACTGCTACTGTACAGGTCACTCATTTTAAAGAGAATAATTGTCATTCATGGATTTAGCTTTGAGTTAACTATCCCCTTTTGATAGTATTTGGCTTGCAGCTTATAGAGCTAGCCAGCTTTTAAATCCAATTTATAGTAGTATAACTCATGCAGTTTATTTATTTTATCGCCATACAGAATTACATTTTAATCTTCACTTTTACAAGGACACATTGTTTTTAAGTAAGGGAAAGGCTGTGCTGAAATAAGGGAGAAGAAAATGTAAATGGAAGATAAAAAAGTCAAGGATTTGGTTTAAAATATTGCAAAATTTACATATTAAAAAAAACACAATTTAATTCCACAATGCCATAAAAAAAGAACTGGTATTATTAGCATTAGGCTTCATATAAATAATTGTGTACATTAAAATTTCTTCAGTTTGGTCTCCTTCATCGCAAAACTTGCTTCTACTTGTCATCTACATCTTCTACCCTACTATTTCAGCAAAGTATTTTCCTAATGTAAACCCAGTTACTACTTTGTACTTGCTAATATATTAAAGAACCTTAATATATACTGTGTTGCTATGTATTACTATGTACTGCTTTAAAGCCCTTAAAAGGTGGATTTTTTTTAGTATATTGCAGTATTTCACCAACTATATCAAATGCATCACTGATTTGCTTAGTTCTATGCACATTATCTTCTGATTTATACAAAAGGCAAAACAAAGCTACTTGTTTCACGAAGACAAAAAAAATCCCCAATTATTAGCACAATTTTAAATTAAAAAAATCACCTGACTAAAGTCGAAAGGAAGGAGCCAACCTTTGCCTTTCTATAAGTTTATAAATATATTTGTAAATATATTTCTATTAGTTTATAACCCTTAAATGGTAAAGTTTTGAAATTTAGGTTTGAGCCTCAAGCTTGCTAGAAGAATGTTTCATGTGTCTTATTATTGGAAACATCCAGAGGCATTAACTGTGTGATCCAAGGTGTTTGTAATTTTCAGTGTTTTAGATATCAACGATCTGCTTTGAAATATGTCTATGTCAGCTGAATGTAGCAAAAATAAAAAAGATGTGTTTCTTGTTGTGTGAAATGTATGGTCTTACTGCATTGTCCTGCATCATCAAGGAAACTGAAATAGATAGTTCAAGCAATGTAGAAAATTGTTCAGATTCTGTATAAAAAACAGTAGCCAAAGTGGCTTAGGTTACACTTTACAAACCTTCTGGAACTGGTTAACCAAGGGTACCTTACATTATTATTAGCATTATATATGACAATATGAGCCCTTTTATTGTAGGGCAAATAACAATGCCAAGACTAGTAATACAGAAATATATTTTGAATAATTATGGATATGAATGCATATGCTAGTATTCTTCCTGCAAATTTTAATACAGCTTCTGATGGTTGAAGTTTGATGGTCAACAGAAATTATAAGCAGCTTTTAAAACAAACTTGGAAGCAGCTATCTTTAACAATTCTTTTTATACATACACTACATGGCACATTTATAAGTGCAAGGTTATTTTCAATGTCCTGAAATAGATGCAACATTGCAATCATTTGCGACCACAAACATCGTTGTGTTAGTATAAAACCCCCATTCATTATACATATGTCAATAAGTACTCCATGCACTTCTATATAGTTGTATAGTTGAGCTCAAAGACACTGCCTGCCTCCTCTTATGAATCATGTGCAAATTAACACAGGAGAACACTGGAGCTATCACCAGGACCAGGTTGTACCTCTAGAGTTTCATCAGCACCCTGTGTCAATAGGCAGAGCTTATTTGGGATTGGATAGGCTGAAATGAAGTTCAAATTTCTTATGACCTTTTCAATAAACTTGCAGCTAAGCAATGACTAAATCACTGAAAGTAAATAATGGAACACGGCAAAAAAATCATACATGTGGTCTGCCAGAAAATGTAAGTAACATTGTTTGAACTATATAAATAGCATGATCACCTTGTACATGTGCTTGAAATTGCTTGGGAATGTGGATGAGAAGTAGTGAACAGCTTAAAGACTAAGGAAACTGAGATGAGAAAAAATGGGGACAATGGGCAGGTTCAAAAGAATGAAACTTAATTCATATAAAATGTAGTGTATAGAAAGGTGAAAAAGACTAGCAAAGCACAGGAAAAAGAGATGAGAATGTAGAAGAGAAAGGAAAGAAAAGGAAAGAAAAAGAAAGAACAGAATGACGATGAGCAGAGAAACATATAAGAGAGAAAGGGGGCAGAATATTAAATATGGAGTTGAGAAATTGGAAGGAGGAATTAAAAAGGAAAAAATAGAACAGGGTCAGGTAGGTATTATGGCAAGCAATCAGAGAGTATCTTGGAGAAATAAATGGAGGAAACACGAGGAGGACAATTGAGAAAAGTAAAATAAGTGGTCAGAGAATACACAAGAAGAAAAAAAGCTGCAAGGAAAGCGGAAAAGAGGCACCGGGTCAAATAACAAAGGAGAATATTAAGCATTAACTGAGGACCTGCCTATAGAAATTTGTAATAAGACATTTCAATAACATACATACATACATACATACATAAAGTATTTTAGCAAACAACTTTAAACTTACAAAGTAAGCCTTTGAAGAGTTAATTCTAAACTTTGAAGAAGCTATCCAAGGAATTGTAATCCAAAGGACACTGCTCTGAGGTACAAAGCTGTATAGCTAAGGTAAACTAAAACAGGCTGGCTGATAACCAATGACTGTTGTGTATTACCTTACTTGAATAACAAATTGCACTAAAGAAGTGCCTACCATATGTCAATGGATATTGTTAATTAGTTTAAGAAAGATATGGTCCTAATGTCACAATAAAAAGGATTACACTTTATAAAGCTATGTATGTCCAGTGGGCAACCCAAGTGACGTGTATCTTAAGTCTGTGGTGTACATGGTTGTCGGACTTTTCAAGGTTGGCTTCTACACTTCATAAGGTTGGCTCTTTGTCCTGATATGATTTCTGTGTATATTTATTATCTGGTTTGTCTTCCCCATGTATACTTTTATACTTTGTACTTGTATGCACTGCACAGCACTGCGGCTCCTTAACTGCACTTTACAAATAAAGTTATACATACATCCAGATATACACCTGTCCATAACCATAGGCCATGCCCTGACCTCTGGGGCCTTACGCCTTCAAGGCATAATCAAGGCAAGAATACAGAGAGAAAAATCAGAGCAGTTAGACAGTAAAGAAAACATGATAGCAGTGATTAAAAATGGCTTCTGGGGTGTGAGACTTGGAAAGCAGCAAAGCAGAGAAACAATTCCTATTAAGGTGAGAAGGGCTAAAAGGCTAGAATAGGAAAGGTTATAAGGGAGGATGAAAGCAGAATATCATGGCCAAAACTAGGAAAGAGTCTAGGAACACTTTTTTTAAAATTATTTTTTCTTAATATTTCCAATAATTTTTCATGTACACCATACAGGATGCACACAGATTATTATTATTATTATTATTATTATTATTATTAATAATATTATTTTAACATGTCCTTCTATAGCGCCAACATATTTTGCAGCGCTGATACTGTATAATATAAGCATAATATAAGCATTCATTGCCTTTATTATGTCTTTCTCTGAGTCTAGAACGTGTTTAGTGAGGTGCATTAAAGAACTGCATTTGAAGACAATAAGAAGACATCACGTCTCTCTACATGCAGAATGTGTGCAAAAGGCAGTTATTTTCATAGATTTTGTTTGTAATCTACTATGATATATTGGATCTAACTGTCTGACACCCAACTGCTGCATGAAGACAGAATGAAGACAAAGAGATGCTGAGAGAGGCATAGTGAACATAAACTTAATAATACAGGTATGGGATCCATTATCCAGAAAGCTCTGAATTATGGAATGGCCATTTCCCATAGACTCCATAATTGTACTTGATACAAACTAAGATATAATTTATCCTTATTGAAAACAAAACCAGCCTGTTGTGTATTTAATTTTTACTTGATTTTCTAGTAGAAGAGTCAAATTATGGAAAGATCCCTTATCCAGAAAAAAAAACAGATTCCAAGCAATCTGGATAACATGACCCATACCTGTATCAGAAATTGTGGAGGATATTTAATTGGTTGTATTTACAAAGTATTTACAAAGTTTATTATTTCAGTATGTCGAAGTTTATATAAAATGTTTATTTTTGCAATAGTTCCCCTTTAATAGATGCAGTCATTTTTAAGTACAAATATGCTCTGTCCAAAGGTAAAAATGCTTATGGATTTAAGCCCTGTTATAAAATATATATATATATATATATATATATATGTGTGTGTGTATGTATGTGTATATATATATAGATAAAATGTGTGAATAAACCAACATTTTGTTTTCACCTAAACTTCACAGAGTGTGCTGATCTTCTATTCATCATTATATATATATATATATATATATATATATATATATATATATATATATATATATATATATATATATATATATATATATATATATATATAAAATGGAAGAAGGAAAATAGCTGCATTTTACAACATTGAATATTCTTTAGCCAAATTGTGTACCTACACAGAAAACATTATTGGTATCCTTGAAATGATATTATATATCTGCATTTCAACATGCTTTTTGGATATTTAAAAAAAAAGAAAAGAAAAGAGGGTTCCATGGCTCAGCATCATTATAGTGTACACTTTTGGCTAAATTTTTAGAAGCCTACAAAGGCCAAATGCAGTAGTTGTGAGTTGAATCCCAAGAGGAAATGCTGGCACATTCTATTATTAAACCTGCAGATTGCATTAGTTATTATGTCCTTGAGGGCTGCTCCACCATGTAATGCGTTTGGAACTTGCTGTCAATCACCATAATGCAATTCTAGAGCTAGAAATCCCCATTGCATAACTTTTGTTGTAATCATGTAATCTGTAATCATATTCCTGTTTAAGAAACATTTAATTACATGCAAAATTAATCTATTAGTCAGTGTTGTCTTTATACTGCACAGTTCACTGACAAACTGGCAACGACACCTTCTACTTTATGGGGGAATGAAATGTAGGTCACTAATGGAAAAATTGTTCACAATGAGAATAAATATTTGCAATTGCAAACAATTTTGTCTTTGTGAACCCTCTGCCCCTCATGCAACAGTAGGATAGCTATATTGAATTTTATAGTTTGCGAAAGTGTGTAGTGTATGTAATAAAACTTTTTAATGAAAAAGCTCAAAAATGTTATGCTACCTTCAAGCAAGTGTTAATAGTTAAAGCAGGGATCCCCAACCCTTTTCACCTGTGAGCAACATTCAGATGTATAAAGAGTTAGGGAGCAACACAAGCATGAAAAATGTTCCTGGATGGAGCCAAATAAGGGCTGTTGGTTTTAGCAATCTCTCTCTCTCTTAAAAGCCCTTACTGGCGGGGGAGGATTTAGTTTTCAGATTGAAACCAATGCTCAACACACACTGTGTGCAGGTAATGCTATTATGCACAGAAGTATCTTTTTATATTATGACCTGAGTTAAGTTATTTTTCTAGTGCAACAAGCAATTTTTTGTTTTTGTTTTGCGAAACATACCACATGGTCTGGCCACTGGCTAAACTGTGAATGTTTTTGCAAAAAAGTTTTCTCACTCCCAGTAACAAGATTCATTGAAGCAAACTAGTCATACAAATTAAAATCTTGCTTGCAGCTCAAAATGTACTTTCTAAGCATTACAAAATATACAATGAAAATTCTGTCTGGATGAACAATGTATATTGTAGGCAAATGGGATCCCTATGAATATAAATAATGCAAGCTTGAAGTAAGGTGAAGTAATCATTTATATTATATCCATTTAAAAATGCAATTAGTATAACGGTAAAACAAATGGAAATCTCACCAACTTGTATTAAACAACAATTATGGCTGTATGAGTTGAGATGCACAACTCTCCAGCAAACATATTAAGTATTAGTTTTGAATTTATCTTCCCCTGTTGCCAAGTATTTGGCTTCGATGTGTAATGAGGGCAGTTTAAATAATTGAGTTTTTAAGAAAATAAATGCTTTGAAGCTGAGAAATTGATCCCATCTAAATAACTTTTACAAAAGTCTTCTTTAAAAATGTCAGTATAAATCCAGATGTAAAAGTATGGTTGCTTTTAACTATTATTATCCTTGAATACAAACTTTGCTTTTTATCAGCACCAATAAAGGTATGTTATGTTATAAAAATTAAAGCATTAAAAACTAAAAAAAAGCGAGAACCCTACTATGTAGAGCTACCTGAAAGCTGATATTTCGTAGTGTAGATCTTAAAGTTTGTGTGTTTACCCTATTATCAGTTCAATTTTCTTCTAATTGCTACAGGTACCGTATTTCAGTTTTCTTTTAATGAATATACAAAACAAGATATAAATAATCAGGTATGAGACCTATTATCCCATTCAATGTTATTTTCATTGGCAGTTGAAGTTCAAAGTTATTCTTTACCGTTTTGTTCTGCTATCACTTTTGTAGAATGTTCCCTACATTTTCATTTGCCTACTGCATTGTTCGGAATATATACAGTAACTATCTTTTTGTTTCAGGGTTTCCTTTGATTTAACACACTTTGCAACTCAACTTGTATATTTAGCCATACCTTTACCTTGGAATGTGAAATATACAAAAAAACATGTATTGGGGGTATAGCAATTTTAACTTCCTACCTGGCTAGCAGGGGTTTGCCCAATGACAGCTTCATATGGAGGCGGGAGCTCAGATGGATAAAGAATTCCAGGACTGTTTATGGAAACATCATATAATGCACTGAAGGGAGAATGGGGGAAATCCAGATGAAGTCCTCTGAGGAGACAAAAATGTATCCTGTTACATGCAGTAAATCTTCTTAATATAATGAGCACATTTGAGAATACAATAAATCAGACCAATGTTTTCTTCAGGCTGGAATATCTAAAGCATTGCAATGGAATATTTTTTCACAGTCTTGCCATGAAACAAACAGTGCTCTATACAGTTGAAAGCAAAATTATGAGCACCCTTTATCAAATCACATATTCTATTAGTTATTATTTTTTATGTTTTATTATTTTTTGCAGTGATATGAAGGTTTGCCTTTCTTGGTCTTTTAGATCTTGCCTTCACTTCCACATGTCCATTCCAGGCAAGCTGGAAGTTTTCTGGAATCTTTTTATAGCTTATTGTCCTTTGTGTGAAATTGGAAATGGTTTAGCGACCACTTCCGACAGTGGAAGAAGGTTTGCGAATTTTATAGTTAGCGCCAGTGCACAGTGAATGTAATAAAACTTCTTATTGAAAAGGCTGTTACGTTTGCTCCAAAAGATTACGACACCTTCACGCACTTCTTAAAAGTGGGCAATGCGCTATTAAAATTCGCAATGCGCAATTAAAATTTGCAATGCAATATCAGTTTAAGGAAGATTATTACATTGAGAAACAAGACTTTTTATTCTAATTTGTGCTAATTGTTTTGCTCTTTGCGACTTTTATTACATTCCTCCATATAAATGATAGCTTAAAAAATTGGGGTGTCAAGAGATTTTATTAAGCTCTGCAATAGTGATGTGTGAAAATAAAAATCGCAGGTGCAAATTCGCAAAACTTCCAAAAAGATTTCCAAATAAAATTTTGGACGTTCGCCGGAAAAGTCGCTTATATCAAAACCCTACCGCGCCAACATTATTTGGACGCCCATTGACTTTAACGGTGGCATCAAAATTGACGCGAGCAGCAGAATTAATGCAGACATTAAAATTCACGTTTTGCAATTTTTTTGTACCATTTCACTGGAAATTCACAAATTTTTAGGTGAAGTCAAATAGGACAAATTCACCCATCACTACTCTGCAACTGTCAACAGGTAACAGCTCCTAATGGCTATTAAAGTCTAATGAGGTAATAAGGGTCAAAAATAGTCCCTGTAGAAGTGGAAGGGCTTCCAAACTTTTGCAGATGCCACAATTACTATTTACTTTGTTCACGTTTTACAGAAATAAAATGTAACTGGTGCATTAATATTTGCAAGTATGTTGCTTTTTATACACTGATTCATGCAGTAATTGTTTCCAACTGTTACCTTACAAAATCAATTCTGAAATTATATTTGCGAAGATGAAAGCACTTTTGGTTATCCCAATTTTCAAATCTAAATAGAGCTTAAACTATAGTAGAATTCATTAGATTAAGAAGTGTAAAACTATATATATATATATATATATATATATATATATATATATATTTAATACACACAAAGCTACAGTATTCTGAAAATAAATATGTAATATATTTCTCTAGGTAACAGATTATCGGGGGAATGTAATAAAAATCGCTAAAGGAAAAACTATTTGCAATGCAAAAAGTTATGCCTTTGCGCGAACAAATTTTGCTTTGTGCGAATTTAATATAGCTTTTGCGGAAACTGTTTAGCGACCACTTCCGACAGTGAAAGACCGTTTGCGAATTTTACAGTTTGCGCCAATGCGCAGTCAATGTAATAAAACTTCTTACTGAAAAAGTCGTTATGTTTGCTCCAAAAGATTACGATAGCTTCAAGCACTTCTTATCAGTGCGCAATTAAAATTCGCAATGCGCAATTAAAATTCGCAATGCAATAACAGTTTAAGGAACAATATTACATTGCGAGATGTGGATTTTTAGTCTTATTGGTGCGAATTGTTTTGCTATTTGCGACTTTTATTACATTCCCCTGAAAGAACTCTAAAGTTATTTTAATCCAATTTTAATGAAAATCATCAAATGGCTTACTTACCTTTGTACCTCCAAAACTGGTGTACATGTGTACTCAGGAGGGTAATATGGTGGAGGTGGAATTGGTGGAATGAACTCATCAAAATCCAGAGTTTGGTGGAGAATAGTTCCATGGGGCACCATGCAGTCCATATTTGTAGAGTGCCGTCTTTGTGGCAAAAACTGGAAAACAAACAATTGCAATTATACTGTAAGTAGGAAACTTCTAAAGAAGGATTAAACATTAAAAACAAATCTGGATAGATTGGATAGAACACACCGCACCAGCCTAAAGGTTTAGCATCTCAATAAAATTAAAGATTCAGGTCTTCCATGTTGACACTTGAGAGCATGATCTTTGAGTGTGTTAGTGGTGACAGCTTGTTTGTCACTCTTGTTAGTGACACTGCACATGCCTATTATAGAAACATTAATTATTGGCCTTGCTATAGGCATACACATGTCCAACCTCCTACTCAAGACTTCTTATACCAAAATATTGAATAAACGGCTATAGTTGGGGCCATGAAGCTTTTATTCAGTTAACAAACTAATGAAATGAGTCTATGTAAATAGGCGGGTTATTATTTACAGAAGAGGAATATATGTAAACATAGGAGGAATAGCACTACGATAAAGTATAAAATGTAGATTCAAAAATATTTTTTAGGAGCACTTGGATGGTAATGAAAACTTGTCATTACTTGTCCTTTCAGTCATTTAGTAGCTATAAAACAAAGAATATAATGCCAGAAAAAGTTTTTAAACTAGATAGGGCGTTTATATGCAATTAGACTTTTTTCCAATCTGGGAACCATTTTATCTGTAAGATGTTTATATTAGAAATGTGAGTGTGTGTATGGGGGCGGAGGTTTGACAGAAATACGGAATGTTCAAAAAGCTACTAAAGGTCAGACTCAGTGTGGTGCTATAGTGTATAGCCTGACTCTTTACAACTGACAGTTTTTTATAAAATGTAGTCTTTTGAAGACATAGCTAATCCTATCAACATAATTGTTAATGTTTGTAAGTTAGTTCAGTTTAATTAGCCGGCATCAATGTTACTTCATTATCTATGCTCCACCAGTCAGAATAACACGTTTCAATGCATCTTTTTATTTCCGCATGCAGCCTTGCAATGTAAGAGTAAATGCAGTAGCAACAGAAAATACGATTACAAAAAGAAACAGAAGTCTAATGAGCCTTTTAGCATGTTAAACTGGTACATATCATAGAAGGAACTGTTCAGGAGAGCAAATGAAATGTGGACTAGTGACCCCTTCATTGTGTTCTGCAGTGGAAAAAAAATCATAGCTAAAGCCAAATGAAGAGGACAGCTTTTCTTATTCTCCCCCAGGAAGGTTCTGCTGTCATGTCACTTTTGTTGGATCATTTGCAGGCTAGGTCTTTAGCTCTTCCCTTT
This sequence comes from Xenopus petersii, assembly GCA_038501925.1. Lineage (NCBI taxonomy): Eukaryota > Metazoa > Chordata > Amphibia > Anura > Pipidae > Xenopus > Xenopus petersii. Next base: position 79,593,917 of record CM076677.1, read on the forward strand.
AGAAGCAAGTGATCTAATGCCATTTGCTGAAGGCAGAGTTTTGTATTGTGCTTGAATAACTGCTTTCGTGTTTGTTCTGCTGTCTGCTTGCATTACTGTTACCTACAGTATATGCCAACAAATGAACAATTACAGTAACAAAACAGATATAGAATACTACTACAATTTACAACACAACAGAGAAAACTTTTAGCTCCTGATAATGTGAACCTTTAAGTAGAGCCTTGCTAAGTTTAAATGGAAGTGTTAACCAAAGTTCTGTTTTTAGATGCCAATTTACTATATAACATGATATAACCACAAATTATGGCATAGGCATGAATGGGTGGATGAGTGAATTTTTCAGATTCAAGCGCTCTGTTACTGTCAGAGACTACATTAAGTGATGAGACCACTGAGGTTAAAGGTCACAAGATTGATCAAAATATATAAGATGTAAGAGATGTTTGGATAAAGGGAAATTAAGGGCAGGTGGGTGAAGAATTGCCTAATGAGATATTTAATGCTGCAGAAATGTGTCTCTAGGAACAGTAGGGAGTTGTATTGTTTCCCCCTTGGGCTTTAATTTATCAACCAGTGTTAAGGGAAACATTTGGCGTGATTTATTTTCCTTACTGCAAATGTCAAAAGAACTTCTGGCTAAGAATAATAAGCAGACTGATAAACACAAGGAAGATAGAAGGAGGCATATCCCTAGGTTGTTCAATAATTGGTTGCAAGCATTACGCATTTTGCCAATTAGGTGAACTGTTTCAGAGAGGTCTATTATTCTAGAGGTTTATAAGAATTTCAGAGATATGGTATGTTTCATTGTGAGGAATCTAAAACAAACAAAAAAAAATAGATGAACTATGATGAAACATTCCCAGAACCTGGCAGAACATACATTTTTCAGATGAGTATGAAAGATTGGGTAAGTCTGGGGGTGTCCCACAGAAGCTTACAGTATATATTAGCCAGGGCTAGAAGGAAAAAAATGCTAGGTATTTAATGAAAATACTCTCGTGGACACAAAATATTTAAGTAATTTTGTAAGATCAACAATAACGCCTTGTCACAACCTGGTATTAAGAGTTGATTCTTATAAATATTGAGCAAAGCTTCCAAAAAGCTACATTTTAAAAAAAATACTCAAACAAGGGTTAGGCCTTACTGATAAAAAGCTCTAGAAGGAGGGTTTTTACCTTCTTCAAATTGAGGGTTCTGGTTTTAAACAGGTTGATAAAGTGTCATGATACATAATTGGTGGTTTAATGGTCAAAGTCAAGACAGAAATTTCGAAATTCGAATTTTCATTTTTTTTTTTTCAAATTCAAATTGGCTTTGGACTATTCCCAAGTCGAAGTACACAAAATTAGTTTGAAATTAAAAAGAATGTAAATTTGAATTTTCACTTTGATTTTGATCTGCCCCTAAGGCTATTAAAAACACTGCAGAAAGCGTCTAAGGGGCAAATTCACTCAAAGGCTAATTTTCACAGTGGCCGCTTTGTTACACTTCGCGCCACTTCACCAGGCGAAAATTAGTTACCACTTTGTTAATTCACTAAAATGCGAAGTTGCGTTCTGGGTGCTGAATGCTGGCAACTTCTCGCTAGCGTTACTGCGGCAGTGCAAATGCTTCAAAGCGAAATGACACTATCGATCGATTCTGCCTAGCGAAACTTCATTAATCCACTTACGATTAGGTCAATTTGAATAGGGCGGGTACATTAAAGTAGTATGGACATCTTTATTAAAGATGGTGCAAATGCACGAAGTGACCACTTTTTATTACAAATGTCCAAGGAACCTGAATAAAGACAAAAGAGATCCTCTAATGCCCTACACATGAGCCCACACTAAAACAAATGTTTTGACTTTTGCAGGCAATCCTGTTTAAAAAAAAGGACAAGTCACCAACATTTTTAAACTTTAATGCATTTCCGGCAGACAGGATATGATGTAACTGACATAAGATTGAGCAAGATGTAGCTTTATTTTAGAAATTTCACCGGTTTGAGGTGGCAAAGGAAATTCTGACGAAAGACGTAACATTCAGTAAAATTTGCATCTTGGTGAATTTTCTGAGAAAACGAACGAACGAACGCAAGTGAAAAGTCCCATTCACAAGTGAATTGTCGCCTACACATGTTAGTAAATTGGCAATGCCCCTGTGGATAGGATTTCAGGCGAAATGTCTCTAGTGTTAGCCACTTCACCCTTAAGTGAATCTGCCCTAAGTTGGGCAATCTACAGTGGTGCGATGCATTTGGGTTTATAAAAGATTACGAGTTTCAGGAGGGAAGCTATATATCAATGTACAAATCTATCATTCAACTTTAATAATGTAGCCCTCTTCCAAAATAGTAGCGATGGATGAATTTATTCGCTAGGCGTGAATTTGCACGATTCGCTGCCATCGAATAAATTCGCGAAACGGCCGCGAAAATTCGCCGGCGTCAAAAAAAAAATGGACACCGGCACCCGTTTTTTTGCAAATTCACCCATCACTACAAAATAGCCATGTGTGCCATTGGCCATAGCAAGTAACAACCTCCCTTGAATATCTTGTTGGTACACCCAGTTCACTGCAAGATATGTACTTAGGACAAAGGAACCTGGGCCACAAAAACAGGGCAGGGCAAGGCAATAAACTATATTTATTTAGCAGCACACAATGTTTTGCAGTAAATAATGTGTGGCAAAATCTAATAGGCACTTTCATTATAACACAAAAGAGAAAACAGAAATCATATGCTAGTTTACCAAATGCTCTAATGCTAATTGTGCTAACAAAGTACAATACAGAATAGTATCAGTTAACTATTGGCTTTCGTTCTTTACGTTTTCATCTCAGGGTAATTTTTATGATTATTACTTGGCACATACTCCAGTTTGTTCTTACTTTACCCACTCATAACCTATACAGTAGGTGATACTTTTCTGGTTTTGATCTATGACTAACATGGTACAACACTCTACTACTTTAAAGTATCATTCTGACATGAATTTGTCCATAAAATCACTTGTCTATATGTCCTGTTGGTTTGTACATGTAGTTTGTTTTGTTGTCTGGATTTGGGTATGTTTGTAATTACACTGTCCTCTTTGATAACAAAACACAGTTCTTCCTGTAATTCAGATTTTCTTTGAGTAGCTGCTGATTCTGACAAACTTTCTCATTTCTGTCCAAGAACTCTGAAAAAAGACTCTAAAGAAGTTGCTGGCATTCACAATTGGTAGAATTTTCTCTAGTCATTTGCCCATACTGACAATTGGTAAGTCTCTGTTCTGTCACCAAAAAAGTGTTACAAGAAGCAAATTTGTATTTGAAAGTAAGGAATTCATTTTTGTTCAGGTGTCTGATGGTACGCCAGGGACAGTTTATAGATGTTTTGTATTTATGAACATGAGGATGTAAGCTTTGTGTTCTGCTTATAGCAAGAAAATCTATCCTAAGCTAGGGTCATAGCAGGAGTTTCCCTTTTCTTCAGAATAGCAGGTGAAAAACTTTTAAACAGCTGTTTTTCTGTTAAAGGAGAAGGAAATTCCCTGGGTGCAAAAACCCTCCCCTGTGTTGCCCCCCCCCTCCCTCCTGGCCTACTTGTCTCGACTTGTTACTCACCTCTCTGCGCAGGTCCTGTCCACGGAGCTCACAGGCACCATCTTCTCCCAAGCGGTCTTCTTCCTGCTTTGACCGGCGTTTTTGGAGCATGCGCTGAATGTCACAAAGTTTTCCGATTTCACTTCGTGACATTCGGCGCATGCACAGTAGATCCGTACCGGTAAATGCTCCTACTGCGCATGCGCCAAAAACGCGGGTTAAAGCAGGAAGAAGACCGCTTGGGAGAAGATGGCGCCTGTGAGCTCCGTGGACAGGACCTGGGCAGAGAGGTGAGTAACAAGGCATTTGCCGGGGGGGACAGGTAGGCCAGGGTGGAGGAGGGGCAACACAGGGGAGGGGGGAAGGATTTTTCTCTTTTAAGCAAATAACTAAAGGCTGTAAAAGATGCTTTGTCAAAGCAGACGACAAGGACCAATTTTTGAAGTTATTAAGATTATTGTTCACATCATTGCATAGAGTTTGCTGTGCGAAGTGTTATTTAAGGTATCATGTATTGCAGTTCAACGTAGCATTGCAAATCAGGGAATTGGTGGCTGATAATACAAAATGTTTGAAAACAATATGTAGCTTACAAAATGCAGCCCAATAAAAAATGTCAGTCTCTTAGAATATTTCTTGCCGACCCCTTCACAGTCTCTCAACCGTATATGAATCCAAAATCAAGCATATATATACCCCCAGAAAGGGATATGTATAAGAAGCGATCAGCGCCTGTGGCAACAGAAATAAAAAACAGACATAGCGCAGTATGTTCACAATGTGAAATATCACCCCGTGCATGCACTGGATGGTAAGTGGATGTGTTCTTCCCTTCTCCTTTAAATTACCACTTATAGGGGTATAGAGTGGCAATACAGGTGGACAGAAGAAAAGAAAAGTATTTTTCCTGTGAATTAAAATGTATATTCTGAAGATGCAGATGCCTCCACCTTATATATAAAATGCCTACTTACAAACCACTACCGTGGTATGATGTATTTAACATGAAGCTCTTTCAAGTTCCTCCTTCAGCGCTCACCACTCCTTCCAAGTTCCCCAGCAGGAATACAAATCGATAATAGTATAACACCGTTTATTTAAAACATAATTAAAAACATTTAAAATTCTCACTCACATTTCCCTTGCGGGTTTTTGCGCATTGAGTCCAAACAACAGTCTTTCTGGGGTCCCCCAAGGGCAATCCTGTCCGCTCACTCCAAGCTCTTGAATCTCCCTGAATCTGCCTGTGTGCCCTGACCCTTAGAGACCACCGTGTAATCTGCCTGTGTGCCCTGACCCTTAGAGACCACCGTGTTACTTCTAGAAGTAACACGGTGGTCTCTATGGGTCAGGGCACACAGGCAGATTCAGGGAGATTCAAGAGCTTGGAGTGAACGGACAGGATTGCCCTTGGGGGACCCCAGAAAGACTGTTGTTTGGACTCAATGCGCAAAAACCCGCAAGGGAAATGTGAGTGAGAATTTTAAATGTTTTTAATTATGTTTTAAATAAACGGTGTTATACTATTATCGATTTGTATTCCTGCTGGGGAACTTGGAAGGAGTGGTGAGCGCTGAAGGAGGAACTTGAAAGAGCTTCATGTTAAATACATCATACCACGGTAGTGGTTTGTAAGTAGGCATTTTATATATAAGGTGGAGGCATCTGCATCTTCGGAATATACATTTTAATTCACAGGAAAAATACTTTTCTTTTCTTCTGTCCACCTGTATTGCCACTCTATACCCCTATAAGTGGTCATTTAAAGGAGAAGGGAAGAACACATCCACTTACCATCCAGTGCATGCACGGGGTGATATTTCACATTGTGAACATACTGCGCTATGTCTGTTTTTTATTTCTGTTGCCACAGGCGCTGATCGCTTCTTATACATATCCCTTTCTGGGGGTATATATATGCTTGATTTTGAATACAAAATGTTTGTTGCATCTAAAAGAGAGTTATTTTCAGATAGGGTATGAATTGACATAAAAAAAAAGAAAAATAAGTTAAAAGTTAAAGATCACTGGCTGATGCTTCATGAACTAGAGGGCTCATCAATGTCATCAAGGATTTGCTAGTTACTATATGAGACTTATTGAAGTTACATCCTTTTTCATGCAGGTAGATTAATCCTCTAACTAGATTTTTTAAAAAGGTGTTTACTTTTAATTACTTAATTACTCTTATTTACTTCTTTCCTATTTCTAATGGCTTAAATAATCTTTAAAAAATCCAAATGTAAAGTTAACAGCTAATTCTTTTCTAATTTTATATTAGAAAACTGGAAACATAAGGTTCAAAACCTTATGTTTCCAGTTTTCTAATATAAAATTCTTAGACCTAAATTAGCTTTTTCTGTAGCCACCCAATGTGAAAAGAATTAGCTGTTAACTTTTTAACTGGATTTTTTTAAAGATTATTTAAGCCATTAGAAATAGGAAAGAAGTAACTAAGGGCTAGTCCACACGGGGAGATAGCGACGCGTTTGCGGTCACGGCGACAAAGCGCCTGAAAATGCCTCGCCAGGCTTTTTCAGGCGACTGTTGAAAAGCGCATCGCCTCGTGTGGTTAGCACAGGCGTTTTTACATAGGCGCCCATACAAAACTGTCGCCTGCGCCGGTCGCGGCTACTGTCGCGGCGCTTTGTCGCCGCGACCGCAAACGCGTCGCTATCTCCCCGTGTGGAATAGCCCTAAGAGTAATTAAAAGTAAACACCTGTTCATTATTATTAATTTTAGGTCACCAGTAAGATGTTTAAGATTGTTAAGTCATTGAGTTGTGTTTTGGGGGTAGTAGATTAAACCATAAATACCAGATTAAGTCACTCCTTTAATGTTTTTTAGGCAACATGGATACAAGGAGGGTTGACCATTTGTCGACTATTTGAGTAGTAAATTATTGCTTTTCAAATAAGAACCTGTTATACAGAAAGATCCATCTCCTATAGACTCAATTTTAAAAATTCACATTTTTAAAAATATTTCCTTTTCCTCTGTAAAAATAAAAGGGTATCTTGTACTTGATCCCAACCAGTGATGTAACTACCTATCGAGTAGACCCCACTTTTTTTTTGCATCCAACATAATGAGGAGGCTATGCGTGATTATACATACATTTCAGTATTGGTCTAGAATAGCTTTAAAAATGACTTTCAAGACACCATTGTAAAACTCACTTTTCTTGGGGGTCACCCTCAAAAAATATTTTCATCTAGGATGGTGGTGGGGTGTATATCATCTATTTTGCATGGACAGTTTGGCTGTAAAGTGGCACTTTGTGGCAAGGATTTGGACACTGTGCATCTTACAACAGATTAATAGATGTTCAGAACAGAGATGTAAGGCTGAAACACCCAGCTCTTGCTAGATACTGGCTAAGACAGGATAAAAGAAGCTAGTGTTCCACGATTGAGGTAGGTTGAGGTTAGTTTTCAAGAGTTTGAGGGACAGTTAATTAAAGAAAATTTGCTGCAACAGTGAAAGTTTCAAGGCACAAGTATTTTGTTTTTCTATGAGCGTATGATAAACAAAAATACTATAAGCTTTGTTATTTTCTTAAACTGAGTATAGTCAATAATACATTATGGCATAGATGACAAAAAAGTAAAACTAGAGTGGTGTATATCTTGATATGACAGTAGCTGAATAATTTGTAGTTTTCTACTAAGCAAAGGCATTATGCCTTATATTTTGTGATTCTGTTTTGATGGAATAGGATATTTCAACACCTTTTTTCAAACACTTTTTATGACTTTTCTCAAGAATATTCTGCATTTTGTAGTTTTGCCTCTCTCATAGTTTGACCTTCCTTTGATAAAATGAAGTTTCACTACTTTACTATTGTAGGGAACAGAATCATCTATCTGTGACTCTTCTACACAATGCTCATGTGAATTGAGTTATATAATCTAGTGGTCGATATCGCAAAATTTGGATGAAGCCACAAAGCAATATATATGCAATATTTTCATGAAAGTAAAGGCTTTACAGATTTCCTTCTCTGCCAAATTTTAAGTTCACCTGCAAGTAATATCTCCCTCTGTATAATATAAAAATCTAACCATTTTTATGGTTTCAAGAAGGTAAAAAAAGAAAAATATACCTTAAAGTTGAAAAGGGAATAACTAACAAAGTCCTTTATTAAAGGACTTCTGTAGCTTTTTACATCAATTATATACATTTTTATTTTACGACAGTTAAAGTTAATTTTATTAGACAGTTAATTCTGTAATTTTTTAGGGCGTATTTACTAGTGTGTGAATTGTCTGACTCCTCCAAAGTTTACCTCAATACTGCATATTTTCACAAAAATATTGAACTCAGAAAAAATAGCAATTTATTAGCAAACTTTCAGATTTTAAATTTTTACAGCTAAAAATGTAAGCACTCAAATCTCCCAAAATGGATTTAAACTGGTGGATGCATCATTGTTTGTATGAGTGTTTTGTATAAAGTCTTCTACTATAGCCGTCTATTAATAACTTCCCTCAGTATAACAATTCCATTACTATGGCTAATGTAAAACAAACAAATTCTTAAATATTCGACTAACATTGTGAATATTGTGTACATAACAGTATCTCATTTTTTTTAGATTAGCAAATGATTTCTAAATATTCGACTAACATTGTGAATATTGTGTAGATAACAGTATCTTTCTTTTTTTTTTAAATTAGCAAATGATTTTTAATGCTAAATACATCTCTCCTTCCATACTCCCCTTCCCAGTTAAAGAAGCTTTAGTAAAACAAAGCAGACACTGCTATTTATTGAAGGCAGAAGCTCAAGTTATGTCTGTGAAGTACATGGTGAAGGGCAATAATGTTTGCGGGAAGTGAAGCATTTCTGGGAAGTCAGCTCGTTATAATGATTTACATTATTTTAATCAGCTAATTGAAATACTGAAACTTGAGCACTATTGAAGCAAATTGTTAAAAATTGCACATTATGTCCATGCAGTCATTTTCCTGTTAAAAGGTAAAGATTGCAATATTTCAACAAATTATGTTTTAAAAATATATAATATCCAAAACACAATATACAGTACACTGGTACTTGTACATACACAAAGATACTTGTGGTTTGAATAACATGTATGGCTGTTTATAAGGTGCACTGTAAAACCAGCATGCTCTCCTACCTCTCAGAGTGCCATTCTCTATTTGCCTTTGCCCCCCCCCCATGCATTGTCAGAATGTACAGATATTCCATTCCCTGAATATTACTGTATACGTCCCCATAGTTCTTGTGCATTTTTCTCTTTTTTTCCTTTGCCTTTAGATTTGCATCCGCCTTGCCTGCACTTTCGCTTATCAGCTCTTATCTCTAAAGTGACTAGGTGTAAGATGCCATAGACAGTCACTATTTATTGGGCCTCTGTGTTCTTAAATTGCCAGCGCCTATTTTGCATCCTAATTACATATGGCTGTAAAGGTTTTCATTCATCCAGATCATGGTAAATCTATAACAACTGGACTTGCTGAATAATCATTGAAGACATTTCACTACTCGTCCAGTTCCACTGCCTGGTACAGGAAGTCATCGGTATATAAACTCTTCCAATAATCCAAACACAATGGTGCAATGTAACTATTCAGAGAGGTGAATGCTTGTGAAGTTACTGTGAATGGTCCAGTGTAATATTCAGGGAAAGGGATATAAAAGGTTGGACAAAAGGGAAAAGGGCATTGAAAAGTAGGGATGTAGCGAACGTCGGAAAAAAAGTTCGCGAACATATTCGCGAACTTGCGCAAAAATGCGAGCGGTTCGCGAACGGTTCGCGAACCCCATAGACTTCAATGGGAAGGCGAACTTTTACATCTAAAAAAGACATTTCTGGCCAGAAAAATGATTTTAAAGTTGTTTAAAGGGTGCAACGACCTGGACAGTGGCATGCCAGAGGGGGATCAAGGGCAAAAATTTATCTGAAAAATCTGCCTGTGTGTGCTTGGAAGAGATAGTGTAGGGGGAGAGCTGTTAGTGATTTCAGGGACAGATGATAGTAAGTTTGCTGGCTAGTAATCTGCTTGATACTGCTCTGTATTGGAACAAAAAAATAAATAAAAGCAGTCCTTACAAGGACTACTGTTATTGCAGCAGTCAGCAGATGAGATCAGAAGCAGGACAGCTGCCCACTGCAGCTACAGATGCAGCCACTTTGATTTGTCTGTTTGACACAGAATAACTAAACACAGATATCCCATTTATCTCATTTAACACAGAAAACTGCATCACAACATCCCATCTAATTAAAGCATTCACCATTGTGAACAATGGTGCTTTGGTATGCTAATGAAAAGGTTAGATGCATTAAATGGGTTAAGATGACTTTAGATAACACAGTTTATTCAATTAACTCTGAGTCATGACGCATTTAACTCACAAATCCAAGTGGCTTCATCTGTACATACAGAGCACTGCAGTAGAAGGTAGATTACTAGCCAGCAAAGCTACCTAAGCTTAAATGTCCCTCAAACCCCTGCAGACTTCTGTCCCTCCAATAACAGAGCAGTATCAAAACGATTACTAGCCAGCAAACTTTCAACTGTCCCTGAAATCACTAACAGGCAGCAGCTCTCTCCCTACACTATCTCTTCAGCACACACAGGCAGAGTGAAAAAAACGCTGCAGGGCTTCGGTTTTTATAGGGAAGGGGAGTGGTCCAGGGGAGAGCTTCCTGATTGGCTGCCATGTACCTGCTGGTCTGGGGTGAGAGGGCAAAAAAAAGCTCCAACAATGGCGAACCCAAAATGGCGAACGTCGCGCGACGTTCGCGAACTTCCGGCGAGCGCGAACACCCGATGTTCGCGCGAACAAGTTCGCCGGCGAACAGTTCGCGCCATCTCTATTGAAAAGTGATAAAATTTCATCAAAACGTGGACTAACTTCATATCATGCATGGCCCAACAACATGGCACATGCTGCTACATAACAACACTTCACATGTAAGGAGGGGCTACCACTGGCCAATACACTCAGAGGTAAGAGATTTTGTCAGTCTCCCAGTGCATCTTACACTGAGGTCAGTAGGAATGAGTGAAATATTTCTACACATTTCATTGTGGAAAATACGCCCGTAGAGTCTAATATATAGACTTCAATGCATTGGCAAATTTTTAGCCCTTTTTGGGAATTGTCAGCAAAGCTAAACAGGTCAGATGTGTCCTAGAGGTCAGTTATTCCTCCAACTCCAAACGAGAGATATACAATGAACAGTCTAGAAAACCCCAGGTCCCTAGAATTCTGGATACCAGGTCCCATACCTGTATTAGAAAAATCTTAAAATTCTATGTCAATGGTCAATCATCATTTTATTAGGCTGTTATTGCCACAGTTCAGTGACTTTTATTGGTTAAATTAATGTGATAGTATGTATGTCCCCACTTTCCTTTTTGTTTGGTCTCTGCCATTAAACAAGCTTAACATTAAGGTATTGGTGCTAGTGATGAGTGTTTTGTTTTTTTTCCGCAAGTGGCAAGCATTCGTGAATCTGCGCTAATTTTGCCACGTATTTTGTTTTGCTGGGAAAAAATATTTGAAAGAACACAGAAAAGATCTCCAGATTTCTGTATTAAAATGTCACTATGCATTTTATTTTGTAAGAAAAAAAATGCTAACAGCACTCTCACTAGAAAGAGACAGAGAGAGACAGACAGAGAGACATTTTCTTTTTATTCTAAAACACAATTTACAACATTACAGAGAACTCCTAGGACAAGGTTTGGTGATGTTTCAAAATGATTATATGGAGATACTGCATACTGCAATACAGTATGTTATGCAAGGTAAGCATATGTTATGATAAGTTCCTGTTCTACAGAAGATCAAAATATATGTATTATGTAATTTCTTGAGTTCTGTACTGTAGCCTATTGAATGCAGTTGCCATGGCAACCTCATTACTTATATGCGATGACTTAAGGTCTGGGACACAGTGATTGTTTAAAGCTGCCACCCATCATCCTGAGCTTGGAGGAAGATAGATAACCATATTAGACATAAAGTGAAGATGGCTTATATGGACAGTAATGTCAAAAAAGTGACTTATTAAAACATATAACATCTAGGAAAAATCTATTATCACTTGAAGACAAAAAAGGATTAAAAATAGCAAGTGAAATTATTGCCTAGTAGAAAATCAAGGATATAAATACCGTTCCTTAAATCTAGTACACCAAAATATATTTTTGCCAGAATATAACAAATTATAGCTAGAACAAAAAGGGCTATTATCAACATTTTGAAAAGCTAGTACTAAATAACATATAAAAAAACTGTGGAAGACTGTCTAAAAGAGTCTAAAACATTACAGCATAATTATTGGTATATAAAATACAGTGGGGCAAATTTACATACCTTCGAAGTTGCACCAGCGTTGGCTTCACCACACTTCGCCAGGGCGCCGCTAATTCACTAAAATCCGAAGTTGCGCTCAGGGAGGCGAAAGGTAGTGAAGTTGTGCTACCGTTAGTTCGTCAAGCAAAGCGAAGTTACGCTAGCAATGGCTAATTTGCATATGGCGCCAAGTTAAAGTACAATGGATGTATGTGTAGCAGCAAATACATTACACTACACAAGCTCGGGAAAGCTTCATAAAATAAAATAGAGTTGTTATTTTGCCCTATACATGTGCCCACTGTATAGTTTAGGTGCCATATGTTAGGAAATGTAGGGGGGAAGGAGGGTACCCCCAAAAAAATGTACAATCTTTTTCAGCCTATCACCCATAAAAAAGTAAAAGACAGTGTCTTTTGGGACTTAGAAAAAAATGTCAACTTTTTTTGAAGCAAGCCCTATCTACTCTATTGCACTTCGACTGGTCTGAGGTGGCGAAGGCAAATCTGGCGCAAGAGGTAACGTTCAGTATAATGCGCAAGTTAGTGAATTAGCGTAGTTACATCCCTTCGCCATAGTGCAACTTCGCCTGGCGTAAGGGTGCGAAGTAGAGCTAGAGTAGGTCCACTACACTAGCGAATTTACGCCAGCACCAGTTAGTAAACTGGCGAAGTAACGAAATGACGTCACACTGGCGAAATTGCGCTAGCGTTAGCCGATTCCCACTTTAGTGAATTTGCCCAAAATTTTGCAGTGTTTGTTACAGGTAACTATTTAAAACTATTTGTATAATAGAATATGGAATATCGCTTTGCCAGATTTTATTAACTATCCCATAAAAACAACTTTGGAAAATAAGGAAATGGCAGATTTCATATTTATCAGCTTAAAGGGCCAGGTAATACAAATTTGAAGAAAAAATATGTCCAGATCTAGTAACCTATAGAAGGCAATCAGATGATTGCCAGTGCTCCAAATAGCTGATCAGTTAATCGCTAACACTAATTTATGAGGATTACTAAATCTAGATCATATTCCTATAATACAAGGAATTGATAGCATTTTTGAACACAAAAGAAAAGAAATCCATTGTGCAGCTCCTGCAAAAGTTACTGACTTGCAACAAATTAATGGGGGCATAGGTAAATACTATATACAACAGCTAAGCTTATAATTACATCCAATAATTAGATGGGTGCGTAAGCCCGCCACGTGGTGAGTTGATCCGCACAAATATGTATTGCCCAACTAAGTCATGTCAGTTAAAACTTAGCATTATTGTATTATCTATAAAACCCATACGATTCCAGCAAAATATATAAAATTTTCTGTGAAGTACTCATCTGATAAGAAACATTCCACAATTTTTCAGGTGCATACTGAATCTTTTTTCAAGCTTATTTTTATAGCAGCGAAAGTAATTCTCAGAATGGTAATAGGTGCGTCAACATTTGTAAGTGCTGGAAGTGACGTTTAGTGGTCACACAAGCAGAGACACCAATAACTTCTGCACATCCCCAAATTGCAAACTGGACCTATAAAAACAAATGTAAATCAAAGTCCCTATTGAGACCCATAGGATTCAATTAACCCAACCTATGTATCCACTGAAAGACTGGTGTCTCTGCTTCTATGACCACTTGATGCTGGTTGCGTGATGTGACCATGGGAATCACTGACATCACATATGGCACTTACTAATGTTGACATTCTTATTAGTTTTCCAATAATGTATTTCGCTATTTCGCTGGTATAGAAACAAGCTTGAAAAGGGTGTAGTAGGCACCCAAAAGGGATGTTTTTTATCAGATGAGTATTGACTGAAAATAGGATACCATATACAGTATTGCTGGAATCGTACAGTTTCATGGACAATGCAATAAATGCTAAGCTTTAACTGATATGGTGAGCGGCTTGCTAGAACAATATATATATATATATATATATATATATATATATCTATAGATACTCCAAGGTAAGTGCGCTCAAAACAAAAAACAGTCAATGCCTAGGTGCAGGTTAAAAAAATGTTATACAATATCATTTGTCACAAACCGCACTCCAAGGACTTAATATACAAAAAAGGAAAATTTTTTCCTTTTTGTAAATGAAGTCCTTGGAGTGCGGTTTGTGACCAATGATATTGTGTGTGTGTGTGTGTGTGTATATATATATATATATATATATATATATATATATATATATATATATATATATTTAATCTGGTGTCATTTATAGTAGGCAGGGTTTGGTCTTTACATGTTAACCCCCCAGTTCCAGGTATTGTATCTGCAACTCACAGGAACAACTCATTCACCTAACATATAGGAGTGCAAAAATTGTGCCCATTTATGTATGCTACAGGGACAGCACATACTTAGAATGTGGGTGTCGACTGGCGCACCCTTACATGGGTAATGATGAGAACAAATACATGTAAGAGTTCTCTTCTAAGCTACAAGGGTGTTCTGTGCATTTATTTGTTTTCAGGGTTTATTTGCTTTATTCACATTCTATGAGATAGACTCATAAATGGCTTGTGAGAATAAGTTGCCTCCTATCATATTTCACCTGAAAACTACATATGCTCGTTTGTATTTCAAGAACCAACTGTATAAATAGATGATCAACAGATCCGAAGATGATCAGAGTAATTCAAAGTGGATACTCTGTGGAATACAAAAGAAGCCCAATTCTTCCCCTCTCTACTACTCTGCCTACTCTTCCCGAAAACAAACCAAATACAGGGAGTCCTTGAGTTACACACACCCAACTTACATACAACTCATACTTACAAACAGAGGCTATTACAGTACAGGTATAGGATCCCTTATCTGGAAACCTGATATGCAGAAAGCTCCGAAGTACAGAATGGCTCCCATAGACTCCATTTTATCCAAATAATATAGATTTTTAAAAATGATTTCCTTTTCCTCTGTAATAATAAAACAGTAGCTTGTACTTGATCCCAACTGACATATAATTAATCCTTATTGGCAGCAAAACCAACCTATTGGGTTTATTTAATGTTTAAATGAATTTCTAGTAGACATAATGCATGAAGACCCAAATTAAGTAAAGATCCATTATCCAGAAAACCCCAGGTCCTAAGCATTCTGGATAACAGGTCCCATACCTTGTTGCATTTAATAAGTAAATGTATATGTTTCAACTTACATACAAATTGAACTTAAGAACAAACCCTACAGACCCTATCTCGTACGTAACCCGGGGGCTGCCTGTACACTTTTGGGAAATTTAGGGACTGATATAATTGGGAAATATAGTTAAACCCAGAAATTACAAAAAAAAACTGAATGAGTTTATAATGACACGTGTGCTTCAAATATTTAATTTGCCTGATTGAAGTTCTTGATGAAGATTATTGCACTAAAATCAGCCCATTGTCGAAGTTTAACAATTTCCCGTCTTTTTAATTAAAATGCTATGAAAACTATTCACCAACAATGTGTCACTACTTTGAGAGCAATGAATGCTGAATGCCTGACCACATACAGTTTGCAATACTCTTAAATGTTCTGTCGGAAGAAGATTCCCTTTTCTCACAGGAGCTAATGGAAATCATAAAGAGAAGTTGCAAAAGGGAAAGGAAATAATATTCTTTGACAAACTAATGAAATTATCAGATGGACAATTGCAATAATCAAAGAGAAACAACAGGCAATGTCCCTACAGATTTGATTCAATATAAGGGGAATAATTTATTTTATGGTTGATGGATTTGGAAAGTGTAGGAAAAAGAGGCAAAACACACAGTAGAGCTCAATTTAGAGTTGCTAGCTTAATGGATTTATTTTATTACATTATCTTCTTTCGTATATAGTGCTATCAAAGATGTTTTCAGTCTTAGTGACCTTCAGTTCTATACAACTCACATTCAAAGTTGATACTTAAAGAAGGACATGTAAACCCTACATTTTCCTACCATATATATAAGTTGGGCACATCTCCCCCACCCAAACCGCATCATTTATACTATATAGATCCCCTCCGTTTGCCAGCACCACCACAATTTCCTAGAACAAATGATGTAAATAAAACAAATTATTTGCTTTTGTTTTTTATTAATCCATTTGTCACTTTGTTAGACTAAGAAATGAAATTTGGCCAGCTATTTATACATACATAAAATATTATAGTGTTAAATTAAATATACAATCTAGCAAAACTGTTACCTTAAAGGGCACCAATAAAATGTCAGCCATCAATATTGTGCACAAATTGAACAGCAACATGAAAATCTATGCAATTATTTTGGCTAATTAAACAATGCTTACATTTTGGCAAAGTGTTTCCCCTTCATTTCTTAACATTTATGGCTTTTCAATCTTTTTGTAACTGTCAATAACCATGATTTTCCTTGATTAGTTCATTAAAAAGTTAATTGTAAAGATTCTTTATTAAAAAATGACTTTGAAAAGTAGAATAATCATCTTCACAAACTTGCAAAAGCCCAGAATAGATTACCTTGATTTATTCCACCACTGAGAGTTTCTGCGAGAGACATTATTGCTAAAGATGCTTTTTATCTTGGTGATAAAGTACTGTGCATATGTTCTGTATGCAGATGTCTGTGGGATGTATTTACATATTCCAAAAGTTCAACCTCATTGCAAGGAGTGTGAATATATAGTAAAAGCATTCAAATATCCGAATCAGTGACTTTAGTAAGATTTATTGGTGTCCAAAGCCCTATAACTTAATAATGTATGACATGAAATTAAAAAAAAAGAAAGTTGTGCTAGGGCCTTGCATCACAATGATTTAAAAAAAATTGACCATAAGCAATTGAACAAATGATCACAAATGACATTTAATGCCAGACAACAAAGATGTGTATCAGTGACTTACAACAACTTGTTTCTCCCACTGGTGCAACTTATACCTGTTTACTAAGCTGTAAAAGAAATGCTCTAAATGAAGACTAAAGCAGGGAAGTCACTGTGAACAGTTACCATTAGTTTGTTGTGCCAGAAACAAGGAAATATTGAAAATTGAAGGGCCATTGTCCTTGCCTGATTTAGAATCTAAATTTAGAATACTCTCTTTGGCACAAGAATGTCCAAGCTAGTGTAAACAAATGTGGGATGGCAGCACAGATATCAGCAGTGTCCTTTAACTACTTTATCTGCAGGTTATTTTGGTCCTAAAATGATAATAGTTATATTTTCATTTTGTACTGCCCTTATACAGTAAATGGCTTTACTAAGCACTCCTCCTATTAAAGTGTAAGTGTTGATCAAGACATCGGAGTCAAAATCAGGTTCATTTGAAGAGAAAAATTGCATTACTAAAAGTATACAAGAGATGCAGAAAACATGTGCAGGTGCAGCCAACCCTGTTCTTACCATCTACATGTTAGGGAATGGGTAGTGGTAGGAGGGAAGACACATATATGGTCCATGTCATAAAAGACCTCTAGTGTCTTTAGCTTGAGATCCAGTATCTGTGACATCACAATTAACCCGTGTACTTGTTCAACTTCTGCACCACATACCTACCTGAAAAAGCTCTGCTTATTCCAATACCTTTACAATAGTGTCAGCTAGTGATGGGCCAATAAATTCTCCAGATACAAATTTGCTGCGAATTTCCACATTTCGCCGCAAGTTAATTAATTTGCGAAACTGCAGCGACAATTTGCTGGTGAAAATTCTGCCGCATCAAAATTGGCAGGTGCATAAAACAGGATTTTTTATACTTACCGTTAAATCTGTTTCTCTGTGATCAATAGGGGGACACAGGGACGATGGGGTTAAGCTCCACCCTCCAGGAGGCAGGACACTTATTAATAAATTTGTGGGCGTGCCTAACCGGCTTAACCCCCACACTCCAGCTTATCCAATCAGTTTGTCACAAAAGATGCTGTAACAAGATAACGTAATAATCAAAATAATAGCCCACGTAGAAGGTAAATCAGGGAATTATCCCGAAATGACCAAATGGTCAATAAACAAAAGTTTCCCTGTGTCCCCCTATTGATCACAGAGAAACAGATTTAACGGTAAGTATAAAAAATCCTGTTTTCTCTGTCATCATAGGGGGACACAGGGACGATGGGGACTTAACAAAGCAGCCCCCAAAAACAGCAGGGCGGGAAAAAAGAACTAACCATTACTTCAGCACAGAATGAAGCACCTTGCGCCCAAAAGATGCTTCAGCTGAAGAAAAAATATCAACTTTATAGAATTTTGTAAAAGTATGTACAGAGGACCAGGTAGCCGCCCTGCAGATCTGGTCCAATGAGGCCGAATTACGCCAAGCCCAGGAAGCTCCGATTGCTCTTGTAGAATGAGCTCGAACTCCCTCCGGTGGAATCTTCCCTTTGGCCATGTATGCCTGTCTGATGGTCTCCTTGATCCATCTAGAAATGGTAGCTTTAGATGCAGGATGACCCTTCCTGGGCCCTGATGGTAATACGAAGAGAGTTTGACTTTTCAATATACCATCGTAAGGCTCTAACTACATCTAAACCGTGTAGTCGACGTTCCTTATCATTTTTTGGTTCCGGACAGAGAGAGGGAACAACAATGTCTTGGTTGATGTGAAATGACGAGACCACCTTAGGAAGGAAAGATGGAACTGTACGTAGGACTGCCTTATCCTTGTGGAACACTAGAAAAGATGGATCTGCCGATAGTGCACTCAGTTCTGACACTCTTCTAGTGGATGTAATTGCCAATAAGAACACTACCTTCCAAGTAAGCCAGGTATCCGAAATAGATCCCATCGGTTCAAACGGAGGGTCAAGAAGGGCTTCGAGAACAACGTTCAAATCCCATGCTGGAACTGGAGGCTGATACGGAGGAACTATATGTGCCACTCCTTGCAGAAATGTACGTACTGTATCATTCAAGGCTAGTTTGGACTGAAATAGGATTGACAGAGCTGATACTTGCACTTTCAGAGAGCTGAGTTTTAGACCTCGCCTGAGCCCGCGCTGCAGGAAAGACAGAACCCTCGGGATGCTAAGTTTGTGAAAGGATAGATTGAACTCCTCGCACCAACTCCGATAGGATTGCCAGACTCTGTAGTATGATTTTGAAGATGAAGACTTACGAGCTCTCAATAATGTGGCAATAACTTCTTCTGTTAACCCTTGTTTTCGCCAGATGTCTGCCTCAACAGCCACCCCGTCAAAGCGAACAGCCCTGGGTTGTGATGTGCAACAGGCCCTTGGAACAGAAGGTCCGGCCTGTTCTCGAGACGTATCGGTTGTGCTATTGACATCTCCTGAAGGTCGTAAAACCAAGTCCTCCGAGGCCAGTAAGGAGCCACCACAATTACCGTGATGCCGGACTGTCTGATCTTCTTGAGGACTCGTGGAAGCATGGGTAGCGGAGGGAATATGTACGCTAGGTTGAACTGCCACTTCTGTGTCATGGCATCGACCCCTGCCGCCAGTCTCTCTCGGTAACGAGCAAAGAACCGAGGCACCTTTGTGTTGTTTCTTGACGCCATTAGATCGACCTGTGGTTGTCCCCATTGGAGTACTAGTTTTGCAAACACGTCTGGGTGAAGTTCCCATTCTCCCGGGTCTAGACGAATTCTGCTGAGGTAGTCTGCTTTGGTATTTAGAACTCCTGGGATATGAATCGCGGACAGCTGTACTTCGTTGGTTTCCGCCCAACCGAGAATTTGTTGAGCTTCCATCAGTGCCGCCTTGCTGCGAGTACCTCCCTGGCGGTTTATGTACGCCACTGCGGTAGCATTGTCGCTCTGTAACCGAACCGGACTTGCTTGTAATAACTCTGTCCATTCGGATAGGGCTAGCTTTATCGCCCTCAGTTCTAAAACGTTGATGGGAAGTTTGGACTCCCCTGGAGACCATCGGCCTTGGGCAGACAAGTTGTCCCAGGTTGCTCCCCAACCCCTCAGACTGGCATCTGTGGAAATTATCTTCCAATCTAGCGTTGCCCAGGATTGACCCTTGGATAGATTGGTCGGTCGCAGCCACCACTGGATGGCTATTCTTGTCGACTGGGAGAAATTGAGCTTGCGAGTGAGAGCTCCTCCTTTCCACGATGTTAGAATGTTCGCTTGCAACGGTCGTAAGTGAATCTGTGCAAATGGAACGGCTTCTATGGTAGCAACCATGAGTCCCAGCACTCTCATTCCTAGATGAACAGTTGGACTCCGATCTCGGAGGAGTAGACGGACTTGATTCCTGACCTTCATTTGCTTGTCCAACGGAAGATGCACCATTTGTGTGATGGTATTGAACTCGAGACCCAGGAATGTCATGTGATGACTGGGTCGCAAATTGGACTTCGACCAATTTATGGTCCAGCCAAAACTCTGCAGAAGATTGATTGCTTTGCTCCGATCTTCCTCTGCCTTCTCCTCTGATCTGGCTTTCAGAAGCAGATCGTCCAGATAAGGAGTGACTGAAATCCCTTGTAGACGTAATGCTGCAGCCGATACTGCCATTAGTTTTGTGAACACTCTGGGGGCTGAAGAGAGTCCGAACGGCAGAGCCACAAACTGGTAGTGCTGATTCCTGAATGCCAATCGAAGGAAGGAGTGATGTGGCGGCCAGATTGGTACATGGAGGTACGCATCTTTGATATCGATAGACATCAGCAGTTGATTTTTCTCCATCCCTCTTATCACTGACCTCAAGGTCTCCATTTTGAATCGTACTGATCTGACGAACTTGTTCAGCTGTTTGAGATCTAGTACCGGCCTGAACAAGCCGTTTTTCTTTGGCACAATGAAAATGTTGGAATAGAATCCTGAAAATCTCTCTGAATGTGGCACTGGAACAATCACTCCAGTTTGTTCTAAATTTGTGATGCAATTTAGAAAGGCAGCAGCTTTGACTGGGTCTGCAGGAACCCTGGACATGATGAATCTTTTGCAAGGAATGGTTGAGAAATCTATGTGGTAACCTTCGGAAATGATTTCGTTCACCCACATATCTGACGCATGGTTGTTCCACACCTCCCGGAATTGGAGCAACTTGCCCCCAATACGCTCCCCCAACTCCGGAGGGGGTGCCCCGTCAGGCCGAAGAAGATTTATCTGCTGCGGGCTTGACAATAGGTCGATTGGTCTTCCAATGCATGCGACTTTTGTCGTTTGTTTTGGCTCGAAAGTGTGACCGCTGTGGTGAATTGTTTCTACGTGTGTATCGTCTACTTGAGCCACGAAAAAACCTTCCCCTTCTGGTGGAAGTAGTTGTTCTACTTTTGGCCTGTGGAAGAAAAGTGCTTTTTCCTCCCGTAGCCTGCGAAATAATCTTTTCGAGTTCTTCACCAAACAGACGCTGTCCCTTGAATGGAAGAGATGTCAAGGACTTCTTAGAACTCAGATCTGCTGACCAATTTTTCAGCCACAGTGTTCTACGTGCTGCAACAGAAAGAGCGGACGTACGTGCCGTGACTTGAACTGTGTCTAGTGCGGTATCGCACAAATAAGCCGATGCCTCTGCTATCGCATTGGCTGACGATAACAGATCGGATCTGGAAACTGCATTCTGGATGTCCTTGACAAGTGATTCGGACCACGCTTGAATTGCTCTGGCCACCCAAGCCGAGGCCAGGCATGGGCGAAGAGCTGACCCAGACGAAGAATATATTGACCTAAGAAAACCTTCCAATCTTCGGTCGGATGGGTCTTTGAAGGATGCCGCATCTGTGACCGGCAATGTAGTCGATTTGGCCAATCTTGATACAGGTGCATCTACTGCTGGGGGATTAGTCCACTTTTCCACCAACTCTTTAGAAAATGGATAAGACTTAGAAAACTTTCTAGTAGTCTGAAACTTTCTTTCTGGAACACTCCACTCTTCTTGTATTATGTGAAGAAGATGCTCATGAGAAGGAAAACAAACTTCGGATTTCTGCTTCCTCTTGAATAACCCCAAATCATCCTGGGATTTGGGCGTTTGTGATATATTCAACACATCCATAACACCCTTAATAATCCCCTCCACATCATGCTGACTATCATGATCTCTGTGGTCCTCCACAGTTTCTTCCTCCTCCCCAGACGAAACTTCAGAAGGAAGTAATTCTCCCTCAGATTGTGAGGATGCCTGCTCAGCTGCAGACTCGTCAGATAAATAATGAGCAGATGTAGTAGCCACTTTAGTTTCTTCAGACCGCTTACGCTTAGAGCTAGTCTTTTGGTCAAGTCTGGCTAACACTCTTCCTAAATTGTCAGCAATAGAGGGAAGACCCTGCAAGGAAGCAAGGGACTGTGTTAATTGAATGGCCCACAATGGTGCTGGCACATCAGTATCCGAGCTGGGCCCCTGACCTTGAGAAATACTCTCCCTTGAAGGATTCTCTGGCTGAGCCGCTGGTGGGCTTGAAACATCTTCTGAAATGAGCGCAGTACTCTGCCCCACTAAACAGGATTTGCAGAGCGGCTCCCCCTGCCCTCGAGGCAGCTTAATATTGCAATTGGCACAGGCAAAAAATTTAATCTGCGCTGTTTTGGCAGCCTTCCCCCCCGCCCTGGTGAATAGCCCTTCTGGCCTACCTTCTGCCATGGAGATTGGGTAAGTAGGAGTGTGGAGCAAGCCACCAACCGCTTACAATTCGGCTACAACTTGCAGGAGCGGAGAGTGGATCCCCCAGTGCGCAGCAGAAGTACTATGTGCGCAAGATGGCCGCTGGAACGCATGCGCGCATGCGCACAAGGTACGCAAGATGGCCGCTGGAACGCATACACGCATGCGCACAAGGTACGCAAGATGGCCGCCGGAACGCATACGCAGCACGCGTTCCAGCGCAGCGTGATCCGGCCCTCTCCCCCTCTCAGCCGTCTCCCTCACTTAGACAGCAGGCGCAGCAGCGCCCAGAAAAACGGAATGGATGGAGAGAACCTGGCCAGTACAAGAGCCCGTCCTGCACCCTTCAACGCTCAGTAAGGAGAGGGAGAAGGGGGGAACGGGGGGAGGGCTTCCATGACCCAAGGTAACGCTAGGGGGGAGGCTGCCAAGCCAGAATTGTGAGGTGAGCTGTTATGCCCAAGGCAGGTACTCACCTCGTGCCCATCCCGGCCAGACCGTCTGCCATCGCCAAGCTAAGCAGGGATATGTCTGGGTGGTCGTTATAGCCTTTAGCGGCTAGGAAATGACCCCGGTGGGCGGAGAATACTGGGACTATACTAAGGACAAACCCATGTTGCCAGAGTAAGAACCCAGGAAGAAAATAGTCATCATTGACTAACATATCCATGACGCTGGACGTCCATCCTCCTGGTAGCAGGACACTTAAAAAACTGATTGGATAATGGAGTGTGGGGGTTAAGCCGGTTAGGCACGCCCACAAATTTATTAATAAGTGTCCTGCCTCCTGGAGGGTGGAGCTTAACCCCATCGTCCCTGTGTCCCTCTATGATGACAGAGAAAACTTGTCGCTCACCAAAATTATTCGGACAGCCTTTGACTTTAATGCATTTGGACCAAATAGCCGCACATATAAAATAAAAATTGTCACTCTTGTCAAAATTGCCATGCATCAAATTATTTTGACGCCCGTTGACTTCAGTGTGTTTTGTGAATTTTTCGCTGTTTTGTGAATTTTGCTGTACATTCGCCCATCACTACTGTCATCTTATAATTTAAACATTCTGCCAAATATTACATCTTGGAAGTATGCAAAGGCTTCATGATCTTCAAACATCTATAAGCACTTTAATAAGTAATAACAGTTATATAATGATATTTATCTTTTTTCACCTAGCACTTCAGTATCCCTAAGAATAGGAAGATGTCCCAATGTTCTAGTGGAAGTTTGACATCAGCATTTATCAATGGGTGAAAGTTAGCGTTCACCATTTAATAAATATGATACTACAAATCCCATAGGAATAAATAAATAAATAAAAAGTAGGTGTTTTTTTCGGTGGGGAACTCTAATTTCACATTTTCATAAATCTGCCCCTTAGTTATATTGCAATATATTTCATTTGTCCTGTTAACTTTGTAATATTTGCATTAGGAAACCTGAACACAAGAATTTGCAATGATAAGCTATATTTCTCTTCATATTTATGTGTCAAAATTAAGTCTTAATAACTACTGAAAAAATGATTACTCTCTTGAATTACATTAAATTACATTTGATTATGCAGATTATCTGGCTGTACAAGTATTTAACATACTTTTTTTTGCATTTTGCTTAACCTTCACTATACAAAGGACATCTGCTATGCCTCTACTAAAACTGAACGAAACCATGTTTATAGCTATAAGATATTCTTATTTCTTCTTTACTTCTACTACAAACTTTACAAGCATAAAAACACTGTGAATTCAACACTATTGCTTTGTTAATGTATTTACGGCTTGCAAAATCATTTTTTAAATAATGCAGTATGACAAGACACTGGAGTAATACGAGATACGGCTTGATTTGTTTGTATTTGTGACCCTTTGGTAATGCATATTTCTTACCAGATATAAATTCAGGATATAATAGGCTCACCTTTTACATTTATATTGATTTTCAAACTCTAAGTAACTTACTGCTGCGATATTTCTACATTGTAACTATACTACACTTCTCCACCGAATGCAAATAACTTGAAAAATTTGCAGTTTTTTTTTTACTATGACATTTGAATTTCCCATTGTAAAAAACCCTCAAATTTTTCAAGATTTATTATACCCAAAGGATGTAAAAAGTCTGAATCCAAAAATCCTACATCTCAGACCTGCCAAGGTTGTATATAAGTCATCTGTGTAATCAGCCTGAAACGCCAACTGTTTTTGAATTTGTACGATTTGGATCTTCGCTTGATTTTCTCCCTGATCTGATTAAATCATGTGTTTTTAAATAATGGTGGTGCTCTGACTTTTTAAAATAAAATTATCAGAAAAATTTGGATTTTGATAACCCCTTAATTTGAACTGGAACCTAGAAGCTGCTACATTTTCACACTTCCGAGGTGCCATGTCTAAAAATGTTCTGTTCTGTTTCTGTTTAGAATTACAAGATATATGAAACCAGTGGCATTTTGGGTGCTGATGCAGACTAAGGCAGGTAACGGGGGGGCCACATCGCTAGTACAGTGAGCAATATTGCGCTCGCTGCACTAGCAGAGCCGAATTTCCATGTTAAAAAACTTAAAGATACCAGAGGTGGCTTTTTGCCGCCCCTGGTAACTGGCCGCTCCATGCCGCCTGAGGCAAGGTTTTCACTTTGACTCATTGCAGGAGCTACCTGTTACTAAACATAAACCATTTAGCCATCCTGATGGAAATTAAATATCTGGGTCAGCAAACAGGTTTTTACACCACATCTTAACCCACACAAATTTTATCAGGGTCATCATTTACTACTTTTTGAGCCAAGTAGGACAAGCCCCACAGTGTAGAAATCGATACATCTATAAACGTACATTACAAGATCCCTGCGTTGCAGACAGTAAAGCTGGTGTAAAGTTACAGTGTGTTAAAGTGTGCATCCCCCTGCATGGTTGCACCCTATTAATGTTTTCAAACATAAATAACCATTACGTTTAGCAATCATGCATAGTTTTTTTTATAGTCTGCACTGTATTCGGAGATTCCTTAAAATATAACCGTATATAAGCATTTAGTAAGATTAGGGTTCAGCATGGCATTTATAGTTTGGTGCAACACAGTCATTTTATAGTCATTTGAATAAAGTTGACCAATTTAACCTGGAATATTTATTTACAATGACATGTTGGCTAGCCACCTGCAATGACCAGTGATTTAGGAGACAGACAGAGAATGAGACCATTCAGAAACTAAAATAGCTTAATAGCATGCAATGTAGGTGTTGTTTGGGGTTTATTTGGCATAATGAGAGAATCTGCAATGACAAAAAAACTACTTATCAATGTTTTATGAGTAACAGATATTAAAGTATTGTATTCAGCTAGGTTTTTAAAGATAGACCTCTTCAACCATGACTTCATGCTTAGGGGAAACATGCACTAATTTATCCAGCATGAGATTGTGATTAATATTTGCCAAAAGGATCCCCAATGAGGCAATACTGTTGTGCCAATCCAGTCCTGTTGAGAAGTACAAAGTCTTTGAGCTATCTGCTTATTAAAAAGTGTTTCTTGAAGCTTCTAGCTAATATTTCTACTAGAGGCCACAGTATAAGCAGCTGGAGCTACACTATAAAGGTGTTCATAATAATGTTACACATGATGCACTCTCAAATGTAATTTTTCATTTAAGATAAAAAAGGAAGAAAAACAGTATTCATATACAAATCATTTTTTTCTTAAGAAACCCAGAGAGATTACAGTACAGAGAATTTTTTTTTTTTTTTTTTTAATGAACATGGTCAGGGAAGGATGACTCCAATTACATTAAACCAAAGGAGCTCAATAAGAGTTTTAAGTATCATTGAAGCCAAGACGTGAACCTCTATATTCTGAGAATGACAAGACATACAAACATATATTGTAAATACATTTTGTGTAAATAAAAAGCAAAGGTCTTAGTAACTGATATTTGTGCTGCTTAGATGATTATACTAATGCTTCTGGTATGAAACAGTCACTCTACTTTGTTTTTTTTGTGAACTATACTAATTTCTAATATTTCTATATATATGTTTTGCTCCTATTCAGTGTGTTTATTGTTGAATTATGGATTGTCTATCCATAAAAAGGGTAAAATAAAAAAAAAATCATGGCTTTCTTTCTCAGATGACATTTATTATCTAGAACAGATGGAGCTTTATTAGACAATAGATAAAAAGAGATGGTAGAAAGAAATGGAAAATGCAACAAAACTAAGGGCTATCTAATTTGCTCCCTCATTGGCCCCATCCTTGCAACTTTTATATACAATAGCTGGAGGTTCATTGCTTAACAACAGCTTTTAAAGATACCTGTCCATTTCTCTTTTTTTTATCATGATTATGTTCACCTTAAGTATCTGTATTTATTCAGGTATTTATACAATTCACTATTGCTACCTGATAATAGAACAGCATATGATGCAGCCTTATTATGGACAAAGGACAAAGGCTAGATATTTACTTTTATGACACTGAGAAAGATGAATAAAAATGGAGAGAGAGTTCTGACACAGGATTTACAAAAGATAAAACCATTTTGTTCATTATTATGAAAGTGAATTCTACTATAAAACAAGTACTTTCACGAAGAACATGTAACAATAGAGCATGAACAAATGCATCATGATGCCACTGATGAAGCCACTATATTAGAATGAGAAATGTGGGAGTATGGGATCAGTAATCTGCTGTCTCCAGTTACCAAACTATACTGAATACTATTATTTTTAAACAATGCATTCTCTAAAATGTAACAGTACAGCAGGATTTACACATTTCCAAAATAAAAATAATATAATCTATATAAGGTCACATTTAAACATGAATTCTTCAATAGCCTTCAGTTGATATTCTGTCTTTGATTTCTTTAATTGATTTATGAAATTGCAAAATAACTACAGTTTGCTCTTGTATTTCCTGCTGGGTGTTTATCATAACAATGATGGAGGACAGCACAGACTCTGTTACAATCCTTATACATGATTAACCAGCAGGATTCCACTAGCTGTCAAAATTAAAAAGCATTTGAGGCATTGAGTTAAATCTTAAAAATTATTGTTGCAAGAAAATGTTCTATCATTGCAGCTTCTATGCATGAATTAATTTCTATTTTTTAGAAACATGGGGATGACCTCTCTACCCTACAAAGGGAGGCAATATTAGTCAGAACTAGAATAGCTACAGTCCCATTTGTTGCAAAAGTTGCATGCAAATGAATATCATATTTTCGGATCACGGATCCCATACCTGTATTTTTCAAAAATACTTTAGGGCACATTTGGGTTTATGCTATTTAATATAAATCCTTAAGTAATATGTTCAACAATGAAGTGAAAAGAATGCTCTGTTGGTGAGTATAATTTTAGATCTTTGGTATCTAAGGTTTTACAAGGCAATAGGGATTCCAAAATGTCCTGTGTCTAGTCTAGGAGTGTTAACCACAAATTATTTCTGAAGTCAATTTTATGGCATAAAATTCTCTATAAATATTAATAAGGCACTTAAAGGAGAAGGAAAGCCTTAAAACAACATTATCCAAAAATCACAGCCTTACTATAGTCAGAAACATATTTTCCTAGCTCAGCATCCTGTTGCTTAGTTTGCCTATGCAATGCCAAAGTCATGTCACTGAATGCAGTACCTGTTCTAATCCTGTGCAGCTTGCTTTTCTCCCTGAACAGAAATTTTCCAGGGCAAAGACATGCATATTCTTTTTCTTTCTGTATTTGCTTATTGAGCCCCACCCACTTAATAATATTGTCCAAACGCATGGCTCCAAAAGTCCTGCACAGCCCTCTAGCTCAAGTACCTCCAGTTCAGGTAATAGAGGTATATAGGTGTAGGCAGGGCCGCCATTAGAAATCACGGGGCCCCGTACAACAAAATTTTTGGGGCCCCCTGGGCCCCGCCCACACTGACGACCAAGCTCCACCCCATTTCCCGCCCACTCCACATCGCAGTTAAAAGACCACACAGACATCAGCGCTAAAAAAGTAACCCCCCCCACACAAGTTGTAAAAAGCTATTGATGGTCAGGGCCCCCTTATAAAAAATTGGGGCCCCAAAAAAAAAAAAAATTAAAAATTTTTTTTTTTTTTAAAAAAACATTGGTGGCAGGGGCCCCCTTATAAGTTAAAAAAAACTTGGGGCCCCAACAAAAAAAATGTAAAAAAAACTAAAAAATAAACAAACATTGGTGGCAGGGGCCCCCTTTTAAGTTAAAAACAAATTGGGGCCCCAAAAAAAAATTGGAAAAAAAAAAAAACTGGTGGCAGGGGCCCCCTTACAGGGGCCCCCTTACAAGTTAAAAACAAATTGGGGCCCCAAAAAAAATTAAAAAAAAAAAAAAAACATTGGCGGCAGGGGCCCCCTTATAAGTTAAAAACAAATTGGGGCCCCAAAAAAAATTAAAAAAAAAAAAAAAACATTGGCGGCAGGGGCCCCCTTATAAGTTAAAAACAAATTGGGGCCCCAAAAAAAAATTAAAAAAAAAAAAAAAAAAATTTTTTTGAAAAAAAAAAAAAACATTGGCGTCAGGGGCCCCCTTATAAGTTAAAAACAAATTGGGGCCCCAAAAAAAAATTTAAAAAAAAAAAAAAATTTTTGAAAAAAAAAAAAAACATTGGCGGCAGGGGCCCCCTTATAAGTTAAAAACAAATTGGGGCCCCAAAAAAAAATTTGAAAAAAAAAAAAAAATTTTTTTGAAAAAAAAAACATTGGCGGCAGGGGCCCCCTTATAAGTTAAAAACAAATTGGGGCCCCAAAAAAAAATTTGAAAAAAAAAAAAAAATTTTTTGAAAAAAAAAAAAAACATTGGCGGCAGGGGCCCCCTTACAAGTTAAAAACAAATTGGGGCCCCAAAAAAAATTTTAAAAAAAAAAAATTTTTTTTGAAAAAAAAAAAAAAAACATTGGCGTCAGGGGCCCCTTACGAGTTAAAAAAAAATTGGGGCCCCAAAAAAACATGTTTTAAAAAAAAAGATTGGTTGCAGGGGCCTATAGAATATTAAAATAATACATTGGTGGCCAGGAGATTAAAAAAAAAAAAATACACAAACTGGTGTTCAGTAGAATTGAACTCACGGCTTCAGTACTTCAACTTCACCTCCTTACGTGACTTCGGGTCTTTTCACCGCTTCAGGACTTCGGCTTCGGCTGTTTTCGTGACTTCGGGTCTTTGTGCTGCTTCAGGACTTCGGCTGTTTTCGTGACTTCGTGTCTTTTCGGCGCTTCGTGACTTCGGCTTTTTCCGTGACTTCGGGTCTTTTCGGCGCATCGGCTTCGGCTTTTCGGCACTTCCGCATTCGGCAGCACAGAGGCAAGACGTACGGCTCGGGCGCTCGTAAGGGGGGCCCGGATCTTCAAAAAATGCAGCGCTGCCGGGCCCCCCTTCATGCCCGGGCCCGGTACGCTTGTCCCCCCTGTCCCCCCCTGATGGCGGCCCTGGGTGTAGGGATGTGAAAATCTTAGACACCCTTACACTTTACAGACAGGCACATCCCTAGTAATATGGACACCTCAGTGGATCCTTATGGGGACCTTGTGCTTATGTAACCCCTGCAGTTCACACAGTGTACACCAGATGGCACTGTGCCAGAGTATAAAAGGTTTAGGAACCATGTGCTCTGGGTCCATTGCTTTAGCCCAACCAAGCAGGCTGGAAGGGAATGGGTAGTGCTGACCCTAGGCGCCTTGGCCCTAGTAATTAGACAGCTACACTTGTTATATAGATCGCTCTAGGAGTGATAGAGAGGTTATTTAGTTGAGCAGCTCAAGGCTCTGCCGAGGAGATTAGAGGGATTAAGATCCCAGGGTATTACTGACCCAGAGTAAGGAACCAAGTGTTGAGATAGGGATGTCAGGAGTTCCCCTAGTCTGCCACTGGTACATATCCTGAAAACTGGGCAATACCCATCACATGCTGTCAACTTACTCTCTGCTGTATATTCCCTAGCCTGTGGGGATTCAGCCTATACGTGCTGTGAGTATACACTTCCTTTATGCTGCTGTGTATGTTCTATACTCCATTGTGAATCAATGTGCTAAATGATCTCTGTGCTATTGTTCAATAAATACTGTTCTTTGTTCAACTGTTAAAGAACTACTGGCGCCCATCATTGTGCTATCACATCAGGTTACAGTTACACTACACCCTTGCCTCCACCCCGCTGCGAGGGCTTACCCCTGAGAAAGAGAGCTCATCGGTGGTCTCAGCCCACAAAGCAAAGTAGCTAAAACTGCCCTAGCACAAGCCAGTTTACTATAGCGCTACATAGGTATAGGTAATATAGGCCCTTTAATTTGCACAAGCAATTGCTTTGACAAGTTACAGACCAATACAAATGGTATTTCAGAATATAGACTTTTTTTTGCCTCCAAGTTTGATGGAGACTCCTGAAACAGGTTACATGGGATTTGTTTCCCCACATATGCAGTAATCTGACCAAGGCAACATTAGAAAATTACATTAAAATTTAGTTGCAAAAGGTATAGTCTAAACTATATCACATATATCTGTTGAAGACATGGTAAGGGGTGGGGACTTGTGACCAGTTCTTCCAGATTGCCTACTAATTATGTAATGTATTCATTAATGAGTATACAGAGTTCTTTCTGTCCCCATGGAAACAATTATTTATGTTGCAAACTGCTGGTGCATTCTGGCACCTTCAGACATGGAAAAAGAGTATTCAGTATTTTGTTTTCAGTAATTCTATTTGTGTTTTAGCCATATGTGCGACATATTTACTGAAATAAACCTTGAGTGCAATGCTTAATAATTTATTTGTAAAGCACCAATGGGTGGCAAAGAAATGGAGGCAAGACTAGAACAAGATCTGTTGTAAGCTGTGTAACCATAAATAACAAGATCTGTTGTAAGCTGTGTAACCATAAATAACATTTGATTATTACATCTTCTGCACCAAAAACATCTAACAGCATGACAGGCCAGCTCAGCTCAGACCAGATGCAACAAATGCAAAATGCCTAATCCATTAAGAATGGTCACCAAACTGGTAATAAATAAATGGACAAACTGGTAATAAATAAAATGACCTTCATTTGGTCACCAGTAAACTGTAATTTGGGAGCTGCAAGAAATTACAATAATTGTAGAAACAATTAAGGCAGATGCTAGGTAAGAAGAATTCTTAGCTGAGTAACTAAACAAACACCAGGATATTAAGAGAAGTGTTCTAATGTATAGACTAGAAGAGAAAACACAGACAAAACAGTCTCCTTAATATGGCACACAGCCTTCAGAATACAGTGTGTTTTATTTAACCTAAAAACAGTATGAAATGTTATAAAGTAGAGATGTTTTGGAAATGTTTTACATTTAAAAGTTATTTGCAAGGGGGAGATATTTCCTGGTGCTAACACTAAAAGTTTAGCCATACTTACAAAGTCTGTAGGAAATTTTGTACATGTACTGTATGCAGGAACAACAATATATTTCATTTAATCCATACCAGTCACTGTGACTATCACCAATGCACCAAATATGCTACTGTATTGTATCATAGCTCCTCTGCTCTCTTCTGCAAACCATAGTGCCTAGGACACTCTTTGGCCTGCTATAGAGGGTGCCCTCTAATGTCTGCAGTGCTGCATAGCAATAAACATAAATCCAACATCATACAATTTATTAAAAGGGCTGCTGCTAAAGAATACATAGTACAGTTTAACTGAAAAGGTAAATAATTGATTCTATATTAGAATGAATATGTTACCAGTTGGAAAGTAGTGGAAGATGAAACATAATAATAATTATAAGATGTAAAATAATAATAATTATAATACAGTGGAGGAAGAGCTGACAGTTCACATTGTCTAATTGTGGTCACACTATTGTTATTATAGAAATAGGAAATGGAAAGAACGGCTTAAAGATTATGTCTTACTTCACATACTATGAGTGAGGTGACAGTTGGAGGACAGTTGACTTTTATTAAGGATATTTGAGAGTAGGAGAAGAATTGACAATTTATTTTACAGAGGTGGGTAAAAAGCTGACAGTGTTTTAAAGTGGGGTTAAAGAAATACGTGAAAAGAATGTTTTTGCAGGACCAGGTTGGTTGTTAATGAAGAGCTGAAGTTCTGTTTTATAAAGGGCAGATGGTGCCAAACAATATGTGATATTTTATTAAACCAGGGTGGCAGCTGGAAAAAAACATGCATATAATTCCAGGGCAGACCACAGAAACTTCCATATAGGATAGGGACCTCTCAAAATTGAGATGCCAAATTTTCAGATTTGGACTTTTTTCATCATCGGGGTATAATAAACCTGGAAAAATTATTTTTTCCACTAAAAATGTGGGTTTTGTACTAAAAAATCTAATTTTTTAAGTTTTTGGCCTTCGGACTTTAATAAATAACCCCCTAAATGTAGGGAGGCTGAACTTCTAGAAAGCAGTGTGTTGTTGGTAGTGGAATATTATGTGTATGCTAATTCAAGGAATTGTGACCATGTATTTCTTTATTTAAAAAAAAAATAAGAAAAGTTCTGCTCTTTTCTCCCCTTTCCATTTGACTTTTGATATCAGCATATATTTTTCAAATTCTACCATCCCTTTTCTTCATAACCTTCTTCATGCTTTTCTTTTGATTGGCTGTGTTTCATTCTATTAGCCACTGCTTCATTTTCCTAATTCTCTTATGTTTTTCATCTTATCTCCTTTCTTCTCCCCCCTTAATTGAGGTCTCCATTTTGGCTGCTTTGGATTCTTGCATTCGGTCTCACCTTATGTGTTTTACAGACAGGTGTATTGGATATTTGGGACACTGCATGGGCATCTTCTGGTTATAACAATTCATCAGAATGGACAAATGTGGCACTGGGATTAACGTTCAATGATTTGAACAAGAAAGATGTTCTGCTGTGTTCTTAGGTGTAATGATAGGGCTACTCACCAGCTGCAGGACATCAGTAGAAACCATCTGCATGCAGCACATTGCCGTTGCCAAAGCACAAACAATAGTGGAGATAATATTCAGAGCACACACACTGAACAAAAGGTCCTGTAAAGAGATAAACAGACAACATTAGAGTGTTTTTAATCTTTGAAATGTATGCAACAGGACTGCAAAGATCTTTAATTGGCTTGATAATAACTGCTGTCATTTGCATCTATCCAGTGCAAAATTAATTATTCTAATCTAGTTCTGAACTTTACCCATTAACAGTAAGATTTAAGGTCTTCAACGTGTTGCAATGCATTAGTGGCAGGAGAAATATTCATGTGCAATAAACACTAAATACATATGTATAAAGGAAAAACAAGGAAAAAGTAATTCCCTCTCCAAAAATGACTTACAGGAAGACAAATCTTTAGAAAAATCAAGTGCAACTGGATATATAAAAATCCATCTTTGTTACAACATGCAGAATTTACTCAAATAATAGAAATGCGGCACTCTGGTTAAATAAGAAAAGCGGTCTATTTCAACAGGTCACTGACCAACATCACCTGACGCGTTTCGGGAGTAACTCCCTTAATCATAGGCTTACAGGTGCAATCGTGTAATTTCCTTAAATAGGCTGTTTAACAGCGGCCTCTACAGGTTGTTCATAAGAATATGACATACATAAGATTTAACCATTTAAGTAACTAATTATAAAAAGTCCTCTCTATTTATGCTATTAAAATTAAAACAGTGTTAATTAAAAAACATCAATACACTCCAAAAAAGAGCCATCTTGCTGTAAGCTGAGAAATGTACCTTTGAATGAAATTCGGATCTCTGTTATATTATGTATATTTCATTCAAGTATCAGGTGATGTTGGCCAGTGACCTGTTGAAATAAACTACCTTTCTTATTTAACCGGAATGCCCCCTTTCTATTCTTTGAGCAAATATTATTTCAGAGGGAACGCTAATGGCAGAGCACCTGGAATAAAAAAATAGAACTACACTAAGAAGAACAAGCAGGGGGTGAGTTTTGGAGTGGCCAAAATCTCTTTTTCTACTGAAAAAGCAGAACTGCCCAACATATTGTATTTTGTGTAAAAGATATATAGATAAAGCTATGTTACATGAAGAAGTTGCACCTAAGCCCCCCTTTCTGCTTATGAGAATGAAGAGCGCAATGGGAAATAATCACCATATATATTACAGCGGTTGTTCACCTTAAAGTTAACATTTAGTATATTATAGAACCCTAGCAACCAAATTTCTGAAGACTGGAGAGCTGCCGAATAAAAAGCTAACTGAAAAAACCACAAGGACAAAAAGAGCGGAGCACCGTGAGAGTCCAGTAAAAGTATTAAAAAATGAAAATTTTATTCAGTAAACATATAAAAACAGGTTACAGCAGCAATGAACCCTGGCTGCCCGCTTAACGCGTTTCGTGGCGTCCTGCCACTTCACCAGAAGCTCAAGTAATAAAAAAAGTAATATTACCACAAGTAATAAAAAGTAAAACCTATTGCATATTGTCTCATAATATCACTCTTCACATCATAAAAGCTCATTTAAAGCTGAACAACCCCTTTAAAGTCTGTTCTACCTATACATTTTCAATACAAATTTATCCACAGTGGTGTTCTCTATTGAATACATGAATTCTTTACAAGTAAACGTCCTCTCTTAAGCAAGTTGTTTCCCCTCAATAAACAAAAAAATAATTATTTTGTTAATTGCCCCTGTAAAATTCCTAGATTATATATTTTTGTACTGCAATGCTTTATGGAAAGACCCAACTTGACAATATATTATTTTCAAACAAATGTTTCTTCAATTATTCTAGATGCTTGACTGGTAACATGTTTGAACTTGTGTTAAGCCCCCCACTATGGGGTAGTGTGCTCACAGTAGAATTATCTCTGGATTACTGTATTAGGGGCCCTTATCAAGGGTTGAATTGAAAATTCGAATTCAAAATGTTTGAATTTTTTTATGATCAAAACTATCAAATTTGACTTGGGAGTTATTCAAATTCAATTGCATTTTTTTAAAAAAAATCAAATTCGATTTTTGAGATTTATCATACTCTGGCCCTTTAAGAACTTGAATTCAACTATTCGCCACCTAAAACCTGCTGAATCGCTGTTTAAGTCATAGGGAGAGGAGTTGTTTGCAGCCTTCCTAACATTTGATTTTAAAATTAGAATCTAATTCAATTTGAATTCAATTCCAGTTTTCGGGTCGATTCCATTCATCCGAGTTGAAAAAAATTTGATTTTGTCAATACATTTTGATTGGTCCAATTTAAAATTCATGGGAGTTTAGGGGAGTTTTCAAAAACTCACATGAATACGAAAATTCAACCTTCGATAAATGTGCCTCTAAATGTGGCATGCCAAAACAGTGGAGTTATTGAGGTATGATTGGACATGAAGTAAATGAGGCACTAATTGCCCATGCAACCAATTTTTTTGTGTAAAACCAGCTTTTATTTTTTTATGAGATTTATTAGAATACTGTAAAGTCCAGCTTATCAAAAAAAATTTCCATCTATTGGTTATGCTATACGATAAACTTTAATATCCAAAGGCTTAACTTTTTTATTTTTAATTGCAAAATCCATTTATTTATTATTTATTTACAAGAGCAATTTAATTGAAATTAACTGTCTAAAAGCTCTGCGTTTTCTACAGGCATGAACCTGCCAGTAAAAGCTTTCTTGCTTCCTAAAACTATTGTTATATTATTGTTTATTCTAACACAATAGCAGCCGGCTCAGTCAACATTCATGCCTTTGCAGTCACAAAACAAACATTCTGTACCATGTAGGAGTGACATGCACTTTTTTTTCTCAGCAGGGATGCATAATATATACCACAAAAAATAGCATTATTAGTTTTCATTACCTGGAATAATCACCTGTTTTGTAGTTATTGTTTCCATGGTAACTAAATGATTTGGGTTCATTCTAATTAATTTATCCTATTTTTTTATATATAGCACAAACATATGGACACTTTCTTAAAAGAATAAATTATATATATATATGGCAGGGTGAACAGTAATTGTGTATGTATCAATTATCTTCAGACCAGCACTCCCTTTAAAAAAACACAACAGGAGAGACGTTGACTTTACAAATGCGCCCATGGTTGCTATGCTATGCTATGCATCCCCTGGGATCCTATGATTCACTGTACTCACAAACATACCAAACAAACTATACTTGTTAGGTCACATTAACAGATAGAGTTGTGTCTTTTGCTTCCACACAGAGTTATAGTATTTATGGTCAGGTGATCTCTGATGTGGACCGAAACGTTGGGTATTTGATACTATGCAACAATAAAATTACCAAGTTTTTTAAAGGGAGTGCTGGTCTGAAGATAATTGAGTCATAGGTAACTTTAGTTGAATCTTTGAAATAGCACCAATCACCAATGAGTTGGGTTTGTTTTAATCAAGACTGTACCAAATCCATCATTTCTACATACAGTATAACTAAATACCAAAACCTTTACAAAGGTTTTTCACTGTATACCGATTCAACCTTAAATTCTAGTCTGTCTATTCAAACTTGATGGAATTAATTTTTTTCTAATTCCATCAATTTAAAGAAAACATTGTTATATTTTGTTGGCCAGAGTCACGTGACTGTTAAGGGTTCGATTTGGCTCAGCTGGACACTACATATACATCCAAACTTCTTTGTCAGTAGTTTATGCCCAGGTGCAGTAATCCATAGTGCCGAAAAACGTGTATGTGTCAGTACTAGATTCAGGGTTACATAACACAGAAAGGGGGGAAATGTAATAAAATTTACAAAGAGAACAAATTTGGGAATAAAAATTCACATTCAATGTAATATTCTTCATTAGGCTTTTATTGCATTATGAATCTTAATTGCGTATTGTGAACCTTCCACCAGGACGACCGATTGTGTCCTGTATGGATTCAGCGTTAACACCCCTTTCAGTATTTGTGGATAAAATAATTAACCCTTATGTTATGCAACATCAATCATATATTAAAGATACGGGGGATTTTGTGTTAAAATTGAAAGAAATAGATATGTTGCCGGATGATGCCTTGTTGGTCACTTTAGATGTGGAGAGCCTCTACACCTCCATCCCACATGATGGGGGTGTAGAGGCTGTCTGCATGGAGTTGGAGAACGATAATTCCTTGGATGGGTCTCAAAAAGAGTTTGTGATAAACTGTCTGGAAATGGTGTTGAGGAATAATTATTTTCTTTTTCAAGACAAATTTTATATGCAAATTAGGGGCACTGCCATGGGGTCCAACGTGGCCCCCGCATATGCAAATATATACATGAATAGGTTTGAAGAAAAACAAATTTATACCAATACTGAATATCTCAACCATTGTTTTCGATGGTTTCGCTACATTGATGATGTCTTTATGGTATGGGTGGGGCCACGTTGGACCTTAGATGAATTTGTTCGACACATCAACTCAGTGTCTGCCTATATTAAGTTCACTTTGTATATCCATATATCAGAAATTTCTTTTTTAGTCTGGTGGAAAGTTACTCACAGACCTCTATACCAAACCAACAGACAGAAATACCCTTTTACACTTTGATTTGGCTCATCCGGTTCAGGTGAAAAAGGCTTTGCCAAAGTCCCAATTTACTCGTATTAAGCGCATAGTCAGTGAACCGATTGTTCTGGGAGAAAGACTTAATGAAATGCAGGATAAATTTAGGACTAGAGGATACCCTAATGAATTACTCACACAACAACGATTAGAGGTGGAACAGTTGGACAGGGATAAAGTGTTATCGAGTGGTCCCCCCAAACAATTAGAACACATTCCTTTTGTCTCTACATTTACTTCAATAAGTCCTCAAATTGCGAATATATTGAGAAAACATTGGAGTCTCTTAAGGGATGGTATTCCCAATGTGGAAGCCTTTAAATTGCCTCCCATAATGTCCTACAAGAAGGGACGCACTATTGGCTCTAAGCTAGTTAAATCTGACCTTGGAGGGGTGGATGATAGACAGACGAACCTACAACCACGAAAAAATGGAACGTTTCCATGTTTAAATTGCAATTTTTGCACAAATTGTTTAAAGGGTCCGAATGTCTATCATCCTCGTAAAGGAACCCCAATTAAGATCAAAGGTTATCATACCTGTTTAACCACATTCGCAGTTTACGCTATAAAATGCCCATGTGGATTCCTTTACATAGGACGAACTACCCGACAAGTGCGTGAGAGGATACGGGAACATAAATCGGCCATTAAAACGAAAAAAATAGAGCAAGCTATATTGGGACATTTTGTAGAGATGGGTTACGGGGTACAACAACTACGGTTCCAGGTGATATAAATGATACCCCATCTTAGACGAGGAGGTGATAGAGTAAAAAAACTTTTAAAAAGAGAAGCATACTGGATCCGGCGTTTAGAAACTTTAGCCCCTAATGGCCTTAATAAGGAATACGATCTACAGGCAATTTTCTAAAAGGTTGTTTTTAATCATGTTTTTAATATTTATTTTTTACAGAATAAGTTATACACAATTTTGCAAACAGTGTGGAAGACAG
Source organism: Xenopus petersii (assembly GCA_038501925.1). Lineage (NCBI taxonomy): Eukaryota > Metazoa > Chordata > Amphibia > Anura > Pipidae > Xenopus > Xenopus petersii. The sequence goes on from CM076677.1 coordinate 79,632,870, forward strand.
GACCAGATAAGTGCCAGTGGCAATAAGATATAATGTCTATACATAGATTGTTACACTTTAAAATTGGTTAAATTGTATGCTATTTGTTTTAAATGTATTGTGACCTATATCAGTTAACGAACACTAGAGGGCGCTTTACTGGGTGCCTTAAAAAGGAAGTTGTAAAAATGTATCGGTTAGTTTGATAAAGAGCCAGGATGTGGCTTGAAACGTAACTGTATCTTTTGGTCATAGCCACGTTACAATAAAGACTTTTTTACTCATAAAAATGGTGCTGTCCATTTTCTAAATTCTGCTGTATTGCGAACCTTCAACACGTGCTTGAAGGTGGCATAAACTTTTGGAGCAAACATAACTTTTTCATTACGAAGATTTATTACATAAACTGTGCACTATCGCAAACTATCAAATTTGCAATCGCTATCCTACTGTCGCGTAAGGGAAAAAGTATTTGCAAAGGCAAAATTGTTCACTTTGCAAACATTGCGAACAATTTTTGCATAATATTACATTCCCCCAGAGACAAGGGCAAAAAAGTGCATACTCCTTACACCTTTAAAACTGTATTTGCATTCATATTTGAGCAGGTAACTGTGAAAAAAAACAACTTTACATAACGTTATAATTAGTTTATAATATGAATTCGGAAACAAGCTTCTGTAAAATAACATTTTATTTAAACAAACCGTGACTGGGGTTCCTTTTGAGCCCTGGTTACTTCATTATCTCTGCCCTGTTAATTATGAAATTGAAAGCCATCTTTTCCTGAATTATAAATGACAGTAAATATATTCATTTAATTAAAATCCTACTGAGAATTGGTTAAGAGAAGGAAGAGACAAAGCCTGGGCACTTAAGTGTTTAAATAAGATCATTCTGATTGGGGATAAAAAAGACAATTTATATTTAATTTAGGATGTTGGAAAAGGGCAAAGCTGGTTTTCATTTAATACTTTTATTTTATGGATTCTTTAAGCAAAGAGTCATCACAAATATAATTAAGCTGCACCTTTTTGGCAATTTGTTATAAATGGCAATTTTGCATCATCTTATTCAACCTGAAAAAAGAAGAATCATAGGCAGGTCTAAAAAGGGAAGAAAGGCATTGCTGATGGCTCAGTGTTACTCACTGTCAGGGCCCGAAGGCTCTGATTGGAATTACAGACCAAGGAGGAAGCAACTGGCACCAACACAGATAGCAGTAACAAAGGGGCTGAGAAGTATCCAGGCAAAGGTCAGTTCAGGCAGCAAGGTTCTTAGTCGATAAACAGGTTGAGGTCAACAACAGGAAATCAGAGTCAGGAAAAGTTGAATAACACAACCAGGAACACACCAAGGGGCACATTCACTTAGTTCGAGTGAAGGAATAGAATAAAAAAAAAACTTTGAATTTCGAATGTTTTTTTTGGCTACTTCGACCTTCGACTACAACTTCGACTCGAAAGATTCGAACTAAAAATCTTTTGAATATTCAACCATTCGATAGTACTGTCTCTTTAAAAAGAACTTTGACCCCCTACTTCACCACCTAAAACCTACCGAGGTGCAATGTTAGTCTAAGGTCCCCATAGGCTTTCTAACAATTTTTTGGTTGAAGAAAAATAGTTTGAGCGATGGATTAAAATCCTTCGAAACGAACGATTCAAAGGATTTAATCGTTTTTTGCGGGAAATCCTTCGACTTCGATATTTGGAGTCGAAGGATTTACATTCGGCAGTCGAAAAACGAGGGTTAATTAACCCTCGATATTCAACCATTTGTAAATCTGCCCCCAAGTTGAACCTATGATCGGGCAATGGCTGCAGGTCTCTGGCGTCTATTTAAGGCCAATTTTTGCGCCAAAACAAGAGGGCTGACATCACGCATCTCGCGTTGACATTGCACTCTAACGCAACACGTTTTGATGCACAATCGTCAAGATGCCGAGCACATTTTGATACACTGTCGTCGAAACATCACAATGTGCTATGTATTCCCTTACTAGATCTCTAACAGTAGGCTTGTCTTGTTGTATTGCTCAGATTCTAAGCATTTTAACAACACAGCATAGAAAAACACCTATGAAGAAGTGGCATACATGGTGAGGCACTAGTCACACACAACTCATCATCAAACTTACATACAATTGCATAGGGAGGTGTATAATTTTATTAAAATGAAAATAGATATCTTAATTAACAGAAAACTGCACAGATTAATGTAAAATTATATGTAAAAAAACATGAAAACCTTTCATGCAAAACTTTGCCAAGTAAAAGTTATTAAGGTGCTATAGAACTTATTGGGCCACTTTTAATCAATTCAGAATTTTAGAGGTTTCCAGATTTTATTTTGCTAGGAATTAACTAGATAACTATTTTTTTGAGGTTTTCGAGGTACTCATATTTTTCACTGCATTGTTCAGTGCTTCTTTTTATTCTGACTTTTTATATTCAGATCTTTTACTAAATTCAATGACATTCGTGCATTTAGAATTTGTGAGTTTAGTCATAGTTTCCAAAACTGTGAGATATTTAATTTTAAGCCCGATTAAAAAACATTACCTATCCTATAGATCCTAATATTGTAGAATATGTTTCAAATGATCTTACAGCAGAAGATCCAAACAAATATATTTCTTGTTATTTAACATATTTAATACATTTTTATTTTTTAATAATTGATAGATGAATAATGGAAAACACTCAAACACTCTCAAATCATCTGCAATGAACCACAATTCATTTTACCCTCTGCTGGATTGAAAAGCTCAGAGAATTTGTAATGCTTGTTGAAACCCGGCTTTAGACCTTGGCATCTCTTCCCCAGTGAGAATAATTTTGTATTTCCTTTCTTTTATGATCTTTCAGATAATTAAAAAAAACACATCCATCCTTTGCCCAGTTTCTAGAGAAATTGGAGCTAGGCTTAATTAAAAGCAGAATGCAGGCATAGTCTCATAATCAATAAAACAACTTTAAGCAGACAAGTCACCAATGCAAATTCCTAAAATGAGCAGTTAAATTAAAAGGGTGTTAAAGGCTTTCCTTCTAAAAGACTGGTATACCAAATTGGCAAGATTATTCATATCCTTTGATCTGGATATAAAAAGCTCATTTTGTTTAACATAATGGTATGGTATACACCAAGCTGCTCATTTCACAGTGCGATTTAAATCAATAAATAAAATGCAGTTATTTACACAAATGAGTCTCTGGCTGAACACTTTCTTTTTCATATTTTTTTCTGTTGATTTAATAAAATGTGCAAATTCATTATTAAATAGATTCTATTTATTGGCATTGCCTAGTTATATGCCTGTTCCTAGAAAAAATAACAGAGGCCTATTTATAGATATTCAAAATTTGTAAATGTTCAAGTTTTTCAAAGAAGCTTGAGAACTTAAAATCTCTAATCTCAAAAACTCATTTGATTTAAATATGAAAAAACACATAAAAACTTTAATTCGAATTTGTGAGTTTTAGTAAAAAAAGATTTAGTGCAATACAAATGATATATGGTTATACACGATACTCTTTTCACATTGCCAGCAGATAAAGAATTGCAAGTAGAAGATTTAAAATACAATCTCTATACAGACATAAAAAAGCAATAGCAGCTGCTGCTTTCTTTTTTAGGGTCAATCTTTTTGTTGCCAAAAACCTGAAAAAGTCACAGAAAAAACCCCCCAACTTTTTCTAGTATTTTATAACCAACAAAATTGCAACAATTAAGAATCTGAAAATACTCCAGCTAAAACCGGTTAAAATCTTGTCTTGTGATTTTGACACTGGCTTTTGTTCGAGTATACCTAAAAGTCACATTTATCAAGTTGAAAAAGTTGCAGTGTCCGCAACTTTTCTGTGACTTTTTCCCATTCATGCTTTTTCAGTTTGTATCTTTTGAAAAATGACATTCATGGAAATGAGTTTATTCAGGATTTCTTAAAAATAAAAATGAGAAAATTTTGAGTTTTAGTAAATCCACCTCCCCCCCCCCAGAATGGCAAGGTGTCATGGGACAGCAAACAAACTGAAATCCATTATTAAGGGGCAAGGCAGAAGAAAAAAAAACGGAATGCATTAGGACAGAAAAGTCGCCATAAGAAAAACACCCATTGACTACCATTAGGACAAAAACAGGCGCCATAAGAAAAAATGCTCATTGACTTTAATGCTTTTAGATGAGAAGAATTTTGCACGTGTAAAAACGCCCATTGACTTCAATGCATTTTGCAATATTTCACCATTTTACTAATTTTTTGGTGAAGTGAAATGGGACAGATTCAGTCATCACTACTCTTGGCTTGCATATGTTGTCAATATACTATAGCCTAAGCTAAGCGTTAGGGTTCCATTTTGTAGGTTTTGACAATTGAATTACAAAACATTTAAACATTTAACACAAATACATATAATAGTAAAAACTATAAGAATGTAAATGATACATTAATTAGGGATGCAAAAAAAAACATAGCACCCAGCATATTCCTTTATAAGTTAAGTCTTATAAAGAGAAATATGCAATGCAGCCTTTTCTTTTATCTGAGAGGGTTGGTGTATAAACACTACAGAGCACAGTGCAGGAAACAATTTATAATTTTTTTTCTCTTTATATCTATTTCGCCTTTGCTTAAACAATAATAAACAATATCCTTATAATTAACTGTCAAAGCAAAACTACACAAAATAAATAGTACTTATTGCAAGGTAAATCTGGCTTTTCAGAGTATATTTGGATGTATATAATAAGTGAATCAAGAAATAAATGTACTGATGCTAGCATAGGAAGAGCAAAGATGGATATTAACTGAAAAGATTTAATGAAGAAACAGACTTCTATTACTTTAACATTCATTTTTCAAAACAGAAAGAGGTGGAATTGAACTTGCCAGGAATATTTAACCTTGCAAATGATGTTAAATCATGTATTTAGGTTAATAAAAATGTCTGCTTCACAATCTACTATATAATTCAACTAATTATTAGCAATTCTGCTGCAAGGAAGGGAGGTTAAATACCAGAGAACAAGAAAAAACATCAGAATTCCACATACATACAAGCATCTGGGGTAATTACTGATAAACAGCAAGGCAAAAATGTGCCTTCTCTGCGGAAGGTCACAATTACAGTATTTCAGTAAAATCCACATAGATACAAAGCTTAAACTCTTTTACAACGGAAAATGCTTTTGTTTTGTTTGTAGAATGCATTTAGAGTGTGAGATCTGAGATGTTTCACTGTGTTAGTGTTTGGGCTTCCACTAATCTGTCTTCTCAAGAAGACTCCTGCAAACCAACTAAAGGTGGCAATGTAGCTTCAGTAAGAATGATGTACAGTTGTCTTTTTCCATTCACAAGTTTTCTGTGACTGCTATATAATACAGCATTGCTCTTCCAACAATGCATTCTTGCAGCAGTCTTACATGAAAAGACATAGCAAGAGTACTATAAATGAACTGTACCACAATGTACTTGTTCCATATAGGTGTTTGATCATTAACAGGGACATCAGCCTTTCCCAGGCTCTTGAGTAGTGATGGGCGAATTTATTCGCCAGGCGCGAATTCACGGCGAACTTGCGCAATTCGCCGCCAGGCAAATAAATTCATGAAACGGCCGTGAAAATTTGCTGACGAAAGTTCACCGACGTCAAAAAATACAGACGCCGGCATAAAAAAAAACGGGCATCAGCATAAAAACCGGGCGTCGGCATCAAAAAACAGGCGTCGGCGTCAAAAAACGGACGCCGGCATCAAAAACAAGACGCCGGCGCAGTTTCGCAAATTTTTCAGCGCAAATTCGCCCATCGCTACTCTTGAGGACACATTTCAAAATGGTCAGCAAGGAAAAGAGTATCTTGTATAACCATATATAATTATATGCATTAGCTTTGCTTTTATTGGTAGTTGCACTTGTAGGAACCCATAAGGTTAACAGTTCCTATGGCTGAAAATCCATTACAAGTTAAAATACCCTAGTTACTAAGTCCTGGTACCTACATCTGAGGCATCTAGTTAGGATATCTTTGTTTATTGGCATATAGAGTTAGTGACCACTTCCTTAGCAATCGGCCTTCATTATCTGGCCCAGGTGGATGTCTGCTGGGGAGACTGATGTCAAAAGGCCAAGAAAAGAGTAAGTTCCCTTAAAGGACAACCCTCTCAGTGAAGTTGGGGTAACATGCACAAGGAATAGACAGATATAGGACTAGCTTTGCAAGAGTACATTTTAAGAATCTACATCAAAGCAGAACTAAACCCCCGTTAATCAAAAATCCCCAATGCCCTTTCCTCCATAGTAACTTACTTGAAAAGCAATCCTGGCATTAACGTTCATGCAGAGTAGAGCAGTGGAGCTCTTGGGCATGTTTAGTATCTTCCCACATCGTTTTTCGCACATGCGCAGTTGGGGCCAGTCTGGTATTCGTGCCTTCTACGTATGTTCGGGAAGGCCCTGGAATATGCCAGCATTAATGCTAGGAACATATTTTCAAGTAAGGTACTGTGGAGGGAGAAAGCAGGGAAGGGGGCCAATTAAGGGAGGGGGGTGGGGGTTTGGGATTAACGGGGTTTGGTTCTCCTTTAAGTGAGATGTGGAAAAAACAGCCTTGTGATCCATCCAAGGAGTGATGGCTGCAGGTTGATTTCCTTTAGGCATTACCTGCCAAAAGTGAAGGGACAGTGTTGAAGGTGAATATGAATAAAAGACAAACTTTTTGTTCATTGGTTTGAGGTTTACCTCAATAGCAGTTTAAAGCCATGTCATGAGTTTCAACTTTATTTTCTGGAATTGGTGATCTACCATAGGCTGATTTTGAAGAGTAAAGCACATGGTAGATTATAAAGCAAGATATAAATCCATTCCATGGCCCACCAGCCATCACCATAATCTTATTTTTTCAGCAGGCCATTGGCATGTTATATTGCCTACATTTATGATCAATAATTTTGTCCTTCAACCAAAAGTACCAAGGTAATCTAAAAAATGGAATAGCTGCCACCCCCCCAGCAAGATGTGATTTGCTTTCTTTCTATGTTCAGATTCAATCACTTACACACATTTCCTAATGACTGACCTTACTTTAATCTGTAATCAATATGATCATTGCAAAAATGATGCTTCACTGTCATTACTGGCAGTGACAATCTGTGACTTGATTTTAAGCAAAGCTCCAACCATTCAGCAATAATATTACTGTAACTAGTAGTTGTAGGGAAAAAGTTATGCTTAAGCATGGTACAGTTATATACAGTAGTGATGGGTGAATTTATTCGCCAGGTGCGAATTCGTCAAAAACGGGCGCCGGCATCGAAGTTTCGCTAATTTTTCGCCATTTTGCGAATTTCGCGCGAAATGCACAAATTTTTTGGCGCAAATTTGCCCATCACTAATATACAGTATTCAACTGGCAAGTGTTTTTGCTTTGTAAGACAAAGGGACAGTTGACACAATAAAGTACCCTACACTAAAGAAACAAAGAATTATAAAACACTTTTAGAAGATTGCAGTATTTTCTTGTCTGCAGTATAAAATCTGATTGGATGCTATGGCTTTCTAAACATGAATCATACTTCATACCAGACCTCTTTTCCATGTTTTTTCTTGAAAAAATAATCAGCTATTATTAATAACACTTAATACCTGTCACAAAATATAATTTCTCCCAAGCAAGACTATCACTTAGATTGCAATTAGACTAAACTTTTTCCTGAGCAGGAACCATTTTTGATAACTTTTCAAAAATATATTTTGCTAAAGTGGTGGAAAACTTGCATGCTTTTTGCTTTGGGTTTTGATGGCTAAACTATCTCACAGCAGGTAAACACTTAAGGGACAAAGAATATCACGCTAAGGTAGTATTAAAAAAACATTTTTGTAAATTGCATGTAATCTTTGGGGCGAAAACTCACTACAGAAAGTAGTTTTCTTTATAAATTAGAAAAATATTTGCATTCTGTTCAGATTTGCAAGAAGATTTGAAGATTTCTAGGATAGAATAACTTTTTCTCGGAAGGCACACTGCAAAGGTAAGTGCCACTCACCAACTAATGGATGCAGCCATAACATAACACAGACAAGCCAGAGAAAGCACATTCCATTAGCAGAAAAATAAATGCAATGGTTTCTATCTCAGATTATTAAAGATTATTAAACATGTCCAGGCTGTATAAAGGTTTGACTGTGAAATGCTCTCTTTAAGTGCCTGCATAAGGTTTTAGTGGATCATAATAATAACTTCATTTACTGTTGGAAGCAAAATCCAAAACGATAAAAGTCCTTGAAAGCACAGTCCCTCGATTCAAACATCCATTCATACATTACAGGTGTAAAGAGGTGATAAATATATGTGTTTATGAGAATGTTTGTGTCAGCATCTAGAGGTGGTTTCTAAAGCTTCAGTACTGGTCCGTTGAAAGTACTTTCACTTAAAGAGAAAGCTGACCTTTAAATTATCTTTTAGTATGTCATTAGCGGACTAATTCAAAACAAACCTTTAAGCCCACCTTTGCTATTAATTCTTTCAGCTGAGAAACACCCTGTGGCAGCAAGAAGACTAGTGGGAGCTTGTGGGAGCCCCAAATATAGAGCTGGTTATCTAAAGTCCCTATGGAGTTAAAGAAAAGTATATCTGAGAACAATGTAGGTCTCAATAAAAATATTTTGCATAAAACTGCTCATATGTAAAACCATGCCTAATGTAAATGAACCATTTTCATAATAGCATACTTTTTAATCATATGTGCAATTGGGTAATCATAAATAGAAAATTGCCATTTTAAAAAATAAGGGCCACCCCCTGGGATCCTACAAATCACAAACAAACCAAACAAACCATACATGTTAGGTCACATGAGCCAATTAACAGACAAAGTTCTGTCGTTTGCTTCCACACTTCTTCCTGTTATAGTTAGAGCTGTAGTATTTCTGGTCAGGAGGCAGAACAGAGAATATCAGAAAACGGGGGGCTCAAGGTAAATCATGTACAATTAAATTTTTACTTATAAATATATTCCAGTTTGGCAAGATTCTTTAATATGCTACTTAACTTGATATCTGCTACAGCAGCCTAACACATGCTTGATGGGCCCCCCGCCGAAAATCTTTGAAGGGACCCGGCACACATAGAAACAGTCCCTCACTCCTCCCCCTCCATCACTTTAAGAAAACTTTCTTTGAGACAGTGACGGAGGAAGGTTTTTGGTGTCTGGTACAGTCCGGGCACCCCTGTTCCCAGGACCCCCTGAGCGGGCTCTGCTTCCTCTATAGTTACACACCTGATCAACTATCTGTTGCTTAAGTATTCATGTTGGGGGTATAGTTTTCCTTTAATGGATTAACAAGACTGTATAAATAACCCTTGCCATCTTTGGTTGGTAAAAACTGTATAGAGAAGCAGGCAAGAGGGCTTAAAAGAATACATCTATTTTTTGCATTTTCAGCAATGAAAACTTTGATAGTCACTCAGTTTTATTTTCTTTGCCCTTGAAATTAATTTCCTTTAGTTGTGGGATAGGACACATAAAGCTATTGCTTTATTACCATGGTCTATGTTGTAACCCGAAGTAATCACCAAAGCATAGCATAATACAAAATCAAAATGTATACAGCCTTCATTATTTGGTTCACATTTCATCACAACTTATGTTTTGTGCCACAACAATAATAAGAATAACTTTGGGGTCAGATGTAATTGGACTTCCTCCCCCATACAAAGAATGGAGGCCACTGTATGAAGGGCACTGTAGTTCACTGCAGGTTTTGAAGGTTATAAGTGCACAGTGATTATCTGTTTAATGGATAGTTGCTACATCAAATGTCCACCTTACAAACATATATAGTAAAGCTCACAGTATAGTCTCATGACTAAAAGAAAAAAAAAGTTCATTTTTCAGACTTCTATCTTAAATAGTAACACCAACCAAATCACATTTTTAGAGATGTTGCGGAAATAACTTTCCTTTCTCCTTGGTTGACTTCAATTATGTCCTTGACTTCTAACATCACAATAATCTGAACAAAGATAATGAGCAGTAAAGCTTTTTCACCCATGAAATTACTACATACACCTTTCAATTTGCATTCAAGGACAGATGTTTTTTTTTATTCAGTGCAATTTCTTCTTAAGGATTTATAATTGTATTGCGCATTGTGGTACACTTAGAAGGTGTTAATTGGTAAAGGACAGGTGAGTGTTTTATTGGCAAGTCAAACTAAACCTTTCAATTATTTAGTCATTCGCTATGCCATTTGAATTGTCTCTGTATCTATTACAATTAATCAGGCTGATTTATTGATATTTTTAGAAATTATCCTTACCTGACTTACTTCACAGTATGCAAACTGCAGGCTAACTATCATTTTCAATTCTCAACTGTAAATACTTATTAAGTGGTTTTATAGTTAATCTAACAAACTGCTCATCCAAGAAATAAGATACTGTACTACACATAAAGAACAGCTCCAATATAAACATCTTCACAATTCCAATTTTACAGCAGTTGTTGTTCAATCTAATATTTATTATATATTTCTGCTTTGGGAAAGAACAAAGGACAAGATGCTGCTTTGTGACACACGAGGGACAGAACTTTAACTTGAAGAAGCACAAACTGTTCTTTGTGATGAGAGTTCTATGTGAGGTAGTGGAATACCCTACTGGGAGATATTGCAAAGGCAAATTGCATTATTGCCTTCAAAATTGCTTTTAATAACTTCTCGGAAAGCATAATAATCAAGACTACAGTAAACTGTATCCTGTATATGTTCTGGGGATTTTTTGAATGGGTTGAACTTGATGGGAAGTTGCCTTTTTCAACCCCACTTATATACTTATGCCACCATGATAGGGAGTTCACTGCATTTACAGCACTCCATTTTTACTTTCATTTATGTGGGGAGTGGATATGGTGCCTTATAGAGAAGGGTAATTTAATTTTTTTAGCTCAATAGTTGCACTGTTTTTTAAGGTAGCAATGAGCACATTTTTCTGGCTGATACAGAAAAAAAAATACTTTTCTGCTTGGGAAAAAAAACAACCATTGACTACAACGCATTTAGCGCAAGAAAAAATGGGCATTGACTACAATGCATTTGCACTTTCACTTTAATGTATTTGCTGTAAGAAAATAAATGTAGCAATAAACCTATATTGATTGCCATAGTTTCATACACTGCAGTTTCATTCGTCACTAGTCTATGATTTTCTTTTATGGGTGATTTCATCTTTTTAGCCCTCTGGCAAGTGTGGTACATTTTTAGACATTTAGCCAAAGCAAACAAGTTTGCTCTCTACCTTTTCCCATCCAGTTATACATATATAAAAAGCCATTTTAGCCTGAAAACCCACACAATAAAGCATTTTTTCTAGCGTTCTGGCATTCACATTGAACTTTTGTGGCGCCGGAGAGGCTTGTTGGTTCTTGTTCGCAATCCCATAATCTCAAACAAACAATGTAAATATCTAATTAAACCAAATGTTTCAATAAACATACTCTCTTCCAATCAACATTATTTTTATTCACAGAAAAATACAAAGTAAAAGAGAGAAATGGATCTAATACGGTATTAATGAAATATACTTTTTAATGCTAATTACAACTAGTCTCATCATTAATCAAACACAAATTCATTCAAAGAGAATGCATTATAAACTAGATCTCTGATCATACAACATTCTGTCTTGAAAGACAAGGCTTATTACTGACTTGAAATAAAATGCCTTTCATCAGTGGTTTATCTTTGAGATGTTGCAATTTCCAGATCAGCCAAATTGTTGCCCCATCCCCATCACCCCAAAATAAATCAATGAATATCAAATTAATACTCAGATACGACACAACAATAATACATCAATTTAAACACAGAATAGGCAATACTTCATTTTAATTTCAGGTTAAAGCTGATTCAGGTTGTCCTTGTAAAAGTGTTCAAAGAAATTTTGCTTTCAAAGCAGCAGTGAAATAAGCGATAATACAAGAGAAAGAAAGATTAACCCTTAAATTGCACCACCCCATCAAAAAATCCGATGACTCGGGGAACAAAATTATTTAAAACTTAACTTTTACTAATAAATTAGTTAAAACCATACATCCAGAAGAGCATTTTTAAAATAAAGTTAGGAACAGGGAGACATAGAACCCAAATTAGGCAATAATTATCGAGCATAAGGTGAATATAGGGCTATCAACGGATAACCAGCCCACCTGTCAGCTTTGGCAAGCTAGTCCCAGTTAGTTTTAATTATTCAACCATTAACCATTAAGCAATCGTTTGTGAGACTCTGTACTCTTACCCAATGGGTAGCCACCCCACCTGTCAATCTGCGTATACAGATGTTAATGGGTATCAAATGGTCTCAATTAATAGGATGTGAATTGAGCTAACCTTGCAATAATCATTTGCAGGTATGGATATTAGTTTGTTAGGCAGGGGGACAGAATCGAAAAATCTTTTTGGGCTTTTGCTTCACAACTGAAACGGGTGGGAAGCGCTGTGGGTGAAGGGGTGGGTAATCGACGGAATCCGCTTCATTTGGGGTAGAATTTAAACGCTTAAGCATAATATACCTAGAATATAACGACTCCGTTTGAATAAGTGCACAGTGGACCAATTTTGGGCACCACTTGCTATTTAGCTACCTCTATGACAATAGGAGGGAGCCTTTGAGGGTGGATGTGGTGCTGGTAATATCTATACCTGCAAATGATTATTGCATTGTTTGTTTTGTTTAAAATATTCCCAAAGCTGCATAGTCATCAATATTTGTTCAGGAATGTTTCATATGTATCACATATATTTTCGAATATATGTATATATATATATATATATATATATATATATATATTTTCACGTGTGTGTGTGTGTGTATATATATATATATATATATATATATATATATATATATATATATATATATATATATATATATATATTCGAATATCGAAGTCGAAGGATTTTTTACCGAATTTGGCAATCGAACGATCAAAGTAAAATCGTGCAATTAAACGATTTCAGTGATCGATCGAAGGATTTTCCTTCAACTTCTAAAGACTGCTCTAGAAGGTCCCCATAGGCTAACATAGCACTTCGGCAGGTTTAATTTGGCGAAGTATTGAAGTCTAAGTTTTTTTTAAAGAGACAGTACTTTGATTATCGAATGGTCGAATATTCGAACGATTTTTACTTCGAATCGAAGTCGAAGTAAATTCGAAGTCGTAATCCTATTCGATGGTCGAAGTATCAAAAAAATTAAAGGTTGATCAAAACTGCATCACTTGTTTTCTTAGAATGATGAGCTTAGATGGCCACATAATGAGGTACAGTTAACTAATGTTGTATTTAAAAATCCACATTTGTCAACCATCTAGCTTTGTGTGTGGCCAGTTTTCATGTTGAGGAAAAAAGAAAGAAAGTCATCCCAACTTTAAAAAGTGTTGCTCATTGGAGTCTACTAGCTGTTAAATGTAGAGCTTTGTCTGCTTGTGTTTAAACATAGACAAACAGAATGATGTATTGCACATAGAAACATAATAGTGTTTTAAATTTAAACAAAGTGTTAAAAAAGCAATTAGCATAATACATTATTTTCCTTAAGGGGTTTAGGGCTCGCCATGCTTTGTAGGAACAGGCTCCAGCAGAGCTGAAAATTTGCTTGTTACTGCTGAATGCAGGATTAAGTTATTGCGACCTCTTAGCATTTGCACTCAGATCCAAATGTCTCTGTAGCTTATTTCACTGCGTATGTAAGTCTAAATAAGGGAGTACCACCCCTTGGTTTTATGAAAAGCAGATAGATGTGTGCAGGGTTATAAGGATAAGTGATAATACAAGAGAAAGAAAGAAAAACAATGTTATGTTTTCTAAACATATTCTATTATAATTCCAGCTGACAATCAATAGAATATTTTAGCAAGGGGATCGAGGAACTAGGCAAGACAGATGGCATGATAATGAAAATAAACTGGCCTGAATATGTTTTTTTCTTTTTTACTTCCCATAGTCACATAATTCACATGCTGCCAACTCCTCCTGTGTAATTTCTCTTCTCATATAAAAGAATGAGTATCTGCACCTCGAGTAAAATAATAAAATTACATATTAGCATATTTCAGCACAGCTTGTAGTTTGATACTTATAACCTTATGGTCAATTTCGTTTGATCCCAGGGTATGCTTTAATTTGATAGAAAAACCTAATTACAAGTTTGCCATCTAGGCGCGCGAGAGAATCAGCCTCACAGATTTTCTGTAATAGTTTCTAGTGACTTTTAATTATAAAGTGCTTAAAATGATGTCCCTTGGTGTTTCATGCAGACACTTCTGAGCCTTTTCTGGTGCTCTATGCTCTCTGGTCTGTGCAAAAGAGCTTTATAAGTGGTATTTTGATGTGAATAAACAATGTGCAGTGATTAGACGATTTTTGATTAAAACAGAGCCTAGAGACAGAAATGAAAAGCAAATCTTTGACTCTGTGTACCAAAAAGAGCCCATGTAACAGATCTATATATAGAGTTTTCAAATTAATATAGTGTCTTTGCCAATAACTGAAACTTGTACATTTTACGATTTAAGGAGTGCTAAATGTGTATAGCATGATTTAGATAAAGGGTCTGTAATAATTCAGTTACTTAAAAAAATTACATATAACTTTTTCATTTCACTCCGAAATATGCATTTTTACCAGTGGAAAATGTTTGTGATTCCACAAATCATGCTTTTGTTTTGTAAGGTACATATGACATGTTTTTGCACTGGAAATGCCAATTTATGCACCTTTTGCCTTCAACATCAAACAATCAGATCGGCCCTCACAAGTCTGCGCAACATAATTTTATTTTATTACGTTTTCAGATATTTTTCCAGAAAATAAATCGGGGTATAGAAAGGAAAAAAGGCAATGTGGTATATAGAGATCAAGGCAAATTATCTGTTTGATATACATTTGAGGTCCACTTTAAGGGAGCCCTGGAGGGGTAAGGGATTCTCAAAAGTCAAGGATGAAAATTAGCAGATCCAATGCACAACTTGAAAAGTTCATAAAAAAAATTTAAAATTCTAAAATTTTGAAAAAATAAATAAAATGTAATAAAATGTTGGTTGGGAGCCAACTGGGTTTTTTCCCCAGTGTTCTGCTGGCCCAGTCTGACCACGTCTGTATTAAGTACGTGTACTGTGACATTTCCATTTTGTATTCGCAGTATATTGTGAGTTGGTCCCTAAGCTCAGGTAAGTGACAGCAGCACAGAGCATGTGCAGTGAATCAGCAGAAAAGAAGATGGGGAGCTACTGGGGCATCTTTGGAGTAGCAGATCTACTCTGGTAAAGGGCTGTGGTTGTTTGGGCTTGTACAAAACCACTTTAAGTCAATGGGAAAAAATCAATCATCAAGTACAGTAAGTTCCAATGGAAGTGGCTTTGTTAAAACGTGCAATGGATGAACACCATATTTTCCCATAACATTTTCAAGCAGCTACTTACTTACACTCTTCTTACTTATGCTGGATTTTTACACAGATATCTGCAATTGCTGAAAATCAGTACACAGAGCATGATAAGTATGCCATTTTTATGTGGCACTACATGGTAATTTGTAGTGCATTTGTGTTTTTTACACAGTGTGATAAATAGGCCTCAAAATGTGGTCCATGTGTAGGAAAATATGTTTTATGTAAATTTGTAACACCAAAAAAACAAAGAAATCCTTCACATCAAGCAGAGTGTTTAAGGGGCCAATTCATTAATTTCGAGTGAAGGATTCGAAGTAAAAAAACTTCGAATTTCAAAGTGTTTTTTTGGCTACTTCGACCATCGATTGGGCTACTTTGACCGTCGACTACGTCTTCGAATCGAATGATTCGAACTAAAAATCGTTCGACTATTCGACCATTCGATAGTCGAAGTACTGTCTCTTTAAGAAAAAAACTTCGACCGCCTAGTTCGCCACCTAAAAGCTACCGAACCCAATGTTAGCCTAAGGGGAAGGTTCCCATAGGCTTGGCTACGTTTTTTTTGGTCGAAGGATCGAATCGTTCGATTCGAAGGATTTAATCGTTCGATCGAACAATTATTCCTTTGATCGCAGTATTTGCGCATAATCCTTCGACTTCGATATTCGAAGTCGAAGGATTTTCATTCCCAGTCGAAAATTGAGGGTTAATTAACCCTCGATATTCGATCCTTGATAAATTTGCCCCTAAATGTTTAGGTATGGAACCAGTTATCCAAAATATTTGGGATCTGGGTCTTTCCGTAATTTGGTACTACATACCTTAAGTATAGTGATGCTCATCTAATTTGCTTCACCGGAAAACCTGCAAAACTATGAGAAAATTTGCGAACCAGCAAAATATTTGAGAAGCACAAAGCCTATTGGCGTCTTTTTTGTAGCAAAATACATTACAGTCTATCGGCAACTTTTATGTCGACTGCAACATTTTTGTCAACTGTGTGAAAATTTTTTTTTTTTTTGCCGGCACGCATGCCATTTTTTGTTGCAAATGTGGCATCTTTGAGAACTTACCTTTTGGCGAATTTGGCGAATTCAGTGAAACATAGCCAAAAAATTATATGTATACTAAAAAATCATTCAATCAATCATTCATCAAATTCATTCAATAAATTATAGAAGAAACTCAATAGGATTGTATTGTCTCCAATATGGATCAATTATATATTAGCTGAGATTGAGTAGAATGTACTGTTTTATTATTACAGAGAAAAATAATGAAAAAAATGTAATTAAATTATTTGATTCAAATGGAATCTATGGTTGTCCCGAAAGCTCCAGTCATTTGAAGATTTCTGGATAATGGATTTCTGGATAACAGAATTGTTAAGGTTTGGCTATAAAGCAGTAACAAATGTGCCAATGGAAATAGACTTTAAGGAAACATACACAGAAATATCAATGAGCAAGCACTGGTGCCAATGCACACTTTCTTTTTAGTGTCTACAGCAAAGTTTGCCTGCTGTTATCCTGACAGAATACTGAAACTCTGATGTAAAAGTAATAGTCCTGCAAAGGTCAATAGATAATGTAAAAATGCCCCAGGATGAACAACAGTGAAGGCTGCAGGTAAATGACAGTCAAAACAAACAGATTACCACCATTCTTCACCTAGATGACACCATCTGTCACACAGACAATTGAGGTTTCTGTCTTATGTTCCCTTTCACAAACAACACAGTTTCTTGTATATATTGGTTTTATAGATTTTTTTGTTAGCACCACAATCTCCAAAAGGTAGAGCTCTAACAAAAGAAAGTTTTCTATTCATTGTATATGTGCTAGCTCAAAATAAATACAACCTTGTAATATGCTTTCTTTTCTTTAAAATGATGAATTATTTCCAGGAGCTTTAATTTAATACAGTATGCTGATGCTATACTGTGAGACAGGCTAGAGATGCAAAGAAATGTGTAAATCCCAATATTCCTTTCTATCCTAGAAAGCTGGAGGAACATTCAAATCATACAGGTGGGTATGTAATTGACTTTTCTTTATTAAGCTTTCTCGTATTATACCTAAAGAACATTATATATCCTTATTCTCAACTCTTAATTAGTAACAAAATCATGATGGGCTATCACACTTTCAAAGTCCTAAATTGGATCTTTTTAGCTCAGTCTAATCATAAATCGATAAAATAGATACATTGACAATACCTAAAATATCTATTAAAAATAGCTGTTTCATATATAGGTAAGATAGCAAGCAATCAAGCTCAAGTTCACAGTATGAGGCAACAGTATTAATTTGGTATTGAACAGTATGGAGTATTGAACAGCTGGATAAACTATTGCAATACCTTCAAAGTCCATCTTACTATGTAATATAAAAGGAGCAGTCAAGCAATTTTAACATATGTAGAAATCATAACATTAATATTAAAGGTGCAGAGGATTTCCAAAGGTCAAAAGGGACTATGCTTAACAACTAAATATAATAACAATGAAGAGGCAAGTTACATATCCAGAATCACGTGACTCTAGGAGCTAAAAGGTAAATATATACAGCTATCACGTGTTTTCTAAAACTGTTTGGTCAACTAGATTGCATTGATGACACTGTTGCAAATATCTTTATTTATTTTTTTAAACATCATAACCTTTATTGATTAGATAACATACAGTTGCATACACAACATGTTGCTCTGCCAATGATACAACAGTTTGATAGAATATAGATAGTAAAAATTATCAAAACAAAGCAAACAGTTGTGCTGAAGTACAAAAACATTACACACATTAAAGATTCCCAGTTCTTCTCAAATTTTGTGGTAGCTGCCCATTTGGTGTAAAGGTATTGCATACGGACTCGGTATGTTTTCATCTATATCTGTAGAACTAAGTCATATCAACTGGACTTGCTGTGTTTTTCCTTGAAGAATTGAGAAGAATCTGAATTGAGAATGCCAGTTGGATGACTGGTGAAACGTCTTCAAGAAAACACAGCAAGTCCCAATTGACTTGACTTGTTTCTACAGATATACCATGACCTGGATGAATGAGAATCTTCACAAAAATATGTTGTCATGTATTCCAAACACTGTTAGTGGTAAAATACCTTTATTTGAATTAATTGTATGAGGATCAATACAACTTCAAGTGCGGGGTTTTCCTTTTTATTTTGGCTTTTTTGTGACTTTTTTTTGTCACTGGGGTTTTCTTCATTCAAAATTCCAAAAAAAGTAGTTTGTTCTTACCACACTCTAGCAACATGCAGGCATGATTAAATTAACCCAAGGCAAGCTTGAGTCTATGTGGATGGAATAAGGACATTTGATTATAAACTCTACAGGGGCAAGGTCTAATTTTTCTCGATGATTCACTGCATAATATCTACTTTTATAAAAAGTATAGTAATAAAATATGATAATTATAATAAAAAATAAGAAATGTTTTATTTTATAATAATAAAATATATTACTATGTGCATGCAAACATTATTATTGTCCCTAAAAAGTAATTTATTGTGGCCATTTGGATGACAATTATCATTGCTTGTCTTCAAAAAGGGAAAGGGCATTCATTTTAACAGCAAGTCATTCAGCCAAACTTCTTTATAACATTTAAGTCAGTCACTTCATCAGTTCTGTGACATTAATTCATCTTGGTCAGCAAGTGCTTAAAACATATCTACAACAGTTCTTTAAAAAACATTTCCACTACAGAAAGTATTCTTGAATACATTGCCTTCAACACTGACACACCATTCTCTCAATCCATGTATTGTTTTGGTTTTTTTTTTTTTTTTTAGAAATTATGAAAAACACATCATGTTCAGAGTTCTGAAACACATATTTTATTCTTGTAGTATGATATAACACATAGTCATTTTGAAAGACTGGCACCAGATTCCCACTGTACCTCTCTATTAATACAGTATGTAGCAGATTCTCCCATCAGTCCTAAGCATTATCCCTCAAAAATTAATTTCATGATCTGCTTATTATTAGGGATGCACCGAATCCACTATTTTGGATTCGGCCTAACACCCGAATCCGTTGTGAAAGATTCGGTCGAATACCGAACCGAATCCGAACGATGATTTGCATATGCAAATTAGAGGTGGGAAGGGGAATTTTTTTTTTTACTTCCTTGTTTTGGGACAAAAAGTCATGCGATTTCCCTCCCCACCTCTAATTTGCATATGCAAATTAGGATTCGGTTCGGCCGGGCAGAAGGATTCGGCCGAATCCTGCTGAAAAAGGCAGAATCCTGGCCGAATCCCGAACAGAATCCTGGATTCGGTGCATCCCTACTTATTATATCTAATATAAATTATGTCCAATAAAGCCCTATAGAGAGCATGTAATGTTTAAATGAGTGATGTTGGACGAAGAGTATGTTCTAGTTTAGAATTATTTGATTTTTGTTGAATTTCCTTTAATTGCTTGAAACAAGGATGTCAGAATTAACTTTTTCTGGGGTTAATACATTTATGAGAATAAAACCTTCCTTCTTTTTTCTTAACTTTTTGTAACCAAGCTACCAAATGGCCAAACCCAGGCATAAATACTGTATAAACCTCTGCCTTTTGGTTTATTCAGAAGCAGGCAAAAACTGCCAAATATTCATAGCCAATAGAATTTTTGGATTTTGCAAGTCTGCACTTTAGGGTTCCTCTTCATCACTTTAAAACTTTATAAAATATGCCTTTAGCAAAGGATTATTTCTATAGAATAACAGCTTCAAATCTTCACATTTTTGGTGCCAAGCAACATATGAAAATACTGTATATGCTATAAGTGAAAGAAGCCAAGCCTTTCTGAGAGATGTTTGATTCCAAAGCTATTTTATTTTAAACTTTTGATTCTCGGTTACATTGATGTTCTATTGCTAAATATGGAAATAATGTGCTGTGGGCAAAAGGGGCAACATAAACATTTTGAAATTTTGGAGAACTCTGTAATTTAAGTTAAAGTTTCTCAGCAACTGCATAGAATGTGCTATTTTCCTCTTTAAGGATTAAATATGGTTGAATTCTAAGCAACAGGCAAAGCATAAAGGCACTTTTTAAAGTAATTTAGGCTTGTCACACTGTTTTGAAAATGGCCATTCATAAAACAATTTAACTAGTTTAGCCCTTTAAGTGAATCTACCTATCCCTTAATGTGTGCATCGTTCAGATGAGCAAATTAGTGAGCACAGGCCACAATGGAACACTGTACTTACTGTCTTACTTGTGCCCATTGGTACTGCACTCTACACCTCAAACTGGATTTTAGCTGCTGCAAAGTGCAGATCACAACCAAACAAGTGCTTTTTGAATGAACACTATAAACACGTAGGGGCACATTTACTCAAGTGAAGGAATAGAAGAAAAAATACTTTGAATTTCGAACTTTTTTTGGCTACTTTGACCATCGACTTCGAATCGAACGATTCGAACTAAAAATCATTTGACTATTCGACCATTCGATTGTCTAAGTATTGTCTCTTTAAAATAACTTCGACCCCCTAGTTCGCCAACTAAAACCTACCGAACATCAATGTTAGCCTATGGGGAAGGTCCCCATAGGCTTTCTAAGCTTTTTTTGATCAAAAGAAAATCGTTCGATCGATGGATTAAAATCCTTTGAATCGTTTGATTTGAAGGATTTAATCGTTCTATTGAACGAATTGCGGTAAATCCTTCGACTTCGATATTCGAAGTCGAAGGATTTAACTTCGATAATCGAATATCGAGGGTTAATTAACCCTCGATTTTCGACCGTAAGTAAATATGCCCCATACTGTATACTTAATTACTAAGGAATAATCAGTTGAGATTCATGTTATAAACTGTTCTGCTTTTATGCCATTATGCCCATATTCTGAGACAATTTGCAATTGGTTTAAAATTTTTAATATCTGTGGTTTTTGAGTTATTTAGGTTGTTATTCAGGAGCTCTCTGGTTTGCAATTTCAAAAATCTGGTTGCTAGGGTGCAAATTACCCTAACAACCATGCATGGATTTGAATAAGAGACTGGAATATTAATAGGAGAGGTCTGAATAGAAAGATGAGTGATAAAAAGTAGCAATAACAATTTGTAACCTTACAGAGCATTTGTTTTTTTTAGATGGGGTCAGTGAACCCCATTTGAAAGCTGCAAATGGTCAGAAGAAGAAGGCAAATAATTAGACTATAAAGAAGAAAAAACTTAAGGCCCATTGAAAAGTTGCTTAGAATTAGTCATTCTATGACAAATTTTACATCTTAGTAAGATTAGGCAGATTAAAGAATTTTACCAAACTGGTATATATACTGTATTTAAGTAAATATTGCCCTTTCACATATCTTGCCTAGAACCATCATTTTGTGATGGTCTCGATGCTGCCACAGAGATCACCTGACCAGAAATATACCAGTATGATTTGTTTGCTCTGTTTGCTTTGTTTGTGTGCACTGTGATTGTAGGATCCCAGGGGGGCAGAATCTTAAAATGTAAATTTTCTTTTTAGGATTACCCAATGACACATACAACTAAAAAAGTATTTTATTAAGAAAATTATTTATTTACATGAAGCATAGTTTTACATATGGACTGTTTTAAGCAATATATTTCTTATAGAGCCTTACATTTTTCGGGAGTATAGTTTTTCATTAAGCCACATTTAGTTATGTCCGTTATAATGGTTCATTTTATTAAAAAAAAAACTGTTTGTGTTTTTAAATATGTATACCTGATTGCTGTTCAAGGAATCATGCTTAAATATTGTTGAGGCTATGGAGTTCCAGCTATTACTGCAGTGTTTTTTTTTTTCAGTGGTTTTTGTGTCTGTATGTAGCACGTTTGAGACTGAATTATGCAGAGGATTGAGGAAAAGAGCACTAGTGTTGTTTGGGAGATGGCTGGTAGAGATTCCAGGGAAAACTCTGTCAGAGAAGGCAGGCTGGAATTAGGCCAGTGAGAAATGTGAAAGGCTTCCCTGTGTGTATGCTTACTCATTTTATTTCCCTACGAAAAATGATATTGCAAACCAGGTAATAACTGCAGGATAATAATGGTGCACAGATTTTCAGAATATAGAATAGGCTCAGTTTATTATTGGTCACAGATTACTTTCTTTGAAATGAAGTTCAAAATATAAAAGATAATAATGGTGCCATCTGCCAAAAGGCTTCACAAAAATGTAGTAGAAGAAGCATAGTATAAATCTCCTCATTAGGCATGGTATTTGAATTGAATATTTTAATTGCCTCAGATTGGATTAGCACTACAATGATGATTATAACTCATGGCTATTGACAGCATGTGGCCTGATGGATAGTGCCCAGAGATGCCGGAAATGTGTCAAAACATTCCATTTTTCAAAGGAGATGCTCAACTAGATGAAAAGAGTGTGTGTATCTTGGTAATGTAGTAAAATAATGTTACATGCAAGTAAACAATGGTTGAAAAAATGAATAACTAATGGAAGACATGTTCATATAACTATCTGCTGTGAAAAAAAACAGTGAAAGTGATCTAAAATATGTTGGAAACAGATCATGTGACTCAGTCTTGATGCTTTTACCTGTAAGATCCAAGAAGAAGGTCTCAAGTAAAATGCTTTCCTAACATGTTAAGATTCCCTTACACAGCAAAGTCTGCTCATTCGTCGTCTTTGGGCAAGGGATTATAGCATTTTGGGCCATTTGTGCCAACCCAGAGTGAGAAAAACACAAACCAATGCCGTTCTTACCTGGAAACATTTTACAAACCTATAAGTCCAAGAATCAGGATCCTCGGGGCCCAAAATTGTGTTATTTCCTTAACCAAATCAGTGCTCATATACTGTAAACTTCTTTCTCGAATGCTTTATTTACCAGTAGGTCTTTCCAGTTGACACAAGGTCACCCATTACGATTACAAAAAAAGAGGTTCTGCCTAAATATTCGGAAGGGGTTTTTTACAGTGAGATGCTGTGAAGATGTGGAATTCTCTCCCTGAATCAGTTGTACAGGCTGATACATTAGATAGCTTTAAGAAGGGGTTGGATGGCTTTTTAGCAAGTAAGGGGATACAGGGTTATGGAAGATAGTTACAAGTTGAAGATAGTATGGAAGATAGTACAAGTTGATCCAGGGACTAGTCTGATTGCCTTTATGGGGTCAGGAAGGAATTTTTTCCTCCTCTGAGGCAAATTGGAGAGGCTTCAGATGGGTTTTGCCTTCCTCTGGATCAACTAGCAGTTAGGCAGGTTGAAAAATTTTAAAAGGTTGAGCTTGATGTATGTATGTCTTTTTTTAACCTAACTTACTATGTTACTATATATATTTGTGTACATGTTTCAAACTTTCCATTAATGTTGGTTGGGGTGGCTAGTGTTTTTGGCCCTATACATTTGGCCATTTAGCCAAATTTGTATATTTGAACCTATATGCAGTAAAAACTCAAGTGACAGGTACCCTGGGTTACAATCTCAGTGAATACGATCAGCTGTCCTGTTCAATTGCTATAGGGGCACAACACAGTGAAGACGGAAGGGGCTGAGATATCTCTCAAATCAAAAAATCTCATGTTATTTTTAACATTGTTTGGTATTGTGACAGTGTTTATCCTAAACTATTTATGGATGCAACTGTACCTCATATTCACAGCAAAATAATACATTAAATGTTTAGGCTGACTTTAATTCACTTTGAATAAATCAGTAAGTACATTTCTGGAATATACCGATTTGCAAGAAAGCCGCTGGCTTTGCTATGAAACAAATTAATCCGTTAAGCATGCAACATGCCCCATTAACTTTATAATTAAATTCACATCAAGCTCAGCCCCTTCCTCAAATGATTTCGGTTTAACTTCCAGTGAGCTCAGAAAGAAAAAAGAGCAAGATTTATTTTGCTTTCAATATTTAAACTGATCTCATGTCAAAAGGGCATTCAACTCAGTATCCTACTGATCTCCCACATTTAAACTGTGGCAAAATCACCTCTTGACTGGGCAACAAAGGCCCGGAAATACCTGAAATACATGGATATGCCTTTTAACTGAATAGAACTGAACTGAATAGAAATGAACTGCAACTGCCTTAATATAGTCAGTTATAAGTATTCTGTAATCCCATAAAAATGTACGTGTAATCCACACATATTGTATGATTTCAGTTCTATTTAATACAAATATATTTTCAAGCATTTTGTTGTCAGCAACAAAAAGTCGTGTGTGTTTTTATTAGCTTTAAACAATATAGCACAGGTAAAGCAATAACAGCAAATATCAGATTGGTTGCCATTGGATACTATATTGGTGTTGTTAACACTGATAAAAATTAGTTTGGTTTCTCCAATAAAAACACGACACAGGAAACAATTTTATCCAACAACATGTTCCAAATGTTCTCCATACATATAGTCTACTTATAAATACATATATAACACAGAAGGGTTTACTGTGAATAACTGTTGACATTAAAACATAACAGAAGTGGTGTAAAGGTGGTAACTTTAGCAACATATGAAGAGGATAGCTTTCAGTTCTTTTTTCAAAGCGGATTACAAAGATGTATTTGTATTTCAAGCAGAGACAGGAGTAATTAATGCGATTAATCAGGGTAGTTTCTTGTCATCACAGATGTTTGCTGTGAATATAGGTAACTTGCTACAAATATATAGCCTATAAATTGAGTTCTGCCTCCAAAATATTGACACTTTTGTTTTCCCGTGCTCTGAAGAGAGGATATGTGGGCACGGTTGGGTTCTGTGTGGAAGCAAGAAATGTGCATCCTTGCATATCATAATTCATGAAATTAATATTTACCAGCTAAGATGCCACCAATGTCAAATTATGAAAATTGTGAATATTTTACTATAAAAAAAGACATAAGGCTTATGGTGGTTAACTAGCTACCTGTTTTGCTAATTACAAACCAATTAGAATCTGCAACATTTACTCACTTATCTGAAAGGGACCTACCCATTAAGCTCAGTTTGTAGTCAGCAAAACTATGTCATTTGTTTAATTAAAAAAAAACACTAAGCCCACTGTATTATGTTTTCTGCAATGAGCTTTTATGGGTTAGATGGATATTAATTTCTCCTACCTTAAGTGTCAGCCTCACGGCGCTGCACTCCTGTAGAGGGTTCAGTTTTAGTGTTTCTCCAGGATTGCTGCACCCAGATGTTTGATGTTGCATTTCACAGCAAACGCAAACTCCATCGCTGTTGAAATTTATCTAAAAGATGATAAAAAGTAATATAAATAATAATAAAAATATAAGTAATAAGTAATATAAATAATAATAATAATTTAATTCAAACCTATTCTTGGGTGCTGCACAACTGTACAGATATCTTTGCAACAGTATCAATAACATACCATGATACCATTGTTGGGATATAATTGTCAGCTCTGTATGCTCTGCTCTCCGGTGATGCCTGCACCACAATGAAAACAAAACACTTCCCTTTTCATATACACTATTCCAATAGTGGAGGATTTTATAATCTCTAAAAATCTGTGACAGTATTTTAACCACTAACATGAAAAGACAAAGTATTGATGGTCAGTGCATTGGATCTTTTTCACACGAAGGTTGGAATGTTACAATACCAATATCTAGATCATATTAAAACTTCTATTATCTGCTGTGTCAATTCATAAAGAACATAATATTGCATTGTACTATTTACTAGTGTTTACATTGTGTTTAAAGTTTAACATTTATAACATATTAATTGAAAATTAGTTTACTTATTCTTGGGCAACGTAGCCAATGGATTGATGAACAGTATCTTGATGATAACCCTGTATTTGTTATAATACTTTCAGGCCTAGAGTTCTCTTTAGCGTTGCAGAGTAACTTCTTACCCACAATGCAACATTTTGATATCTTTAATCTTTTCATTTAATTGCCTTGGCAGTCATATAAAGTGTTTTCTTTACTGGTAGCCTGTTTCAAATTATAAAGACCAAGCTACAAAGGAGGTTGCTTGGCATGAGTATAAAGGGAAATAATATTCAACAAATCACTAGGTGCTAAATGAGGTTTAGGGTTGCGATTTTTACAGAGATAATGCAACAGTCATTGATTTGTACAGTCAGCAGTTTGTCATGTCTATTGCTTAAATGCCAACAGTCTGTTCAGGTGCAACTATATCTGGTGGCCCACAGAGGATCAGTCATCTGTGTAACTGCATATATTTCAAATGTTGTGGTTCTTGTCTTTTGAGGTTTATGATATGAAGTACGTGACAGCAATATTAAGCACTCTTTTCTTCCCAGGTGGTTACAGATATTATTAACTTATGCCCTTCTTCTTCTTTCATAAAAACCGTAATGTTTACTTATATATATTTTGCTAATTCTTTGAATTATTGTAGTAATATTGGGGAAAATACTTTAAATATTTGTATAGTTATTGGTGACTGCGCAAATTATCAGTACAGCATGAAAATAGAAAGCTGTGAATGCCTTTATCCACAATGAATATGAAATTCTTGGCCTTGCCCCAGAACCACTCTGTTAAAGCTGGAAATGTGTCAGGTGTTAAACAGCCCTGCTGTTAAGACTACAGGTTCACATATTGCAACTGTGTTCTTTCTAATGTGGGGACACCTTAGCCTGACAAATAGTGCACTAAAGAATGATATACCAAGGAAATCGATATGTTCTTCAGCAAGAAAAGAAAGGTTATATTACTAGCACATTATGTTGCACTAAAAGCAGTGGCTTAAAGCATGTTCAGCAGACACAATCATATACATCAGCTGTGATTCAAACTGAAACTTGTTTCCAGCAATATCTTAGTCTCTTGGCATGAGGTCATGGAAAAAGAGAATCCTGAAAACTGGTTATAACGCCCAATGTTCAGAGATTAAGGAAATGTTGGCCAGTTAAAACTTTAATAAAAACAAATTTCATAGTATCTGCCAATTCATTCTGCTACCTTAGGTACCCATGGATATTCCTGGTTTCTTCTATATGGGTCCTCTTATCTCTTTATACTGACCATGTGTGGCTATAATGAACAAAGGCTGCAAAAAAATCAGTATGCAACTTACATTCAGCATAAGTTTAAATACAGCACATATTGAAAGTAAGATAATTTACTGAAGTGCTGTATGTTTAATCATGACTGACTGTTTTCATTAGCAGCTGGGGTTTAAAACATTCTGGCATTCTGCTCATGCACTAAGCTTTACTACAGGCATCTCAAAGATGATTTCTGCTTACATAAATTACTACCCCCACACATTGAAAAATCAGAATCTATTTCTGAGCAATTTGTATTCATGTTTAAATGTGTTCTCAATTAAGATATCTGGATCAAAAGACAAAATAAACCATTTTTCGAAATATTGCACAAATAGCAGTGATGGTTTTAACACGAAATCGTATATTCTTGAAGAAAAAGACATTGCTTGTAAAAAAAAAAAAAGCCAGCTGTGTCCTCACTAAATGAAAGGGCCACCATATCTTTCTTTTCAGTGACTATGTTAGCCTGTATATTGGCTATTAGATGAGTGCGTATAAGAATACCACAGGCATTCCATAGAACTGCATGCCTATTGGTTGAATATTGCACACTGAACATTTCTGGCCAAACTGTAAATTGTTTGATTGGTCCAACTCTTGACTTATCTCTGGAATGTTAAGAATATAATAATGGACTCCTGTGCTGTTTAGATTAGGTCTCAATTAAAATTCAATTCCATTAACAAGGTTTATAAACCAATTTTTGGGTGTTGAAGTTGATCCTGCAACATAATTTGGGTCCCCTGAAAAAATATGTAAAGAACCACTTGTTTAACTGATCATTATGTAGAAGAGAAGCCATGTACACCTACAGGTCTGCCAAAAAAAAAACCAAATACATTCTTTGAATTCGATTCATCTATTAGACTTAATTAGGTCATATAAATAACCATATAATTTGGTCAAAAGTTACCACGGTAATTATATGACGCCACAGGAGAAATTTTTCGCGAAACTGTGTCATAAAAAGTGTCATCATGACAGAAGTAACCAAGGTATTTCACAGCTGGCAAAGAAGTCTAAGTGCTTTTTTATGAATCTGGGAACTCCAAGTAAACTGCTAATATACTTCAATTTACCAATAGGAGGTCTGCTGTCTGATATACAGTAATGCATATGTGCATGGATGTGTTGTGAAAGGTGGAAGTGCTAAATGCTGAGTCACTCATATTTTGAAGCACTTTCCTTTTTAACCTAGTAAATATTATTACATATTGAGGTGCATGTGTATATATGCACATATGTTTTGCCTGCTATGACACCACCAAAAATCCCTATGCCTTTTAAAATACATTTGGGGTAGGTTAAGTGGTCCTTGAATAGACTGGGAACATTGTGGCAATGTTGCTACATCCTTTGGTTGTCACTGTTAGAAATAAAGTTTATTAATAAGATTAAACATTAACAGCTCTGATAAAGAACAAGTTTTTGCATCAGGCCTTAAAAACCTGTTATTTGAAATACTGCCCTGGTGCACTATGCTGAGTCTAATCCAGCTTAGAGTCAGGAACCAGGCACACTTGAATCAATATGGCCTTTAAGCTGTTTTTTTTTTTTTTTAGCAAGACAATTCCACGGTTGCCTGAGCTGCTGCTTGTATAGGGCATGCCCTAACCTTAATTCTAGTGGTCCCAGGAGTTACATTCACTCTGTTGTATATTGTTATAGTTTTAAGTGCCTGAGCTTTGTCCGTTTCTATTTTCTAATGTTACAATCATTAACCGGTCATTTCAGCAGTGAAATTTGTACATTAAATAAACTGTATTGCTGTCAAGGTTTTATACCGGTGAAATGAAAAAGCCACTGGCCTTATGAAGTAATTTATGGGTTATGTGCCAACTTTATAAAATTAGCTATAAAGCTAGTTTGCGAGCACTAAGTTTCAATTCATCAGTCTTCAAGCGAAGGTTACACTGCTCCCAGTGGCATACAGAGAAGAGAGGTCTTTGCATTAAACCCAACCGCAGCTACAAACTGTATGTACATTCTAGACTGTCCAATTTTCTGCTTTATACAGGGAAGCATTCTAATCAAAATGGCAGATCTTAGTTTAAAATCTGTGGGTATCACTGACAATATGAAGTTTTGCTAAACTGTTCATTAAATGATGGAAATGACTATTAATGGCAGAAAAAGCTTGCCATATATGTAGGAAATGCCGCAATATGCAGTAAAACCTTTGCCAAAGTGTCCATATTTAATATGTGTAAAGCAAAGCAGATAGCTGTGTAGAAAAATAAAATTCAAACTTCTTAAGAAATGAAACACAAATGGAAGAGGCCTGAACAAGTGCAGAATGTGATGTTTATAAATCAGCCTTATCAGCAAAAGAGGACAAGGACCATTTTAGCTGCTAAACTTCAGTCATTACATTTTGAAATAGCATGTTACCACAGTTTTATTTTCCCATTCGTGTTAAAAGTTATGTAAAAACAGCTTTCCAAAAAGTTAGGCAAAAGGTTTTTCAGCCTAATCTTCTATGGAAACCTATGGCAGAAATATTTGCTATGGAAAGAAAAAATGTTCTGTACAGTGAAACCATCATTATGAAATTGGGACAGAATCATTTGTGTACAATAAATGGCACTTCAAATATATAAACACTGCTTTCTCATATACAGAATGCAAATTGCCTTCATTAATATTAAATGACACTCACATAAAACACCCCACAGAAGTGCAGGCATATCTATTGAGCAGCACACTGGCTACTCCTCTGTGGGTTAGTTATGCAAGTACAATTCTAATAAATATATTATTAATTCCAAACACTATTAACCATCATTATATATTCTTCTTTGAATATCCCCTTGAAATGACTTATGTTGAGGGAGAACTGCAAGGGAAAACTATAGTTTACATCAGTTATGATCCTCCTCTGGCATCCGGCAATCTGCCATTATGAGCAGAGAATGATCATTGGTGAACCGTGTATATATTTAAAATATAGTAGAATTACAAACCTGTAGCATGTCTAATAAAAACAAAATATTAACTGAACTTGGTGTGCACACACAATCATGGTAAAGTTATCAACATATTCTCTGCTGGTGGTAACACTTAAATATAGCATGATATTGGCAGATTTAAATTGATGTAGAAAAACTCAACTATACAGTATAAAACAATCATATTACAAGCAGTATAATGGGTAATATGGGTAATAGCTAATGCAAAGTTTACTCCTGGTCTAGAAACCTTTAGCAACCATCTATATTTTTGCAGACCAGTAAATGCTGGTCCCCTCCTCTTCCTTGTGCATTCAGCAATAATGTAAATGCACCTGCATATTTATAACAAAAAGATAATTTATCAAGGAGATAGGGGACAGGAAATGCAAACAGAACAACTAAGGGAACTGTAGGTAAATCCTGACACTAATAACTAAAATATTATGCTAACATTTATGTCTGAGTGAGAAGCCAAATATCAATAGGTGTTTTTTCTTAAAGGGATTCTGTCATGATCTTTATGGTGTCATTTTTATTTCTAAATTACACTGTTTACAATATAAATACTTCACTATATAAAATGTTATTCCTGAACCAACAAATGTATCTTTGATTGCACTGCAATAGTAAAGAGTGACTGAAATGTATCAAAGCATAAGTCTCATGACTGAGGGCACCTGGGAAACTAACAACATGCCTAACCCCATGTCAGATTTAAAAATTAAACATTATTAAGTTTACTCATTTGAAAAATGTATTTCATTGCAAAATTTTGCAGCACTATTAACTGATGTGTTTTGGAAAAAAACACCCTTGAAAGAATCCCTTTAATGTTGTGACAATTCCTCTATAAGATACGGTCAACAAATACTGAAATATGCAGTAAAACCTTTGCCAAAGTGTCTATTTAATATATGTAAAGCAAAGCAGATAGCTGTGTAGAAAAATAAAATTCAAACTTATTAAGAAATGAAACACAAACGGAAGAGGCCTGAACAAGTGCAGAATGTGATGTTTATAAATCAGACATTGGCACAACAATGAAGAGTCCAAAAAAGCATGTGTAACCAAATATTTCCTTCATTCTATGATTGAGAATGTTATTGAAAGAATATTCCTTTTGATATATTGACACATTTTAATTGTAGTATGTATCTGTTTATACAGCCCTATGAAACTGCACATATTTCCTTGCCTTTAAAAAATTTACTTTTTTTGGCTGTCATCACACACACATAGGGGCACATTTACTAAGCTCGAGTGAAGGATTCAAATGAAAAAAACTTCGAATTTCAAAGTATTTTTTTGGTTACTTCGACCATCGAATAGGCTACTACGACCTTCGACTTCAACTTCGATTCGAACGACTCAAACTAAAAATCGTTCGACTATTTGACCATTCGATAGTCGAAGTACTGTCTCTTTAAAAAATACTTTGACTACATACTTTGGCAGTTTAAACCTACCGAGGTACAATGTTAGCCTATGGGGACCTTCCCCATCACTTTTTTAACCTTTTTTTGATCCAAGAAAAATCCTTTGATCGATCGCTTAAAATAGCTTGAATCGTTCGATTCGAAGGATTTTATCATTAAATCGAACGATTTTTACTTTGAACGACCGATCAAAGGATTTGCGCTAAATCCTTCGAATTCAATATTCGAATTCAAAGGATTTCAATTTGAGGGTTTATTAACCCTCGATATTTGGCCCTTGATAAAAGTGCCCCATAGGGTTCAGACAATTAATGAATAGCAGTAAGCTAACTTCTGGGTCATGTATAGCATGCTTTTTACCATCAGTTGCTTTATTTGTGGAGCTGCAATTAACCACAATATTCAATATGCCAAGATTACTACAGCAAAAATACTAGCAACAGCAATGTTCCATTAAACATGTAATCAGAGCATTAAGGGGCATATTTATCAAGGGTCGAATTTCGAATTGAAAAAACTTTGAAATTCTAATTTAAAAAGAACAACCAAAATAAGTTCAAAGGTTTTTTTTGTTTGAATAGGTCAGTTTTCGATCGAATAGGTCTGTATTCGACCAAATTCGAATTGCACGAATCAAATGAATAGCGAATTTGACTGAATTTGATTCAAAGTTTTTCCCCAAAAAACTCCAATTTCAAAGTCGACCAATTAACTCCAACTCCCCATAAGCTAAAACAGCAATTCGGCAGGTTTTAGATGGCGAATGGTCAAAGTCGAATTTTTAAAGATACAGTACATGATAAATTAAGATATTTGAATTTTAGAAATTTTTTTTCAAATTCGAATCTAAATCTGGACTATTCCCTAGTCGAAGTACACAAAAAATAGCTTGAAATTCGAATTTATTTCATTTGAAAATTCACCTTGACCTTTGATAAACCTGCCCCTGTGTGTGTAAAAATATAAGCCAAATTTAATCCATTATATAAGTGAACCATTCATTGTTCATTTTGCCCATGCAGTTTGTCTGGTGTTCTTGTTGCTTCTAAAATTACATTTTTAAAACTATGGTTTCAAAGGTAGACTATGTCTCTATTATCCATATAAATATATACTGTATATATATAATATATATATATATATATATATATATATATATATATATATATATATATATATATATATATATATATATATATATATATATATATATAATCTCTGCATTTCTGGGCATATTCTGTGATTATTTGTAATGCATGAAAACTGTCAAAATGCAGAGAATGTCAAACAAGTGACTGATTAACAGGATATTTCCATTGCCTTACTACCAAACATCTAAAGATTTTTATATACACTGTGCTTGATAGTACATTTCTGAAACCACAGGCCTCACAATCCAGAGGCAAAGCATGTGTAATGTACAAGTCACAATATTTAAATTGGAAATATAATTGTTACATAAAATATAGCCTGTTAATGCTGTTCTGTTTGACATGTACTTATCAGTGCTATGGCATGTAGGATAAAGCCCAACCATGGAAGGTACAGTATGTTAAACATTGTATGGAGGTGCAGCTGAGGCCTACTCCAGCATGACAATGGTAACTCTGTATTTTGCCATCCTGACTCTTCACTTTGGCCTTGTCCCTGACCCTATTTGTTTTCTGCCTCCCCCACACCACTGCCTGTTCACCAGATTCATATTATTGAAACCTTTCTTTTATATATACAATTTTATATTGTAGAGTGAATTATTTGCAGTATAATTTAGAAATAAAAACTACATTGTAAAATCATGACAGAATCCCTTTAAGCAACTGAAAGGTCAACTCTCAAACTGTTGGAGAAACTAAGTCCAGCTAATACTGTTTAAGAAAATGATTATAATATTGATTCTGTTGACTGCTACACTCCATCTTTGTATAATTACGCCAAATAAAATAAATGCAAATTAAACATTTAGGGTTTTCTAGATGGCAAGCTATATAATTTGTCCAACTCCAGTGTGTAAGGTTATCAACTGGTACCTAAAAGAAACATAAATGGTGCAAGGATAAAAGTTGCTTCTTGAAAAAGGGGGGGGGGTTTGGTAGGTGGTAAAATGTCACATTTATTAACTATTGGAATCTATGTAAGATTATTTATCTTAGCTGGATTTTAGAAGAAACAAAAAGATCTGCTTTATTAATAACACATTGTTTAACACTGCCTCAGCTCTGTCAATGTAGCTGGAGTCAAGCCAAGGAGCCCTGTCTTGAGAGTTACTTCTATATATCATGTTCATTAGTGACATTCACAAGGGGAGAGAACAATGAAACATCCTTTACCGTCCCTAGCAAGGTTACCTGAGGACACTGACAGAGAAGCAGGGACCACTGCAGAGCAGAAAGTAATCGCAATGAGAGCAGCTCTATTCAACAGTTTATTAGCATTGTGGCCAATAGATCCTTAGTTTATTTTGTTGTCTGATAAGAATTTGGGCATATACCGTATCTATCTTGTGGTTCTCCAGATGTTATTGAACTGTAACTTCCAAGTACTACCAACGGCTCCTGGCAGTTGCAGGATGAAATATGCCTCCAATATTGACATATAAATTATCTTGGAAGTTTAGCCACTACAAAATACTTTGGCCAAAACCTTGCATACATAATCATAGCATAATTCTTCAGTATTGTAAATTAAAACCAAAATGGAGATCCTTTTAAAATGATATGAACTAATTGCATGACCATTTTAAAAGGTTTTAAAACCACCTGTTGTCATAAATAGCCTTCTCAATTCACTCTACATTGCAAACTCCCCAGTTATTGGTCAGGAAGTCATTAACTCCATAAGTAAAAAAGGACTATAAGAAATAAGCATTTAATACCACATGGCTTTAAAAGCTTTCATAGAGAGGTAACCTATTATGTTTGTTTATTTTTTTTTTGTTATGCTTGTTTGCTATATTATTGCAAGAATAGCATTTGTTATAATTTACTTTAAATCCCTGTGCACCTTGCTGGTGTTACTGTATATATGATGGTGTTGTTGGTCAGATTAGTTAGTAGTAGTAGTTAGAAGTGCCACTTTTCTGCTGCAATAAATGCTTTGAAAGCAAAAAGCTAAAGTAATGGTGTGCTTCATTTCCCTCATTTAAGAAGGTCAGGTTAGTAGTACTCTATTACTTTTAAAAGACCACAGTTCTGTGTATTTGATCCAGCAATCATTTAGCTTTTCGAAAGTTATTTATTTCAGTGCTGAATTTGTATAAAGAAAAATGAGTTAACAGTTAGGATCATGATGCTTTCAAAAGTATTATAAAGCATCTTGACGTAAATGAATGCAGAACTTTAAGGTTAAAAAGCTTTTGGTCAACTCCCAGGATCCCTATCAGCTGTGATTTAAAAACAACTGGAGGGATGCAGGTTGGCAATCACTGATGCACACAGTCATTACAACGGGGTGTTCCTCAGGAGAGACCAGCAGAATATATTCTAAAAATGACCTCCGCAAACTAGCTATTCCTCCTCTTCAAATTCACTTGCTCTTATTGAGTTTCAAGCAATGCATACAAAAACAGGTACAATTCTCACCAGACTGTACTCCAGCAATATATTACCTGCCTGATTTTTTTTCAAATTGTACAATGTACCCTGAAGGCAAAGTCTGAGTGACATGTAATTTACACATAACAACAACATTCTACCAGTCTGCTAGAAAGTGATATATTACAGTCTTATTAGTTTAAATTATACAGGTATTTGCAATTAAAAATTTCATTTTACATACTACACAAATACTAACGACAAGTTCTATTCTTCCCTAAGAATCAATTCCTATAGCCTATATCAATACTACAAAAATTGAGTTGTGAATTGCATGCAAAATTATTGAAATGATATGCCAACCAGCAAACCTAGTTTACAAATAGATTTGATAGATTTTTTTATAAACTCAAGAATATAAATTTTGCCAGAACACATCAATTACCAGGTGATATTAATTTCCAGGAAGGAAGTAGATGCACATTGAATTTCAATAATCAGTGATGACAGCAGAGCACCATAACATGCTGTGTATAATCTATTCTGACTGATTGTTATACTGGAATATTATGTGACTGTATTATTTATAATACACCTGCATAATATATGTGTTAATTTGCATGGCACAAATTAACTGGAAGAACACTACAATTATGATACCTTACACCAGTAGTCCAAATACTCTCAGCTCCCTTAGAGACAAAGGTTTGTACAGTAAATTACATTGCAGAATATTTACTTTTGCAATAGGGGCACTTTCACATTTCTAAGACAAAATCAATGTCTACCTTTAAAAGCCACAAAAGATTAAAAAATCAACTGTAAAGTTAATAAATAACTTAGCCAAGGCTATATAGACTGTAAGCAACATGTGAATTCAACCCAGAATAATTCATCCTAAAATCAATGTTCTCATCTGAAAACTTCAGCCAATGGGGGACGTTTCTTCACAGATATGCTGTACTTCTCTTAATGCATGTACTAATCTTGTTTTATCTGTTGATAAGATTTTGTGTGCATTGTTTCTTATAAAACATGAGGATTTCTATTTATAACCCAGTAACTGACTGAAAGTTAATTTAAGAAATGGTTTACCTATTTGTATGTGAAAATAGACAGAGTATATTGAGTACATCCCTATACTGTATATACATATATCCCCATCCATTAAAAAAAGTTCTTTGGTATAAACATATTTTTGCTCAAAAATATCCTTTGCAAATCCTGCAAATTCCCATAAGGCATTAACTGACCCTGTCTGCCCAGTGTAAACAATTTTATAATATGATTTTTTTTCATTCATTTTCATTAGATTGTGAAAATGAGATGTGTGAATTTGCAGAGACTCTGCAATTTGAAATAGATTTTTCACCCTATTAAATATTTAGGAACGTGGGGAGGGGGGGTGCACCAAAAGTCAACATTATTCAGTAAGTGTGTTGACAAAAAGAACTTCAAGTATTCGCAACTTAAAAAGCATTTTGTCTAGTCTCACATTTACATAAGAGCAACAATATTAGTTTATTAGAGCAAGCAGAAATCTTGCAGGGCTCTTCCACTCAAATGAAAAAGTTAATCTATATTTCATAATTAAAATCATCACAGTTTGCTACTTGTTTAGTAACTTGTGGCAAACATTGGTTGGTTGCATAATCGCTAGTTGAAGGAAAACTTTAGATCTTTAATTACTTTACCCCACAGTATCAGATGCCAACAGGAACCACGGGCTGGGTAGGCAGGTTAGTAGGGGCCCCAGAGGAGGTGAAAGCTTTTGATTTTCTCACTCCAAATGCATTAAAGGCAATGGACATTTTTCTTGTGGCGTCTATTTTGTCTCTGCAAATTGTTTTCGTCTCAGTGACTTTTTTGTCCAAATGGGTGTTTTTTTCCTATGGTGTCTTTCTTGCAGTGTTGTGGCTCAATGTTTTTGCTGCAGTTTCACGAAAAAAATTATAGATCATATCCATGCTGGCAGAAAAATGTGCTCATAGAAAAATGTGCTCATAACTAGTGATATTTAATTCTGCTGTGTAAGAAGCTTAGGCTCATTTTGAAATGTTTTATTAGTTGCCTTACATTTATTCTGTGATTGATAACATTTTAATTTGTAGAATTGTATACAAGAAAAGTGGCATCTTTATTTTACAATAAATTTTATTTTACAATGACTTATTAGAGACATCAATTACAGAACAACATAGCTACTTTTTATTTAATTAAACAGCTGAACATTGGTAGGAACATCTTTTCTATAAAAACAATTGATACAAAGCAAAGATAGAGAACATTGCCGTTACCAACACTGAACACATACAGTACAATTAATATCCTTATTGCAGTGAGGCTTAGACCAGTGCTACACACTCAGATTTAATTTTTTAAACCATCTGTCCCTTGATATAAGTTTAAAATCAGTCCTCGAAGCTCTGTCACCATGCAACTATGTTGTATCTGTTTTTAGTGCCTTCAGAAATAATGAAAAATTTAACTTTTAGACCAGATACCATAATAAGTATTATTTATTGGAATACATTATACATTATCAATGGGAGACTGCCTGCCTGCAAGAGTAGCACTTGACATGTTTTGGGTGCCACCTGTCCTTAATCATAAGCATGAAGCAGTCAATTCCATTCTCCATGCAACCAGTTGTCATCCGAGCCATACTAACAAGTGAATACCTTATGGTTTGTTAGATATAGACAAAAATAAGAAGTTAAATGATAGAAGTTATTTAGGAGATATAGTGCAAAAAGCTCAATGAATAGCCTTTGTACAGGATCGTGAATAATTACTAACAGGATACAGACTTTAGTTTGGAATACCATATGATTCACAATATTGTCAAGGAATACCTTCCGATGGCAATTCATTGAAAATCATTTTGACATAAATTTAAAATTTCATTTAAAATTCACACATTCAAATTTTAATCCCCCTATTCGAATGTGAATTTGAATGTGAGATTTATCACACCTCGACCGTGGAAACAGTCCTAATTCAAATATTCGCCACCTAAAACCTGCCAAGTTCATATACAAGTCAATCGCAGAGGTCCGTTGAGCCATTTGGAGATGTTAAAAGCCTTCCTGGCCTTCAAGCTTTTTTTTTGGGAGAAAATTTGATTCATATGAATCGAATCAAATACGATTCAAATTTTTCAGTCAGAATAGAAAAGCCCCCACTCTTGTTTACATACAGTACTTGCTCTAAGTTTACTTAATTCACATTAAACAAATAATATGAGAAACTGGCTGTGTGTTGCACCTATTAAGTGTGACTCTTCCCAATGTACTGTATACAGTACATGTTGGGTCATTTCAGTTGGCCCAGGATTTGAATCAAATGTAACATAGTAAGTAACATAGTAAGTAAGGTCCATCGAGTTCAACCTTTTTTTTTTTTTTATTAACTACCTATCTGCCAGTTGATCCAGAGGAAGGCAAAAAAAACCCATCTGAAGCCTCTCCAATTTGCCTTAGAGGGGGAAAAATTTCCTTCCTGACTCCAAAATGGCAATCGGACTAGTCCCTGGATCAACTTGGACTATGAGCTATTACCCATAACCCTGTATTCCCTTACTTGCTAAAAAGCTATCCAACCCCTTCTTAAAGCTATCTAATGTATCAGCCTGTACAACTGATTCAGGGAGAGAATTCCACATCTTCACAGCTCTCACTGTAAAAAACCCCTTCCGAATATTTAGGCGGAACCTGTTTTTTCTAATTGGAATGGGTGACCTTGTGTCAGATGGAAAGACCTACTGGTAAATAAAGCATTAGAGAGATTATTATATGATCCCCTTATATATTTATACATAGTCATCCCCAATTTGGCCAGTCTTTTCTCATAGCTAAGAAAACACTGGCCAAATTGGAGATGTTCACGCTAGGTATAGTTTACAGAAACAGAGTATTGTACAGGTATGAGACCTATAATCCAGACCTGAAATCTCTAGACTTAATAAGGATTAATTATATCTTAGTTGGGATCAAGATCGATGTACTGTTTTATTATTACAGAGAAAAAGGAAATTATTTTTAAAAATGTGGATTATTTGGATAAAATTGAAGAGACTGCCTGTCTGTAATTTGTAGCTTTTTGGATAATGGATTTCTGGATAACAGATCTTATACCTGCAATATCAAACAGGTGATATATTTATTAGAATCCTGTGGCTGCACCAAACAATATTTGAGCCACACAATTCTCCTCCTAAAAGAAAGGGTAAGTGAGAATGTGTATGCTGGATGGAACATAAAGACCTTAAATCACCCATGGGTAGTCATTTTGCAGCATTCCCAGGTAGAGGTACATACAACTCTTGACATGGGCAGGACCAAATACTTACCTCATTTCCCCCACAACTGGCCTAGAAATAATTATCTCTTACCACTTGTTTTACATTGGATATCTTTTTTGGTCAAAGCTTTATTACAAGATGTAGCAATTAACAATACATAACCATAAATATAAATAATAGGTACAAATTAGCAATGTTATAAAAATAATTATCAACAGTGATATAACAGTAGCCTAGTAATAGTCAGAATCTGCAAGATACCTGGCAATGGACCAAAATTAGGTGCATGACAATCGTACCAGCCACCAGCTGCTTGTGCCTTCCAGCATGGTGGGTATGTCAGATTGCATGTTTCAACCAATTTAACATAACACCTCCCAGAGACCAATGCTCTTAGAGAGGAAAACAACCAACCAAACTTGGGACTTAGTAAACTCCACACTGCCAACCAACTATAATCATTGACAGGGACCTGCCATCCAGCTGTGACAAAGGGCTATCATCCTCACAACTCTATTCTAACCATAAACCCCGAATACTCACCATACCATGTCAATTTAACCTGTATCCCACTAACACCAGCCACCATTGTGAAAACTAGAACAAAGGGTTGATCCAAGGGAGGGCATGCGGGACTCTGTTTACTCTATCCAAAAATGGATGCCCTCCCTAGCTGCTGCTGATTCAAATGAAGCAAACTCCACCCCAACTCTACATAACTAAGCCTAACTACTAACCCTTGCCTGACAGTTTTGTCCCACAACAGTCATAAGCCCTCAGTCAGTACTTCGCTACTGATTGTAACCTGAAAGATAATTTTTTTCAGTCTGTAAAAATATAAAATTTGTTTGCTTTATTAACCTGACAATACTTAAAAAATAATGCCTTTATGGCTATTAAATTGTAATACACATGTATATCCAATAAGAGTCTATTTTGTTTGGTGTTCTTCTTATCAAGTTAATTGCAAAAGATTTATACATCTGACAGCTGCAAATAGTGTTTCTCAATGAACTGCATATTTTACAGAGAGATTAAGTTAAGGTCGAGACCTGGTTTAGATTTCTGAGACTTAAACAGCTCCCTCTGTCCTAATAAAAAAAAAAAGAGCTACAAGAGAATCAACTTGGATTACAATTCAGACATTATTGAATATTGTGAATTTAAATGAACTAGTTCATGCATGATATAGAATGACAGCAAACATTAAATGAAATTGGAGTCATCAGCTATAATAAAGGGAATACCAAGAGATGTGGAATAGAAGATGTGAAATTGAAAACAGCATGAAGCTGATTAAATGGAAACAAAGAAATAATGAAAAATTGAAAGACTGCAAGGATATGTTACGTTTGTTTTTCATCCGATTTGCTGATACTGTATGAATTGCTGTGCCGAGTAGATAACTGTGACTTTGCTGTATTATTTACCTTGAGGTATAGACTTGAATTATCCACAACCCTTTACGTCTGAAGTCAAATCTAATTAATAAATCAATGGTAAGCAGTCAACTGTGTAAAGTCACAGGGAGCATTTAAAGAAACAACACAATAAAAAATGTATACATAAGTATTTAAATAATACATGCACATCAAGCATACTATGCATATAATTGTTGAGGATTCAGAAATCAACCTCTGGTCTCATTAATCACAAAGCATTTGCTAAATTGACATTTTGGGATTGCAATCTATATTTCTCTAGGAGTAGGAAAAATCTACTGTGCCTTACCATCAGCACAAGGTTCAAGCAGTAGCCATTGCTACAATCACCCATTCAATTGGGAAGCCAGTAAATACTACTATATCTACTGATTGCTTAGATCATTTGATGAAGTGCAAACTTGGGGTTTTCTTTGGTTTAGTAACCCATAAACACCTAATTACTAAACTTTGTCATCTCTCTAATGGTGTTGGATGTCTGGATTGTTGGAAGGGGACAGGTAGCTAGTGGAGAGCCTGTGAGATTCCTACAGAGCATAAAGAGAGCCAAATATACTACTTGTGTAACATTACAAAAAAAAAGAACTTACAAGCTTACAAAACCTCTGAATTTTAGTTTATCTTGTTTTTTTTATTTTTTTTTAAAGCAACCTCCAAATTTGTGGTTCATTTACAACAACACCTTCTGGCACACATGGCAGTTAAGGCTCTGGGCTCTTACAAGGGCTCTAACATACAGATTTTTTGCTGCTGTTTGATGCCTTGCAGTTTTACAAAGATGAGGTAAATTTTACACCGAAATGTATAGCTTTGTGTTAGGAAAACAATAATAAATCTTTAAACGTGTGCCTAAATGCAGTTTGAAAAAGCACGGCTGAATATTCACAGGGAGATGGAAAAACATGTTTGGTTCGTGACTGCACTTTAGCAACATAATGTGTGCTCCATTGTTCTGAAATCTGAGAAAAGTAGATTTTCTATGCACTTTACTTGATCAGAAAGCTAAAATGTATTGTGTAAGAACTGTTATATATTATATGTCATATTGCACTTGCATCAGTTAAATCTATACATTCTTTTACTGTTAGAACAATGTGTTCCAGTATGAATACAGATTGTGAAGCATTCATTCCTCCTCCTAAGTTGAAGTGAGAAGTTACTTGATTGGTATATTTAATCAGAGAAGAATACCTCATTATCTCACTTGGCATCTGCTCTGAAAGGATTATGTTCTCAGGTCTGCATGGAAGAAAACATTTCTCCAGATATTCTGAGCTGCAGTAGCAGCCTAAAAGCAAATTATGGTAAAAATGTGAGGGTATCTGGATATCCCTGCAAATTTGGGAGTGACTGTTATACCATTAGTGGCATATATCAGTAGTCTTTATATGAATTAAGGGGTAGGGGCCAAATTTGTTACTGAAAAGGGTGCCTGCACCCCAAAATGTGGAGACCTAAAATTGCACAGTACCTGTAAGGTCTACATAATTAGATATACAGTAAATAAGGCTGTCATCCCCTGGAAACTACCATCCATCATTTTAGAAAGGATGGGTACAAAAAGGAAAGTTAGCAGTGTAAAATGACAAATGCACTTAATCAAAGATATAGCATTTTAAAGCATGACTAGAACATTTCTATTGTCTTTTTGGCCTAAAAATGGCACATTGGCTTACACCAATAGAGCACCAGTTAAATACCAGATGACTTCCACCTAAAGATAAACCCTGATATAAATGTGGAAGTCACGTGTCTGGTAAACAGTATGTGATGCTAAGAATGATATTTGATCTTACCACTTCTTTAAGCCAACCTGATTAAAATCAGTCACAACTTTTTGTCCAATATACACATACCAAAAGTCTTAAAAACTTATTTGTATGGTCAGCTTATCAAATATTTATCAAAATGAAAAAAAAACTATCTGTATGTACTTTATACAAACTGGAACCTTTCTTTTAGTTTCCCCCCTTTAACCCAATATCTCCACATTCATGTTAAACCTTAAAACCTCAAACCCTTAAAGGTATGAGTGAGAGGTCCACTTGAAGTAAAAAACTAACTCTAAAGAGAGAGTCTTTCATTTAAAATGACTTTGGTACCATTTTGTTGCATCAGGTATACCTGACTAGTACCAATAGGCAATCTATAGATACCAAGGGTCCAGAATGGTTTCACCTTTTTTAACATTGTTATTATTTATTAGATTTATTCATAGTAGAAACAACAATATACAGAGGTACAGCAAAGAGATTGAGTAGGCAATGCAGAATTTATTGCCACTGTGAAAGTAGCAGGATTGGGAAAGGTCTGGAGTACAAAGTCTGGAAGTAAGGAGTGATCAATTGTTGTCAGGATGAAATCAAACCAGAAAATCATAAAATAAAGGGAAAAGACTGCTGCTGTCCAAAGCATTTCCTTTTGCTAAAAGATAAGCAGAAACATATATAAAACACATTTTACTTTTAATGGTTCAACTTTTCTCTATCTATTTTGCAGCTGTTTAAAAGAGTGTTTGAATGTTATGAATTGCTGCTAGAGCAGATATAGTCAACTCCAAGCAGTAAATGAACCACCAATTTGGAGAAACGCTTGCTTCAAAAAGAGTTACAAAAAACAAGATAATCTAAAATGGATTGGTCAGTGATTTATCCACTGTGTCCAATGTGTTATCTTTAGCTGCTGTAGAAGACTGAAGAGAGTTGCAGAGATAGAGCATAAATCAATAGACAATTCGTTTTTAGTGTAATGAGAGTATTACTGACTTTACTAATGATTAATGATTTAGTTGAAGTGTCAGGTGTAATTTAACTTAAAGTAGACATTTTATTCAAATAACCCAATCAAAACCAACTATTGTGGTCATCGTTTAGATTGATTATAGTTTTTTTTCTATATACAGGTATGGGATCTATTATTTGCAATGCTTGGGACTTTTTTGAAAAACAGCCTTTTTCGTAATTTGAGGATTATGTTCTCAGGTCTGCATGGAAGAAAACATGCAGACCTGAGATGGCCTCTTCTTTCTACGCGCGGATGCGCAGTAGTGAAAAAAGTCGAACTTTAACAAAGAAAACGACTATTTTGTTCTACTCTGCATGTGTCTGCACCGGGAAATTTTAAGGAAAAAGAAGAGGGAAGTCGATCGCTCCAGGGTGCTCACTGGAAGAACCCCCTGATAAGAGCACTGGTCCGGGGTGTAAGGTGTGAGTATATATACATATTCACTTAAAAGGTGCCTAACTTTTAGAACCACCAATTAAAAATGCCTTTCCTTCTCCTTTCAAGCTAATAAAAAACATTGAAACACTAACAGAGGGGATCGTTTGCCGATAATATAGAATATATATATTCTGCTAGCTTGATGTACATACATTAGAAGGTAATTATTACAGTATTACAGTGAAAAAAACTAATCGATAAAAAATAAAAATTGCTTGTTTAAATAGGACTTTATGGGAAATTACATTATTGTATTTCTGAGATGTCCAGATAAAGGGTTTCTGGATAACAGATCAGTGAATATACTTCAATAAAGTTTGCTTCATGCAAATATATATATATATATATATATATATATATATATATATATATATATATATATATATATATATATATATATACACACACACACAACTCCTACTGTCCTACAGTACACTGCAGTGCCTTATGAAAGGCAGATGCAAGCCATAGATATAGCGGTTTTATTGCACATAACTGAAACACGTGCATTTAGTAATAAGGTAAATATTTATATACAGCATTGATAAAGAACAAGCCATGGCACATTACACAGATACAGTATTTCTTGCCAGAAACTATTGCCATAAAATATTCTCCATGCACAAAAGGATATTATAAAAAGAAA
The DNA here is from genome assembly GCA_038501925.1 of Xenopus petersii. Lineage (NCBI taxonomy): Eukaryota > Metazoa > Chordata > Amphibia > Anura > Pipidae > Xenopus > Xenopus petersii. Next base: position 79,677,827 of record CM076677.1, read on the forward strand.
AAGGAAATGAATGAGATATACTGGGATGTCCTACTGTTTAAAAAAAACAAAAAGCATATGCATTAGAGGCCAGTGCCTGGCCAGTGCACACTGCTAAATATAAAACATTGCTGCTTCCAGATTTCTTATCTCATTTGTCTGCAGGACACAGATATTTTATCATGCTGTTAAAAACAACCCCTTTTATCTGATTCTACTCACAAGAGGATCTGGTAGGGGTTCTGTTTATAGCAAAGCTTTTTTTCTAAATTCACTCTAAATTCTCTATTCTAAAACCTATTTAAAATACACATTTTTTCACATATTAACCCTTTCTCCTCTATACTTTGCCCTTATGTGTTATATAATTTACAAATATCACTGTGCAGTCAGAAGTTGCAGAAATTCACAATACGGAACCCAATGTGCAAAGTACTGTAAAAAGTTGCAATCTGTCTTTTTTTGCACTTTACCCAGTGTTTTTTCTGCATTGTGTACCTCTCCACAGTCTTCTGTGTTCTGAAAAGGAGGCTGATAGCATGCATGGGAATTTTTTTTTTCCCAAAACGCATCAGTTAATAGAGCTGCTCCATAGAATTCTGCACTGAAATCCGTTTCTCAAAAGAGCAAACAGATTTAATTTATATTTAATTTTGAAATCTGACATTGGGCTAGACATATTGTCGATTTCCCAGCTGCCCCAAGTCATGTGACTTGTGCTCTGATAAAGTCACTCTTTACTGTTGCACTGCAAGATGGAGTGATATCAACCCCCTCACTCAACCCCCCAGCAGTCTAACAACAGAACAATGGGAAGGTAATTAGATAGTGGCTCCTTAACACAACAGCTGCCTGGTAGATCTAAGAACAGCACTCATTAGTAAAATCCAGTGCCACTGCGACACATTCAGTTACATTGAGTAGGAGAAACAACAGCCTGCCAGAAAGCAGTTCTATCTTAATGTGCTGGCTCTTTCTGAAATCACATGACCAGGCAAAATGACCTGAGATGGCTGCCTATACACAATATTACAACTTTAAAAAAAATACACTTGCCGGTTCAGGAATTAAATTTTATATTGTAGAGTCAATTATTTGCAGTATTAATAGTGTGATTTAGAAATAAAAAAAATACATCATAAAAATCATGATAGAATCCCTTTAAGCATCTAACAGGGGAGGTTGAGGGAAGGCATGTAGGTGTCCACCCACCTGCCCCGAATTAGCACGTCACTTTTGCAAACTAGGGAATATCAGTAAGTGTCCAGTAAAGAGATCAGCAGACCCCATGGGGAGCAAGTACTTCCTAGATTAGCATTTTCACCTCCAGGTTCAGCAAATAATACCTACAGTGTTTATAGTATCTCTGAGATCATCTGGTTACAGCATGATTGCCATTTGAGAACATTGCAATTTGCTTAACCACCATAGGGCAAATAAAATAACAAACAGGTGGTATAAAGGTGAAATGTTTATTGGCTAACTAAGATAATCATAGCAAGCTTTCAGAACATTTTAGTTCCTTTTTCAAGCTGAATTGAATGACACTGTTGTGTTCTCTGGTATACAGACAACATTCAGCTCATAGATCAAATGACCAACAAAAAAGAATGTCCATCTCTGTTTGAGGTGTTAAAAGTAATTTACAAGGGGACAAGCAGGGGCAACCATATACATTCTGTTTTATGATTACAGAGTTATAAACACTGCCCCCCCCCCAAAAAAAAACACAATGCAAAGGAGACAGGAAGGTTAGCCCAACATTATAATCAAATACATTTCCAGCTATACAGGAAGATATCCTTTATTCTGCACTGGCATACTAACTTCACAGCAACATTAGTAGCATTTTCACTATTTTAACAACTGACTACATTTGTGTTCTAGCATAATGATTAGGCCATTCTGTTTAAAACAATCTTTTTTTCCCTTCTTTTCATTTGCATGACAGGCAATGTGAGCAAGACACATTGCGGTTGAATATCCTACTAATTGCAGTTTTTCTTATAACGGACCATAATTGTACAGATGACTTGCTATGTCACTTGTATCTATTGGAAAGAAATGTTTGCACAGGTCTTAAATACCCTAGCAATCAAAGCTGACAAGAATGACAATAATACTATCTGTTGAGTGGTTGCTATGGTTTTCTCAACCTGTAAGCGAAGTTTGCACATTTTATTACACGTCAGAAGTATGATTGTGGCCAAACAGTTAACAAATAAAAAAGGCCTACATCTAGGGGCCAATTAACTTAGTTTGAGTGAAGGAATAGAGGAAAAAAGTTTGAATGGTCAAATATGGCTACTTCGACCATCGAATGGGCTACTTCGACTACGATCTTCGACTTCGAATCAAACGATTCAAACTAAAATTCGTTCGACTATTTGACCATTCGATAGTCGAAGTACTGTCTCTTTAAAAAATTCTTCGACCCCCTAGTTTGCCACCTAAAACCTACCGAGGCCAATGTTAGCCTATGGAGAAGGTCCCCATAGGCTTCCTAACAATTTCCTGATTGAAGGAATATCCTTTGATCGATGGATTAAAATCCTTATTCAAAGTCGAAGGATTTTACTTCAACCCTAGGTAAATGTGCCCCCTATAGTAGCTTTCTGAGGTTTTGTTGTGTTTTATATAAACGGCTTTTCTCATAACCAAGAAAAAAACCTCATGGCAACATTTATGTGAAGATGGATGTGTTGGGATCAGTTTGTGAAATATATGAAGTATATGCCCCTCTCGTACAATATCATACTTTAGTTGTGACGTTACTTAATCTATTAGTTGAAATGTTTGTTCTTGTATAGACTTTAGTAAAGCTGAAAGAGCAGTCAGTGGCTGCTGAAAATCTGTTGCTGAGAAATATATCAACTAGTGAATTAAAAACAGAAAAACTAGAGAAAACAAAAAATGATTGATCGTCTAGGTTAACAAGGAGCACACTGCGTATACTTACCAGCTGACATCCTTCAAGAGAACTGACTAGCTGAGCATTTTGGCAAGAGAGAATGGAACCTGCCAAGTTCAACATCACACACACAGCAGAGAGAAGCATAAAGAAGGTTATCTGGAAACAAAGAACAGTTTACATATTAGTTATATGCATATGAATGAATAAATTAATAATTCACAAACATTTCCTTGAGCCTTGTATAATACTATAATATTTAGTATTCAGTACAATAAGTTTGCATATACTGTAGCTCTAGAAAAAAGGAGACCCTTACAAAAATGTGTCATCTTTGGCAAGAGTTGATCATATCAGTCTGCACTCTATGTGTGCATGGGTGTTTATTTGTGCTCTCTTATTTAGGGGATAATGTACAATTTACTGTAATGTATAAACAATATATTTGAATATATAAAAGCATGAGGCCACTTCTTCAGTATGGACTCTAATTTCAATTCTAACATCATTGTACATTAAAATAGGAGTTTATCAAGAATAAATAGGAATAGGAATATTAAGGTTTTAAAATATCAAACACACACAATTACAACTTGCTAAGAATGCAACTGTTTGAAGGTGACAGATAACCAAAAAATCCCCAGTTTTGTAAACAATTATGAATAATATATGGTGCTGGTTTCTCATTGAACTAAAAATTCATATTTGCTTGAAACAGCTCCTTTATTGGAGCTCCCTATAAATCTGCTATTGTCCCGGTCTGTATTTCAAATGAAGGGTAGGCGTGTCCTAACAGTCCCTGACACAAGCACAGAAGGAGGGGGATAGGCAATCACAGAATGAAAAAAACAGAAAGCAAAAACAGCCTCAGATTCCTATCAGGTCAGCTTAGCTACAGATTGGTTCCTATCCTACAGTATAGTGTCCTGAGTCTTGCCGGCTCCCCTGTACAGACTTGGAAATTAACATTATAAAAAAATGATGCAACATACAGAATATGCCCCACTAAATGTGCCCACTACAAGACCTGTGCACATGGAGCTCAACATGTGCGAAATTTGTTGTCATCCAGCAGATTCACAATAAAGTTCTTAGGATTATGTTGAGAATCTGCAGGAAATTATTTGCCATTTTAAAGCACGGCCAACGTCTCTGCTCAATGGGTGCATGTACCTTGCAGAAAATAATATAGTATAATAAAATACTCTCTTTTTACTAAATGTAGACATTTTCCTTTCAATTTGTTTTTTTCTTAAGGCTATATAATGGAGTGCTGGGGTAATTTGTTTTGTTTAGTATGTGATACAAGCCACACCTACATGCACCCAAATAGTTTTAATTGAAACATGGGGATGAGCTGTATTGATTTTGTATATTCTATATGGGGAGGTGGCTTTCTCTTGAATGCTTGCTCTTGTTGTTTAGTATGTGATACAAGCCACACCTACATGCACCCTAATGGTTTTAATTGGAACATATATATCTATATCTATCTATATATATATATATATATATATATATATATATATATATATATATATATATATATATATATATATATATATAGTCCAAAGTACTGGCACACACTGGATTTGCATAAAGAGAGAAAAAAGTTATATTTAGTGAATGAAAAACAGGTTTATTAAGATTAATAAGGGCTTAATAAAGCTGATTTTCATTCACTAAATATAACTTTTTTCTCTCTTTATGCAAATCCTGTGAGTGCCAGTACTTTGGACAATCTATAAATATTTTTCTACTAGAGCACCCGGTCCTTTAACCAACTTTGAGGTGTGCAAAATCTGCCTACCGTTTCCTATATCTCTCTCTCTCTCTCTCTCTCTCTCTCTCTCTCTCTCTCTCTCTCTCTATATATATATATATATATATATTTATTTATTTATTTATTTATTTATTTATTTATTTATTTATTTATGGGAAAATGGTTCCTCTAAAGCTGAGCAGGGAATGCAACTCCCCATCCTTTAGGGTCCTGGTGTCTATAGAACTAGATGTAAGGAATGCTTGAGAAAGGCAGCAGGACATTTCCATAATCAGGAGTGGTCTTCCCCATCCCAAAAGCCAGCTTTTCATGTCTGTGTGAATATATTTCTGCTCTTCACTGATAATTTCCCTTTAAGTTTGCTGAATCCCATGCTAATTAGTTGCTTAGAAAGTGTCTACATTATACAGTAGCTGCAGTTTTAGTAGAAAGCTTTTATATTTATCTGTAAGTGAAAGAAAAATATGAACATAAAACTAACATTTTCTTGTATTTTTGACATTATAGTTTTAGGAAAAATAATAAAAGCTTGTTTTAGTACCTTTCTGAATAGCAATGGCACTGTCTCTGTTAGTGCACTAAACTGCAATTCACGTGCATTTATTTTAAATTCTTGAAAGTCAAATACATTATTTAATGTAAAGGAGAATGTGGAGAAGATGGAGGGATAAAAACATTTTGCGTGTTTCGAATTCATTTTAGGCAGATTAGTAAGAGCCACACTGATCTGAAAAAGATTCAGTTTAATGTTGCAGAAGATTCCGAACAAAGGGTTTGTGTGTTGACTGCCTCAATCACAAAGTTTGGCTAGGACCAAAAGAGTTAACAGTCACAATGGCTATAAACAAATATTACTGTTTTCATGACAAGTACTTGTATTATTGAATATTTTGATTTTCTACCACATGACTATAAAAGCAAAGACCATACAGGCAAACACCATATAGGCAAATATCAACGATGGCTGAAGATCAGTTGTCCAATTGTGCATGTACAATAAGATCTTAAGTTCTTTTTTTTGTCTCCATTTTTATTTGGTTTTTCAAAACATAAAAAAAGATGTTCCATTTTTGACAAATAATGTAAACTACAATAATTTAATAGTTCTTCAATCTATGGTTATTCTTTAAATGACAGTATATGGAAAGCTGCAAATTTTGGATCCTCCAAGTTTAGATACTCTGCTTTACTCAATTCCTGTTCTAGGGTCTGCTGTGTATGCTGTAAAGACACATGAAAGTGATATAACACTAATTCTAGAAATTCTATTAAAGCAAAAAGGATCTTACTGAAATTCCATCACTCCTAATAAAGGAACATTAGTTTCACTCTTATCTGTCTTGATACACTTTTTGTAGCTACAGCATGTCTGAAAATTATTTGCTGCCTTTCATCATTAAAATATCCATATTTCTCTTTTATAATTAGGAGCAATATCCTTCTTCTCCTTTTACAGATTCTATTTCTTACTGTTTTACAGTCTGCCATTAACATTGTGGCAGACAACCAATGTAAGGCTTGCTCCCCATTCCATTCTGAGCTTCCAAATCATCTCATTTCTAAATTGTAATACAAGAATGTAATGTCAAAGTTCTCTGTTAGTCTGAATTGAATTACAAAAGGTGTTTGCTTCATACCACCTACAAGAGACTGAGATAGAGGGGTCCGTTTACTAAAGTGCATTAAAAATCTTTGCACAATATATAGACAGAATTTTCGCCAAATATGTTATCGCCAGTTTACTAACCTGCGGTAAATATAAATTTGCGAATTTTCCTGCGCAAGAATAATTGTTCGCCAGTTATCGCAGTCGATGAAAATAACATTACGCACACATTAACGCCCGGTTTACTAAACAGTGAAATGTGCTAAAGACAAAATTAACACCAGAATTTTCTCAATTTCACCACCGCCTATGAAGTGGCATAACAGTATTTTTTTCGCCATATAATTCTCAAGGGCCAGAAAATATCCCATAATACTTTTTTTTACCCATCCTTTGCTGACAGGAGAGAGATCTGTAGCTATTGCTGACAGGATGTTTTGGCTTCTGCTTCTATCCGCTGCAATAGCAGCAGTTTCAGCTCAGAGGCTTATTATTGGCAGTGGGCATCACAGTCCAAGGATTCATCAGCCTCTACACTTTTTTGGTTTCATTGTGATTGGCTGCATTAAACGGTGCATTTCTATGAAGCAAAGAGATTGACTGGTATGATTTCTTGTTCATATGATTCTATTGGCAGAAGGGTTTATATGATGCAGACATGTTTGATTGGTGTTACTCTGGTAATGTTGTTGGATGGTATAATCATCAGTCAATAAAGTTTATGAGTTTTGAAGATGCATTTCTGGCCATAAATGTCACAGTAAAAATTGCCATAACAACCGCCATAAAACAAGACTATTTTATAGCATAAATATTCGAAAAAACTTAATTTGTCACCAGAAAATTCGATTCTCGCTAAAATTACCGCTTACGTAAGATGGTTCTTTAACGTAGTTACCGCAAGTGATTGCAATGACTTCTGAGCGCATCGCTGTTTAGTAAACTTAGTCGCTGCGAATATTCTGGCTGCGAATATTCTGGCTGCAAAATATTCTCAGCGATAACATGCGGAAACTTAAAGTCACTTTAGTAAACGGACCCCAGAATGTTTAAAAACAAAACACTTCTTTATTCAAGTACTGTAAGCTTGGTTCATCCTCTGTCTTAGGGATATTTCTCTTGAGCCAACATTGGGTGCTATAAGAACATGACCTGTCTTTTATAAGCACACATGGTTCAAGACAGCTTCTCAGAGTGCACTAAAAACAGCAGTGATATTCCTCACAATATATTATTTTAACAAACCTATAAGCTTTACTCTGATTTCCTCTCCCTCTGTTAGCATGACTCCATGAACCTCCATCATTCTGGACAATAAACACAGCAATATGCTACATGTTGCTACTAAATAGTACAGATATTGGCCCAACACTAACTTGCACCAGCTTGGAATTTATTTTTAACCGACTGCTATTAGTCAACTAGAAGTCACAGTAGTAGATCTTACCAGCATTTTCTCTCACAGTTTGTGTGTGGAGGGGAACTGCAGAACAGCCAAAATTATATTTACTGTCAGCCAGCCAATTCAGCACAGTGTCACAGTCAGGAAAACAATTCTTGTTTTCCTCCTCCGGAATTCAGCAAAGCGGGAAATTCAAGCTACTGTGTGCTACCCATCATTTCCCTGAACAGCGCTGACTGGAGATCCTGGGAGGAGGGAGAAGTCAGGTGACAGAAGATCACTCCTTCCTCCTGCGACTTGCAACCATTGGCTGGCGGGTGACTATTTCCACAGGAAAATCATGGAAATTAATAAAAATAAAGAAGTAGCGGGATGCCATACACCACATCCTGCCTCAATTCGAGAACTACTGTATGTAAAGCCTGAAGGTACAATGTATAGCCATTCAACTGAAATAGGTATATGTACTGTAGACGTATGTTTCATGGGGTCATTAAAAAACAAATGCTAACACTCAGTAGATAGTACAATGAAGAAGTAGTTTCACAACAACAAAATGGCCATGAATAAGCCTTTTTGTAGTTCTCTTGGACTTAAAGACCCATGCTTTATTTTTTTGCCAATCAGACTGTGCTGGCCATATGTTAATTGTATTGTAAACATATTTATTTGTATTTCCAGAAGTGTATCATGGTGTCTCAGTATTTTGCCAATAAAAAATGAAATTAGTACATTCCAGGTGAGCTCTGCAAAGAACTAAACCCCAAACAGATGGGATCTAACATTAAATGCTGGGTTAAATGGTAATCACAAAGACCTTTTAAAAACAGTGTAAAAGTACTACAAAGGCTTCTGTTCCACTTCTTTCTAAAATGGATCTGGCAAGTGGTGAACTTTCAGTATAAAGATAAAAAGAAAAAGAGCCATCTGGTCAATCAAATATATTTTTTATTATTTGGAACTAAACAAGGACATATCCTACAAGAGGCACGTGAGACAGAAAGAGGCATTCCTGCCAGCTAAATGAAAGCAAGCTTCTCCATCTTGTCTGCCAAAGAGTTGTTACCCAATGTCCCTCCATGTTCTGTGGAGACACCATTGGCAGTGACACCAAGTAGCTTCTGCACCCATGCCAAATTATCACTTGGCAATGCTTCCACAACTAGAGGAACATTTTATTGTGTATTTTGTGTTGAGCACCTGGCTGCAAGGATATTAAATAATTGTGCCAACTTAAAACCAGCTTACAATGCATGGCCTTGGCATGGTTTATGGCCCTGAAGATATTCTACAGTTAATTATGTATAAGCACATTAATGACTGCTATTTTTTAATACAACATTTAATATGATCTGAAATAAAAGAATATTTACTAACTAGCTGTTTTCAGGAAGAATTTCCCTAGAATAGTAAGTTAGTTAGCAAGGCCAATTCAAGACCTTACAGTAGCATTTTCTAGGTGAGTTATATGGAAAATGTAAGTTTGATTTATAATTTCTTACTTCAACACCCATTTCCCTACTCTGCTCATTTTACCATAGGTGTAAGATAATGCATATGTAGTTAAAGGAAAAGTAACATCAAACAATCAAAATGTTTTGACGTAATGAAAATAAAATGTATTGCTTCCATGTAGTAATTTACCTTGGGGCACATTTACTAAGGGTCGAATTTCGAAGATAAAAAAAAAATTCGACCATTGAATCTGACACTTTGATAGTCGAAGTATTTTTTTCGATCGAAAGCGGACGTTTTCGAGCAAAGTAAAAATCGTTTGAGCGAACGATTTAATCCTATGAATTGAACGATTCGAAGGATCGTACAAAAAAAACTTTGACTTCTAAAAACTTAGCCAAAGACTCGAAATTCAAAGTTTTTGAATTTGAAAATTCACTTCAACCCTTAGTAAAATAAAAAGGTTTTTACACTATTTTTGTGCACTTTTAACCTCTTCCAGCTCAGAAGAATTATCCTACAATTTTATTCTCCATTAATCGTGATGTGCACATGCTAAATTTAAACGTTTGTAAGTACCCATCCAATAGACACCTGTGGTGAATTTTAAAGGGTAACTGCACCAAATAGTTGTTTTTGGTTGTGGAACTACAACTCCCAGTAAAATACTACACTATAAAAATTTCATCTCTTTTCCTTTTTCCATCACACTTTCCCCTTGAGCTTTCAGTTAGCGCTGACCTTTAAAGAAAATTTTGGACTGTTGTTTTTCCACTCGAGGAGAAACGAGGATCGTTGGGTCGGACAACCAAGGGGAAGACTCAGAGACTTTGGTCACCTAACTTTTTATAAGTTTATATTTTCCTTTAAATTTACTGTATATCATGACTGCTGACTCATCACAACAGATAAGAACTGTTAAGCATAGTGATGGGCGAATTTATTTGGCAGGCGTGAATTTACGGTGAATTTGCGCGATTCGCCGGCAGCGAATAAATTCGCGAAAATTCGCCCGAAAAAATTCGGACGCCGGCATCAAAAACGGCCGCCGGCGTAAAAAAAACGGGCACCAGCATCAAAAACAGGTGCCAGCGTCAAAAACGAGACACCGGCGACATTTCGTGAATTTTTCGCAGTTTCGCGAAATTCAATAATTTTTCGGCGAATCGAAACGGCGCAAATTCGCCCATCACTATTAAGCGACAATATACAGTGGCAACATTTCCAAAAAAGACACTCTATGTTAGTAGCAATCAAACTATGTTGGCTCATTTATGATTTATGATTTCTGTACACAGAAGTCAGCAATCACCATCCGTGAATAGTCTTTTTAGGTGCACGTCCCAGGCAGACACTAGCAGCCGAAATTCAGGAACACTTTTCAAATAGACAGCACCAGACCAATGGAAATTTTCTTAAAAAGCCTTTATTTGAAGGGCTTTATTCAGACACACTCACTCTCCGCCTAGGGATGTAAAAAATCCATAAAGCATAATTGAATGCAAGGAGCCCTGTATTTTAACATTGCTTCAGGCACTTAATAAGTATAGAACTCTACATCACCTTGCAATCCCTAACTTGTGCAACTAAACAATGCTCAAATTAGGAAGTCTGCCAGGGACTCCATCCCAACCCCCTGCATGCAAAAACAGGCATTATTTTGAAAGCATAAAGAATTTCACCTATACGGCAACCTGGGAATATCATATTGGAGAGGCATAAAAGTGCAAAAACTAGGCTTGTTATGACACCTTTTATTTGCACTTTTCCCTGCTGTCATCAATGTGCCTGTGCGTCTCTATGCGCTTGTGTTTTCGGTTTTTAAATGAGTCAGTTTGCAGTGGGTTTGGATACTATATTTCTTCTATGTTGTATTCTTGATTGTCTTCCCTGTGTTTGCAATGTATTTTTTGTCGAGCTTTAGTTCCTCACAGAAAAGATATATTAATAAAGTGGCCTGTGCAGAAGTAAAGACAGCTCATAATTCAAACCAGAATAACGATTAAATTGTTGCTTTAAGATAAATAACATTTCCAAAAGTAAAGTCTTCTGTATTTATTTTGTGTAGGTGTATTTACTTTAAAAAAGCTAAGCAAGAAAACATGCACTACACAAGAGTTGAAAACAGATATAATTAATACACATTACCAATGTTCCCTTATGTAACCTGCTTTTCCTATAAATTACACATTTGCTATAAACCTGCTGTCAGATAAAGAAAAATGTGTTCAAAGGGAGACAAACGCCCTTACTGGTGTACTACTTGCAATATGAACATTCATATTATGAGCCCTTTGAACAGAACATAAAACTATTGACTTGTTGGATGTGACAGGCTCACTGAAAAACTCAATATCCCTCTTGCCAATCCATCATGCTTTTCAATTCCTACTTCAATCAATCACATAAAAATTGTTGTGCTTCCTGATAACTGCACAAATGCGAGCACCATGCTTCTGTATTGTATGTGAACGCATGCTGTAGCTACAAAAATCTGTGCTCTGCAATTTCTTATAAAACTGACCATATATCATCAGCTTTGTATCATGAAGCTGTTCTTTTAATATCCTAGTATAACACTGTATGTTTTACTATACTGCTATACTATACTTTAATAAAGTGACATCTGAAATATACAGAAATTGTCATATTCTAATTGTGAGATTAAATGACTTAACTGAAGAGGGTCCTCAGAGGTAATTTGATATCTAGCACTCTTGCATTTGGAAGTTTAGAGAAAATGTTTCCCACATTTTCTAGACACTATGGGGCACATTTACTTAGCTCGAGTGAAGGATTAGAATGAAAAAAACTTCGAATTTCGAAGTTTTTTTTTCTTCAACCATCCAATTGGCTACTTCGACCACGACTTTGAATCAAAAGATTCAAACTAAAAATCGTTCAACTATTCGACCATTCGATAGTCAAAGTACTGTCTCTTTAAAAAAAAACTTTGACTACCTACTTCGCTACCTAAAACCTACTGAGCACCAATGTTAGCCTATGGGGACCTTCCCCATAAGCTTTCTAAGCTTTTTTTGATCAAAGGAAAATCCTTTGATTGATGGATTAAAATCCTTCGACTTCGATATTCGAAGTCGAAGGATTTTACTTCGAGGGTCGAACATCGAGATATTCGACCAATAGTAAATGTGCCCCTATGTTAGATTTATGTAAAATAATAGATTGCTAGATTAGCAATGCTTTTCAACAAAGCATTATCCCACATGGAGAGGCCGATTCTAAGTTTTAGGCAAAATCGGTGGGTCATGCATTCTATGCTCTTGTTCTCATGGTGCAACCAGTTTTATAATGAAACATAACAGTACCAGCACTCTAACCTGTTGGGTTCATAGCTAAATCACATATTGCATTGTGTCGAATGTTCTGGTTCCCCCCCCCCTGTAACATTCATTTAAGACTGGCCACTGGCAAATTAAGTGTGTGAGTGGGGGGAGGGAGATGCCAACTCTTTTATATTTACCCTGTACCTAAAATTGACATACACATATACTTTTAAACATAATATTTAAAACCCTTATCCCTCATACTTTGTTGAATGTTTTCTTTTACCATTCTCTGTACTGTAGGCCCTCAACTGCACCAGTGCATAAACATAAGAAGACAACTACTTTCCAAGACCTTTAGAGGACAATTGCAGACAATTGCAAACTACTTTTTGAACTCTAGGCTTGGGCACAGGAGAGCTGATTACTGCTACATTACTTAACATTACTTAAAAGTTATAAGCAGGACAATTTTATGTTGGTTTAATTTGTTTGAATTGCTTATATCCATCTTTATAAAATCTTTTGTTTATATAGCATTGAAGAAGGATGCCTTATACATACGCATTTAGAAAAAAATAGGACATTTACATCGAACTCATTTTACATGGTTAGAGACTTGATTGACCCATTAACACAAACTACTCTTTCCGAAAACAGAAGGACAAAAAAACGTCTCACACAAAATGACAAATGTTTAAATATTTTCAGCTTTGACACTTTGTCTTCTGCATTTGAGACACTTGCAGCCTGAAATATTCCACAAAAGTCTTTGTTCCTGTATTTAGATACGGCTTTTGAAACCTTCCACAAATATCCAACCTTGACATGCATATTGGCTCCTTCCTTGAACAATGTCAGACTGAAAATCCATATAGAGAATGCTGTCAAATTTACAAACTCATAATGTTCTGGTACCATACACCAAACAAACTACATAAACTTTTTTTCCAAATGACCCACACACATGCTGGAGAAACTGTGTGCCTCAGGCACTTTAACCACATATTTTTGGGATTGCTCTCCCGTCCGATCTAAATGGAATGAAGTAGCTAAACGTCTCATTATACTCTGTGCCTATAGAAATAGCCACATTTCTACTGGGAAAACCCCTGCAACAGATTCACAAACATGGTCAAGGCTTACAATTACAGCCAAAAAGAAGATAGTTTCCTTCCCAAATCTAGATTATATTCTAAAAGGGATAAAAGGCAGGATCTTTGAAAAAGGGCTAAATGGCAGGATCTTTGAAGTTTAGAAATCTAGAATATCTAGTTTATTCAGTATTAATCATTTATTTCGATCTAAATACAGTGTTTTAATCTGACAACTATGATGTCTAGTCACTACCTTGTGCACCATTTTTTTGTGAACCACAATATTTGCTTGGTGTAAATGTTTGCGATATTTAAGAGTAAAACTAATACATTGCTACCGAACCTGAACTTTTAGAGGCACTTGAGGACAGTGAAAAAAAACTAATATGTATGCAGGCTAAGGGACATGCACAGTGTTTCTAAGACTGCTGAAAGATAAGATCAGACAGTACAGTTTGCTTTTTTGTCAGCATATTATCTCAGATGGCAAATAGATGTGCATATTATTGTCAGATTTTTCATTGCAGAAGTGTCACACTGTTTGGGGGATCGCAATCTTGTCATTTGATCCTGGTAATATTAGATATTTATTTACTAGCAAGGGGACAGTTATTCAAATATTTGTTTATTGCCAAGGACAGTCAACAGACAGAAATCACAAAGGCAAAGGCCAAAAAATGGGGGTGCATGCAGCCTGTATGCCATTTAATGGAATTCTTTTATTTTCATATAATCTGACTTGTTGACATGAGATATAACATATTATCAGTCTACAATATTAAAAATGTTGACAGGACTAACCTAGACATCATTTTTTAATGGCAATAACTGTATTCTATGCCAAAGTAAAAAAGAGATCTAATCAGTTTTACAAATGTACCACATGTCAAAATCAGTTTGATTCTTCAAGGAAGAGCCACAAATGAACAGATTAGAGTTGAAGTAGCTGGTCACGGAGCTCTTCCTGCTAATGCACAATGGAGGGGTGCAGCATCTGAAAACACAAAACACTTCCTGCCCTATGAATCAAGTTAAATGATCAAAGTATCAGTAACACTGCAAATGTCACATAGAAAAATACACAAACCATATTCTTTCCACAGTTACAAGGCATTTGAATTTTTCTTCTGTTTAATTTTAACTGAAGCCTTGAGAAATGTAGTTTTAACTGAAACCTCGAAAAATGTCCTCATAAACTATAAGGCGATCAATTCAATTTCAAAATTGCTGCACAATTTTAGTCTCAAACAAATGCTGATGGTAAAGTCTCCATGATGCTTACACATATAGACATATTTCTAGAAAGACACTTATGATCAAGAGCACTATTTCAAAAGTGTTGTCATGAGGAAATCAATTGAATGTAATTGTACATTTTATTTTGGCAATTTATATTTCTAATTCTCCTATTTCAATGGAAAAGGTACATTTGTATTTTGACAGTTTTTCTTATTTCACCCAATATACTAAAAATGTTGACATCCATTTTGATGTCAGTGACAGCAATGTTACTTCTATTATCTGGCATGGATGATTTGAAAATTAGATGTTAAGTATAATCATACGGTAATTACACTGTGATTTTCAACATCAAACCCTAAAAGCTAAGTCTAGCAAGATTATTGTGTGAAGAAAGTAATATTCAAACAAAGACTGGTTAGACTTTATTCGGTACAAGTATGGAATGCATTATCTGGAAACCCATTATCCAGAAAGCTCTGAATTACAAGAAGGCCATCTCCCATAGAGTTTATTTTAATCAAATAATTTAGTATTTCCTTTTTATGTATAATAATAAAGCTGTACCTTGCCCTTGATTGTAACTAAGATGTACTTTAAATATGGAGATCCAAATTACAGAGAGGCCTCTTATCTGCAAACTCCAGGTCATAGCATTCTGGATGCAGATTCATTCTATTATCTTCTGAATATATGTGTCTATAATTTTCCCTTTGAAACACAATTTAACCAAGGTATGCTGCCAGAAACTAATGCAGTATCTTTGCTCACTTACAGTATCTACTAAATAGATTTCTGGGTTTTAATAACTCCCCCTTTAAGCACCATAGAACAACAAGCACATTGTAATAACTTTGTTGAGTTTAATAGTAAAAAATCTAAAGGTGCATGAAAGAATCCGAAAGCATTTATGTGGTTAATATCAAAAGTGGAATGTTAATTTACTTTCCCTCAAGCGTGAGTTAATGATACTGTATAATTAATTAAGCCACAAATATGTTAATATAAGTACTAAACATCTGTAATTAATTGTGAAACTCTTGAGTGCACAGAATAGGAAAATTTGAAGCATCAAAATATTAAGTAATATCTTTAATATAACCAATTGTTGGGTATCATATGATGGGGTCTTTCAGGCAATAGGTATGAGCCCATTTGTTTACAATTTAATGTCAATATTTAGATCTACAATCAATTCACTCATGCTTTGTTTTCTCCTAGTTATTAAACTTGCAGTTGCACTCTCAGAGGGGTTGGCCACAACCTTCTCTTAAGTTCTCATGCTCATAATGTACATGTAGACAGCAGGGGATGTGTCCATCCAAATGTAGTTGTGTATGAATACTTCAGGCCTCCAGTGGCGTAACTACCGAGGAAGCAGACCCCGCAGATGTGGGGGGGGCAGGAGTCCAGTATATTATTTTAATAAAACAGGGGAGAAGCTTGGTGACACTGCCTCAGTCATGACTAATGAGCCTCTACAGCAGAAAACAATATAAAAAG
Source organism: Xenopus petersii (assembly GCA_038501925.1). NCBI lineage: Eukaryota > Metazoa > Chordata > Amphibia > Anura > Pipidae > Xenopus > Xenopus petersii. Next base: position 79,694,089 of record CM076677.1, read on the forward strand.
TTTGCAGAGTCAATAAATGGACACCGACTTGAGATGTTAATGTTTCATAGTATTACATTTTTTAACAGATAACTTGCTAATTTTGTTATAGTTGACATTGAGCTTATTTGATTTTTTTTTTTAATGTAGAAAAGTTTATATTCACTTTTTCTGTCGGCACAGAGAAGGTAACTTCCAGGAAGCTAAGCAGCTTTATGTTCTTCCTTCCTGTGAGAAAACATCAGCCCATTTAACCTTTGTAGTGAGGCATGTTTATAGCAAAGCAGGTGTCACTAAAATACCATAGCAGAATCCATGATTAGGGTTAGGGTTAGGGTTCGGACACCTCTAAACACACAAGCTGTCCAACACAGAATGTCGGAGACCTGCTCCTTATATACCCACACAGCCAGGTAAGATCGTTATCTGTCAACGGTCAAAAATCCCACCAATCACAGCACCCAAATACCTAAACCACTGCAACCCAACAGCAAAAATTTTAAAAAAAGGCTGTCTTTTTCCCATGCTCTTGTGGGCCTATATTCCCCCATGAAACATTACAGAGGGATAACACTAACAAAGTGTTAATTAAATATGCAGTTAAATTGATAAAATGTGCAAACTTGATTTTATGCATAATAGAACAATGTAGAATAGTGATGAGCAAATCTGACCCTTTTGCTTTGCTGGTGGCGAAGTTCGCAATTTCACCGTGCGTCCATGCTTGGTGAATAAATTCACTCATCACTAGTGTACAAACATTAAACTTTACTTATGGGGACTGATTTTTTTAAAATCTGTGTGATATTAAAGATTGTTTTAGTTTTTTTTATATTAAAGACTTTTTTTTAGATTTTTAAGACAGCTTCAACAAAAATGAATGGAACAATGTGATTTTTTTTGGTCAACTTTTTCCTGCAGCGTTCACAATTGTAATTTTTTTTAAATCTTAAAAATTAATAAATCTCCCCCACAATTTACAGTGGTTTATTTAGACTTTACAGCTTCCAAAGTAAATCAACATTCAAAGCAACCCCACTGTGGCTAATCTTTGCTCAGATTTAAGGGAATATTTATCAAATACGCCTTAGACTGCTACATGCCTGTCACCCCCACACAATTCTTAGAGGCAGATTTATAAAAATTCGAATTAAATTTTGAATGCAAATTGAGTGTTTTGTGTCAAAATTCACATATTCTAATTTCAGTTTTCAAAACTTGAATTTTTAAGAATCTTGAAAACTGAAATAAAATAATTTGCCACCTTAAAGGAATTGTTCAGTATAAAAAGAAAAACTGGGTAAATAAATAGACTGTGCAAAATAAAAAAAGTTGCTGAGGATCAATTGCAAACTTACTGAACAGTTACAGTATGTCCCATCCAGTATGTATGTTCAAATTTTAAGCTATTTTCTTAGCTTTCTTGATTACATTTAACGTTGGCAAACATTGAAAATAAATAGTAGAATGTGATTTCAATGTGTTCCTGTTGTTTTCACATTTGTATGCAAACAAAGTTTTGACTGTATCTTACATACAGTTTTGACTGTATCTTAAATAAGCACACATTTGAGAATTTCAAGATTTTAAGATTTTTTTTCAGATTCTAAAAAAGAAAAAGAAAAAATACAAATTTGGATAAATCTGCCTTCAAGACTTTAAGACAACTTTCTTTAGTTACACGCTCTGTAGGGGGCTGAATGTCATATGGAATATTTGGCAATGGGAAGGCAACATCACATGCATAGAACTGCTACAACTACTTTTTTCAATGGAAAAAAGGCTCCCATGTTACCAATTTTCAAAAAATTTCTTTGATTTTTGACATTACCTCTGGTGGGCTGGTAATGGCATCAACTACTACACTTGGTAACTCTGCTGCTGTTTTACAAAAAAGTATCATCTATAGTTTATATACTACTAGCTTACAAACACAGGCACAGCTAATAAATCCAACCATCAACATATAGGGGCCCATTTACTTAGCTCGAGTGAAGAAATAGAATAAAAAAAACTTCGAATTTCGAAGTATTTTTTTGGCTATTTCGACCATCAAATTGGCTACTTTGACCTTCGACTACAACTTCAAATCGAACGATTCAAACTAAAAATCGTTCGACTATTCGACCATTCGATAGTCGAAGTACTGTCTCTTTAAAAAAAACTTCGACTCCCTACTTCGCCACCTAAAACCTACCGAGGTGCCATGTTAGCCTATGGGGAAGGTCCCCATAGGCTTTCTAACAATATTTAGGTCGAAGAAAAATCGTTCGATCGATGGATTAAAATCCTTCAAATCGAACGATTTGAAGGATTTAATCGTTTGATCGAACTATTTGGGTTAAATCCTTTGACTTCGATAACTTTTTTGATGTGGGCAAAACTTAGCATGTATTGAATTTTTGGTGTCATTTCGTGAAAATTTTCACTGGTGGCGAAACTCAGAAGTTTGCCACAAAACCATACATGGTGAAAAAATTTCCCTCATCACTAGATCTCTCGTCAACAATATTCAATTCCGCCTAGCCTTTCAGGTTCTTTATTTGCCTGGTGAATTGGCAAAGGAATATAAAATGTAGGCACATTAACAACCTCCTATTTTAACTACCAACTACTTTAACAACTTTAGAGTAACTAAACTATTGCTCTATGTAAAACTAAACCTTCAGAATTAGACCAAGGCCAGACTTATCAGCCTATGTTTCAAATCGGTCAAACAGTACACTGCAGGAATCAGCTCTGCTGTCATCCATAGTCTCAAGTCAAGTCAAGAGTGAGTTTATTGTCTAGTCTAAAGCATTATGCACAGAACACTCAACCTAGAGCAATAAACAACCAAATTACTATACATGGTAAAATTAGAGAAATATCTAAGATACACCACTCAGTATAGAAACAGTCTGTATCAAGAGCAATTAGTCAGCACAACAGGTTTCAAACTTCCAACGTAGTGCCTATTTCCCCAGTGGTAACTTTCACTGGTATATGCAGCAATCGGATAGGAACAGCACTACTAAATTTAAGTTAAAAATGCCTTTATTGCATTATTCTCCAGGCATTACAGCTACATTTCAGACACTCCTTGGTCCTTTCTCTTGCTAGATAAAGCTTAATAAAGGGCTAAGGAGTGCCTGAAATGTAGCTTTAAAGCCCAGAGAATAATTCAATTAAGGCATTTTAACTTATAGAAACAGTCTCTATGCAGGCTGAAAAGAACATAAGCAGCACCTATGAAACTGTGCTTCACAGGATACAGACATTCATATCAAAATGCAATGTGCACCCTTTTAATTAAGCCTTAAACATTGAGTCCCAAATTACAAACACTGCCATGCATATTTCCTATAACAGATATTAATTAGCCATTAAAAAAACAAGTAATTCAGTCTTGTATGTGTTACCCCATAAAAGTTTCCCTGCAATTCCAAACAGCTAGATTTCTTGTGCAGACACAAAATCTTAACTTCCTGTCATTTCCATTTTTCACACATTAATTTGGCTATAAAAGCTGCTCAGCCAAATTTCAGCAATCCCAGAGAAACAATCTGTGCCTGGAATAACTAATGAACTATGCCAGTGCTTATCTAAATAACATTTTTTATTTATTCCAAAGTAAAAAAATATTGATTTAATAGCCAGAAAAAGGAGGGCAAAACATAAAAACTTGTATAAAACTGATGTGTAAGAGGGCTTCAAAAGTTCCTGGGTTGTAAAATACACTACCCGTCCTGCGCGGGTCCATTTTTCGGGACCCGAACCTGACCCGTACCCGGCACCTGCAATCCGCATTCTTACCCGTTTGGACTCGCTACCCGACCCTACCTGCAAGTACCTTATCCACAACCCGGACCCGTGACCCGCTGACCATCAAGAATCAGGAAGTGCTGTCATTGTAAAGCGGAAGTGGCATCATCAGAAGTAGACGTGACCAGAAGAAAGGAGTGAATATCGATATTGAATTATACCCGCACCTGGAAATTCTAAACGCACTACCCCTACTATTGCAAGTGTGTAAGGAACATGCAAAACAGGCTTGTTCAAGAGCAAATCTTGCTTCTCTGTGTTCTGCTTATTATTATTTTTTATTATTATTATTATTGTCAGTTGCTTGGTGGTTTCTGAAATACTTTCAAAAAAGAGTCATCCATCTTGGATTTTTAAATAAGATATGTTTGAAATAAACTGCACAAACGCAGCAAGTAGCACAGGATAACTCTTACAGCTGAACATGGTGGGAAGTGCATGTAAGATAAAGGGGCATTTTTTGAAACAAGAAGCAACACGTATAGAGGTGCAGTATGACGGGACAAAAGGTGTTACAGTCCTAAGTTCTCTGAAAATATTTCCCAGCTGTTAACATATCCGCTTTCCTTGGGCTGGAAATGATGACTTTGTAACTTTATGATCATAAACTTATAACTAAACCTCCTGTTTATGAAAATGCATGCACTTGTTAGAAATAAATTATTAGTAAGCACAGAGCCAGGGAATGTGCATTCATTTCTTTAATTAGTGTGTGTGTAGCAATAATTTCTGTTATACTTTACTTAGCATTTGAGTTCACCTCCTGTATTTTTGTATTTTGTACACTGCAAGAAAGCTTCAATTCAGGATGGAGTTTTAAAATAACTAGGGGGGTCTATTTACTAACAATCTAATTTCTATTTTTTCCACAAATTCATGGTTTTCCTAAATTTCTTAAAAGCTCTAAAACAATATGATTTATTAAGTGTAAAAAACACAAAAACCTTTAATACAAAAATCTACCAGGTAAAAGTAGTTGAAGTCCTACAGAAGTCATTGGAAGCTGCTCTGCTCTTATTGGCTTGTTATATTTGGTTCTTTTCAGAAATTCCAGGTTTTAGAGAACGCACATTTAGTCATGATATCAAAAACCTCTAAAACGAAAACATGGCAATTTTTTTTGTGCTATTTACTAAAGCATTTTTCTAGTTTTACTTTTCTTTGTTTTTCACCTTAAACTTCTAAAAAGCTTTAAAAGCCATTTTATAGTTTGTCAAAAATGGTCATTACTATATTGTTTGCTATTTTGATTTTTTTGTCTATGTACTGTATTCATTCAAAAATTGTATTATATATGTTAGGATTAAATTATGTACAGATAAAAACTCTAGCAACTAAAAATAAAATGAACTCACACAAGTTAGCAGACACTTGAATTAACAGGTGTATTGTATATTTTTGTTATATTATTTTGACTGCTTTCTTTTCAAGTAGTATTTTTAGAGACCTTTGCGCATCACTTTTAGCACTTTTATTGAATCCATTCTTTATTGAATCTATATTGGGTCAGATCATGGAACCTATTAATCATGAGTCTCCCACAACATATATCAGGAACAGCTATAACCTGCCTTAATATGATATATTTATGGCTTACCTAGTATGTTCTGTCTATCCATAATAAGAAACAAAATTTAAATGAATCCATTTTCTTATCATATTAACCGTATACACTTAAAATACCTTAAACAATATTCTTAAATAACATTAACATGGGATTGGAGCTTTATAATGTGATTTCAAGCTAAAGCATCACAATACAAATACTTTTAGGATGTATTTTCCTTTTCAGGAATATTGGTTTTAGTGCATAAACCCCCAAGGAATTACCTAAACAAATAAAATTAATTTATTTGAAATCATGTGGGACTGTGCCTGTTGCGTGCCACAATTTAAGGTAGAACAGGAATGGAACTAATTGTTCATAAAAAATGTAATCGTTTTATAAAATCCACTTAACGTTATTGCACAGAATCTACACTTTTTGAAAATAACCAGAAAAGAATGATAAGAAGAGTGACAACATAATATTTTTAATGCTGCTAAACCAGACATAAAATTATTATATTCTACCTAAGGTTACCATAGTGCTGCTATAATTAAAAAAAACATTGCTATGGGCATATTTTTTCAGTTTCCAATAATGATTTTATCACATACAGTTTACTATACAAATGGTTTTCAATCTTTTTATAAATTGAGTGCAGAAGAGACCCATCGCCTACATTATGAAATGTATTTTAATAGGCAAAATAAATATAACATTGTGGTATAATGTGTCCTCTGAAAATGCAGTGTCCAACTATATTAAAACAGTTAGACAGTTAAGATCAGTAATGCAAAAATGTATAAAATTATTTAACATCAGTTCCATTATTTTTAGATGTGTGCAACTACATCAGACTTATAGATGAGAGGGGTCTATCCAAAATCTGACCATCCATGATCTAACAAATTCTAATAGATAGCTGTATTGACTTATTGTCAGGGAGCCGGGAGCTCCCTCCAGGGAGGTAGTCAGGATCGAGGAGGAAGCCCTCTTGAGGGAGCAAGGTTGCGGTGTCCAAAGGATTAATCAAAGGAGTAGTCAAAATCCAGGCAAGAGTTCACGGGCAGGCAGATAACAGCAAAGTCCAAAGTCCAGGCAAAGGGTCAGGATAATAATCAGGAACAAGATTTAGCAATAGTAGCTCACAGGGAACCCAGGATACACACAGGAAATGATTCCTATACTTGGGTGCCATTCTGGCGTCTAGGTAGCGTTTTTATATTCGAATTTGGTGCCATAGTGACGTCATTGGCGTCCTTGCGCCGACGTCGGCACGCTGACGTCATTGAGCCAGCGCCGCTACCCACGTGGCGGCCATGGCCGCCGCCATTTTGGGAGCGACGCCGGCAGGAAAGGACGCGCCGCCCGGAGCTCCTGGACCTGCTCCGGGCGGCGATCGTGACACTTATATGGCAGATCTTTTCTATAGTTTGCTGATAAGTTTTTAAAATCAATTGCATTATATTTATACTTTTCCAACTACATCCAACTTGTAAAATGAAATCTTTAAAAGCAACGACATCCAAAAAAAAGCTGCCATATATTTCTGCCTTAACCTTAAAAGGAACCTAAAATGCAAAGGTTATGCCCTTTTGCATTCACATTATTCATAGCTGTTCGTTTAATGACTTTATATTACAGATTACTTTGCCCACTAAAGAAAAACTCAGTGGACCTTAAACTAATTGAAATCCAAAATTGGGAATTGAATACTCATTTTCGTTGATGAATATATTCATATTTATTGGAAAGTATGAATTTTAATCATTTTCAGGCTGACTGATTTTCCATTCTCTAGAAGCATGGAAAGGCATATCCTGGATATACAAACACATTTTATTTTGTAATTAGATTTTTAACAATGCACAAAAAACATGTTTCTTTACTGTCAGTTATATAAAGCTGTGTTTACTGCAGATACCAAAATTTAGAGTTTCCTTTTGGAATTCATATACTCCTATGTGTATTCTAAGGGGGTGATTTATCAATTTTCGAACTTGAATCTTTGCTAAAATTCAAATTATTTTTCACAAAAACTCACAAATCCAAATAATATTTTAAAAAAAATTGATTGTCTTATTTATTAATCAAAAAAACTTGAAAATTGGAATATAAAAGAATCTGCATCTAAAAGCCGAGAAGTTCATATAGAAGTCATTGGGAGTTCAAAAATTCAAATATATTATTTATTCAAATAATAAAACCATACGCTCCTTTCTTATAAAAAGCAAGTCAACACAATAAACATATGCCAGTTTAAAAAGATAAAAAATATTGGTGCTTTCTACAATGTAAGTTTACCCACTTCCACTCTCAATTGGGTGCAACTAAACACGGGCAGAATAAATTGTATAGCAAGTGAGTGTACACATCCAGGTGATGACTTTCCCTAGTATCTGTGTAGCAATTATGCAGTAAAAGTCCTCACAAGAATACAGTTCAATGGTTCAATTAAGGCACAAAATGTCTCAATGTCTTTAATATATTGTTAATGGGTTGAGTGCAGAGGACCTCTTGTATTTGTCAGTTCAATGGTTACACATTTGTATACCAAACAAAAAATTGTATCTGGAAATGTCCAGGTACAGTCTCAATGTAGTTTTCTTCAAACAAATTATGGTACATGGCATGGTATTTTTTTAATTTGTGTTTAAATTCCAGTTTTAATTTGAGTTTTCAAGTTTGTAAACTCACAAATTCTTGTTTTTTAAGCGAATAAACTCAAAAAAGGTGAGGCATATGAGTTTTTTTTACAATTGTATTCAATTTAAATTTTGTCATTAAAGGGATACTGTCATGGGAAAACATTTTTTTTTTTCAAAATGAATCAGTTATTAGTGCTGCTCCACTTAGTGCACTGAAATCCATTTCTCAAAAGAGTAAACAGATTTTTTTATATTCAATTTTGAAATCTGACATGGGGCTAGACATTTTGTCAATTTCCCAGCTGCCCCTGGTCATGTGACTTGTGCCTGCACTTTAGGAGAGAAATGCTTTCTGATAGGCTGCTGTTTTTCCTTCTCAATGTAACTGAATGTGTCTCAGTGGGACATGGGTTTTTACTATTGAGTGCTGTTCTTAAGGTGGCCATACACGGGCCGATAAAAGCTGCCGACAGACCGTGTCGGCAGCTTATTGGCCCGTGTATGGGGCCCCCCGACGGGCTTCACCGATCGAGATCTGGCCGAAAGTCGGCCAGATCTCGATCGGATGGGACAGAAAATCCCGTCGGATCGCGGCCGCATCTATTCGTTGATACGGTCCCGCGATCCGACCGCCCGTTAAGGCCTCGTTAGGATCCGATCGTTGGGCCCTAGGGCCCACGTCCGACCTCAAGGTGGGCATATCGGAGGGAGATCCGCTCGTTTGGCGACATTGCCAAACGAGCGGATCTCTCAGTGTATGGCCACCTTTAGATCTACCAGGCAGCTGTTATCTTGTGTTAGGGAGCTGTTATCTGGTTACCTTCCCATTGTTCTTTTGTTTGGCTGCTGGGGGGGAAAAGGGAGGGGGTGATATCACTTCAACTTGCAGTACAGCAGTAAAGAGTGATTGAAGTTTATCAGAGCACAAGTCACATGACTTGGGGCAGCTGGGAAATTGACAATATGTCTAGTTCCATGTCAGATTTCAAAACTGAATATAAAAAAATCTGTTTGCTCTTTTGAGAAATGGATTTCAGTGCAGAATTCTGGTGGAGCAGCACTATTAACTGACTCATTTTGAAAAAATGTTTTTTTCCCATGACAGTATCCCTTTAATATGCAAACATTGGAGTTTTTTTTTAATTGTGAGTTTATTTGCAGTAGAAAAAAACTCTAAACATCACAGATTTGAAATTTGATAAATAAACCTCTGTTTTTGGTGTGAAAAAAACTTTATTTTGGGGGGAGTGCATTACTAAGGTTGTGCCTCCATCAATTGTGCAAAAATCACCACAAATGTGCAGGCATTTCAAGACAAATAGAACACAATTGCACAGTAGCCTGGTGCTTGGTAAGTGAGTGATGTCTGCTGGAGTGCTGCTCCTATTGCTGCTGTGCTATTACCTGCTTAGGAGGTGGTGGTAACTTCAGGGTTCTCCTGAATCCCCTGCTGAGCACAACTATATGGAAGGGAAAGTAAATGAAGCACTAAAGCGTTCATGAAGGTGGTTCTATGGGCACCTGACTGCAGAAAGATTGTGGGGACTGGCACTGCACCTGTGGGCATACATGATCTCTCATGAGATTTGCTCATGTTGAAACAAATGCTTTTTAAATGTAGGCAATTTAGCTCTATTATTGGTACTTATCCTTATCGGTCAAATCCAGTTTTTTTTGTGGAGTACGGATTTACCAACAGTCTCACTTGGCTTGGGCCAAATTGGTGGCTAACTGGATTCAGCGGGGCAAGCAAAGAGCTAGCACTGATACAGTATGTAAACTACTGCAGACTGTAGAATATATTACTACTTCATAACTTGTTAATAAGTATAGATTATACACTGTTTTGTTTCAATTTCTTCCTCACAAACATAAAAAATGCTTCATTTATATCTCATAACTGTAGCAATGTATTCAAATTAGGAAAAACACTCAACCTGTGCCTTGCATCTTCTGACCAAACCACTATTGCCGATGTAGTAGAATTAGTTAAAAGTTGTTTCCATTTTGAAAAAGATTGGAAGTCTAAAATAGAGATTATGTATGTGGAATCTGCCAAATAAAGAGTTGTGTTTGAATTTCTTACTGAAAATGCTCAGGTCTTGGAACATAAAGTATATAGGACCTTCCAAGCATTGCAAGTATGTGCATGGACAGGCACCAAAGAGGAGACGTACAGGACAAGATCACATGAATAATGAGGATATTTATATGCCTCACAATCTTCCTGCTTATGATTAAATGCACATGTAAGAGTATATTCCCCATGTATGATGGCTAAACTCATTAAAGCTACAATCTAAAGGAGAATAGGGTATGAAACAGTGTGTAGGGATGGGCAAGATTAGCAGCAATGCACAGAGAGCTTGATGAAGATAAGCTTCGCTAAAGTAATGTATTGAGTTTATTTGTTGGTTGAACAATTCATTGAAAGTCTGATAAAACAAGGAGCAGAATTCTACAAAATGGATGAACCCTTAGAAATGTTAAAAGCTTAGGTTTAATGAATTTATAAGTAAGGTGTTGAGGAGAAGATAGAACACCATATTAAGCAGTCCAATGACTTTGAAGAAAAGGTCATATACATAGGATGGAGATAGGCTTGCAATACTGTTAAAAATCCAGGGTCAAAAGTTATAATCTTTTCTTGAATGGCAGCAGAAGCCAATGTAGATAATGACAGAGTTGTATGGGGAAGGAATGTTGCTAAAGTGTAGGAACCTGTTGAAGGGAAACTCAATGGTTAGAAAGTTGTAGTTATATAACTTCTAGTTATATGTCACATGATAGGAGTATGTTTTTAGCATTGTATTTTAGAAAAATTATATACCGTATATACTCTAGTATAAGCCATGGTACCTAAAAACTGGGAAAGCTTATTGACTCGAGTATAAGCCGAGTATAAGCCGAGGGTGAGAAATGCAGCAGCTTCTGGTAAGTTTCAATCAAAAAATTGAGGGTTTCTGCTCCCATTGGAGGTGCCGGCGTCTCGTTTTTGGACGGCGACGACAATTCTTGGATGCCGGTGATTATTCTTGGAGACTATTCTTGGATGCCAGCAACTATTCTTAAGACGCCGGCGACTATTCTTAGACGCTGGCGACCGTTTTTGCGCTTGACCCGAGGTAGAGTTTTTCAGCATATTTTAGAGGCTGAAAAACTCGGCTTATACTCGAGTTTATACAGATGTGAAAGTGACATGATTTAGTTATTGAATGGATATGAGGAGTAAAGGAGAAGAAAATACAAAAATATTTTTAAAAAAAAACTTGGACAGGAGCCCTTTAACTGTATCTACTATAAATGTCTTCTATGTACAGGGGTACTTCAATTCCCCTATGGGCTGCATTTAAATGGTTGAAGAACCAGTGGTAATATGTATCATGACTATATCATGTATGTATCATTGTTTTTTTCACCTTTTCACATTTACCTAATATAAACATTATGGAGAAACTATCTCACCTTTGTTTGTGACATATAGTATTGCCATCAACTTGCATATTCGTTAAAAATCAGAACATCCTCATTTTAAATTACATAGTTTTACTTAGACCAGTTTGTGTGCAGTTTTCTCCAATTTCTACCAATCATTTGAAATAAATTGTTCTGCTAATGCCATCAACAGGAAAGACTGTGGATAAAAATCTCTGTAAACATATACACTGTTTGAAACTGGCGTAACAATTCTCCTAAAGTTTAAAAGACCTGAAATCTAATATTACATCAGGGACTGAATACAAAGTGCCAGCAGCGGTGGCAGATTTTGATCCTTTGTCCAATTTGTAACCCATAATATCTGCAAGTGATCTAAAACAATTTGATATTTAACAACCATGTTCGTAATGTTATATAAACCAAAACATCTGATTTTGTTTGCATTGTTTACCAGTTTATAGAAATGTGGGGCATAGTTATCAAAATCTGAATTTTTCTGATTTTTTAAATAAAAAAGTCAGACCAAACTAGAATCGATGATTTGCCCATATTTATTAAAAACCCTCGAAAACTCGTATTTGAATAAACAGAGTAGGGTTGTCGCATGAAAACCGAACAAAAAGTACGAATTTTGTGTGAAATCAGCGGAGAAGCCCGAAATGTTTGGATTATTGTATGAAACACAGCACAGACAATAATATCTTCAAATTGCAAATAGGACCTCTGCCATTGACTTCTACAGGACCTTGACAGGTTGAAGATTTTCGGTTTCTGAATTTTTGTCTCCAGTTATAACTTGAAAAATTTGAAATTAGTTTCTTCACAAAAAATTCAGCTTTTTCAGCTTTCCAGTTTTTACCATTCAAACTTTAATAAATAACCCCATCAGACTGCTGAAAATGTACTTTTTCTCATTTCAATTTCATGCAGTTAGGAAAGAAAACCTACTCCAGGGGATTACAATAAATGAACAAATTGTGTAACATACAGGGATGTGGAACATCTGTGGAAAAGCTAGCCAGTGCTTATTTTTATGAAGAATATGATCGTTTGATATTAAGGGGCACATTTACTAACGAGTTCTTGGAGAGAATCACCAAAATGACAATTTGCAGCAAATTTGTCAATCTACTAAAAGGAGAAGAAGACCATTTGCTAGCCAAAAAGCTCAGAACTAGAGAACTTTTGTGAATTGTCGCTGAGGTGAATGAACGTTGATCAGATTGTAAACTTTCCAATACATTACTCTTTTGCCAAAGTCTACTTTGCCGGTTCTACCTGGCGAACTGTTAAGATCAAGCTACATCCTCATCATATTATGTATTCAAAAAAGTCTTAAAATAAAAAAAACTTTAAAAACGGTTAAACGTTGCAACCATTGAATATATGTTGTTAACACTTTTTTAACCATTTGAAGCTCATGCCACTATTTGTTTTAGGGTAGGCTTATTTTTAGGACAATATAACATCTTGTTTGTCTTTATTTTGCTTCCTTAGACATTTTTAATAAGAAGTGGGCACTTCCAGCATTTCACCATCACTAATAAAGACATACATTTTGTATGACATATATGTACCTGCCATATTTAAATTGACTTGATAAACGTAGCAAATTTTATTGCATTACACAAAACAATGCACCAAAGTAACCTCCAATCTATACAAGAATTAAAGTTTATATATCTATTATATTTCATGGAAAATCCTGAGAAAAAAATAGGAATGTCATCAGTAAAAATAGATACAGGTATTAAAGTTACTAGTTTCCGTGTCATTTATTGATTATTGCTGGTGCACTGTTAAAATGACAATTCGAAATAGAAAACAGTGGAGTAGGAGCATTAATCATGACGGGCTTCCTTTCCAACCCTTCCAATTTCAGTAAATGGAGGGAAGAGGCGGAACAATTGTTTAATGAAGGAGGCGGGGAATTGACTAAGGATATTTATAATCCTGAAATAGGTGACTTATTTAAAACATTGAAACGCACTATGACTAAACAGACAAAGCTGTGGTGGGAAATAACTACTTTGCACAAATATTTAAAACTAGCTATAGTCCCAAGGGGACTTAGAATCAAGCTCATTCCGGCTGGCCATTTGAATAATACTCCGTTTCGCGATAAGTGGTGTTCTATTTTGACAAAATGTTCGTTGGAATTGATGGAGCTCATCAAATTAGAGGAGGAGTCTTTACTTAAACAGACCAATATAGAGGTAGAATCAAATCTGAAAGCCATTGATAAATATAGAGAGCATGAACTGTTCTCCCAATGGGAAAGTGACTTACAGACAAATATAGATAAAGTAGTAGGAGAGTTAAAACAGAGAAAGTGGAACAAATTCTGTAGAGATAAGGCAGATTTTGCTTCTAACAGTGTGTATAATATGGAATCATATACAACGAATAAACAGAGGGGGAAAACGAATCGCTCTGGGTCAGATATTATCAGCTCGGACAGTGAAATGAGTGATACGTCAGCTCCATCAGTGGCTTCATCATTGAGCCCGAATAGGCATAATGAAAATAAAAGTAAACAGCAATATAAGGGTAGTAAACCAAATATGGCTACCCCGGTACATACTCATTAAAGATCTTAAAAACAGGTAGAGATTCAGAAATACTGAGTAAGGAAGAGTGTGATTTCATGACAGTTAAACATACAGTAATACCCACCTTTTATACCATTCCAAAAATTCACAAAAATTCTAAATCGCCCCCTGGCCGCCCGATCGTCTCTGGCATAGGTAGTCTCACTGAAAATTCCAGCATTTATTTGGATGAAGTCTTAAAACCCTTTGTGAATAGCCTTCCTTCCGTCGTACAGGACACAACGGACGCCATTCGTCATTTAGATGGCATTACTTTAGATGAACACCAGTTTTTAGCGTGTCTGGACGTCGAGTCCTTGTACACAAGTATCTTGCATACAATTGGGTTAGAATCTGTACGTGAAACCCTCACACAAAGAGGTCAACAATATTCCAAACATAACGACTTCATAATTGAACTATTAGAGTTCGTACTAACACATAATTATTTCACATTTAATGATAAATACTACCATCAAATTAGAGGCACAGCGGTGGGAAGTCCATGCGCACCCACTTATGCCAATATATTTCTAGGATGGTGGGAACGGAATTACGTGTTTAGTTAACAACTGGCTCAATATGCACAACTGATATCGCTATGGCTTCGTTACATAGACGATATTGTCATTATATGGTCGGGCACCAGTGAACAATTTTACACATTCGTGGAGAAACTTAACAACAATAAAATTAACTTAAAGGTGACAGCACAAATACATAAAGACATGGTAAATTTTTTAGATATTAAAATTTTTCGGGACCAACAGGGCAACCTAGCAACAACTCGATATAGGAAGGAGACGGTGACTAACAGCTTACTGCATGCCAGCAGTCAGCATCCCCAAAAAACCATCACAGGGATTCCAGTGGGGCAGTATCTGAGAATCAGACGAATATGTAGCAACCAGGATGATTTTAAGATTGAGGCCAAAAAGCTATATGAGCGGTTTCGAGAGAGGGGATATAGCCACAACTCTTTAAACAAGCCTATAAAAAGGCTTTAGATACAAACAGACAATCTCTTTTGATCTTCAAAGATTCCAACAGTAAAGGAAATGGGCGGAATGGTAAAGATAATACTAAACAATTCAGATTGATTGGCTATTACAGTGCAGAACACAATACAATTAAACATATAGTGAATAAGCACTGGCATATACTGCAGCAAGATTCCCAACTAAGAGAAGTGATTGGTGAGTCACCACTAATAACCTTTAGACGGAGTAAAAACTTGAGAGATACACTCACAAGAAGTCACTATACTCAAGCCCCAAGAACTACTTGGTTAACATCTAAAATGAAGGGCTGTTACAAATGTGGCGATTGTGCAGCCTGTCCTTTAGTGGTAAAAACTCATAATGTCAAGCAATCACGGGATAGCGTAGATTATACGATAAAGAACTATATGAATTGTAAAAGCACATGTGTAGTATACGTAATGCAATGTGCATGCGGAAAAGCATATGTAGGCAAAACACTACGTGAATTCCGCAGGAGGATTTTGGAACATGTGGGGGATGTGAAACATAAGCGTAATACGTCGATAGCAGTACATATAAATGAACATCATAATGGCAACATTAAAGTAATGCAGTTCTCGGCAGTAGAACAATTAAAGCAAACTTCAAGAATAGGAGACGTTAATAAAAAATTATTACAAGCCGAAGCTAGATGGATTTATGCCATGAATAGCAAATCCCCCAATGGTCTCAATGAAGGATTTACTTTTTCACCCTTTTTGTGACTTCGTGAAGCTGTTCATTGAATGGCTCCTGTGCGTATAGATTTACCTTATTTCCCCACGTATAGATTTATATACAGTAATTATACTTTATTCTAACTTCATAGTTAATTATATTACTGATAGGGTATTAGTTTGGACAAAGCATACCAAGCGGTTCATTGATTTATTTATTTATTTATATATACATATCCCGGGACGCAGTAGTCTCCGTATGACCAATGGATGCTCCTGGTAAATTCTAGGGTTAGATGTACCAAACACGCATGCGCAGTGGCATCTACATTACGGTGGAGAATAGAGGTGATAGACGCGGTACGCACATGCGCAATAGGATCGCAACCAAGCTGAACCGCACTTCCGCTTATGACGTCACACAGCGGAAGTTCCTCTCGAAGATACCGGCAAGATGGTATTTAAACTGCGACTCCACGACCGCAACTCACTTATGCCCCTGAGGAAGCCGGTGACGCGGCGAAACGCGTAGGGCAAGGCGGCATAGGTGGAGGATGCTGAGAGCAGCTCCTATCTCTCCCTACGTAGACAGGCAGGCGTTGAGCATGGGATTGGAAGGGAGGAAGGGAGGGGCAAACTAACAAGACTTGTTACTTACCGGAGCATGTTGCAAGGCACTGCACAGTCTAATTGTTTGAACTTATACTCAGCTCTCTCCATTGGTCCACCTTTTGCGGTGTTTTAATGGTGTGTTTTATGGACATGGTCCAGCACTGTGTAAATATATACAGTGAGTTTGTCAATGCGGTGGTGGGGTGTTCTTTGGGGTTTGCGCTCGATGCGCCTATTTACACAGTTTTTAATTGAATTAATAAACGTTATATTTTAGCAATACATTGTCTATACATTGGATTATAGCAGGTGTCCTGAACTGGGTTGCTGGGGGGCGGGACCTGGTGTACTCGGCTAGCTGAGTGCACGGCTCCTACTCCACTGTTTTCTATTTCGAATTGTTACTTTATATACAACCTTGCGGAATAGCCTAGCTAAAACAGTTTGGATACATTGTGGATGCTAGTTATTTGAAGCACTGTTAAAATGGAAAGAAAATAAAAATATATTAATATTTCTTGCAAAGCAATGTGCTTTTGTCTGAGATTTATGCAATAAGCATAGTTGGTCTATTGTTTCAATGGAACATGTATAAAAATGGAAAGTAAACAAACACAAAAGTCTATTTTAATGTGTTTGAGTTTGTTTCAAGCCTGTAAGTAAAGTCTGTCTGGAACAATCATCTGAGCACTATGCAAGCCAACATAACATAGCATCTAAAAGAAAAGTATGTTAGGTGAAAGCTGGGGAAGTCAGAAATTCATGCATTGAATATCATGGTCACTTCAAAAATATGGCTTCCTATTATCAGCTAATTACCTAGTGCTCTAGCCTAGTACATAAAGTATGTTAATTCTGTAAGGAAAGCAATAAAATAATCATGTTAAGCAAATTGTGCAGATATAAAGTTTCATATATAAATAAAACATAATTCGCTACTTAAATATTATTTATACTATCATTCCTTCAATGGCATCCATGGAAAATATCAACGCCCTTCATTTTCTTTCTATTAATTGCTGTACAAGATAAGTGTCCCACAGGAAGTGTTCCATTTCTCCTAAGCAGCAATAATTCATTACGAAAAGTGCTTGTTCAACCTGGATTTAAAATCATTAAGGTTAATAAGTTAATGTACAAAGTGAACAAAAAATTTTTTTCTGTATTTCAGAAATAGGTTTTAATCCCTTAGGCAACAGTAAATGGGGGAGGGGAAAAAGAAGAAGAAAGATCTATGATTTGGACCCAGCAAGAGCTGAAAGTTGATTACCTTCTGTAATTGTCATTTTCGCATCATCGCAAGAAGCATACTCAGTACATTTGCATGTATATATGCATGTATGTATATTTTTATTTATATAGAGCTACTTGAATATGCAGCATTGTACAGCAGAAAAATACATTAATATAACAAACAGGGGTCAATACACTAATAAATACAAATTAGTACAAAGTACTATAATAAATACAAATAAATACAAAGTACAGTTTCAATAAAGATTAAGAGCTTAGTGGCAAAAAGACAAGAGAATGGAGGTCCCTGCCCCATCTAAGTGTACATTTCGTGATGAGTAATAACATCACACAGCTATAAAAACAGCTGTTATAGCAGCATTCCAAGCAGGGTCAGATGGTCTGAGATCCTCAGATAATGTATTTTCAGCTGCAAGTAGGAAAAGTATAGAGAAACCCCATAACCCACAACAAATTTGCATATTGAATGTTTAGAACTACAGCACCTTCAACAGTTATGAAAATAGCATTTGGGGCTTGAGAATACTTAATGGAGGAGAGACACTCTGCAGATTGATAAAGAGGGTTCCCACTGAGAGGTGGCAGTGTTACCAGCAGATTCCAGATTGTGTGGCTTGGTCTTTCTGTCAGAAATAACCAGTGTGGTGCAGCTTGACTGGAGGCCATAGGCTAGATCACACAAGTAGAGGGTCCCATGTTTTGTGAAACTGCAAGATGTAATAACCTCTAGTAGTAAATATTAGTAGACAGTGGCAAAAACAGGTCAATTCCAGGGCTTTTGGCAGGTAAGAGTACAATAAAAAGACTTGTGGTCAGAGCCAGGAAGTTCACAGAAACTAAGAAACACAGGAACCAATACCAGAGCACAAGAACCAGGGCAAGAACTTGGGATAAAGGCAGGTACTAGGCTGGGCTCAAGAACAAATCAGAGGTAAGTTAGAAATCACTGAAGCATTGTTAAAAACAAATGTTAAGTAATTCATGGAACAAATAATTTCAGTCAAGTTAAGGTAATGGGTACTGGAGACTTTTTTCTCCATTCAGGTATGATAAAAAAACACAGTACTCTGTAGAATGTTCTTATCTGCTTTTTAAGTAAACACATTGCTTGAAAATGGAATAGATTTCTCAACCTATGACCTTTAAAAATCACCAATTGGTTTATGAAGAAAAGATCCACTGTAAATATCACACAGAATACATTTTACCCACAGCAAACAACATTAAAAAAACAGCTCCAGTAAAACAAAAAAGGAAGCAAGCACACATTTATAGTTCCATTTACAGAGATGACAGAATGCAGGTATGCCTGTTTTCCAGATCAGGACCTAGAGTTTTCTGAATAAGGAGTCTTTCCATAATTTGGATCTACATACCTTGGAGAAATTTAAACATTAAAGGAATTTAAACATTAAATATACCCAATAGGATTGCTTTGTCTACAATATGGATTATTTGTTTATTAGCTGTGACCATCTACAAGGTACTGTTTCATTATTACAGTGTAAAAGAAAATCATTTACATTTTTTTTGAATTATTTGATTAAAACTGGAGTCTGGCCTGGAAGATGGCCTTCCCATAATTCAGAGCTTTCTGGATGACAGGTTTCTGAATACTGGATCTCATACCTGTATAAATAATAGTTAGATAATTTGTTAATGCTTTATATTATCCTACGCTGGTATTATATTCTTGTCTCCTGTAGTCTGCCAGTCAACATAGGGGCTACAAAATGGCCAATCACAGCGCTTATTTTACATCACCTAGGAACATCTTCATGCTTGCATTGCTCCCCAACTCTTTTTTTACATCTAAATGTTGCTCACAGTTGCAAAAGGTTGGGAACCCCCGTTAAGATCCTCATCTCTATCATGGGATTTTCCAAATATTCATTCAGTATCAGAAGCAGTGGCGTAACTAGATATTACTGGGCCCCATAGCAAATTATTTTCCAGGCCCCCAAAATGTCTAGAGGTTGACCTGTTTTAGCAGTATTTATTGAAATTGTATGTTAATTAGGGTCATATTGGACCCCTATATCTCCTGGGCCCCCCTGCAGCCTCAGGGTCTGCTTCCTCTGTAGTTATGCCCCTGATCAGAAATTATATTTAATCTATTTTCTTATTGATGCACCTTTGCGGTTTTGCAGCTACTGTATACACATACAGTAGTATGCAGGTCTGGGGACACAATTAGCAAAGAAGGAAAGTGCTTATGGTACAGCACTCACTAATTTCCTTACAGTGTGGGGCATTTGGTTAGCTCCAAGTACAGTTTTGAGAATGTTTTGATACAAAAAGTAAATGTTATCTTGATTTTAATAGTGAATATAATTGTTTAGTCAACCACCACATGGAAATTCTAGTCTGCCTTCATTTCCAAACAAATTGTTTAATGTGTGTCTCACCAATTATAGTTGCAAATTATGTATTAAAGTTGTTGCGTCCACTTCCACAAAATGTAAAAATGTAGTTTCTAATATATTTGGAATGAGTAGCTGAAGCGATGTTGTGTTTGACATGTAGTAGTCCCCCCATAAGTATAAATAATATGGGGCAGTGGCGTAACTACCAGGCAGCAGGGGGTGCGATTGAGCCAGGGCCCGCACCCCCTCAGGGCCCCCCGGCAGCTCGCGTGCCACTGACTCCGCCAGCAGATATTCAAGAGGAGGGGTGCAGCCCTTGCAAAGTCTTAATTGTGAGCGTGTGAGGTATGTCAGTATGATGAAGCTTATATTATAATTTTCATTATAGATTCCCTTTAAGCATAGGTGGCACAATTAGCTCAAAATTCTTACAACCCAGCTTACATCTCTTGCCTTCAAAAATACAAAGTCATAAAACTCTCCTTATACTTGAGTGATCCAATGGGATAAAACTGGGCATGAACACACAGGGTAAGATGTGCACCTTAAATGACTGCCTTTTTACATCACTGGTGGAGGACATACCCTCTGTACTTCCATATTTTATAGCTATTTGCCAGCATAAATTTAATAACATTAACATTTTGACAGCATTGCATGATTTTAACAGTATTCTACTGCTTCGAGAATTCATTTGAGGCAGACAAGAAACTACTGGATGGCGTTTCTCATAAAGAAGTGACGCTTTACAGGGTTCTTCATTTTCAGCATTTCAAATAAAGCAAGTCATGCCATTGTCAGCCTTATAATGATTCTATACTTCAGCTGTCTAACACTATCTGCAGAACCTAGACACAGTGTTCCCAAGTTGACACATGTATGCCTCTGCATTTGCTTTATGGCTAAAGAACAAAACTTGCACAAAGTTACAAAAGTTCAAATTGTTTAGCAGTGGTTATTGCTACTGCATTAGTCTGGCAATGTATGTATTATCTGAAGCCATTAAATGCCAGGGAATCGTTAAAGTAAAAAATATATGAGAGCAATCCAGACAATTGCCAGTGAAATGTAAAATTTAACAAAGACTTCAGACAGTTGGATTGCATGTGTATTTTCAAAAGAGATGGAAAGAATGACTGAAATACTTGAGAAGAAACGAGTATCATTAAAAAAGACATTCAGAATAAATAGCCTTTTCTGAACACTTTTAAGGGAAACATTTGTGTTACATTGAGTTTTGTTTTTATTGGTTTTTATTTTTTTACTGATGTAATTTATATACATATGTATGATGTATAATTAGCTATGGATTTGAGGTAATAAAGAACATGAAGGCAAGCCCTTCTATATTCATTGTGTGCAAGATTAAGTGATGCTTTGGTGCACTTGCCAACTAACCCAATAACTGGTTTTAATCAGAACAACACAGGTCTCAGCCTTGTGCACTTGCCAACTAATCCAATAACTGGTGCTAATATCAGTACTCCAGGGAACAAACATAACATCCGCCCGGCTTGTTTCTGTATGCAGTCATTGTGGCTGGTTATAAATGGTCTTTTCTTATGTTAAACAATGCCAATGAATTCAAACAAAATGTGTCTGGTGTCTTATGGCATCTTGGATTTTGTTAAGATCTCTTATGTTTTCCATTATGTTGCCTCCTCATCTTAAATGCAGTTACAATAATCTGTAATGCTATATACAGTATAAGACTGCAATCTGGCTACTCCTAATATTGTTTAGGTTACACAGGGTTTTAACTGCCAGATGGACCCTTGCTCAGAATATTAGAAGAAAGACTTCCATGCTGCTTTCCAGACATTTTATTATTGTTTAAATCAGGCGTTAATTTAATTTGATTAAATTAAATTATTGAACATTATTGAATAGTTGGTACACAGCTGATTTTATAGATGGGATAGGACAGAAATACCATCTGATCATTATTTTTTGAACTGCCTACTTCAGATGATACATCTAAATCTTTCTGTGCTTCAGAGATGAAAGCTTTTCCCTGGATAGAAGATAACTATAGCAATGAATATGGTAGGTGGTCTCAGGGTTATTAGTTAAACACTAATGTAACTGTAAAGTGTAAGCTGGTAAATAAACTGTAAGCTGATAATAAAAGGTGTACATTTGCACTAGGTCTAATAACTTATTACACCAATCAGCAGGCATTATTTACTTGTCACTAGTGGTGAGTGAATCTGTCCCGTTACACGGTGGGAACATTTATTTTTGCCTAATAAAAGAAATCACAACACAAAGCAACTTTCCAAAATGACTCTATTAAAACTGTTACAGGGGAATGTAATAAAAATCGATAATGGAAAAACTATTCACAATGCGAAAAGTTATGCCTTTGCGCGAACAAATTTTGCTTTGTGCAAATTTAATATAGCTTTTGCGAGCCCGGAAACTCTTTAGCGACCACTTCCGACAGTGAAAAAGTGGTCGCTAAAGAGTTATGTTTGCTCCAAAATATTACGACACCTTCAAGCACTTCTTATGAGTGCGCAATTAAAATTCGCAATGCGCAATTAAAATTCGTAATGCAATAACAGTTTAAGGAACAATATTACATTGCGAGATGTGGATTTTTAGTCTTATTGGTGCGAATTGTTTTGCTCTTTGAGACTTTTATTACATTCCCCTGAATGTGCTTTAAAGTTATTTGTTCTGTAATTGCTACTGAAAGCAGCATTTGCTTAACTCCTGGCTGTTACTTTTTAAACAATGTTGCAAAAGCCAGTCTCCTCCAGATTGACTCTCCTTTAAAGGAATTGTTCAGTGTAAAAATAAAAACTGGGTAAATAGATAGGCAAAATAAAAATGTTTTCAATACAATTAGTTAGGCAAAAATGTAATATATAAAGGCTGGAGTGACTGGATGTGTAACATAATAGCCAGACCACTACTTCCTGCTTTGCAGCTCACTTATTAGTTACCAGTCAGTAAATAATCGTTGACGGGGGCATATGAGTTTTCTGGAACTGTTTCCTTTTAATCTGACCTGATCGAGTGCAAACTTCCTAAACAGTTATGGCCCATGTGATCCCCCTTCAAATTGTTGACGGACTAAAAGTTAAGGTGGTCACAGATGTTACTTAGTTTCAATGCACACGTGTAGGGCTGAATCATCAGATATACTGGTAGAAGCAATTCTACCTGTATCTGAGAATTCAGCAATAACAATGGCCAATGTTCGGTGCCTTCAAAGGTACTGCATCAAAATTTTCTGCCCAACCTGTTCGATAAACCGACCAATAACGAGGTCTTCTGCGGATACCTGTTGGCTCGTCTCTCACCATACACGAACCGAATATTGTATGAAAATTTGCTTCATACAATATTGGTGTGTCTATGGCCACCTTTAGAGAGCTGCAAAGCAGGAAGTTGGGTTCTGGCTATTATTTTAAGACATCCAGTCATTCCAGCCTTTATAGATTACATTTTGGCTAACTAACTATATTATAAAATGTTTTTTATTTTGCACAGCCTATTTATCCAGTTTTTATTTTCACACTGAACTGTTCTTAAAGTCGGGCCTGAGCAACACATGTCAACACAAGCTGTAGGCCTGGGACTTGTGAACTTTTGGACTCTCTGTTGCTACTGGTGTGCTCTTTTTGACTGGTATATATGCACATGGACCCAATGTTTCTACTGATGTGCTTGTTTTGACTGTGGCCTTATCACTGTTATGTATTTTTTAGGTGGTCATACCAAAGCCATAAATATTAACAGCAGATGAAGAAAAATATTTTTTTTACAGCTGTATAAAAGGATGCCTTTCATTTCAGCTTTAATTACTGTTAATAAGCCCTGTTTCAATTTGATTACCGAATAGCTCCTTTGCATTGTTTAAAAGTGTTTATCCTAGTACCTCTGGGAAATTAATATCAAAATCCAAGATTAAGTATTCTTCTATAGAAGAAATGAAAAGCCATCCTAGAGTATCTCCTCATAAATACAAATCTGTGCACATTAAAGTGTCATTTTGATTATTGGGGAATAGCAAGTACACTAAATAATTCCCTGAGGTTCATGGCTTTTATCTAAAAAAAAAAATAAGAAAATGAAAAGGCACAGTACAGTTTCCCTACGTTCTACAGATTATCGTCATCAGAGCATCATTTTTCAAATCAATTTGTTTTTTAAAGTGTAAGAACTAATAAATATAGCAGTAATTCCATATTGTCAGTTAGTGTTATGCTATTGTGTCCCTCTCATATTTTTATGTGTATATCTTATTTTGTGTTGGACAATTAAGAAAACATCTTAAAAGATTTGAGCTTTTGTTTCTTTTTGTTATAAAATGTAATATGAAATTCCTGATGTACTGCCATTTCAGTTGCATACACTGCCTGACTTTAATTAATTGCATCTGCATTGATGGATCAGATCCTTCTCCCATCCTTCAGTGCTCTGAAATGCAAAGAACAGTTGGTACTTGAGACATCCGTCAGTGTTTTGTGATTGAGTGATTGTAAATATTGCACACATGATCATTTTTTGGCACCATTAGAGAGAAAAAAAGTGATAATATTAACAGTCCCGCTCATGGTTCTCCTAAATAGTAGGAAATCTAGTTAAAGTGAACTTATCTCTTCTCTTCAGATAACCTGAGGGAATAGAAAGCTACAACCATGAAGATGGTTGTTAGGCAGACAATATATTAAGTTTGATGTATTAAAGCCATTTATTTGCAACTCAAGGTCGTTAAGGACACTCTTATATTATACCACATGGAGTGGTCCTATTCATAAATCAAGCTCATTTTAATACAATGAAACAGCTAAGTCTTTATTATGAAAGGTAACCTTGCGTATGCCACTTAATGGGGAACTTTCGCGAAAATGAAAATGTAATATACGCTTCATCATACTGAAATACAAGATTTTCTAAATGCAATCAATAAAAAAAATTGGTACAGTTTCTGAAATAATCAAGTGTATCTTCACTATCCCTCTCTCAGCGTCTGTTTCTCCTCATTCTGTCTTCATTCAGGAGTTGGGTGTCAGATGAATGATCCAATATACCTTATAGGGGGCTTATATTGCCTAGAAGATGCATTAGAGCTCACTCTATTAAAATCACCAGACATCATGTCTCTCTACATGCAGAATTTGTGCAAAAGGCAGTTATTTTGTTAGATTTTGTTTGTACTGGAATCAGTTACTTGAGTGAACTCTAATACATCTGCTAAGAAAGGGAGCCCCCTATAAGATATATTGAATCATTCATCTCACACCCAACTGCTGCATGAAGACAGAATGAAGAGAAACAGATCCCGAGAGAGGAATAGTGAATATAAACTTGATTATTTCAGAAACAATACAGAATTTTTAATTGATTGCATTTAGAAAGTTTCTTATTTCATTATGAGGAAGCTTATAATAAAATGTTCACGATAGTTCCTCTTTAACAGTGGGTATATAACATTCTTGAATACAGGTTAATCAATCCCATACCACATTTATGAAGTAATTAACTGGGTTTTGTGATAAAGGATAAAGCTGCTGATAGACAGTAGCTTCTATTTCCAATGTAGTAGGTATAGCAGAGAATTTTGGGGAGGAATGCTTATTCAATATCTGTTATAGTCAGTTTGTTACATGTACTGTATGTATTTACCTTGTATTCAAATCACAGCAGTTACCTTGCACAAAAGGTTTTCATTAAGCTATGCCCTCATTCTAGAAAATGACCTTGGAAATGAACAGTTTTGAAGACTCTGGATCAAAGACACTATCATGGTTAACATTTTATTAGAGGTTTTTTTGCCTTCTTTTAGATATTTATAATTACTAAGCAAAGCACATTGACAACAACCATGCGGTGACTGAGCATTATCATTTCAGGACTAACATTGCCGTCTATCAAAACCCTAATTTATTTAGAGAACATTTATTTGTATGCAGAATGCTACAGCAGGAAACGTCACATTATTTTTGGAAATGATTTCTCTGTGTCACCGTGAGCTATTCTAGGGCACAATAACAAGCAGAAAACTTTACAACACATTAAACCATAAAAAAAACGGTCTCAACTTCTCTAGCACTAGAAGAGCATTATTTACTTCCCTGGAAATTGTCCAGTGCTAAGGAGAAAACCTTTAAATACTTCTGCTATATGCAGTAAAACTGTAAACAGAAAACTCATTCATGAAAATGGAACCATCTTTTTATTGCATAATTTGCTTTTTGTTAAAAAAAAATCATATCCTGTTCTCATCAATCTAATATTCCGATAGATTTAGCATGTATCTCCAAATTCTATTTGCCATTAAAGAAATGGCGTATTTAGATGGCTTTGTTATTGCTTATGTGGGTATTAAAGCCATGCGCACATGCATAGTGATCAAATAAAATAATTCTATAAGATTAACTGTGATATTTATAAAGCATTGCACACTCTGTTTTATACCACACTAACTCCAGAACTGTTATTTTGCACCACCTCAGACCTGCCATAGACCATTGAAGTCAAAAGAACAAATGAAGGTGGCAAGTAAATTATGCTGTAAAAATCTGTTATCGTTCAGTTCAAGAATTTTAAACACTACTCAACATATACAAAATTCAATACACAACTTTAAAAATACATTTTATTGCTTGGCATGTTTTCAGCAACGTTTTTTTTTCACAGCTTCATATATCAAAGTCAATGTGCCTGTGCTCATCTCCAAATGATCTGTTGAGGTTCACAATCAATTAAAAATGCATACTGTATATTTGGTAACATATGGATTTTAAACAAATGTAACACATTTTAGATTTAAACCTCTGGGTACATTTTTATGTATTTTATATCTTTTTTTTTTTGCTGTAAAACTAAGGTTAGAATGTAGGTAAATTTGTGAAGATTTACAGTGACAGGAAGAAATGTTCACATTGTACAGGCTGGGAGAGTATTTTAAAAGCTAGGAATAAAGTTTATAAACAAAGTATGATATAAACAAGAGCCTTGAGAAGTGTTTGGGAGAAAACAGCACTAAGAGGAGCATTGGGAAACAAGTATTTTCTCAACTTCAAAGTGCATTCCCTATATACAGAAAAGAGCTCCTCAGAATACCTAGAAAGCAATCCTATTAAAAATAAGTGTATGTGTGGATAAAGAAAGGATGGAACATGGTGGGCATACATTCTTGCTCAGGCTTCTTTAGCTGATAAGAATGTAATTCATTGGTAAAGGGGCCACAGCTGCAGGATGTTTGCCTGTCCTTACTCTTCAGCAAGAAAGGCCATAACTAGAGGTCCACTGACAAGATGCCAACATTAAGGGGCCGATTCACTCAGCTCGGGTGAAGGGTTCGAATGAAAAATACTTCGAATTTCGAAGTATTTTTTGGGTACTTCGACCATCGAATGGGCTACTTCGACCTTCGAATTCGACCTTCGACTTCGATTCGAACGATTCGAAGTAAAAATCGTTCGACTATTCGACTATTCGATAGTCGAAGTACTTGCCCTTTAAAAAAAACTTCGACCCCCTACTTCGGCAGATAAAACCTACCGAAGTCAATGTTAGCCTATGGGGAAGGTCCCCATAGGCTTGCTAAGCTTTTTTTGATCGAAGGATTTTCCTTCGATCGTTTGATTAAAATCGTTCGAATCGTTCGATTCGAAGGATTTAATCGTTCGATCGAACGAAAAATCCTTCGATCGTTCAATCGCAGGATTAGCGCTAAATCCTTCGACTTCGATATTCGAAGTCGAAGGATTTCAATTCGAGGGTCGAATTTCGAAGTATTTTTAACTTCGAAATTCGACCCTTCGTGAATCGGCCCCTAAATCTAGGCCTCCCACTTCACCAGCAAATACCTATTTCCCCAGCAACTACATATAGTTTTAATGAACTGATTTCTGATTCTCTCTGGAAACTTTTGTGCATCCACAACACAATAATTTCTCTGGTATATTTAAATCTTTCTGCTGATAATTGCACATTTAATTATATACACAATACAACATTTTTATACAGTTCCAGTAAGCATATAGGTCTGAAATACATGTAATTGCTATGTATTGTAAATGGGCTCAGAGATTTATTTGATTATCAATAATTACTCCAGCACCATTATTCTGCACCTAAAAGCTTTCTCGTCTTAAACCAATATATCTTTTATTGTAAATGTCAAATGTCTTCGGCCCTACTCAGTTAATTAACAAATGTAACCTTAAAGCTTCTTTTTAATGTTGTAAGCTGTTTCTTGTTAAACTCAAACCAGCATATATTTGCTAAACATCTCGGAAAAAGTTACGATTAACCTCTTGTGTATCATATCCCTATCTAAACGATTCATCCCCTATAAGACGTTTGCACTGCCTATACTAATAATAGGTTATATATCTAATGTGCATCTAGCAGGGAACAATAAGCAACAGGCAGGGCAGACGAGAAGGAACAGCAGGCACAAAAGCTAGGACATTAAAATGAATGGGATGACAAAATCAACTTTAAATCTTTTGAGTAACGCATCAAGCCATATAGGTCAGATATGGGGGGGCTATTTCACAATGTATTTTGACTTTTAGTACTGTACCTCTGTTCTGGTACAGTAAGCTCTATGTGTAAAGTATATCATTCTTAGCTCATTCTTTATCTAGCTTTAGTTTCCTTTAAACTATACTCATTTTATTCCTGTGACATAGCCTGGGATGTTTTGTAAATTTGCATATACTACCTGTAAATATATTGGTTAATTGTAAATAAATAATAAATTTTTTATGACATTTTTTTTTTACTTTATGTATCTTTTATCTCTACATAGTAGGGATAGTATATTTAAGGGATTAATACCTTTTTACTGGTAAGTCATGATTTGGCTGGTAATAGTCAATGTGAAAACAGCAGCATGCAAATAAATATCCGCTGAGAAATAACTATTCCTATTAGTGTTTATACTTAAAGAAACATCAGCTTATCCTATCGAGCACTACTGGCCTTCTATCTTAGTTTAATTAGGAATCCTTATCTGTCGATACAAATATCCTTCTCTTACAGAAGGCAAGTAAACACTGCGCTTGGAAGCATTAGCATACCAGTCAATTGTCTGCTCAGCAATGCTTGTGACACACTGATTAACACAGAATCAGACATCAACTTGACACCTGCACTTAGTGGGTCATCTGGTAACATCCCTCTTTATTGAGTTATTCACCCTTTAATATAATGTATGCTGCTCAGCATTAAAAAGAATACATAGGTGAATATATTCTGCCATTGTCAAATTTCCTTTAGAGCAACCCTTTTTTATGAATGAAATAGTTATCTTTTTCTGAACTATAATAATAATTTGAAAGCTTACACAAAGCCAGTCATTGTGCATATGTACCCCCCAGCCCAATAATTATTTCTTTGTTACAGTTTAGGCCAGAGTTTGCTAACCTGCAGCTGCATATTGTCAAATGATGTTTTTAATTTAACAATAGCTTAAGGGTTGCAACATCTCTGGTGTAAATTGTCTCTTGTCTCATCTCTTATGTAAAGTCAGTGTCTTACTGGCCCAGTGTCTAACTGGTTGAGTGAGGAGAGGAAGAAAATAGTACTTAGAATGGGCCCCTGGTCTAAGGTTTTTGGTGGACCTCTGATGTCCCAGTTTGACACTGTGTTCAGTGAAAGACATATTACATCATATGATGCTAATTCTCTAGACAAGGTTAATTTAATGCAATAAGAAGTTGTGTTATTTGAAACTCCCCCTTAATATTTCATGGTGATTTAATGCTCACATTAGTCATGTGATGCTCATACATTTGGTCACAAAGATCAGGCCAAATAGAGCAGCCATTGACATTCCCGGTAACAAAGCGAATGTTTAGATCACCCAAATAAGGTATCAATGCACCAATTCAGATCTGCAGGAGAGATCCATTGCTTAGGAGGGACATAAATAAGCAACATTGCTGTATAAGTCAATTAAGCTTACATTAAAATAGGTTTGTGATACAAGAAAAGTACATCCAGAATGCTCGGGACCTAGAGTTTTCCAGATAACAGATCTTTCTGTAAAGTGGATCTTCATACCTTAAGTTTATTAGAAAATCATGTAAACATTAAATAAAAGCAATAGGTTTCTTCTGTTTCTAATAAGTATTAATTATACAGTATCTTAGTTTGGGTCAATTACAAGGTACTGTTATTATTACAGAGAAAAAGGAAATCATTTTTTAGAATTTGGATTATTTGGCTAAAACTGAGTCTATGGGAGATGGCCTTTCCATAATTTGACCTTTCTGATAACAGGTTTTTGGATAACGGATCCCAAACCTGTATTTTAGCATCAGTAGAATTTGACATTAAATGGCCAGCCTAAATAGGCATTTTTTAAAGAAAATTTGTACATTTCTACCAAATGGGATTTTGAACATTGATAGGATTAGCAGTTTCTTGATATCTGTTATTAACTGGTATATTTTATACACATGGTTATATAGTGCCAAGTGTATTGTTTATAATAATAATTGGTTATACATGAGCTTTAGAAGAGAATGACGCGTGCACTCTATTGAATCTTACCTGAAGGAAGAGCAATTATATTGCATATTCTCAGCATTAATTCAAAGAGTCTCATGCTTGCCCTGACATTTATAGCGCTGCATTCAAAATGCTAAGGTGAAGCAAAGCACAGGAATATGGGGTGAGAACCTATTAAACAATGTGGATTAAAAATGAAATTAGTAGAGTGGCGAGACATGAAGACTGTTTGGAACGAAAACAGACAAACAGAGGAACTGGACATCATAATTATTTGAATATAGCAAACGTGTTTGATAAAAGCTTGGTGCTTTGTAGCAGTACAACTGAGGATATTGCCCCTGCCACACACAATTAATTTAAAACTGGAAAATATGCAAGGCTGAGATTAAACTACAGTGCATTAAACTGCACTAACAACACAAGATTGTTTAATAAATCTTAAATACTAACTTCTCAGACTCAAATAAAATGGCAATAACAAAATGATGAAGCTGGAAGTTTTTCTTTTTAAATAATGACACTTATAAAAGAAAGCAAACTAGAAAGGGCAATATTTGGGATATTTAACACTTTGAATAAAGAAATCATCACCATCAACAGATTGTATGGGGGAAATGTAAAATTTTTGTTTCCTGGCAATAAACCCATGAGAAATAATGGAAACAACAGACTCTCTCTATTTCTATAGTATTCATTGTTTGAGGGTGCTAATAATGAATGTTAGCCCAAAACAACAGACACTGTTTTCCTTTTTGGTTTGGAAAAAAACAAAAATCTGTGCTTTGCATTCCTTCCTAAATTGCGTCAATTATGTGTGCCAGAAACACATAGCCTTTAAACCCATATTAGTCATAACCCAGTATAAATAATTCATTGTTCTTATTACTGTACACAAGCTAGAAATGTGAATGCAAAAGAAAATGATATGCTTGAGGATTTATCATGTTGATGCTAATATATCCAGATGATACATTACCATGACTCATTAGGGTACTGGTAGAAGGAAACTATAGCTAAAATTATTTTTGTGAGTTTATAGAACTTTGACATTTTAAATCAATGACTATGAATAGACTGAGTGGATTTTAGTAGAGAAAAAGTTACTCTAAAGTGCTGGTGGCAAGACACTGGCAGGGGACAAGGAAAAAAATAAATATTGTTTTCCCCAATTGGAGGAGTAATCAATTTTTGGGTGACAGGTCCCCTGTAAGTTCATGGAATTGACTTAAAACTGTAAAGAATTGACTGCTCCATAATGCTTATTTATAGCTTATTATTTGTACTAGTTTTCTGAGCTTCCCCACTACATTGTATGTCCATGTTAAGTTAATTAATAGTGGCACTTGTTATTTTTGCAATGGTACATTTTATCTAATTCAAGATGTACACAAATCATAGTGATGATTTAAGGATGTGCAAGATATATTAAGGGGCATATTTATTATGCAGTGTTAAACTAAATTCGACAAAAAATGGTGTAAAAACTGTAAAATAAATGGTAAATTTACCAAGGTATGTCCAGTTTTAATTTGTTATTGTTCCGGTGGCAAAAAAAGTAAAAGTGAAAAGCTTATGCTGTTTTTTTTTTACACTGGAAAGCCCGGCGATGTGTGGTGTATTATTTCAACAACAAAAAAAAACTAAAATAAATGGTGTATTTATCAAGGTTTGTCCAATTTTAATTTGTTATTGTTCAGGTGGCAAAAAAAGTAAAAGTAAAAAGCTTATTCTGTTTTTTTTTTACACTGTGAAGCCCGGCGATGTGTGTCTACAATTAAGAAATGCTTGGCAAAATATTATGCAGTGTAGAGGTAATTTGAGACTGAAAAACAGTACTATGATTTTCTCCACATGCTGAAATGTAATTGTTGTCTAATGATAACGAACCTCAATAATTATCTTAACAACAAAATACGGGGTTCTCCTTGGGATCATGAACAAGAAATGCCAATTCATCAAACATACAGCTTTCCTTATACAGGTATTGGACCTGTTATCCAGGATGCTTGAGACCTAGGGTTTTCAGAGTAATGGATCTTTCCGTTATTTGGATCTTCATACCTTAAATCTACTAGAAAATCATGTAAAAATTAAATAAATAATTTTTAAAAATTTGGATTATTTGGATAAAATGCAGTCTATGGGTGATGGCCTCTATAATTCAAAGCTTTCTGGATGACAGGTTTCCAGAATAATGTATCCAAAGCTGTATTGTCTAGAAATAAATGGTCGTTAGTACAAAAGCATCCAGGATGGACTGGCTGTTTGCTACACGGCTTACATTTGTATCTCTGTTTAGAAATTAACATTTCCAAGAGAAGTTGGAAACATTTGCTGCACAGTAGAATGTTTCAAAAGAGGCACACAATATATTAGATTCCATTTAGGCACATTGTAAGACATGAAGGAAAGGAAGAGGAATCTTTTTGTATGTTTAATAACATTTTGATTTATTTCTTCAACAAAATGAAAGGCGTCTAGCAAGATGACTTATTAGTATGCTGACTGCAGGCCATCCCATGGGGTTGTGAGGTTATCAGACATCAGTGCCAACACTGAAGGGATAATCAGGAGGTTGACATGTAGGTCCCCAGCTACAGAACAGATTTGCAATTCAATTGGAAAATAACTCTTGAAAACTCAATGCCTCCATGAAAAACAGTCAATTACAGCTTTGTTTTTCAGTCTGATCATTCAGACTGATATGTACTGTGTTACAACAGTTCTAAAAATCCAATATAGCATACTGTATTTAGAATGTTGTGCTTGGTTCTTTCAGTGAAGCATTGGGAATTTATTGGATTTATGGGAGGACAGACTATTCAATCATTTTGTACTTACTAAGGCATTCAAAGTGTTATTTTTAAACTTCTTCAAATGGAGAAAATTAAGTGCAACACGTAGCAGGAAAAATAGCATGAAAATAAACTTTGGATTTATACAGTTACAAGTTATTCTTTTCTTTCAGGAAATGCTTTACTATATTGATTTCACCTGCAAACAGGACAAGATTTTCACAACAAGGACTTCCTTTAAAAAGATTTATTTATGCTATGTGCAACTTGTGGGAGGGTTTTGTATTTATTTGATTGAGGTTGCACATTTAACAAGGGTCAAATTTCAAATTTATGTGAGTTTTTAAAAGTCGAACAAACTCCCACAAATTCAAAATTCAACCAATCAAAATTTATTATTAAAATCTAATTTTTTCAATTTGGATGAATTCAAAGGATCCAAAGCTCGAGAATTCAATTTTAATTAAAAAAAACACTTTGAATTAGAAAAACTCGATTCGAATTTAAAAAACTTGATTAGAAAAAAACTTGAATGTCAGGAAGGCTGCAAACATCACCAAATTGATCCCTGGGCCTCCCCCATTGACTTATACAGTAATTCAGCAGGTTTTAGGTGGCAAAGTCAAATTCGAGTTCTTAAAGGGCCAGAGTATGATAAATCCAATTCAAATTAAAACTCAACAACGATTATTTTTGCTTTGATAAGAACAAAATATATTTTTCATTTTATTTCTATATCTATATATAATAATCAGGTACAGTATGATTTACAAATCATCTTGTGATTTTCTTTCCTCCTACACCACTAAGGACTTAGCTTTGTCTTTTGTCACTGCTCTACAAAAATCATTGGCTGTATACATCAACAGGGTTAAAATGTGTCCAACTTTAATAACTTATGACAAGCAACAATTAATTTTGATTAGTACTGTGCGGTTAGAATAATTAAAGCTAAGGGTTACAGAACTGGTTTACAATTGTACACAGCATGTAAGTCTGTATATAAGGAGTAAAGCCATTTATATAGAGGAAATACGCAAACTTACTTATTGAATTAAATGAAAAATTGAATTAGTAACACTCACAAGTGTTTCAGCATTAATGAAAAATATTGTATACATTGATTATAATGTATTAAATGCTACTGTCCAACTGCTCTTGAAGATCTGGGAAACAGATAGACATTAGGGGGCAAATTTACCTAGGGTTGAATATCGAGGGTTAATTAACCTTTGTATTCGACTGCCGAATTGAAATCCTTCGACTTCGAATATCGAAGTCGAAGGATTTAGCGCAATTAGTAATTAGCAAATTCGATCGAATGATTAAATCCTTCGAATTGCACGATTCGAAGGATTTTAATCCATCGAACGAACGATTATCCTTCGATCAGAAAATTGTTAGGAAGCCTATGGTGACCTTCTCTATAGACTAACATTGGCCTCGGTAGGTTTTAGGTGGCGAACTAGGGGGTCAAAGTTTTTTTTTTAAAGAGACAGTACTTCGACTATTGAATGGTCAAATAGTCGAATGATTTTTAGTTCGAATCGTTCGATTCGAAGTCGAAGGTCGAAGTAGCCCATTCGATGGTCGAATGGTAACCAAAAAAAAACACTTCGAAATTTTAAGTATTTTTCCTCTATTCCTTCACTCGAGCTAAGTGAATGGGCCCCTAAAAGTTTAGACAACTCTACTTTGGTCTTCGAAATTTAGGCAGCAGAGTAGTATCATTTGGCTTTCATATACTATTTATAAAGCTTGAGAGATGTCTGTGAGTGCCATGAAACTTTGCTTCTTTTTCCTGGTCTATTCCTATGGTTTGAATAAAGGCGTTTACATGTTAAAACCAAGCATGCTGTCCAGCCTTTGAATATGTGGTGGAGTTAATAAAACAACAAATAAACTATGGACTACTGCACCTAATCTAAGATGCCTGCGTATAAAACTGGTATTAAGCATGTGAAACATTAAAATTAATTTGTGATATTTACAAGCACCAAGTTAGTTTAGGATGTAAAAGAGCACCTGTATCAGTTTGAGGCTAGCTGGGGGTAGTGTCACCACACCAGGAATCAAACTGCAAGTCTAAAATCTGCAAAACAATATTTTGTGAAGCATTAAAGCAATGCAAAACTATCTCTGACACCCATAGCCCCCTTTTTCTCTGTTACTCCACTAACTTGGAAAGGAAGTAAAATATATATTTAAGCATTAACTTAAAGAAAATATAAATAAAACTGCTCTACTAATTTCCTAATATACAGCAACTGCATCATGAAATAATAATAATAAATGCTTACAATGTAAATATTAGTAGTACGGAATATGGTGAACTTGAAATGCATGACACTTTTTAAAAAATATATTATAATAGTGATTAGTAAAACTGTACTTTTCAGTTGCAAAAACATGGAAAATTTGCAAAACTATGCATTGGAGTCAACGAAAAGGTGAAATGACATTTGGGTTAAGGCATTTATTGCTCTGCGGTAGAATACATATAGTCCTATGCTATGTCAAGTAAGTGAAGCTATTATCCACTTTGCCAAATTGTTCTTTATAGAAAAAATAAGGCTCCCATATTGCCAAATTCTTCCGAACATTGTGCCCAGACAGCTCCTTAGAGCTAGAGAGGACTTGTATATATATACAGTAAGTACCACATTTCTCAAAAATCAAATGTGATTTTTTTCATGATTCAAATTTTTTTTTTTTTGCACCCAAAATACACATTCAAGTTATTTTTTTGAAAACTTGAATGCCTGTGAGTTAATAAGCAAAGAATCCTCTAAAATTTGAAATTAAAAATTAATAAAAGCTGGCAAGGTCCTATACAAGTCAATGTGATTTGTCCTAGGTAAATCTCAAGTTGCTGTGGTTGATTTAAGGGTTTTTATCTGAAAACTCAATCAGTTTGAGTTTTCGGGACATACAATAAGTTCTATAGATTTGAGTTTTTTTGGGACATGAATGCGTTTTTCATTCGAGTTTTTGACATTTGGATTTTTCCATAAATATGCAAACAACTTTTGCATCCTAGTGAATTTGTGGAGTAACGACCGTTCGCTAGAGCGGAAAGTCGCCTGGCAATAAGGTGTAGAGATGGCGCGAACTGTTCGCCGGCGAACTTGTTCGCGCGAACATCGGGTGTTCGCGCTCGCCGGAAGTTCGCGAACGTCGCGCGACGTTCGCCATTTTGGGTTCGCCATTATTGGCGCTTTTTTTTGCCCTCTCACCCCAGACCAGCAGGTACATGGCAGCCAATCAGGAAGCTCTCCCCTGGACCACTCCCCTTCCCTATAAAAACCGAAGCCCTGCAGCGTTTTTTCACTCTGCCTGTGTGTGCTGAAGAGATAGTGTAGGGAGAGAGCTGCTGCCTGTTAGTGATTTCAGGGACAGTTGAAAGTTTGCTGGCTAGTAATCGTTTTGATACTGCTCTGTTATTGGAGGGACAGAAGTCTGCAGGGGTTTGAGGGACATTTAAGCTTAGGTAGCTTTGCTGGCTAGTAATCTACCTTCTACTGCAGTGCTCTGTATGTAGCTGCAGTGGGCAGCTGTCCTGCTTCTGATCTCATCTGCTGACTGCTGCAATAACAGTAGTCCTTGTAAGGACTGCTTTTATTTATTTTTTTGTTGTTTTACTACTACTACTACTACTACTACTACTACTATAAGAGCCCAGTGCTATTAGTCTAGCAGTGTTGGGGAGTGGGACTGGTGTGCTAATCTGCTGCTCCTAGTAGTTCAGCAGCACCAACTGTAATTTTTTTTTTTTAATATTCATTTTTTTTTTATTTTACTTTTTTTTATTTTACTACCGCTGTAGTAGTGTATAAGTTGACCTTTTAGGCATTATTTGCCCTGTAGGCATTTTTTGCCCAGTGTGTTATTCAACCAACTGCCATCTAGCTGTGTGACCTTGTTCACATTCTGTCTAAATATCCATAATATTACCGTCTCCAGAAAAAACACCGGAGTGACTTTTTTCAAGCAGCCATAATAAATTTTACGTAATCCGTATCCATCGCTGTAGTAGTGTATAAGTTGACCTTTTAGGCATTATTTGCCCTGTAGGCATTTTTTGCCCAGTGTGTTATTCAACCAACTGCCATCTAGCTGTGTGACCTTGTTCACATTCTGTCTAAATATCCATAATATTACCGTCTCCAGAAAAAACACCGGAGTGACTTTTTTCAAGCAGCCATAATAAATTTTACGTAATCCGTATCCATCGCTGTAGTAGTGTATAAGTTGACCTTTTAGGCATTATTTGCCCTGTAGGCATTTTTTGCCCAGTGTGTTATTCAACCAACTGCCATCTAGCTGTGTGACCTTGTTCACATTCTGTCTAAATATCCATAATATTACCGTCTCCAGAAAAAACACCGGAGTGACTTTTTTCAAGCAGCCATAATAAATTTTACGTAATCCGTATCCATCGCTGTAGTAGTGTATAAATTGACCTTTTAGGCATTATTTGCCCTGTAGGCATTTTTTGCCCAGTGTGTTATTCAACCAACTGCCATCTAGCTGTGTGACCTTGTTCACATTCTGTCTAAATATCCATAATATTACCGTCTCCAGAAAAAACACCGGAGTGACTTTTTTCAAGCAGCCATAATATATTTTACGTAATCCGTATCCACCGCTGTAGTAGTGTATACGTTGATCTTGAGGGCATTATTTGCACAGTGTTTTCTTCAAACCGCCATCTAGCTGTGTGAGCTTGTTCACATTTTGTCTAAATATTGATAATATTATCGTCTCTAGAAAAACCACTTGAGTTACTTTTTTTCAAGCAGCATTCTTATATTTTACGTAATCCGTATCCACCGCTGTGTATACGTTGACCTTGTAGGCATTATTTGCACAGTGTTTTCTTCAAACCGCCATCTAGCTGTGTGAGCTTGTTCACATTTTGTCTAAATATTGATAATATTATCGTCTCTAGAAAAACCACTTGAGTTACTTTTTTTCAAGCAGCATTCTTATATTTTACGTAATCCGTATCCACCGCTGTGTATACGTTGACCTTGTAGGCATTATTTGCACAGTGTTTTCTTCAAACCGCCATCTAGCTGTGTGAGCTTGTTCACATTTTGTCTAAATATTGATAATATTATCGTCTCTAGAAAAACCACTTGAGTTACTTTTTTTCAAGCAGCATTCTTATATTTTACGTAATCCGTATCCACCGCTGTGTATACGTTGACCTTGTAGGCATTATTTGCACAGTGTTTTCTTCAAACCGCCATCTAGCTGTGTGAGCTTGTTCACATTTTGTCTAAATATTGATAATATTATCGTCTCTAGAAAAACCACTTGAGTTACTTTTTTTCA
The DNA here is from genome assembly GCA_038501925.1 of Xenopus petersii. NCBI lineage: Eukaryota > Metazoa > Chordata > Amphibia > Anura > Pipidae > Xenopus > Xenopus petersii. Next base: position 79,732,649 of record CM076677.1, read on the forward strand.
AGCAGCATTCTTATATTTTACGTAATCCGTATCCACCGCTGTGTATATGTTGACCTTGTAGGCATTATTTGCACAGTGTTTTCTTCAAACCGCCATCTAGCTGTGTGAGCTTGTTCACATTTTGTCTAAATAGTGATAATATTATCGTCTCTAGAAAAACCACTTGAGTTACTTTTTTTCAAGCAGCATTCATATATTTTACGTAATCCGTATCCACCGCTGTGTATACGTTGACCTTGTAGGCATTATTTGCACAGTGTTTTCTTCAAACTGCCATCTAGCTGTGTGTATTATCGTTTCCAGAAAAACCAACTGAGTTTTTGTTGTTGTTGTTTTTTTAAAAATAATGCCAGGCAAAGGCAGGCCGCCACGCAGAGGCCGTGCTAGGGGCCGTGCTGCTATGCAATCCTGTGGCCCTAGCAAATTGCCCAGTTTTAAAAAGCCAATGACCCTGAACTCCCAAAATGCTGAAGAGGTAGTTGACTGGCTTACACAGCACACCCCATCCTCTACCGTTTCTAACTTTACCACAACATCCTCCTCATCCTCCACTGCTATGGCCACCCCACGTAACACTTCCTCCACCACCGGTGCCCCTTCTTCACTGGAGTCAGAGGAGTTATTTTCCCATGAGTTTCTTGAACTGAGTAATGCGCAACCATTATTGGCAGAAGAAGATGAAGGAGATGAGGACGTTACACCAGATTTAATTCTGGCAGAGAACACGACAGAGATGGACATAATGATGAGTGATGAGGAGGAGGTCCCCGCTGCTGCTTCCTTCTGTGATGTGTCAGAAGAAATTGATGCATCTGAGGAGAATGATGATGAGGAGATTGATGTTTTGTGGGTGCCTAGTAGAAGAGAGCAAGAGGAGGGTAGTTCAGATGGAGAGACGGAGAGTCAGAGAGGCAGTAGGAGAATAAGACTTAGAAGAAGCAGGGAGGACAGCCCGCAGGGATCAGTAGGGCAACAACATGTATCGGCACCTGTGTTCAGCCGGCCAACGCACCCGCCATTGCCGCCAATGCCGCCAACTTCTACTGTTACCGCCAGATCGCAGACTTCCAAAAAGTCAGCAGTGTGGGATTTTTTTAATGTGTGTGCCTCTGACAAAAGCATTGTAATTTGCAATGAGTGCAGTCAGAAACTGAGCCTTGGTAAGCCCAACAGCCACATAGGTACAACTTCTATGCGAAGGCACATGAGCGGCAAGCACAAAGCACTTTGGGAGCAACACCTCAAAGGCAACAGGCAAACTAAAAGCCACACTCCTTCTGGTCCAGCATCTTACTGCTCTACCTCTGCTCTCCTTGACCCATCTGAACCACCCTCCACTCCGCCTTCCACCTTGACCACCTGTTCCCATTCCCAGTCATCTGCCACCAGCCAAGTTTCTGTGAAGGCCATGTTTGAGCGTAAGAAGCCAATGTCTGACTGTCACCCCCTTGCCCGGCGTCTGACAGCTGGCTTGTCTGCACTCTTAGCCCGCCAGCTTTTACCATACCAGCTGGTGGACTCTGAGGCCTTCCGCAAATTTGTAGCAATTGGGACACCGCAGTGGAAGGTACCCAGCCGCAATTTTTTTTCTAAAAAGGGAATACCACACCTGTACCAACATGTGCAGAGCCAAGTTACCGCATCTCTGTCACTTAGTGTTGGGCCAAAGGTCCATATGACTACTGACGCATGGTCCTCCAAGCATGGTCAGGGCAGGTATGTCACCTACACTGCCCACTGGGTGAACTTGGTAATGGCTGGGAATGGGAAGCAGGGAATGGGTAGCTCAACAACAACAACAGTGGAGTTGGTGTCACCGCCACGGATTGCACGCGGTTCTGCCACCACCTCTACTCCTCCATCGCTCTCTACCTCGTCTTCTTCCTCTTCTACTTCTTACTCTGCTGCTGGGTCCTCCTTCTCCTCCTCCACACCTGTGCACCCCCAGCTCCCCCTAGGCTATTCGACGTGCCAGGTACGCCGTTGTCACGCTGTCTTGGGGATGACGTGCCTGGAAAGCAAAAACCATACCGGATCTGTACTCCTGTCATCTCTGCAGTCACAGGCCGATCGGTGGCTGACCCCACACCAACTGCAGATCGGAAAAGTGGTGTGTGACAATGGAAGCAATCTGTTGGCAGCGTTGAGACTGGGAAATTTAACACATGTGCCCTGCATGGCACATGTGTTAAATTTAATAGTCCAACGTTTTGTCTCCAAGTACCCAGGATTCCAGGACGTTCTCACCCAGTCCAGAAAGGTGTCGGCCCATTTCAGACGTTCCTACACAGCCATGGCACGCCTTGCTGACATTCAGCAGCGCTACAACATGCCAGTCAGGCGTTTGATTTCTGACAGCCAGACTCGCTGGAATTCAACGCTCCTTATGTTGGAACGTCTGCTGCAACAACAAAGGGCCGTCAACGAGTACCTTTTTGAACTGGGTGGTAGGACTGGATCTGCAGAGCTGGGGATTTTTTTCCCCCGTTACTGGGTGCTTATGCGCGATGCCTGCAGGCTCATGCGACCTTTTGGCTCATGCGACCTTTTGAAGAGGTGACAAATATGGTCAGTCGCACCGAAGGCACCATCAGCGACCTAATACCTTTCGCTTTCTTCCTGGAGCGTGCCGTGCGACGAGTGACAGATGAGGCTGTAGACCAGCGTGACGAGGAGCTGGAAGCGCACGATTTATGGTCGGAATCACCAGAACGAACCCAGGCACCTGCTGCAACGCAGGGAGAGGTGCCAGAAGTGGAGTCAGAGGAGGAAGGTGGCTTTGTGGAGGAGGAGGAGGAGGACCAACAGGAGCAGGCTTCCCAGGGGGCTAGTGGTGACCTTTTGGGGACCCCTGGTCTTGTACGTGGCTGGGGGGAGGAGACCGTGGATGATGCAGTCCTTGATAATGAGGAAGCGGAGATGGATAGCTCTGCATCCAACCTTGTGAGAATGGGGTCTTTCATGCTGTCATGCCTGTTGAAGGACCCCCGTATCAAGAGGCTTAAGGAGAAGGACCTGTACTGGGTCGCAACGCTACTAGACCCTCGGTACAAGCATAAAGTGTCAGAAATGTTACCAACATACCACAAGTCCGAAAAGATGCGGCATTTACAAACCAGCCTGCAAAACATGTTGTACAATGCTTTTAAGGGTGATGTCACTTCAGGAACTCATCAACATTCCAGGGGCAGAGGTGCCAGTAATCCTGCCACGAGCACACCTGCAAGGACAAAGCCCTTTGGCCGGTCTGTAACATCAGACATGCAAATGTTTTTCTGTTCAAGGCAGCGCCACAACCCTTCTGGATCCACCCTCAAAGAACGCCTCGACCGGCAGGTAGCGGACTACCTGGCATTAACTGCAGATATCGACACTCTGAGGAGCGATGAACCCCTGGACTACTGGGTGCGCAGGCTTGATCTGTGGCCAGAGCTGTCACAATTTGCCATGAACCTCTTGTCTTGCCCAGCCTCAAGTGTGCTCTCAGAAAGGACCTTCAGTGCAGCAGGAGGGATTGTAACTGAGAAGAAAACTCGCCTAGGTCACAAAAGTGTCGATTACCTGACCTTTATTAAAATGAATGAGGGGTGGATCTCGGAGGGTTACTGCACGCCGGAAGACTTGTTCTGACTTCTATGCAGCTGTCCTTCTCTTCAAGCCTCATGACTCCACACACAGCTGTCCTTTAGCGTCCTCCTCCCTCCGCCACCGTTACAAACTAGGGTGCAAACCCTACTGGTTTAATTTTTTCTGGCCTCTGTGCTTCAGTGGCTGCAACCAAAAAAACGGGGCAAACAATGTCTACAAGGTCAACGTATGGCAAAAAATGACTATTTTCAGCATTTATATGGCATATTTTTTCTGGCAACTGTGCTTCAGTGGCTGCGTCCAAAAAAATGCATATTTTCTGCATTTATATGGCATAATTTTTCTGGCCTCTGTGCTTCAGTGGCTGCAACCAAAAAAATGCATATTTTCTGCATTTATATGGCATAATTTTTCTGGCCTCTGTGCTTCAGTGGCTGCAACCAAAAAAATGCATATTTTCTGCATTTATATGGCATAATTTTTCTGGCCTCTGTGCTTCAGTGGCTGCAACCAAAAAAATTTATATTTTCAGCATTTATATGGCATAATTTTTCTGGCAACTGTGCTTCAGTGGCTGCGACCAAAAAAATGACTATTTTCAGCATTTATATGGCATATTTTTTCTGGCCTCTGTGCTTCAGTGGCTGCAACCAAAAAAATGCATATTTTCTCCATTTATATGGCATAATTTTTCTGGCCTCTGTGCTTCAGTGGCTGCAACCAAAAAAATGCATATTTTCTCCATTTATATGGCATAATTTTTCTGGCCTCTGTGCTTCAGTGGCTGCAACCAAAAAAATGCATATTTTCTCCATTTATATGGCATAATTTTTCTGGCCTCTGTGCTTCAGTGGCTGCAACCAAAAAAATTTATATTTTCAGCATTTATATGGCATAATTTTTCTGGCAACTGTGCTTCAGTGGCTGCGACCAAAAAAATGACTATTTTCAGCATTTATATGGCATATTTTTTCTGGCCTCTGTGCTTCAGTGGCTGCGGCCAAAAAAACTGGGCAAACAATGCCTACAAGGTCAACGTATGGCAAAAAATGACTATTTTCAGCATTTATATGGCATATTTTTTCTGGCAACTGTGCTTCAGTGGCTGCAACCAAAAAAACTGGGCAAACAATGCCTACAAGGTCAACGTATGGCAAAAAATGACTATTTTCAGCATTTATATGGCATATTTTTTCTGGCAACTGTGCTTCAGTGGCTGCGTCCAAAAAAACTGGGCAAACAATGTCTACAAGGTCAACGTATGGCGAAAAATGACTATTTTCAGCATTTATATGGCATATTTTTTCTGGCAACTGTGCTTCAGTGGCTGCGTCCAAAAAAACTGGGCAAACAATGCCTACAAGGTCAACGTATGGCAGTTGTTTAAAGAGAACAGTAGATTACTAGCCAGCAAAGCTACCTAAGCTAAAATGTCCCTCAAATCCCTGCAGACTTCTGTCCCTCCAATACAGAGCAGTATCAAGCAGATTACTAGCCAGCAAACTTACTATCATCTGTCCCTGAAATCACTAACAGCTCTCCCCCTACACTATCTCTTCCAAGCACACACAGGCAGATTTTTCAGATACATTTTTGCCCTTGATCCCCCTCTGGCATGCCACTGTCCAGGTCGTTGCACCCTTTAAACAACTTTAAAATCATTTTTCTGGCCAGAAATGTCTTTTTTAGATGTTAAAGTTCGCCTTCCCATTGAAGTCTATGGGGTTCGCGAACCGTTCGCGAACCGCTCGCATTTTTGCGCAAGTTCGCGAATATGTTCGCAAACTTTTTTTCCGACGTTCGCTACATCCCTAATAAGGTGTGAACGAACGATAGCAACAGCCTCATTTGCTAGGGAATTGTCCCCTATTCAGATGAGATTTCTAGCGAATTGTCAATAGCGACGTCCACTTCGCCCTTTATTAAATCTGCCCCATAGATTCTATACTAAAAAATACTAATACTAATAATAAAACTAAAACTGTAAAATATTTCAGATAACTACTTTTAGCATTATTTTGTTTCTTTTACTCTACTAATGTATATAAAATCTGTTCATTAAAAAAAGTATGTAAAATGTTTGCGGGGCTCTTCTGGAAGATAATTAATACAAAGAAGGCAGACAAAGAAAAACTATGTGAAACAATTTCTAGATGCTTCTACATTCATTTGGAAACATTAACAAATATGCATTACCATTGAACCCAAAATGACTGAGGTTAAATGGGGAGGTGAAGTTTATTTGTATTTGTAACAAATAAATAATATCTACCATGGGAAGGGGCAGACAAACAGATGCAATGCAATATTATTTGGGCTTCCCTATCAACATAATATAATAACACAAAATAACCAGTTCATAATCGCAGACTTCATTTTATGAAATACTGCTATAAGTACTATTCCCTAGAGTTATCCTTTCCTTTTAAAGAGCCTGCTCTACCTGATGCTTGCTTCTTTGTTAATTCTCTTCAACCATTAAATATATAAACCAAGACTATTATGTCTAGACTCAGCTCTTGGCTAAACTTTCTCTGCCTTTTATTTTTTAAATCCTTCATTGAAATACAAGTTAAGCTAGAATCTGAGCTGAGCTCATATTTTGAGAATGATCTAAGACAAATTATTTGGATTGTGATCCAGTGTTTAGAAAATAGATTTTATAATGTATATAACATTGCAGAACAACATACTGTGTTTCGGAAAGTATTTAGAAAGTATTTTATCAGTTGCTTACGACGGTGAATAATAATATTTTTCTTAATAAAAGCCAAAGTGTCATAAAAACTGGCAATCGAATGCTATGGGATAAGCACCTGCATTGTCTGTACTAAGAGACAAAAGGCAAAACTAGAAGCTGTGATGGTAGTCATGGCAACATAGAGAGCCATAGTACGCATCTTTAACTACAGCAGGGTCCACTCATGGTATGAATGTTACTGGGAATAACAGTAATAAAAATTATTCATTATTATATTTTAGTCTGAGAATAGAGAGCGATTGGCACTCTAGCTACTGTAGAAACATACGAGTTTTACTTTTGCAATGGCTGGATTTTAAGAAAATTTTGTCTAGAATAGAACACCAAGTAACAATTTAAAATTAATAGTACCATGCCGCCATTATGCTCCAGTGTTCCAGTCACCCCTTTGCCTATTGAAGCTGGCCACACACATTATAGAAATTGTTAATGCTCTGACCAACAAATGCATTTGCCCAAGGTGTGCAGGGGATGATTGAGACACCAGGAAAGTAAGCAACTAAAATTATTGGGGGATTCATATCAACTTGCCAATGAAATAGAAAATTAGTATGAAGTGATTCCAATGGGGCCATATATTATGGAGAAATAATAGACAAAAGCCATGAATATCTTGTAAATTATATCCTTATAAACAGTGAGTTCTGATGTCATTGGTTATAAATGGTGAGTTCTGATGTAATTTCTGTCACATGACTCACTGAAATTTGTGTATTATAATAAATAAAGTACCCCCAGTTGCAAAATATGAGGATATTAAAAGTTACCTCGGAGTTCCATGGCCTGTATAAAAACACTCGGCCTTCGGCCTTGTGTTTTTATATGGTAACTTCTAATATCCTCATATTTTGCAACTGGGGGTACTTTATTCACTATATAATGTATGTACTGTACTCTCTTACTGGGAGGCCAAAGGAAGCTTTCCATAATTTGGATCTTTAATTCTTTTAAAAAATTATTTAAACATAATCTCATAAAGATTAATTATATCTTAGTTAGGATCAAGTAAAATGTACTCTTTTATTATTACATGGGAAAAAATGTAAATACATTTTTAAATTTTTGAATTATTTGATTAAAATTGAGTCTATGGGCTATGGCCTTCCTATAATGCAGAGCTTTCTAAAATAACAGATTCCATTCCTGTAGTATTAATTTATTATCTGCTTCCCTTGGCATCTTGGTAAGACTTCATTATTACAATTTCTTACTAACAATGATTTAATGAAAAAATGTAAAATGCAAGTCCCTTTTTACTTTTTATCTGTGACATTCTACTGTAGTTACACATTGTTCTCATATAACAGCTCTTGTATTTTTCTAATTCTGCAACATCATGAACTCAAATGAGCAAATAACAGCTTTATTATGAGAGTAATTATTGCTATAGATTTTTTTGGTACTGTTTGCTTGCAGCAGTACCAAACTTTCTACAGCATTGCACATGGGATTTTTTTAAGGCATTGTTAAGTGTCTCTAGGCCAGATATTGCAATTTAGTTTTTGCCTTCCGAAACACAAGAAGATAAAATGACTTGCTTAAGGTCAAAGTGAGCTCTCCTGGGAATCAAACTCACGCATCACGCAGAGCCCACTGAGTTTATCTGTAATAACACAAACAGTTTCAGTTGTTCAAAGAACCATTATCAGTATACATTTTTACTATAGTCATTGCACACTATTGTAAAATTAATATTTGATTATTATTACAATAATTAAGGCTCATTAAAACAAATAACTTTTTTTGCTGTGCTTTCATTGCAGTTAGAAAAGGCAAATCTGGAGCATTTTCAAAAATTACAAAAGCGACACAAAATGTAATTAAAATTGCAAGTCATGCTTAAAATTGCATTTTGGCAAATGTATGGCACTGCTCACAATATAAAATAATTCTCTGATGAATATTACATCGCTCATTATCAATAAGCAAAGATTAGAGTTAACACCTGCTCTGGTTTCCTTAAAGTGGACCTGTCACCTACACATAAAAAAACTGCATAATCCTTTCCAAATTAAATCTGGAACCCCAAAATTTTTTTCATTAAAACATCCATACCTGTTATAAAGGTGTTTAAATATCTAAACTGTCAATCAAATATTAACTGCCCCACCTCTATGCCCGTGGCATAGAGGAGGGGCAGTCAATTACTTTCACTTTCCATTCAGCACTCCCTACATGTCACAGCTCTCCTCACATTCCCCCTTCCCTCCTCGGGCTTTATAATTGTGTAGGGCACTGCACATGGACATTAGGTCCCTCATTCTGGTTCATACACAAGATTTTAGGGTGATACACAATTTCCCTTAATAACCATGTCCACAAAATGGCAGCTGCCTGCTTGCTGTGATTGTATAATTCCAAAACAGAAGGAAACAAAATTTAAATAATAAATACAGTGTAAGTAAAGTTTATTTTGCTCAACTAACATAATAGAAAAGAATTTGAAATTATTTCTTAGGGTGACAGGTCCCCTTTAAATATTTTGGTGCAAAAAAGTCTTTGCGATTGCAACATTTTATTACAAACACTGTGCATGCCAAAAGTCAATTGTTCGCATTAGCAAACTCTGTGAGGAAGTAGTTGTGGTCCGAAGGAAGCAAACAACTAAAATCTTGGTCACCAATGTTCTTAATGGTCTTTGTGAATGATTTTTGCTCTAAAAAACATAAAATTCCCCCATTAGTGCTCAGTTACTGATGCTAATTGTGCAGCTCTATGGGCACAATGAAGCCATGCATAGGGTTCTGTAGAACCTTGCACCTACTGAAGCTAATTTGGAAGTGTGAATGCCATGTAAGGTATGAGGAATCCAAGGTGACACCTATATACCAAACCCCCACCCATACCTCATGATTACAGCATTGTTAGACACAACTTCCATCCTGGAGTGTAAATACTTGCATCTATAGGTGCTATGAATAAGGCAAGGAGCAACATGTGAAACAAATGTTTTTGCTCCTCGCTTAGTAAAGGAGCCCTTATAACATTTTCCATATTGATGACTTTTGTGGTCACAAAGTTCAACTAGCTGTTCAAGTAGGAAGAACCAGCTTAAGTGTTCAGTTACTACAGAAAAGGGCTATGGAAAGCACAAACAGAAAACACATCAGGATGCCATTGATTAGAGTCAAGCAAGCTAATTGAATGGTATTTGGAATGAATGTCTCAAATCTTTATAGCATCATTATTTTCTACATTGCCCTTAATTAAATCTTCACAAAGATGGAGGTCCCTGAAAAAGTAGGTTAATGGCATAAGCATGGATTTGTCAAGTGCTCTCTATGCTTACATGAGTCCTATCCCAATTTCTTTAAACTGAATTACATACACATTTTCAATAAGCTAATGTCACGGTCGGCACCCTAAACCAGAACTAATGCCAAGCTCCCTGGTCTCGGCTCGGCTTCACCAGTAGTGTTACCACCTTTGGCTTCGGGAGGAGCCCTCAGCGTACTCAGATGCCACCTGGACTTTTCGAGAGGAGCAAGGCGAGGAGTTCTGGCAAGCAAAGGGGCACGACTGTTGTTAAAGTCAGTTAGGCCGAAGGTCGTGGTACAATAACGTAAGACAGATTTGTGGTCAGACAGGCCGGGTCGAGGCAGGCAGATAGCTAGAGTCGTCAGGCAGGCAAGGATCAAATCGGGTAATCAATCAGATGGGCTGAGGCAGAATCGGAGTCAAATAACAGGCAGAGGTCAAACCAGAATGTCAAACAGGAGGGTTAAGCAGAGTCAAGGTCGGTTTCAGGCAAGGGTCAGGTTCCAGAGATCAGAATAGTCAAACAGGCAGGCAAGGGTCAAAACAGATAATCAGGATCAGATTCACACAGAATAGCAACAGCTAAAGCACCAGGAACAAATCCTATCACGGGCAATGACAAACTGTGGGAATGCCCCTTTATTACTTTCAAATTTGGCGCCATTGCGCGCTGACGTCATCACGCCAGCGCGAATTCGCCTTTAAATCTGGAAGTGCGCATGCGCACACGCACTAAGAGAAACCCGGAAGAGGAGCAGCGTACCGCAGCGGGTGTCCCCGCCGAGGGGGCGGCAGGCGTCCCTGCCATCCCCCCACTAGACCACCAGGGTGAGATTTCGTTACAGCTGATTGGAAGAATGGTTGAGGGGGAAGGAAGGTCAAATTGGGCATGATCAGAGTTGGGTCGGGAGGCAGAACAACTAGGGCAAGTACATTGCCAGTAAATTTGTAATACTGCCCTGGTTGTCACCAACATCTTCTACATCTCCCTGAGCACTGCTGTTGTTCCGAGGTGCTTCAAGGAGTCCATCATCATTTCTGTGCCAAAGAAGTCCCACGTGTCCTGCCTAAATGACTATCATCCTATCACACTAACATCCACCATAATGAAGTGTTTTGAGAGGCTGGTCATGAGACACATCAAAGGCCTGCTCTCACCATTTCTGTATCCACTGCAATTCGCCTACTGTTCCAATCACTCAACGGACGATGCCATCGCCATTACCCTGCACTTGTCACTTAGTCACCTAGACAATAAAGACACATATGTACGTATGCTATTCATAGACTTCAGCTCAGCATTCAATACAATCATTCCTCAGCACTTGAGTGTTAAGCTGAGCATGCTGGGCCTGAACATCTCTATCTGCAACTGGATCCTGGACTTCCTGACAAAGAGACCTCAGGTAGTCCGAATGGGAAAAAACACCTCCAGTACCATCACACTGAGCACGGGAGCTCCCCAAGGTTGTGTGCTTAGTCCACTGCTGTTCACACTGCTGACTCATGACTGTGTGGCAAGTCATGGATCCAATCACATCATCAAGTTCGCTGATGATACAACCGTAGTAGGTCTCATCAGCAAGAACAACGAGTCAGCATATCGACAAGAGGTGAAATGGCTAACAGACTGATGCAAAGTCAACAATCTGTCTATGAATCCAAACAAAACAAATGAAATAGTTGTTGACTTCAGGAGAACATGTGGGGATCATTCTCCACTGTACATTGACGGATCTCCGGTGGAAATTGTCAAGAGCACCAAATTCCTTGGGGTACATCTGGCGGAGAACCTCTCCTGTTCCCTTAACACCAGCTCTATAGTGAAGAAAGCACAGCAGCGTCTCTACTTTCTGCTGAAAAAAGCCCACCTTCCACCACACATTCTCACTATCTTCTACAGAGGGTCTATATTGAAAGTATTTTATGCAGCTGCATAACTACCTGGTATGGAAACTGCTCTGTATCAGATCGCAAGATCCTGCAGCGGGTGGTGAGGACAGCGGAAAAGATCATTGGGGTCTCGCTTCCTGCCATTATGGATATGTACCACACCCTCTGTCTCCAGAAGGCTACCAGCATTGTCAGGGATAGCATCCACCCTGCACATGATCTCTTTACCCTCTTGCCATCCTGTAAAAGATACCGCAGTATTCGAGCGATGACTTCCAGAATGCAAAACAGTCTAATTCCACAAACCATCAGGTATCTCAACTCCCAAGGACTGAACTGAATATATTCATAATGAAATGAAATGTCCACTTTGCCCAGCATGACCATGTACTAGAGTTGTTGTATAGCACCGGGGGGTTCTGGAGGAACGCCATTTTGTTTCTTCTATGTACTGTATTTACTGTGTATATGGCTGAAATGACAATAAAATCCACTTGACTTGACTTGGTTCCTCAATGGTATTTTATTGGCTGGTGAAATACTGGCCAGGTGGCAACCCTATATGTTTGCCAGAACACAGCTTTGTCTGGCCAATGTTCCCTCAATGTAGTGCACTTGCCTTTATATGAAAGTCAACCACAGCATACACAAAAATACATATACAGTAATTATATGCACACAATTCCATATTTGTAAGGACCAACAATGCTTAGAAAAGAATAGGTCCACACAGCCTGCAAGAAATTAGAAGGAACATTGCCCCAGGCATTAAAATCTATAACTTGACAGCTCCCAATAGGGAATGAAATCTTTCCTTTTTTAAAAATACCAGAAGAGCTAATAATGAAAAAAATTAATTTGGCCTGATGTGCTATAAAAATTTATCCTGCACATAAAACAGTAGAAGTCATGGTTTTAATGCCTATATCTACCATAAAAGCATACATACATATATTTAAAAAAAAATCAGATAATATTTTCACAATTTCTAAGAAAACTTTTAGTTCTTAGCAGCAAAGGCCAATATATTTTTGTGTGAATTGGTAATTCTGGATCACAGATGAATCTGGACTATTACATTTTTGTGAATCATTTTAAGAAGATTCATATGGATACAGCTCATATGCGACTAATTATAAAAAGCTATATATAAACAAACCCAACTAATATGCATACAAATTTCTCAAGTTACAGTAATTGAAAAATCTTTATATTCTGTATATTACACTGAAAATATAAGATATGTCAAATAGTTTAAAGTAACAATATTCGTTTTTAATTATATATGTTCATGAGGTTATTAAAAAATAGACAGATAGGGCAGTGGGTCTGGCCCCGGGGGGGGGGGGGGGCATGAGCGCAAGGGGCCCACCAGGTTTGTGCGTGTGTATGCACATGTGAAGTTTTGAATAAAGTATATGACAAACACTTTTAAGTCTACAGCAATGGCTAGCTAATCCATACATCTTTAAGGAGTCACTATCATAAGAAATAATTATACTATTGTATTACAATCTTATATAAACCACATTAAAGGCTACCTAACAGGAACTGGAATTCACACTTTGTAAGGTCACTCCTCTGTTAAGAATCACAAATAATTTACAATAGAACCCTCATTTTAGTTTTTTTCAGTGAACCAGAAAAAACATGGTGTAAAACCCAGGAAATCTGGGAAAGATATTATGCATTATACATTCATGAGACCACCAAAAAAATATAAAATCAGGGAAAACTTAAAATCAGGGATATAAAATTGAGGTTCCACTGTATATGTGTTTTGACATTTCTTAAAATATCTCATTGTCTTGTAACAAACATTTGTAGGCATAGAAGCATGAAGACATGATTATGTTATAAAATGAGCTTAGAAACAAAGGCATGTTGAATAGAGGGATACCAAAAAAAGTACATAAATTCATCATATCTTATCTATGTGGAATAGAAATAGAAAAAATAGACAGCTATATTTTCTAGCACATTAGTGCTAATGTTTGAGGGGAGAGTTAATTAGAAGACAATAGCGCCACAAACTACCTTAATTACTCCTTTCCTATCTAAAGCACGACCCACTCTTAAAACACAAAGCACTCTCTTAAATGGGGAGTATCCAGTGGTTCTCCAGCTGACTTACAACCCCAGTTGAGCCCTCAATGATGAGAAGATATGGGATCCTATATCCAGCATGGGAGGCATGAGATCATTTATCCAGAAACCCATAATCAAGAAAGTCAAATTATAGGAAGACAATCTTCTACAATGTCCATTTTAATCAAATATTCCTAATTATTTCCTTTTTCTCTGTAATAATAAAAAAGTACCTCGTTCTTGTTGGTAACTAAACTGCATTAAACCATACTGTCTGCAATACAATCCTATTTGGGTATATTTAATGTTTACATTTAGCAGACTTAACCTATATATAGATTGGAATTACAGAAATATCCCTTATATAGAAACAGCAGGTCCCAAGCATTACATACTGTTTTTAAAAAATCCTATACTGGTACGGCAAAAATGAGAAACTGAAAGACCTCAGTTTGGATAACATTGAGCTGCATTCATATGCTCTCCACTAGTTTTGTTTAATACTAGAGTAGAGTGCTGATAATGCTTTGGGCCATACATTTCTCCCGTAATTATATCTATGATCTAGGGGGCATATTTATCAATGGTCGAATTTTGAATTGAAAAAAGACAAACCGATATTAAGTCAAAGTTTTTTTGAGATGAATAGGTCAGTTTTCGATCAAATAGGTCCGTATTCTGCCAAATTTGAATCGTTAGAATCAAAGTAATATTGCATTTGATTCAAAGTTTTTCCCAAATCTGTTGACTCCAAATAGGTTCTCGGAGGTCCCCCATAGGCTAAAACAGCTATTTGGCAGGTTTTAGATGGCGAATGGTTGCAGTCGAATTTTTAAAGAAACAGCACATGATAATTTTTGATATTCGAATTTCCTTCAAATTCAAATCAAATTTGGACTATTCCCTAGTCGAAGTACACAAAAAATAGCTCAAAATTCTTTTTTTTTTATTAGAAAATTCACATTGACCTTTGATAAATCTGCACCTAGATGTTGAGACGTTGTACATCTTTCCCCTAAGCCTCTATGCCATGTAATTGATTTTAGCTTGATGGGAATATCTATTTTATGACTAGTCTTTTACATATTATCAATTCTATATGATTGTAAAATAAATGATTTTCCAAAATAAAAATATTCTGTTCCTTATAGTTTCTCCTTATTACTTAGAAAAAGCAGTAAATAATCACTACAAACTTAATGAGATGGCAAGACATTTAGACCTTCAAAGTATTTTATTTTGGTAGCTATTTTAATCCCGTGCTGTCAAAAAAAAAAGTGGAAGCAAGTGTTCAGAAGAATTACATACATTATAGTTATTGAAGGTAAAGCCCAGGCAAAATAGCACATTGCAAGTATTAGAGTAATTCCAGAAAAAGTGAAAAAGATAAGAAAGGGCTGCTCCAATAGATGCACACAGAATACAAAATGTTCTACTTGTCACTAGCTGCACAACATCCAACTAAAGACAGAATGGTCAAGTCACTACATTAGAGAGACATGTCTATCTCAATGCATAATTTTTCTCATTGAAGAAAGTGCTATTGTTGCAGTTTGCAGATTTATTATTTCTGAAACCTATCACCAAGAATAGACTTAAAAACAGACAGTTTGCTGCTATTTCTGTTTGAAGATAGAATGTAGGAGGTCTCCTAGATCTTAGCTTGCAGCCATTTAAAACTATGTTTGAAGTGCTAACATCTTTCTCTATCTCTAGAAAGTTGCTTGGTATGTTCTAAATGACTAAACAATGAAATAAAAGTCATGCTAGGAGGCTGTGCTCAAGATTTTGAATTTTATTCTCTATTTATATAAAAGCCATCTTGTTTAAAAAAAAAAACCATAGAATGTTAGCTAAAAAGCAAAATTTCTGGAAACATAGGAAAACGTTTTATGATGACCAGAAATATTTGGAAATTAATTTAATTTTTTTAAAGTAATTAATAAGACAAATTTATCTTAGGGTGACATTGCTACATATTTTTAACAAAACCACTGCAATCAATTTAATTGGTATAGTTATCTTTAATAAATATATATCTAACCAGGGAGTTAGCCCCAGTGTTATAATAAAGCTTTGCCTGTTGTCCTCCAGAGCATTCTTCATTTAACCCATCATTGTTGGATCGATGTAGACTAATGTTAGTATAATATGTAACACATTAAAACACAACCACCTTCTTAAAGAGATTTTTAAGTAATAAATGTGTTCAGCCAAGTATAAACCATGTCTCTGGAATACAAGGCACTATATTAGTAGATCAAATGAATGAAGAAATCTCTGCCTGACACAAAGTAAGACTGTGCCATTACTTACTACAAGCGAGAGGGGTCGTTTCCACGCAACAACACCAATCAATCCTGACAAAAGCACCTGGAAGGAAATAAAAAGTGTTAGTGACAAAGCACACACACACACACACATTTTCATCTGTATCCACAACTTAGAAACAATTATTTATTTGCAAAACATTTTAAGAAAACCCCTAACCAAAATATACTATAATTGCTATTATTTTTAACATCTACATTCTAAGAATGGCAAGAGCTGTGTTTACTTAAGGAGCCATCACGAAAATACATTTATTGGTGACAAGAGATTTCTAAAAATCTGGCTGTGAGGCTCAAGTCTATGAAAGACCACATGTACAGTGTAATGATTGCAAACTAAATAAAAGTGTGTTTATTGTAAAAAAAAAAACACATCCGTTTACCAGTGGAATTACAATTGCATCTATAAGTACTCTGATATTAAATTGTTACAAAATCAGTGAGACGGGAAGAGATCTGAAGCAGCAGATTTTTCCCAGATGGAGGTGTACAGATGTCAGATAAATTACTGGCTTCTTGATTTTGTTACAGATCATGCCAAGTATAAATTTCCAACAAACTGGGGCTCTTTGGGCTTCTAGCAATAAAATCATACAACATAAGCGAGTGTAATGTTTTGTAAACTTTTTTCAGAAGTCCCTTTGGTAAGGCACTGCACTTGAAAATGTCTATACTCTGTGTTCTCTTTCTACTTTCTTTTTTAATTTCTTACCCAGGAAGGGACTATTCTCAAAACCTTGCACAATACCACATTGTGTTCACCACACACAGAATGAGCAGATTAATTTGCTGACCAAACACTTGGGTGAAAAATACAGTAGCTACCACTAATGATTGAAGAGTGTCTTCAATATACCTTATTTAAAGTGAAATATTATTCCCCTCAAAACCCTTGATGGATATAACTGATTGCAATATACTCCTCTTTAAGTAGATGTTCACTTTGTCTGCCATGTGGGACTTGAGGTAGGAAGGCCAAATGGGGTATACTTTAACATGTTGCCAAATAGTAATATTGGCTTACTTTTTTAGCCCTAGGCGTCGGGTAAGTCTTTAGTATATTTTTAGTAACCACTAATCACTTATAAAACCAACAATATAATCATGATTGGTTTGTCAGGGGAAATAATGAATAAAAACATCAATACATCAACCAAGAACCCTTAGAATCCCCACTGTTCTTCACCCCATTGGGATTATTTTGATTTTATATTTTAAGGCAGACAGCAGTCAGCATCCCCAATATATCCAATAGCTAAGGAAGCTGTAGCATTCTATGGAAGCTTGACAACTTTTCAGTTGCTTCCATGGCTTGGAGCAACAACAAAATGTACAATTTATCCTTCTAGGCAATGTTTGACTTCCAACAGATATTTTACGTTAAACTGTTCCACTTTGATAGATCATGTCCTAATTATGTTGTTCAATCCAACATTTTGTCCAAATAACTTCATGTGAATCCATTTGGAAGCATTTACTTCACAGACAAAAATATATGAGAGGATAGACAAACAGACAGGTAGGTAGATAGATAGACATACAGAAGTAAGCTTTATAATTTGTATTTTGCGTCAATCACAGAGACAGATATATGATACATTTCATCATCATTTTCCTGCTCTAGAAATCAGAGAGACTGAAATAGAAAATGAATGGGCAACAGCAGATTGTAACAGTGAAGAACCCTACCAGCTGAAAAAGTAGAGAGAGACAATAATAGTATTTAATTAACATAAGCCTAGACAGGCTTAAGGTTATCCTGTTCGTGAAATAAGATTATACATTAATTAAGCCTGAGCTCTTTCAGACAGAAAGGGACCTGACAGATTAGATTTGCCAATGGCCTATTGTCTATCTTCAGCTCTATGTTTTTCTGGTCACTATATTTAGAGTTTAGGTTTGACAGGGAAAGGAACATGCAGGGAAAATGTGGCTATTTTATTTGAATAAGTGCACTATGCTGCTCTCGTAATCATTACATTTTCATAAACAATACAAATGAAATTGACAATATTTAATCAAAAAAGCATAACTGAGGTAAGAGCAAGACAATAGGAGAAGCAGAAACTGATGCTGAGGGGTCAATGAGGGCAGGGGAGATAAAAGTCCCTCTCAGGAAAAGTAAAGGTGGTCATACAAGACTAATCCTCCTTTATAGTTATCAAAATGGAGGACAATACATGGTATTGTTTTGTTGACCCTGACACTCAGATGCTCTTTACTTTCTCATCTACAAATATTTAATGCACAGTTTTGCAGATAAAGTTTTAAAACCTGCCAAGTTGATATCCATGATTCATAGATATTAGTTGGGGGTCATCTGGTCTGTGTACACATACGACAAACTGCGAAAAACGTTGTTTTGTATTATTTAATCAGTATGTGTTTATGGACAGCTTAAAGCTGATTAAGCAGTGTCACTGGAGTCTGGGGTCATCAGCAGATGACATATAGACAAAGTCCAACCAAACCTTCTGTGTTTTAAGAGTGTACGCATTAGGTGTGGCAGATTGTTATTATATATGTAGAAAACGAAAACAGGTGCATATTCTATAGACTCTGCACTATAACAATTCAGTTACCATTTGTCTTAGCCGCATAAATGCAGAATATTTATTTACATGTACAAACCATTTCTATGGTGCAGACAACCCTTGCAATACTTTTTTTCCCTGTCAGATTCCACAATTGCACAAAGATACATAAACATATTCGGGCAGATTCACTAAAGGGCCGATTGTCGACAGAGAACGCTTCAACACACTTTGTCAGGCGAAAATTTGTTATCACTAAGCTGAATGCTGTAAACTTTTCGCTAGCGTTCCTTCGGCAGTGCGGGCGTTTCAAAGCAAAATTACGCTAGCGATCGCTTCTGACTGACTTCGTTATCCGTCTTACACTTAGGTAAATTTCAATAGGGCAGTTACATTAAAGTATGGATGTCTTTATTAGAGATGTTGGTTGAAGTGGCCACTTTTTATTACAAATGTCCAAGGAACCTGAATAAAGACAAAAGTGATCCTCTAATGTGTTCCATGCGACTCAAATGGCTAGGAAAAAATGTTAACACAATAAAGTTTAATAGTTTAAACTTTTGGAGGCAATCCCACTTAAAAAAAAGGACAAGCTGTCAGCATTTTTACAACTTCATCATTTCTGGCAGACAGGAAATGATGTAACGGACATAAGATTGAGTGAGATGTAGCTTCATTTTAGCAGTTCGTCTGGTCTGAGGTTGCAAAGTCAACTCTGGCAAAAGAGATAATGTTCGTTGAAATTCGCTTTACTGAATTAGCGGAGTAACGAACGTTGCCAGAGAGAAACGTTGCCTGGTGATAGAGTGCGAACGAATGCAAGCGACGGTCGCCTACACCTGTTAGTGAATTGGCGATGTCCCTGCGGATGGGATTTCTGTCTAGCGTTGGCTACTTTGCCCTTTCATGAATTTACCCAAGAGATCTACAAACTGTACATTTAAAACATTGACCTGTGGTTGATCTGCTCCAACAGTTTAAACCACACCAATGCACCATTTATCTCCCATATATTCTCTCCTCTATAATTGGTGCATCTCTTAAGTGCTAGTTTATTATATGTTGTGCTTGTTTGTCTTCCTCATATATGGTTATTTATGGCCAGTAGTGAGTCGAAAACCCTGGTTTATTTATTGCACCACCTTCTCAATTTCATTCTCTGTCTTCCTTCATATTTTTTCACTTTTACTTCTATTTCACAATTCATACATCTTCCTCCTTCATGGAATAAGTCAGTTTATTTATTTACATTTTTACAGCAGTACAACCAAAGTGAATGATACTGTATGTGCTGAACTTATGCAGAATAGCAAAATAAATTAAATAAATATATTTAACTATGCAAACATAGCCCTTTTAAATTGTTCCATTTACCAGTCTTTTTTCAAAAACTTAACTGAATGTGCTCTAAACAGATCAAAGGCTGAATGCTCTGCTGCAAACTGATTTAAAGCTAATACAAACCAAAGGAGACTCCCACCGCCTTTTACTGGATCTCTTTCCCTATAAATCTTAATCTCTTGCCCTTTTTTTTTCAATTTACCCCTTAGAATACATTCAGTATCTGTTCGTCTATTTTTAGCAAAATGAATAGAGAAGCACTGCATGGTTATTAAACAAAAGGCTACATAAGAAAGCTTTTTCATCAGCTTTTCTATTCTTCAACAAAATATCCATTGCACTTACTGGAAGTATTATATTGCCACAAAAAGTCTCAGCAACAGGCTTATAATTTAAAAGAGGAATATATTATACACCAAAGGTCAAAACTTCTTATGTTCTACCTATTTTTTATGAAAAAAAATATTTGTATATTTATTTAAAAAAATGATTTGGGAATACCACTGTCTTTAGCCTTAAGGCTCTTACACATGTGCGGTTCATCCTGTATGGATCTCTCCTACGTTCCACCAAAGGATTGCAGGAATAAATGCAGCCCATTGTTCCAGATGGGATTGTTTCAGATGCACAGGTGGAACACATCAAGGGATCAGAGACACCATATAATCATGCAAGAATTTCTAAATCAAATTTCATTGTGATTTGCCTCCTTCATTCGGGCAGGAGACATGGGGTGGTATATAATGTAATCTGCTGTTTCCAAATGTCTACCAAACAATGAAGGAAGGTAGAAATCATCCTCATTCTTTTCACCACAATTTACCATTAAACCTGTTCTTGGGATGCCCAGTTGATGTTGTTTCATATTGTAAGGGTAGAAAAATTTCTCACAAAGATAAAAATGCCTGCTCAGATGTCGCCAATGTGGCTTGGCAGTGTGAGGTGTATTTGATTGGAATCACCCTGAAATGAATGGATCACAGTTAAGTAAATGACACTTGAATACACTTGATATCTTTTAACAGCTCTGCTACATATAAACATAATGCGTATAAAGATAAATGTAAAAAAAGTACAGTAACAGGATATTGTTCTACAGGTTGTTCATGTGGGCAAAATAAAATTACCTCTAAATCACAATTAATCGCTTAAAGTCAGCTGTGCTCACTCCTCATTGAATTCCTTGATTTTTTTTATATCAGCTAAACAAAAGCTTTAGAGATCTTTTGTAAGATGTCCAATTTGTGTTTTTGACAAATAACTGTCTTCCATCCAGTTCCTAACATAATCTGTTGCATTAGTATCCCCCAGTCAGCTGCCAAATAATTATTTAAACAGAGGAGATGAAAATATGTGGCATTTCATTTTTTATTTCTTAATGTCAGTCGTTTGAAAATGAGTGACTCTCAAAAGCGGTCATGCCTCAAAGAACCCTCTTTATAGACAAGAATTCAATCGTACTCATTATAGAGAACTTTTTTTATTTTCAAAAGCATAAATCCCAATTGAGATGGAGGCTCATGGAATTTATTTGTTGCCTGTATTATTATACAGTTTGTTTTGAAAGACCAATGGGGGGGAGGGAAATGAAAGACACAAATACTTTCTTTCAATGTAGAGTTTTTGTCAGAAGGTAAAATTGGCTGGCTTAATTCCATTGCTTTATATTCACACATCGCAATTAAAGGAGAAGGAAACCCCCAGTTTTCCGATTTCACTTTGTGACATTTCGGCGCATGCGCAGTAGAGCTGTACCGGTACCTGTTCCTACTGCGCCAAAAGACGCCGGTCAGAGCAGGAAGAAGACGCGCGTGGGAGAAGATGGCGACTGTGAACTCCGTGGACAGGACCTGCGCAGAGGGGTGAGTAACAAGTTTGCCCAGGGGGGCAATTTGCCCAGGGGGACAGGTAGGCCAGGGGGGAGGAGGGAGGGGGGGGCAACACAGGGGAGGGGGGAGGGGTTTTGCGCCCTGGGGGCTTCCTTCTCCTTTAAGTGAAGATTTTGATTTGATTCGAGTGAAAAAATGGTTGAGTCAAAAACGGATGAATGCAGAACCATCAAAGAGTATTATAGTAGTAGAATGTTTTGTACACTATGAGCATATTGTGGAATGTGGCTCAACAATAAAATATTACATTAAAGAGTCAATACAAGTAATTGGGGAGGAGTGGAATTTACAGTTGGTGATCTGAGGTAAGAATTTTTCACTTTTTAATAAACATGCTCATATCATCATTATCAAGGACTACAAAATCATACTAATATGCTAAAGACAGATGACTAGAAATATACCTAGAAGAACAGGACCTTTAACCACAAACTATATTAACCACAAGGATGTATTACCTATTTAAAACAGTCTTGGCCCCACTCAAATATGTGTTCATTAAATAATTGCCTGATTTAGTGTAGTATGTGGTATGCTACAGTGTAAACACAAAATAATTCTGTGTTTATTACCACCTTTCTTGGCTTACCTCTCCCACATCTCCCACATTTTCCCACATCACTTTTGTCATTCTACCTCAGTCCTGAATTACTAACATTCAGATTTCAATTTTTTTCATGAATCATATTTTTTTATCTAAAAATTAGTTTTTTTATTTCTCTAAAAATCTAAAATTTGAGATTTATTAAGTGAAAAACCAGGAAAACCAATAATACAAAATAAAAATATAAGTAGTCAAGTTTTTCTAGAAGTCAATAGGAGCAGTGCTGATCTAATTGGACCTTTTTTTGTTAACTAGACTTTTCGAAGTTTTTATTTGTTTTTCTTTTTTTATTTTATTTTTTTTTTTTTTACAGGTATTGTGGTTTCAGAGAATATAAGTTTAATCATGGTTTCAAAAGCTTGAATACCACTAAAATTCAACCTTTAATAAATGGGCCTCATAATGTCATATGACTTCAAAGCACACTGCATATTACAGAGCACATTACTCAGAATCCAAACAGACAATACCAGTATGTATTAATGAGCATGACAAGGGATTATATTCTGCAGTTATTCAGCTCATTAAAAGATCAGAATTCACAGCTCTATAATAATCATTTGCCTCTAAGAATTCATATACCTTAAAATCCTCTGTTCATGCAAATAATAAATCCTTGAACAGAAGTGTCAACCTGATTGCTCACATAGTTTTTTGTTTTTTAATTTCCAACTCACAATTTAACTAGAACCATAATGAAGACATATCTATAGTAATAAATCAAATCAAGTGGACTTGCTG
The DNA here is from genome assembly GCA_038501925.1 of Xenopus petersii. Classification (NCBI taxonomy): domain Eukaryota; kingdom Metazoa; phylum Chordata; class Amphibia; order Anura; family Pipidae; genus Xenopus; species Xenopus petersii. The sequence goes on from CM076677.1 coordinate 79,755,676, forward strand.
TATTTTTTTTCAGCAGTTCAGAATTGAGATAGACAGTCGAAAGACTTGAAAAAGCAGAGAATGCAGCAGTGAATGTCACTAGGGCAGGCTCTATACTGAGCACAAAGTACAGGAAGCTGGGTGAGTAGTTTTCAAAATGGAGACTGTGATCTAGATACCTGAGGAAAATAACAGATACATTGTGCAGACTTAATTTAAGCTTTCAAGTTTTTACTATGCTGTTTTGTGAGTGAAGGAGGTACCAAACTTCAAGTGAAAATACAGCCCTAATCAGACTACTCCTTTAAGTGTATTGGCCTTAAATAAAATATTCATTGGCTTATTTTGCAGTTGTTAGAATGTCATTTATACATGATATCTATAGTAATAAGTCAATTCAACTGAACTTGCTATATGTTTTTCTCTTGAAGATGTTTCTCTAGTCACCCAGTTGGCTTACTCAATCCATTCTGAATTAAGAAAGCCAGTCAGGTGAAGGGAAATGTCTTCAAAATATACAGCAAGTCCAGTTGATTTGACTTATTTGATTTGCCTTTGCTTAGAGAAGGAATAATATAGGACAGCGATTCCCAAATAGTGGCTCACAGGCAACATGCTGCTCACAAATCCCGTGAATGTTGCTCCAAGTGGCCTCAGAGCATGTGCTTGTTTTTCAATTTATGGATTGGAGGCAAGTTTTGGCTGCATAAAAATTGGATTTAGAGCCAAACAGAGCCTCATATTGGTTGTCAGTCCACATAGGGCTAATAAGTCGCCAAAAGCCTTTTTGACATCCCTAGGGACTTTTTTCATGCTTCTCAGGTCGTACAGGTGAAAAAAGTTGGGAGACCCTTGAAATATTAATGCTATGAAAAGGGTAATATTGTTCACTCATTAGCTAAGCATCATAAATGTATAAAGAGCAATGCAATTTTTTTTTATAAAATGTAATCCATAAAAAAACCTTGCTGTCATCCACAGAAGAGAGATCTTGTTTCATACCAACCTAAGTAAACTAAATGCAATCCCTTTTCTAATATTAAATTTAGCATTTAAATCAATCGTTAGCCTGAAATACCTGTGTTTCCACTGTTATGACCACACAATAGTTGAATTATAATAATGTAATTGCATTACAGAGGCAAAATGACCTATCTCGCCATGGAATGTCACTCTGCCAGTATTTATTTGTAATCATAAATAATTAAGGAAGCCTTGCTCTGAGAAGAAAAAGAAAAAAAGGATGTTTCTGCAAAATCATTGTAGAGGTTGTCAGCTTCTAGAACCTGACAATTCAGTGACTAATTATCTAAAGGTTATTGCTCTTGTTTGAAAGAACTATTACCACAAGCCATAAAACAGACAATTGAAATCAAACGCCACTTGCAAATTAATGTACTATGATTCTTGCTGAAGTCGGAAGCAGAGAGGAAAAAGAATGTCTGGGATGTACCATGCTGAAAGCAGAGGGGAGATGTGATTGCAGGTTAGTTAGCAGCCTCAGTACAGAATGCTACAGCAGCTGCAAGTAAATTATCCTATTCTTTTTCAAGAAGTACACTATAAAGCACATGGAAATCACTGCAAATTCTGTACATGTAGCTTTGACGAAAGTACGAAAAATGCAAGATTTAGCTACTTGCAAAGACTTAAAAGAGTTTACTTCCTTATGAAGTATTCATCAAAAAATTCAAGGAATAATTCAAGGAATAATCATCTGCTTCAAGCACGTGGAATTAAACGGTGATTCATGATTATATTGCTTCATCTTGAATAAACAATTTAAGATTTTCTTTCTCAGATGCACACTACACACTAAAAGAAAACCAGATATCAAAAGATACATACATATTAAAAAAAAGGATTAACTATATTGATATATATATATATATATATATATATATATATATATATATATATATATATATATATATATATATATAGATAGATATATAGATATATATATAGATATATAGATATATATAGATATATAGATATATATAGATATATAGATATATAGATTATAGAGATATAGATATATATATACAAGATGAAGAGAGGATCCACCACCGGCGTCTGAAGAGAGGATCCACCGCCGCCAAAGGAGAAGAAGCAGCCACCGCAGAGGAAGAAGACGTCACTAAGGAAAAGCTGCGTGAAAGGGCCCAGGCGAACTTGACAGGTAAGTCCCACTGGCCACCAATGTTAACCCCCCCTGGCCATCAATGTTAACCCCCCCTGACGACCAACGTTAATCCCCCTGGCCACCAATGTTTACCCCCCTGCCACACCAATGTTAACCCCCCCTGGCCACCAATGTTAACCCCCCCTGGCCACCAATGTTAACCCTCCCTGGCCACCAATGTTAACCCCCCTGGCCATCAATGTTAACCCCCCTGGCCACCAATGTTAACCCCCAGTGGCCACCAATGTTAACCCCCCTGGCCACCAATGTTAACCCCCCTGCCCACCAATGTTAACCCTAGCTGCCCACCAATGTTAACCCTCCCTGCCCACCAATGTTAACCCCCCCTAGCCACCAATGTTAACCCCCCCTGGCCACCAATGTAAACCCCCCTGCCCACCAATGTTAACCCCCCTGCCCACCAATGTTAACATCCCCTGGCCACCAGTGCTACAAAGGGGGCCCTGCCTACTAATGTTACCCATTCTGAAATGTTGGGAGGTATGTGACGACATATGTTCTAGCGCCCGTTAATTTAACGGGCTTAATGTCTAGTGTTTTATAAAGACAAAGATTCCCATAGGGAGGAAGCACACCAACCATATGATTTTGCCCTTTAGGACATTTATTCAGCAGTGTTAGCACAAGCTTTCGGGGTCAACCCCTTCCTCAGGTGCAATAAAAATCAAGTGAACATCATTGCATTAAATACCTTTAACACCATGTGAACTATCATGTGACAGTTAACTGTTTAGTGCTCGATCCCATTCATCTTTATATAATGGTTTATAAGTATCCCAAAATTCGTGAAGGAAAGAAGAATCCCTTTAGGAAAATTCATTGCCTGCAATATAACAATAAATACCCATAAATAACTCATTTAAGACATACTTGTATCAAACATTATTAGCAACAATATTAAAACCTTTACAAAAACAATTAATACATTATCAGCCCACCAAAAAACGCTACAATTGTAGCCTGATAGAAACTTGTTACATATTATAAAAAAAATCTCATGTTAAAACTTTAATTTAATCCCATCGGTGTTAGGGAATCCAATCTTTTTATCCACACTGCTTCTTGCTGTAGCAACCGTTTTCTTATATTGCCTCCCCTCTCAGTAGTTACCTGTTCCAGTATATTCCATCTTAATTGGGCCACCGTATGTTTATTATGGAAAATACCACCGACATTTCAGATAAATTTTCTTTCTTATTTTCCTGTTTCTCTATATCTGGTGTATAATTTCGAATACTACTTTTATGTTCATTTAATCTGGTTTTTATAGATCTACTCGTCTGTCCTACATAGGTAAGTCCACATGGGCATTTTATCATGTAAATGACTCCCGTACTATTACAGGTAAAATGCCCCTTCAATTTTATTGGATAGCCCTTAGATGGATGTGCTATAATGTCACCTTTCAGTATACCATTACACATTCACCCCATCTGAATGTGCCATTTTTTAAAGTTGCTATTAATCCCAAATTTTTATCCTTTTTTAAGATTTTATTAGACACTGTCTGTCCAATAGATTTTCCTCTTCCAGGTATATATATATATATATATATATATATATATATATATATATATATATATATATATATATATATATAGTGAAAAAGGATTGCGGCACTCACAGGGTTTTAGTGAAAAAACAAAAAATGTTTTATTATTAAGCCTCAACGTTTCGATCCCCCACAGGGATCTTCGTCAGGAGCAAAAACAAACAAAAAACCTCCTGACGAAGATCCCTGTGGGGGATCGAAACGTTGAGGCTTAATAATAAAACATTTTTTGTTTTTTCAGTGCCGCAATCCTTTTTCACTGCTTATTTCCCATGCTGGCACCCAGGTATTAATTTTGTCTACGGAGTGCACCATTCCTTTGGTTATATATATATATATATGTCAATTATTCTCAGACCAGCACTCCCTGTTATATTAATGTGAGTTTTTTAATGTTTGTATCATCCTTGAAAAAGGTCCCAATAGGAACCGAAACGTCGGGCATAGATACGATGCAACAATAAAATGATTGATTCTTATATCAGGGAGTGCTGGTCTGAGAATAATTGGTGTATACATAATTAACGTGTACCCCTCCTTTTGTTGAAGTTTTTTGCCTTGGAGTGCGGATGCTCATTTGGAAGTGTGTGTGTATATGTGTATATATATATATATATATATATATCTATATATATATATATATATATCTATATATATATATATATATATATAGATATATATATATAGATATATAGATATAGATAGATATCTATATAGATATATAGATATATAGATATATAGATATATAGATATATATATATATATATAGATATATATATATAGATATATATATATAGATATATAGATATATATATATAGATATATATATAGAGATATATATATATATATATATAGAGATATATAGATATATATAGATAGATATATATAGATATATATATATAGATATATATAGATATATATATATATATATATATATATATATATATATATATATATATATATATATATATATATATATATATATATATAGATACTATACCAATATCTATATTAATTGTATAGCCTTGGATAGAATATGTGTCCAAGAAATCATTCAAGCCACTTTTAAAGGCATTCACAGAATCAGGCATTAAAACACCATCCAGTAGAGCATTTCACAACCTTACTGTCCTCACTATGTTGCTTTAAATAAAAGTTATTTTCCTCTAGTCTAAAGGGGTGGCCCCTGGTCCAATGATCCATTTTATGGAAGAATAGATCTCCCACTAGCCATCCCCTTAACCAGTTTATTTGAAGGTCTCTGCACTCACTCCAGCTCACTGATATCCTTTTTAGAAATGTAGCCCAAAACTGTACTACATACTCCAGGTTAGGCCTTACCACTGACCTATAAAAATTATGTTTTCATCCCTTGAGATAATGCCCTTTATGCAAGGCAGAACTTTTTTGCTTTAGAAGCCACAGAATGACACTGTCTGGAAATAGACAACTTGTTAGTTAGAGTTAGAGATAGGGATGGGTGAATTTCACCTGTTTAGTTTCGCCAAAAATTTGCCACCGGCAAAAATGTCAGTGATGCCCATTAAAGTCTATGGGCATCAAAAAAAAATTTGTATTTTGATGCACAATGCTACACAAGTCTATGGGCGTCATTTTTTTGGCAAAACAAGGAGAAAAATTTGCCCATCCCTAGTTAGAGATCCTTCTCAGTTAAGGAAATGCCAACACATTGCCCTTTAGTATATAACTTACATTTATATTATTTTGAAATCTAGTCAAATCACTCTGAAAAGTGGCATCATCCTGCAAGCAACTTACAATTCTGCACAATTTTGTATCATCAGCAAAAATGGTTTCTTTCAATTACTTTCAATGCCCACTTCAGGGTCATTAATAAACAAGTTGAAAAGCAGAGGAACAAGTAAAGAGCCCTGTGGAACTCCACCAACAACACTGGTCCAATTAGAAAATGTTTCATTTACCACCACTCTTTGTAGTCTATCTTTTAGCCAGTTCTCTTTCTAGGTACAAATACTATGTTTCAGGTCAACATTCCTTAATTTAACCATTAACCTTCTGTGTGGCAGTGTATCAAAAGCTTTAGTAAAGTCCAAGTAGATCTACTGCCATCCAAGAGTTGAGGTTCCTGCTCACCTCCTCATAAAAGGCAATCAAATTAGTCTGGCATGATCAATTAAGTATAAAACCATGCTGGCACAAACTCATAGTATTATGACTTGCAATGAATCAAATATCTTATCCCTTAATAACCCTTCAAATAGCTTTCCTACCACTGAAACTTGTGCATTATAATAAATAATATTCTGCCTGTTGTAAAATGTGAGAATATTAGAAGTCACATCTGCGTCCCATGACCTGGATAAAATAACTAGGTATTAGACATGTGACTTTATTTGGTCATGGAACTCCTCTGTTACTTATAATATCCTTATATTTTACAATAGTGGTTACATTATTCCATTTACCAAGTTTTTATAAACTTGGGAACGTATGCAAGAGCATAGAAATATCTCTTCACAGCACAGAAAAACTAAGAACTGCTCAAATAACCAATTGAAAGATTCTTCTTCGAGGTCAAGGTAATATTACCAAGCTAGCTTGATAACAGTATCCATCCAAGTTGGGGGGGAATTTATTATTTTGTCACTAATATATTTTACAGGTTATTCATGGCACTTGTGTATTTTATAAACCTGCCCTATACACTAAAATATGGAATTCCCACCCGAGACCTTAATAAAACACGCAGGTCTGAATCATCCTCATATAACATAGCCTTATAGCAAAGAAGACCAAGCACAGTAGTATTCACACCTCAAGTTCAAGATACTACTAGCAATATAGTTTTGCAATGCTACAAACAGTAGTCTTTGGATATTAGTTGGACACTAGGGGGCAGATTTATCAAGGGTCAAAGTGCAAATTTGAATTTCAAGTTTTTTTTATGGCCAAGAAGGTCAAATTTGACAATGGAGTTGAGATCTTTCATACATTGGCCCTGTAAGAAATCTAATTTGACTATTTGCCACCTTAAACCTGCCAAATTGCTGCTTTAGCCTAAGGAAGACATCCTGGGATCAATTTGGAGTTGTTTGCAGCATTCCTGACATTCAAGGTTTTTTTTTCGGAGAAAAATAAACTTGATTTTTTTTCATGATTTATTAAATTTCCATGGTGTTAAAAGTTTGAATAAAAAAGTATGCCAACTAAGACCTGCCGAGATCATGTAGAAGTCAATGACAGACATCCCGAAGATATCCTGATTTCTGCTGGGTTTCTGAGAAAAGTCGAGGAATTCGGACGTTAAATCTAAAAAAGTTGCGGATCCAGATTTTATTACGATCTTATCGAGACTTTTCCCCCCACAAGAATTTTTCATAGGGGGGAAAAGTCAGTGTGGTCTGTGGTTGGAGTGGCTTTTCAAAAATAGTGAGATAAATTCCGATTTCGATAAATAACCCAAAGGCGTCAGACCCGGGGGTGGCAGGGGACTGCACCCCCCCCAAAAAATTCTGTCCTTCGCTAATTTAAATTTGAGCCCTGACAAAGCTAATATTGCTGATCCTTCCGTTCTGCAGCTCCTTGTTTACAGATTAAACACTTATAAAGAAAGTTAGAGCTGTAGAGAGAGAAAAGAGCTGTAGCAGGTACAAATCAGTCAGTGATTTTAAATTCAAAAGCAGGCACCACATCGCAGGTTTACCCGATCCTCCAGCCATTCTCCTTCTTCAGCTGACTTCTCAGTGTTTGGTTACAGGGCAACCCTTTAGAAATAAAAAATATAATCATAGCAAGCTTTCAGAACATTTTAGTTCCTTTTTCAAGCTGATTACAATAAAGCTGTGGTGTTCTCTGCTATATATACAACATTCAGCTCATAGTTCAAATGACCAACAAAAAGGAATATCAATCTATGTTTAAGGTGTCAAAGTCATTTACAAGGGGATATGCAAGAGAAAAGCAGATAAGGTACAAAATAATGTGGGTCAAAGAGGCCGAGTATAAATAAGGGCTGAATTATTGGAGTATAGAAGCAAAGGAATTCCATATGATCTCTTAGTCCATATCCAGACATGTTGGTATTTCTGACCTTAGTCCACATAATTAGCCATAAATCCAAGGCCCAGGTTTAGTCCATTCTTCAGAGAACTGAAAGTTTCCATTAATTTGTATTCCCACACTTTTCTTTCATGATGTGTTTTAAAATTGCCCTTAAGAACCAAAATTCTTAAATCCTTTATGGAGTGATGAAGGCTATTGAAATGATTTTCTATTGGTGTGTCCAGTTTTTTATTGGTTATAGTGAATCGGTGGTGTGTATTTCTCTTTCCAAGGCTTTGCTCAGTGTAAGTCCTGGGATTGGATAAGCTTGGAGAGTGAAACTTGAACTTCACTCCAGCCTATCCACTCTCTGTGCTGCTAGACAGGGACTTAAACATCTTGCAAAAAAAAATGAGCAGCAGCAGTCCAGTATGGCAGGGAGTTAAAATTCAATGGTTAAAAAAGAGGATAAACTCTGATAATATTTCATATTAAAAAAGAAAATGTATTTAAGTGCTAATTAGGCATAAAAACTGCTGATATCTTTTTGGGTGAGTGTTTTTTTCCATTGCTTTTTTTTCCTCGTTTTTCTTTACCTAAGATCACCATGCAGTTATTGCATAAAACCGTGACTGAGTTATTCTTTTGCATTTTTTTTATATAACTACACAATTCCAATGCTCATAGGATGATTAATCAAATTATATCATTGAAGCATATGATTATCTTTTAAGGAACACACTGTAAACCCCCCACACACACAAAAAAAGAGAAATTATTATATGGACAGCTTCACATCAATTTTTAACTCCTACAGACTAAATGACAAACTTAAAAGCACAGACTCCCATGACCTGAAAATAAAAATGGAAAATGTGACACAATCAGAAAGGCCTTAATAAGAACTTGGAATTGAAACTGCATTTCAAGTGAATATCCTTTCTTTTCTGTGCCTGACAACTAATTTGTCAAATGCCACACTAATTTCATTCTGTAAATTGGACAGCTGAGGCTACTAAGCTGTTTAAATAGACAGTAATGTATTGCTGCCTTCTTTTTCTCAAAGTTACATTTCCATGTTTGGGAAACTAGATAAAACATGCTTACAATTAATGGTCCTCAAACATTTTACATTTGTGGTTATTTCTAATAAACAAACTAAAGAATATAAAATGGTATATCAGAAATGTTTTTATCCATAATAAAATATGTCCCTGTGTCATGAAAGTTTCCATACATTCAAGTTATGATATACACTAATCTCTACCATTCAGCTGAACTGAAGAAGTCATTTGGATGAGTGGTAAAGCATTTTTATGTACAGTATTCTCAGAAAGTCCACTTGCTTTAGGCTTATCTCGTCTAAACAGTGAGTATCCCTCTTTCATATAATTGTCATATATACTTTTCTAAAATATCTTCAAATTAAGCCTTACCAGTGAATGGTTTTACAGACACAAAACACTTTTTAAACGTCTTCCCTACCTTACTGTTCATATGCTGTCTTTCACTCAAGACTTGGCTTTATTTTCTAAAATATAAGCTATTTTTCTCTTTTAAAACGGAAGAGCTAGGCCTCTTATCTTACTATACTCATAGTAAGAATGTCCCATTTGCTTTTTCCAGATGTTCAACATTTGCATTTTACAAAAAAATTGACAACATAAGCCAGATGTGCCACTAAAGATAGATCATGTTCTACCATTTGAGCTTGAATGTTAATGTAAATGTTAATATTTATACAGTGTGCACAGACATTATTGCTGTGGACTATGAAAACAATCTTTAGACGCAGTGAATGTTTTGCTGTTTTAATGGCTGTCCTGTTATTCTAGTCCAGTTAAAAATGGACAGGAATATGAATAGGAGATGACCTGCACAGAAATATAATTAAAAAGTAAATTTGTAGCCTTACAGAGCATTTGCTTTTAGATGGGGTCAGTGATCCCTATTTGAAAGCTGGAAAGAGTAAGAAGAAAAAAGGCAAATAATGCAAACACTAAGTTGCTTAGCATATGCTAAGCATAAGACATTTTATATCATACTAAGACTAATGTTAACAAAAAGATGAACCACCCCTTTAAATCAGTTTAGAGACATTTCATACGTGTTTGTCTAGCTGTGTATATTAAGACATATAAACATAAAAATAGTATTAAAACAGCAAAAACATGCTTTTTCCGTAATTGTAGAAATATTTGCAAAAGCAGTTTCTTAACTATAAACATTTTAAGAAATATCTTTGTTTCGGATGGTTTTGCAGGCCTAAAAATGCCAGTTTTAATGTCAGTAGGAATAACATTGTAGCTCATAATATTATACATTACTGTCCTTATGGTAGATTAAATCCATTTCTACAATATCTCAACTGGATTATTTTCTCTCTCTCTCAAACCTGGTTATTACATTTTGATTTAATAAGAGATGGCTGCATATAAAAACATCCCTTTGTCTGCTGTGAAATTAATATGATGATATTAAGATCTGTGCAGTAAGGGTAGTTTATAGATGAAGGAGGTGTTATCAGGAAGATGATAGAATCCATTTTTAAATACAAAGTAATGACCACACTATTTTTACAAAAAGACAGGTGAAGTCTTGATGTTTACCAGGATTTAGACCCTAGAAATATTATCAAATTTCACAGTGAATCTGAGTTTATCCTTAAAGGAACAGTAACACTAAAAAAATTTTTTATTAAAATATCCATTTCCTCCCCACTAATAATAGATCTACCCTGCATAAAGTTTATTAATATCAATGCTTTATTAAAAAAATACTGTTTGAAAACACTGGTTCCTGTCTACTGCAAAACGGCTATATGGCGACTCACTCTGCAGATCTGCGCTCCACACCTTCCCCCTAACCCGACGTCTGCCTAAACCGGAAGCTAGGCAGGAAGACTACTTCCAACTCAAAATGTTCAGCAGCACTAAGGACAGAATACACTTTCTGTTTCCACCAATTTCCAAGCTTTCTCTATGTAGCCCATTCTTACACAGCATACAAGCCTTATTTTGCGGGAAGTGGCAGAGATCCCCTCTTTTCCCCAGCTTACCTCGTAGTGGCAGGACTGCGGAACACTGAGTGCTGCCCCAGTGCTCTTTCACATGCTAGCAGGCAGCTGATGACAAGTCCGTGGTACCTGAGGAAAAAAAGAAGTCGGCACGTCGGCCCCGCACCCGAGCCCAGATTCTGCAGCAATTGCTACCCCAGCTCAGACAAGAGCCCCTCAAAGCCCCTGGCAGCAGAGACCAAGGCCCCAATTAACACTTTCCAGGTATCAAAGATCGGCGAACCTAAAGGTGTGAAGCAACAGAAGACCTAGAGTATGACACTGGGATTGCTGCCAACAATCGCCTGCTCTTTACAGTTAGGGGCAGATTTATCAAGGGTCCAATAGTAAATTCAAATTTTCAAGTGTCAAAATTCGCACATTCTAATTTCAATCCCCCTATTCGAATATACAGTAAATCAAAATGTGAGATTTATCACACTTCAACCATTGAAACAGTCCTAATACGAATTTTCGCCACCTAAAACCGCTTAGTTCATGTACAAGTCAATGGCAGAGGTCCGTTGAGCCATTTGGAGATGTCAATAGCCTTCCTGACATTCAAATTTTATTTTCAGAGAAAAACTCGATTCATACGAATACGATTCAAATATGATTCGAATATTCAGGTCGGAACCATTCCATCGAATATTAGCCATTCAAATTTTTTTCTTAAATAACCCCCCAGTTGAATTGTGAGTATATTCAGCTATCCATGATTCCAACAACCTGAAAGCAAATTTCTTCCGGCAAACATAGAAGTGTCAGATGAACATTGGAGGTAAATTTGCCCCACCTCATATGTAGTAATTGTCAGAGATTGATAATGGCATTGATACAATTAACAGACAAATAAGTCAAAGAAAAAATGCAAATTTCATATTTGGCATTCAGATACTGAACAAATAAGGTATGTGAGGGACTGGCATAAATCAGTAGTAAGGATTAGTGCTCCCTCTTATTGAGGAAATCATGCTGTGGTATCAAAAAAGTTATTACTACTGTTGATTTCTGTGTGTACATTGTGTTTTAGACTGCACTAATATTTTAGCTGTTCAGCTGGAGAAGTGACAGCTGCAAATGCCCCTTTTTTCTTTGTGCAACAGTGAAAACACCTGTTAATGGCCTTTAGGGCGCTGGACGGATGGAGAGGGTACTTGAACACTACCAAGCCTGAACGGAGAAGTAATGATAAGGGTCAGACAAAAGTGTGGTGTGTGCACAGGCTAAATGTTAAATTGGTTTAGATTTAGGTGCAGAGAAATGATGTCAAAGCATCAAACTGCACACTAGCATTATGATTTCAATATGGATGAGCAGACAGCACAGAGGCTGATGTCAAAAAGTAGGACATGTCTAGTGATGGGCGAATTTAAAAAATTCGCGA